>CM060946.1:333534462-334734462 GCA_030765085.1 Allium cepa
AAATATAACAACATAATAAATATAGAATCTCATTTATATTACAAAGCATAAGACAAAGTAATAAGACTAAAGAAAAATAAAGTATATTCAAGTATGTATAAACGAAAGAAAGATAAGTATGTGGGCTTGAACAACAAGGAATAAACATCTAGATATTTATGTACAAACAATTAAAGGGATAAGCACAAAGATATGAAGCAAGAAAAAATATACACGAATGTAATTACCAAATAAAAAATATATATGTGTAAACAAGAAAGGAAACATGCATTTAATGCATGAATCTTTAGCACACAAGAAAAATATCATTAGCCACCAAAGAAAAGAAATAAAAATCTACCAGTCAACATACAATGAAAAAAATCTCTGCATATTGTACTAAAAGGATTATAATCACCCTGTATTTGTACAAAACATAATATCGCTTTGTACAAATGAAATCAACCTATAAGCTTCTTTCATATATCAGCCTTCTCAGTTTCGTCTATTCAAATCTGTGTACATCTGAAGTAAATAGCATCATTCAATCTTAAACAAAGGTTCAATTTAAACAACAATTTATCTCAACTAACAAACCAGAGATCAAGAGGGAAGTTTCAGCAAGCAAAGTTTAAGCCCGTTTCAACATAAATAGAACTCTGTTCATTTTTCTAGAAACCAATGTGAGTAACTTCATTTTCAAAAACTTAAGTATTTTTATAACCGATTGCTTGATTTATGTATGATATGTGTATATATATGGGAGAGATTTCTGTATGATTGAATGCATGTTTGTTAAAGACCTGTAGAACACCACTGTTTAATTTCAAGCTCAGGATTAATTCAAAAATCATTTTTGCATGATCCATTGATTGTTAGGACTAAGTATCTTAACAAGTTATGTTTGTTTGATTATAAAGTAAATTTTTAAACATGAATTTAAGTTAAATAAATTAGAATCTGCTCTAAAATCTTAAGAACAGTTAAGCTTTAAAATAAGTTATAATTTTAAACATCTTAAAATATCAACTCAGGTTTATAACTTGAATTATTATCTGAAATTAGGATTTTTAAAACGAAGTTCACAATTTTTAAGTTTTGGAAGTGCAATTCTGGTTTGCACTATTTTGGGAATTTTGGGAAATTCTGTTGATCTAGTGGATCTGGAAGGTTGTAGTTCTTCATGGAGGTGGAGAAGTGACTGGGGAGGCGAGGAAAAATACGGTGGTGATGGTCAGATGATTGTGGTGCAGGTGGCGAACATCACAAATCCGTAAACCTAATTTTTGCAAGGCTTAAGTTTTCAATTCGTTCGTCACCTATGATTGATCGAGTGCAGCAAGTTTCTGGGTGATGGAAGCTGGGTTGTAGTCGAGGTCGTGGCCGGGGTTGCACGAATTCTGATGGTCGGAGGGTCGTCGACGGCGCATTGACAGGTTTTGGGGTGAGTTTTTGTCTCGAGTTCCAGGTTTAGCTAGAGGTCTTGATTTTGATTCAAGTTGCTGTGGTGGATTTGGGTGATTGTGATCATACCTGGAGATGGTCGGCGATGTGTGAAGGCTGTCAAAGGTGGCTGGAGTTGGCCAGAGCCACGGTGCATGTGCACCGTGCAGATGAATTCTGGTGAACTTGTTTTGTACAGAAGATTTGAAAATAGACTCGGGTTTTACTCGAGTTATTCGAGTAGTTTACTCAAAGCATTGAGGGGTCTGACTCGAAGCAAGATTGGTTTGTCTCGGGTTAGTTTAGTATGGGTATAGATTTTTGTAAACCTGTCTGCAAATTTAAATTTAAAACAAATTTAAATGAATTTAAATTTGTAAGCTAGATGTAAACAAAGTTTAAATCTAGTATGAAGTTAGATTCAAATGGAACTTTGAATCTTAAAGTTTTAAAATGAAATTTGGATTTTAAATTAAAATTTTAAATCAAGATTTTAAAACAATTTTTAAAATCAAAGTTTAAATCAAAATTAAAATATGGATTCAAGTCTCTTTGAATCCAAATCTGGAAATTTAAATTAGTTTTAAATCTGAATGTGTTTTAAACAAGTTTAAATTAAATGGCTTTTAAAAGTATATTTGTTTTCAAACAAATGTTTAACTTGATTTTGATAAAATTCTTTTATAAAGGTTTTCTTAATTTTGAGTGAAGAGTTAAATAAATTGTTTTAACTTGAATTTGCAAGATAAAATGTAATGTATTTTAAAGCTTAAATTTTAAATAAAAATTTAAGTAATTTAGTTAGAACTTTGCTTATATAGGTTTATAAGTTAATATTTAAATTTGGTTAATGTTTTAAATATATAATCATATTTAATCTTAAATTCAAAATGAAATTTGAATCTAAATTTAGAAGTGTAATGTTTTAAGTACACTTAAATATTAATGAAGTCATTAATAAAGAAATGGATTACCTTAGAGGTAATTAAGGTAATAAAGTGATTTAACTAATGAGATAATAAAGGAATAATTCATTTAATTTATAGATTAATGATTTGGATTAATTTATAACTAGAGATTAATTAAAAGTGATTAAGAAATGTTATTAGTTAATGAAGATAATTAACTAAGGATTATTAAGTATTGATTAAGGTGATTAATTTTAATAATTAATTGTATTAATTAATTTAGATAATCAATTATAAATTGTTTGAACGTAATTACTTAACGAAAGTAATTGAGGGTTAATCACTTATTGTAATTAATTTTGGATATTTTGATTAATTAAAGTTAATTAATTTAGTTTAATTTAGTTTAAGAAAATCATTAGATAAATTGGTAATTAATGATTAATTGTTATGAGGGATTGCTTAATGGTAAGTAATTAAAGATTTAATTTCTTAAAATAATTAATTGAGGGGTTAATTAATTATGTAATTGGTTTAAAAGTTAACTTAATTAATATGATTAATTAAGAATAAATTAATTAATTAAGGTGATTGATTAATAAATTTATATCAAATGATTTCTAATTAATTAATCAGGATTAGATAATTAATTCATAAGTAATTAATTTACTTGGAAATAAATTGAATTAATTAGGATTAAACAATTAATTAATCCTACTTATAAATGATTATTGAATGCTTGACCTTACTTATGAATGATTGTATCGTATGAGATGCCTTGAATTGATTGTCCTATCTGATATGTGATATTTTGTTCTGTGAATTGAGCTATGTGAAATTTATTCATTTATTTATGATACATTTGTTATTAATCTGTGATTTGTGAATGAAGATGAGCGTTATAGTTTATACCGCTTATCAACTATATTTCTGTGTTTTGATCTGTGTTGATTGAATGATATTGCACTATTGTGTAAAACCCCTGGACTATACCGTACACACACAAATATGGATTGCAAGTGGAGATTGGTTAAGTCGTAGATTTTTGAAATAAGTTTTGAATTTGAATTTTAAATTCAAATAGTTTGGAAATAGATTAGGATCAAAGTGAGAAGTTTTTAAAAAAAGGAATTTCAATGATAAAATTTATCTCTGAATAACTTAATAAAGTTTTGAAATTTAAATAATTTGATTTAAATTTGAATTCAATATTTGAAACTAAATTCTATGTTTTGAAACTAGGGATGAAAGATGTTATACAAGTTTATATGGGTTAAACCATTTTTAATATATTGATTTAGGAATTTGAATTTAAATTCAAAGATTTTAACTCATGTAAATATAATTGGATTCTTCCGAAACGAAACTATTTGTTTTCAAATAATTAAAGCTTTCATATAAGAAATGAACGTCCAATCTGTGTTAAAAGGATTTCTAGTTTGGAAATGAAAGCGATTTCCAAGTTATGGAAACGGTTTGAAAACTATAAGTTAAATCTTTAATTTAAAGATTTAATGAGTTGATCCAATCGAAATGGAAATTGTTTTGAAATCCGTAAATGGATCTTTGTGAAACTGTGTAAACTTTGTGAAATAAATCTTTTTATTTAAGAAGATTTAAAATGGTAATTTCTTTAACCATTTGAAAGAAAAGCTTTGGATTTTAAGTTGTGACTTAACCGAAATCGCATATCCATATGTTTTAAATATTGCGCTCATTATTCGGTTAGCCGGGAGAGGACCTTGTGTCATATAACCCATTCCGAATAGTGATACGTCGTTATGGATAACATTTGAAGATCGGTGGTGAAGACCGGGTATTTGTGAGAGTGATAGGATAACCTATCGATTGTCTCTGCACCGAGTAGCTACGGTATAGAGATTCCCTAAGTGATGGGAAGTCCAATCGGGATTGTGAATACCCGGTTTTGCGAAGGCTTCTTCGGAAGTGCCTTCGGTTCCGTTCGAGTCCGGGACAGACTTGTATGGTTGTATGTCTGAAACTACACTTTGAGATATAAAGCATATTTCTTTAAAATACATATCTGTTGGTGGCGTGGAATTTATTCACTTAGCTAAAACACCCTTCTCTGAGACGTATGAGCTCAGAGGTTATGTAGTTGAAGGTTATCAGCGATATATTCCCAATTTGGTAGTGTGACATGCTGAGTGATGCTGTGTGTTGATGATCATTTGTTGATCATTTGTGATCAAAGCATGGCTTTAGTGTAAAGCATAGCTTTGTGGACGAGACTGCATCAGGACCTCACACCCCGGAAATGGTTGAAATAGGAAAGATGCGGCAAGGTTATGAGGGTTGCACCCTTTAGGATGTGTCATTCCCTTCTAGTAAAGGGTGGTATCATGGTATGGAGCCCAGATATCTACCTATGTGGTGGGCTTCAATCTCATTTCTGTGTGGTTGTTGCTTTGTGATTTAGAGGCGCCTCAGATAAAGGTCCCAAAGGACCGGGGTGGCATGCTCGAGAAGTAGTTACCTAGTTACAGAGGTAACCCGACCTTGTGTTGGCAGAGATCTGGTTAGGTTCTCGAGACGTCCCGCCAGAGGCGTACCCATGGATAGTGGGAAGTTCCTTGGCCCGACCATTTGTAGGAAATCCAAACAAAACAATACGCGCCCTGTACGGTTTTAGTTGTATAACCTGCCATGGAATGTGGCGGTAACCCGCTATTGAGCATTGTAGCTATAGTAGGCATAAGTGCAAAATGCCTATGCTGGCTAAGACTGATTTTATACTTTCGAAATGTTTTTTCCACACTGTGCACTTATAATAATAATATTGAAAAGGAATTTTCTCGTATCAAGCATGGTTGACTATCATAAGGAGAAATCTCTTCCAATTCTGCGTTTGCATGGTGTGTGCGGTGGGAGGCCTTATGGTAGTTTCATTTTCTTAAAAAGCATTGCGAATTTATTTTTAAATTCTCTTGTTGTCTTTTTTAAAAGAACAAACTGTTTTTGTTACTCATACCAGTCCCAAGACTGATTCGGAGTTTATTGTTCCTTTCCTAAACTCTAGGTGCCCACTATTTTCCACACGGGCAGTCTAGAGTTGGTTTTTTTTTTCAGATAGTCAGGTTTAGTAGATTATCTAGAGTTAGTCCAGTCTTTGGATCAGGACGAGACTTGCTTGTCTAGGTGAAACGTGATGGGGGGTTCGAGCTAGCTTTAGATTGGAGCATTGGATTCGGGGATGCATTCTTTTGAAGATATTGTTCCGCTATTGGTGTTATCATTACCTTTCCGCTGCTATTTCTTGTATCTCTGATGGTGTTGATATTCATTGTATCATTCTATTGTATCATATTATATCAGATGTTGTATCTTTGATTGTATCAATGTCATATATATTGAAATTCTTTCTTCCACTGTGTTGTGCTTAATGGTGTTATAAGCTCCGACGAACCAGATTCGACGTTTGGATCTGTGGCATTTGAATATGAGTGTCGTATTCGGTGCCGATTTTCGAAGGTCGAGTCAGGACCGCTACAGCACACTTCTTTGATCATCAAATTAAATCAATTCGACTAGATAATGCTGGAGAATTTACTTCTCAAGTATTTGATGATTATTGTCTATCATTGGGAATTGAAATTGAACGTCCAGCAGCTCATGTTCATACTCTAAATGGTTTAGCGAAATCAGTAAATAAGTGCTTGCAACTTATTGCAAGACTATTGCTTATGCAATCAAAACTACATGTTTCAGCTTGAGGGCATGCAATTTTGCATGCATCGAAATTGGTTATAATTAGACCAACAGCTTATCATCAGCTTTCACCATCACAGCTCTTAACTGGATCTCAACCAAATATTTCACATTTAGGAAAATTTGGTTGTGCTATGCATATACCCATTAATCCCCCACTTCATACTAAAATTGGTCCTCAACGACGGTTGGGAATTTATGTGGGATTTGATTCCCCATCGATAATTCGTTACCTTGAACCTCTTACAGGCGACGTCTTTATTGCAAGATTTTCATGCTGTAAATTTGATGAGACAATCTTCCCGTCGTTAGGGGGAGGAAAGACCATTCCAGTAGAACGGCGTGAAATATCATGGGATAATCCATCTATGTCTTATTTGGATCCACGTACCAAACAATGCCAATATGAGATACAAAGAATTTTGCATATTCAAAATATTGCAAATCAACTACCAGATGCATTTAGTGACACTGCAAAAATAACTAAATCTCACATTCCAGCAGCAAATGCACCAGCAAAAATTGATGTCTCTGAAGGATCAAAAGTAAATATAGCAGCAAATGAATCCAAAGCAAGACAAAAACGTGGAAGGCCAATTGGTTCAAAAGACTTGGCGCCTAGAAAAAGAAAGTCTAGTGAAAAACCATCAATTAAGGAACCTCCTGAAGAGGTTATAAATGATCAAAAGGATCACTCAAATGAAAATCCCAATTCTCCTAGAAGTGTGGAGGGAAATATTATCCCAGAAGAGATAAAAGAAGATTCCAACGATAAAATGGTACCTAATAATAATGAGATCTCAATATTTTATACGAACTATGGAGAAATATAGGATCGAAGTAAAATAATAATTGATGATGTATTCTCATTCGCAGTAGTTACTGAAATAATTGAAAGTCATGACCATAATGAGAATAATGAGACTGACGATAATGAACCAAATAGCATAAATGAATGTGGAAAAAGACACGATTGGCCAAAATGGAAAGATGCTATCCAAGCGGAACTAGATTCACTTCAAAAACATGGTGTATTTGGACCAATAGAGAAAATACTAGAAAATGTTAAACCAGTAGGTTATAAATTGGGTATTCGTTAGAAAATGAAATGATAAAAATGAAGTCGTGAGGTACAAGGCACGACTTGTCGCACAAGGTTTCTTGCAGAGACCAGATTTTGACTTTAAGGAAAGTTGCTCCCCTGTGATGGATGTCATAACATTCCGATATTTGATAAGGCTTGTAGTTTCTGAAAAACTCGATATAAGATTAATGGATGTTGTGACAGCTTATCTTTACGGTGAATTAGATACCTATATTTACATGAAAATTCCAGATGGATATAAATTTCCTAAAGCAAAATCAAAGTCCATGTACTCATTAAACTAAGACGATCACTATGTGGCTTGAAACAATCTGGAAGGACGTGGTATAACCATCTTAGTAAATATTTGGTAAAAGAAGGATACAAAAACAATCTCATTTGTCCATGTGTCTTTATAAAGAAATCGATAAAGGGATTTGCTATCTTAGCAGTCTATGTTGATGACATAAATTTGATTGGGACTCCAGAAGAGATTGATGAAACAATAAATTATTTAAAGAAGGAATTTGAAATAAAAGATCTTGGCAAATCTAAGCACTGTCTCGGTCTACAGATTGAGCATAGTACTAATGGCATATTAATCCATCAATCAAACTACATTGAGAAAATTCTAAAGCGCTTTCAAATGGATAAAGCATATCCACTTAGTACGCTGATGGTTGTTAGATCTTTAGATATTAAAAGGGACCCTTACCGTCCAAAAAAAGAAGATGAGAATGTGCTGATGCAGGTTATCTTTCTGACCCACATAAAGCAAGATCACAAACTGGATATGTGTTTAATAACAGCAATGCAGCAATTTCCTGGCGATTTACAAAACAAACATTAGTAGCAACCTCATCCAATCACTCTGAAATACTAGCACTACATGAAGCAAGTAAAGAATGTATTTGGCTGAGATCACTAATTGAGCATATTCGAAAAAACTATCAACTTCCATCAGTAACAGAAGGGTCAACCATTATTTATGAAGACAATGCAGCTTGCGTAGCTCAAATTCAAGCAGGTTACATTAAGGGTGATAGGACAAAACACATTTCTCCTAAATTTTTCTTCACACATGAGCTACAAAAGGACAATAAGATAGAAGTGAAACAAATTAGATACCAACAAAATCCGGCGGACCTATTCACAAAGGCACTTCCAAAATCAACATTTCATAAGATGGCGTACAATGTTGGTATGTGTCGGCTGCATCAACGGACTAATTGAATAATGCGTTATAATTCAAGGGGAGCGTATGAAATACGCTATAATGTACTCTTTTTCCTCCACTAATATTTTTTCCATTGCATTTTTATTTTTAAGGTTTTGATGAGGCATTATCTTGATCCAGAAGTATCAACCCTTGTGGTAACATTATAAAATATATGTTACCTAAAGATGAAATCATGTTGCACTCTTTTCCTTGTTTATGATTTTTTCCACTGGGTTTTTCAAAACAAGGTTTTTAACGAGGCAATTACTCTTATCATCTTTACATACACATATTCAAGGGGGAGTGTTGTAATATATATTAATAATAGGGATGAATATGGTAAATAAGAAAGGGCATTGCTGTAATCTGCACTGCATAAGGAGTCTATAAATATGGAGTTTGACTGTATTGTAAGATCCATCTCAATTCAATAAAATTGTTCTCTCTCTAATGGTCTCCATTCTCTTTATTTTGAAACATTTTCAACATTTATAGAAAAATTAGTTGTTTTGCTGGGGAGTTAGGACCCCTAAAGCTCCAAATAAGGAACTGCATCATTGGGATTGAGACATTTCACTACGGTTTTCAAGAGATGTAGCATTCTATGATTTCTTAGTTTTCTTTATTCTTTACTTTTCTTTTTCACCTGTGTAATTAGGTTGTGCCAGGCTAGATTATATACAAAATCTTTGGGGAAATAGAGTTAAATTCGAAAGGAAGCTCGTCATCTCTGGATTTTCTTTTGGTTTTTGATCTTGTTGGATATGGCTTTGTGCTTTAAGGGTCAGGATTGGAATTACTAGGCTATGAACCGAGTTCGGAAGGATTTTTAGTTGAATTAATTAATTCATCAAAGTCTATTTTGAAAGGTGCTATGGATCGTGTAATATGGATATATGATAATATAGAGTGTAGTAATGATAGCTATACAGTAAACAGTATGGAATATAAAAACAGTATAATAAAAATGACACCAGAGACTTTTATACTGGTACGGAGCTTCGTCCTACGTCCAGTCCCAAACTCCTTCTGAAATTCCACTAAAACAACAATCCTCACATAACCCAGAGGAACAGATCCATACAACCCTTGAGCATCTGAATAAGGACCTGAGTAGCAGAACAGGATTTTGCCTCAGCAACCGATGAGGACTTCACAAGCCTGAGTAGCAGAACATGACTTTCACATATACAAAAGATTGTTTGACTTTTTGTGTTCTGGTGACATGGATAAGTATGTTTACAGTACACCCTTCCTATGATCTTCTCCTCGAGTATAAGTAAGTATATTTAAAGTTTATGAAGATTAGAAAGGAATAGTATTGCTTAGAATATGTTAATGCAGAATATTTGAGAGTATGGTCGAAGTATATTCAAGAGAATTAGATAAGAAAGATAAGAAAATTCAGTAATTTAGAATCAAGTTAGAATATGTATTTATATATGTTAAAAAGTAGCGACCTTGATGAAGAGTTCCGGTTGAAGTGTTGCGTCCAAATGTCTTTGTAGAGATTCGTAACTCTTTGCAAATGGTCGTGTCTTTTTAGAAAATATAGCTGTTATAAAAATTCAGTCAACTAAACCTCTGGGTTAGTCGAATGGATATTCAAACGAATTTTAAATATATATTTATTTATTTGTGCACCTGTGCATGTCACACAGAAATTGTCAAGTCAGTCGACTGACCTGGTAATTTCTCTGCAATTTGCACAGTTTTCACAGGTTCATATATATATGATTCTAAAGAAAAACTTTGAAATATATATATATATAATATGCTTATATATGCATAAATCATTTGAAAATAAGAAGACTATATATGTAAGCTAATATATACATAAATGAGGATAGATCTTAACAAAATTGGCTTAAGATTCGAAACAAGATAATATAAAAACTGATGCATCGATTTTGATATCTTGTCTCCATGTAGTCTATATTCTCTTTTTGTTGTAACAGTCATCAAATCTGTATGTTGTAGTGATAGCTTTGTGTCATGAATCAAAACCAAGTCTCAACATTCTTCTCCTTTTTGATTGATGACAACCTGTAAATAGATATAAATTTTGACTGTATATAATATAAACACTTACTCCCCCTGAATCTTTGATGATCTATATCTTGCATTCTTAATGTTAGTGATAATTTTTCTACCCCTTTGTCATCGATAAAAAGGAATAAAGAACATAAATAATAGTATGATGTATTTATATATATTAAAAAAGAACCGAACAATCATACATTACAATATCACAAAAAGAGTTTTGAAATAATACTAAAACATTTGCTATTTAGTACAGGCCACAATGTTGTGAAATAAAAGACTAATGTTTTTGGAACATAAAAGAAGCAACAACTTACTCTATTATACGCTTACCCCTATCACCATGAAAACTTTGACCACCACTATCGCCTCCATTTCCACCGTTGTCACTGCTACTCTCTTGATCATTGGAAGAGGAAGACCAAATGAACATGAATTTCTTACCCGATCACCTATCATAGCCGTGGAAGTGCCAAATGAACACGAGGTCGTTTGCCATAACTTTGTGAAAAATCCTTTAACTTTATCAAGCTTTTTATCAACCTTAGTGATATAGGATTGAAGAATTTGTTGGTTACGGCATATCATGGAAATAGACTCATGCGAAGGAAGGCCTGGATTAGGAATCATAATTTCGTCTTGTTCACGAATAGTTGACCTTTGGCGAGTTGGATGGTGAGATGCTTTGCCTTGTTGTTGTGGTGGTTGATCTTGAGGTAATTGGTGTTGAGTCCATTCTTCAAAAGAAATGATAGGAGGAGGTCGAGCAACCGGTAATTTCATTAAAGCTAGAGTACATGAGTTTACGTAACCGGTGAGTCGGGTTCCGGAATCTCACATTCTTTTAGTAAGCACATAATGTACTCACCGTAGTATATGACATTCATTCGACCATTGTTGAAGCTTAAGAATTCAACAAGAATTAACCGGAGCCAATTGACTTTGATATTTCCGAAGATGGCATATAAGGCTTTGAAATTGTGTTCATAAACAAGTTCATAACTACCGGTTCTCGGAGTTACGGTTTTCATTAATGCACGGTGCATAATTCTAGCTTTAGGCCTTAAGGACATAGATTTGACTTGACGCATATCTTCCAAAAATAAATTACTTATATGATCACGAACGACCATATCACAATCAACATTACTTAATTCAATTCCATCAATGTCGGATTTTAAAATGTGAGCCATTCGATCTAATGAGAAAAATACCAGTTTTTCACAAACCAAACACCATACACAATCATCTTTATTTTGAATGTTTTGGTGGCCTAAATTAAGATTAGCATAAAATAGTTTGACCATAATTTGGTTTATTTTATGCTTGTTTTCATCAAAATATTACAAAGACTCCAAATTTCTATTGAGACGACCCAACTTTCTTACCACAGAAAATCACATCATCTTTAAGAAAGAAAGGGATAGGAAAGAGAAAGAGAAGAAGAAAGAAACAACATCAGAATCTAAACAGCGGAACGAATAAATTATATTAATCACATAATACTTTACATAGTATCATATACATCAGAGATACACAGCATAATCAACTCATACTAGACAGTTATAAATGCCTGTCTAGTTATACAACTCAATATAACTCAAAGACAAACAACTCAGAGAACACACAACGTAATACTCTATAGCTAAACGCAGAAGCCTCCTGCTCCATTGCTCCTCCAGAATTCGTCAAGCCAACTTAAAATCCTAACCTGAATCCCTTGGCTACTCGTAAAAATTTGAGTACCCAAGAGTTTAAGAAACAGAATAAACTCCGGGTCAGACATGGGTCTGGTGTGAGTAAACGGTTAAAGTTTCTTAACTTTAAAAACCTTTGAAAAGAAAAGGTATCACGTAAGACTTCCCACACATAAACATGGAAATGTTTTTACCTTACGCTAACCAAAACATTTGATAGGAAATTCAATGATATTATAAAAATGTCTAGGGTTTTCAAATAAATATGAAATAGCCAAAATTGTTACATGATTAAATTCCAGCTACTAGCCACAAAAGTGGGTAATACAATCAAAGCCGTTGTCACTTATTGGATTTTGGATTCCATACAATGGCAGGGCTACTGAGGTACCGCCTGTCACAGTACGTGGCCTAGATCACCGTACCGAGGAGCCACCCTAACTCCACTGCAACACAAAGCCGGACCCATTCCTTACTGAACAGTTCCAAATAAGACAACCCCGGCGGATGTAGCTATTCAACCGCCTACACAGCCGAAATAAAAGGGACCTCTAGACAGGGGTAAATCTTACTCTCAAGTGGGGGCTACCCACGAAGCTTTGCTGCACCTCCCCTGTTTTAGCCATTCCCGATTGATGAGGCTTGAGGTTACGATTACCTTTAATGAACACATCACATAGAATGCTCATCGTCCACCTGACGATGTTCTGAAAGCATTCAATCCATACAAGTTCGTTCCGGGTTCGAACGAAACCGAAGACATTATCTCGTTACACTCATTTTGAAATCACCCTCAGAGTTAACGACAATAACCCTTGCACTCTGAACCACCATCTCGAACCTATAAGTACTATTACGCCAACTCATTACGGAATCACCCACAGAGTTATACTGACGTATAGTCCCTACACCTCGAGTCTTCACAAAGCTCCACTTTGATTCACGACCTAACGTTAATTGGAATCGATGTGGTTTTCGGATATCCAAATATGGAAACCCGATCCCGGTCTCATCGAAATCCAAAGCGTGTCTTTTAAGTCCAAGTTGTTTTAAAGGTTTTAAAACAATTCAATACAGTAACTATATACACACAGATAGATAACTCACATCAATAATTGATAATCAGCATTATCAAATAACAGGTAGTCCACATTATCAATATCATAATAGATGACCTATATATCAACATCCCAATTGATAATCTATGTAATCATCACAATACAACCAGTCATTCATATCACACAACCATACTTATCTCATTACTGAGATCACAAAGCATTCAAGACAAACATTGTCATCCATTCATACATAAGCAATGATTCACTCATATCACAATATAATTAATTTAAAATGGATTAAATTAACTATCTCTATCTCTAATTAATTTAAAGTGAATTAAATTAATTACTTAATCTCTTAATTAATTTAAAATTAATTAAATTAATTACCTTCATCACAATAAATCTTGCCTAAATAACCATTAATTAAACTAATTTATAAACCACCATCCTAACCAATCAACCTTGATTAATTAACTCGTAGTCAAGTAATTAATCCTTAATTATTCTCATAGTCATATCAATTAATGAACCTTAATTAATTACTTCATTAATTAATTAATTAATTAATTACATTATCTCTTAATTAATTACATTAATAAATCATGCTTAAATTAATTACTTTTAATTAATCAACTTAAATAAATAGTAATTAATTATTCTTAATTACCTCTTAATTACTTTATAAATTCTTTGATTTATTACACCAAGTAATAAACTCTTAATTACTTTAAGAAGTAATTATTCATTTAAAATTTCTTCCAAATCAGTAATTTTACTTTAACTCTGTTTCCTCTGTAATTTATCAATTACTTATCGTAAGTAATTAACCTTATCAAGTTATTAAGTAACATACTTAATCATTATCAAGTGACTATATTTAATTAATTAACAAATTAATTCACTTTCATGGCCATACGTATCTCATTAATTATAATTGAGTAATTCATTCCTTAATCACTCATTAACCAAATTAATCTTCAAATAACAGATTAACTATCATCAACTATTAATTAATAAACCTTAATTATTATTCAATCCTTTATTGCAAAGTAATTAATCACTAATTACCTTAATAATTAATTAATTAAACTTAATTAACAATTTAATAAATTCTTAATCGTTAATTAATAAACTTAATTATTAATTAACAATCTTAATTACAAATTTATTAATCCATAATTAAAATTAATTAATTCTTAATTACAATTAATTAACCTTAATAAGAATAGTTAATTGATTCTTAATTATCTTGCATTTTAGATTAGTAACCTTTTTTAATTATTAATTAATAAAACACAATTAAAATTTAATAAAACCTTTATTAAGTTTTAATTAATTACTATTTTAATTAACTCTTAATTACTTAAATAAATAAGTAATTACAATTTAATTAATCATTTGTCATAAATTAAATCATCATCTTAATTAATAGTTAATTAAATAAATAATTATACTTAATTAATTACTTAATCAACCCCCTTTTAAAATAGTAATTAAATTAATTAATTAACTTAAAATTCCTTAATTAACTAACTAATTACAAATTATTAATACTTAATTATTATTTAAGATAAAACATTATCTTTAAATACATCTTGAAATCTTTACTTAACTTAATTCATTAATTAAATTAAATTATAAGAAATCATTAATTACTTTCTTTAATTATTAATTAACAAATCTAATTTCAAGTTCATAAATTATCTTAAACTTTAATTGTTAATTAATCAATCATTTCCACTAATTGATTTAAATAAAACATTTACTTAAAATTCTCTTTTATATTTCAAAATAAGTTTTGAAATAATATTAAGATTTTAACATAAGACATTAAAACATCATATAAGTTTATTCATAAAAAAAATTCAATTTCAAAAACAAGAATATCAATTTAACTTAAACTTTTTAAAGTTTAAAACTTATTTTATATTTTAAACTAAATATCAGGTTGAACATTAATTTGGGTTCAACCCATATATATATATATATATATATATATATTTGAATTCAAGTACAAGTACATTTTTTTCTTTAAAACAATCTACCCCTTTTAAAATTTTAAAACTGTTTAAATTAAAACTTAAAAATTGTTAAAACAAAACAGTTAAACACTGCAACTCAAAACCCTGTGACCATGCGAGTAATACCCCGAGCCACAACCAAATGCACTCGAGCTTTTCCCCGAGTCTCCTCCCTTATTACCCGAGCTATATCCCAGTAACACAAACCCAAATCACCCTGACAACCACCAACTCCCCCCCGTGCAACCTGCACCGATGCCGGCTCCACTCCGACCAACGTCGAACCCACCAACAAGCCATTCCACCACCCTACAAGCCTCCATGACCAACCAAACTCCAACACCTACCCCAAATCAAAATCAAGCATCTTGGTTGAACTGAACCCCTAAAACCATCACCAGAGAACCCCAAATCTATCGCCTCCGATTAACTATAGCTGCCAGAACTCTGGCCATAGCTCGCTGACCCACCATACTTCCTTCACACAAATTTTCACCCAACTCGATGCAGTGAAGAAGGTGCAGAAGACAACAATGCAGTAAGAACCCAAACTAGGTTAAAAATGAATCCCTTGGCAAAATCAAACTATTCAGGGATTTATAAATTCTTTAACGATTTTTGCAACATTCACTAATGCTTCATCTATCTCCATCAACAAACTCAAGCCACCCAGATACAAAGATCAATTGAATTGGACAAAAATCTAATTTCCAGTAAATTCCCAAATACCCACTTAATACAGTTTTAAAAAAATTGTGAATTTCTTTTCAAAATTCATAATTTCCAATGACAATCCAGGTTATAAAGTTATTTCATCAAATTTTATCATTTGATTTCACACATTTATAATAGATTGTTACTGCATTTTTTCTCCCAAATAAATTTCAAAAAAAAATCAGAGACTTGTTATATTCTGGTTCTTAGTTAAATCTTAAACTAACTTATTTGTTTTAAATCTATGTCTTACCAATTGTTTGAATAGGAAAGTTTGAAGATATGATTTTTTTTTTAGATTCTACAGAAAATACAGAGAGGGAAAAATGAAAACCAATATGCACATTCTCAACTAAACAAAACTATTTGCATTCTTATATCTACACAACAACATACATGCAACTATCATCAAGTACTTAAGTTTTGAACTTAAATGTTTACTCACCATTTTTTTAGAAGATGCAGAGAACAAAAGAAACTTTTGGCAGACCTTGAAGCTTTAAAAACCGAAGCCTTGAAACTTGCATGCACTTGAAAATTTTGAGGCAGACATTCAAGTATGCAGAACTGGGTTAATAGCTTGCAAAAAATATTTGAAAACATGGTGCAGATTTGGGTTTAAACTGTGATGCTTCACGGTTTGGTAACAAGGAGTGGTGTTTGAATTTGAAGAGTGTTTGAATTTGAGGAGATTGTTTCAGGCATTGATCACAGAAATGTTTCAGGTAAAATTTTTTGCAGATTCAAGATTTTTTTTGAAAACAACTGTGATTTTGTTCTTAGAATAAACTGCAGACTTGCAGTTAGATTTTGCATACAATATACTTCAGATTTTTAATATGAGCATGGTTTGAATTGAGGAGTAAATGCAGATTTTGGATGTTGAGCAAGGGTTTGAGGAAGTTCCAGATTTTGTTTTAAATGTTTTGTTTGAATATTTTCTGGTTTTGGGGAGTAGAAGTTTGCATGATAGATCTAGTTTTCTTTTTTTTTTCAAAAATGAACAAAAGAATTTTAAAGAAAAAGAAAGATGGAGAGATGGTGTTTTAAATAGAATTTTCAGATTTTATTAACTTAAAAGAAAATTGGAAACAAATGGACACTGGTCTTTTTACTTACACAAATGTTTTACACTTGTTATCATAGTGCTTTAGAACTAACATTTGTCACTTCTTATGTATATTTATTTTAAAAGAAATTTAAAGACTTTTTAAAATATTTCCTAATTAACAATCATTTTTTCTTAATTTTTTAAAAATACTTTCTAATTAAATATCAAATAAACAAACACATTTATAAATTTACACATGTTTGCTAAACTAATATAAAATACAATCTTTGAAAAGAACATAAAATAAAAATCAATTATAATTTAAATAAAATTATATACAATATTTTAAACTTATTTTTAAAAGTGCTATTTCAAAATCCATGTATTCTTCCTTATTAGATAAATAAAATTCCAAATTTCTGTAAAACAAATCTTATTTTTAATTAAAAACATTATCTATGTAATTTAAAACCAAACCATATTATTATTCTATTTTAAGATGTATGTATTTCTTTGAATTTCAAATTTATATTCATTTTCAAAGTCAAATTTAAAAATCAAATCTAAAAGAAATATAAACATCTATTTTTAAATAAGCTTATTATTATTTACAAATAATATATCCTATTTTAAAAATCAATTTAAAATACATAGATTTAAATACACAGATATAAATGCATTTAAACATACTTATAAATTTTGAAAATAATAAGTCAAATTAGAATTGATTTACACAATAAATTAATTATTCTTATTTTAGAACCAATTTATAACCAAAATTAAAACATTATATTATTATTACTTGGTTAATTATCTTTGAAAATAACAATTTATCAATTCAAATAATTTAAATTAAGAGATTATCAACATTTTAAACTCCTGGAAATTCCGGGATATTACAATCCTCCCCCTTAACAGAATTTCATCCTCGAAATTTAAAACAAAGATAATCCACAATTTTATTTTATTTTCAACCAATTCAAACATTCATAACAGCCATACACTAAACAATTTCATCCAAACAACCAATTCAAATAAATAGCACCTGCTATCCGGACACAGATCCGGATAAACTTCCTAAAATTATCTCGAGTTTCCCCAGTACAGACACAGGGATACTCGCTCTACTAAACCCAAACCAACTATACTGCTAAGCTACTGAGTCTCTACTCAGCTAGATCTAAAATCTACACAAGATACCAGACCACAGACAAGCCTGATCAACTACTAAAACTTCACAGAACTATTGGTCTCAAAACCAGTGATGACCAAAACACTTACTCCCTCAGAGACACGTGAAATATTTTGAATTCCAGTCTTCCAAACTGACAATTCAACTCTTCAAACAAAAGCACTGATCTCTACAAAAACTCAGAAGAATCCAGTATGCCTCGAAGCTTACCAAAGCTTATTGCTTCCTTTTCTAGAGAAAAACTCAACAATATCGAAGCCTTTAACTTCGAATTCCAAATTCTCCCATTACTTAACCTCAAAACTTCCCAGATGATTCGGGCTGCCTACAGATCCTTCCCGATCAGCTCAACCTTCGCTGATACTCCTACAAACAAACTGGATTAACTCAACAACTGATCCTCACAAGATCAATCCACAATCAAAACCAAACTCTACTATCAACAGAAGAAAACTACTTCTCCTAACCTGGAAAAGACAGAACAGAATCACTTGCCAGCATGCCTCGGATCCTGAAAAATAAATTCAGTAGAAACTTTCTAATCCAAAATACTGCAACTCCCGGTTGCTTCTACTCAAAAACAACAACCACCTTGCTTCCGCTTCACAACTCTGATCTGGAGCAGATGATAATCCCATCGAACGAACACAGGCACAGACTAAACATCTCATCTTGGAAATAAGGTTCAACAGAAATACAGAGCTGCTTCACCAAACAATCAACATAGGAGACAACCTTCTACCCAATTGAATCACCGGTATCACTCCTGACATCAAGTTGATTCAGAACTCAAACTCCAATGCAGGCAAAATTTCCAACTTTCCTGAAGATATATCCGGACAATCTTCAGCAAAACATAACTTCTACATCCTCTAGAGATGCCACAAATCCAGGCAAAAGACTATCTAAGATAATCACCAACCCATCTCAGGTCACTTTTGTGATCAACCAATCCAATATCCAAGATATTGTTCTCTCTCCACTAATCCGAACAGTTTATCCTTGACCAACTAATCTATCGAAGAAACAAATCCTCACTGCTGCTTCTGAATTCCACTTCCAGGAAATGCTAAGTCAAAAAGTTCTTCCTGCTAAAACACAGAACACTCCCGAGCTGCACCACTAACACAGATGCCAAAGACTTCTTATCCAAAGTTCTTTGAGAAACTCGGACCTCCAACTAAACACAAACATCCTGCTGAACTCAGCCACAACTCCTGAAACAGACACACTTCTTTAAACTTGTCCCGAAAGAAAACATCTTCGGAAACATCCATAGTCACTGCATCTCATCATGCAGCTACTACTTCCTGACGTATCAAAATATCATCACTCGCTTCTGCCTACCCGATAGATCCAAATCCTCAAAATCCGCTCACACGAGCGAAATCAAAAATACACTTCAAAGATAAACTCCGAACCTTAACAGGTTTCCTTCAGAGATCAATGAAATCCTTACACCAAACTGCAAAGATTACTCGAGACGGCATTAGGTCTACAGTCTCAAAAAAATACACTTCCAATCTCAAACATTCAAACTCCAACCATTGATAGTCGTGTTACACACTACTACCTCATCTACCTTTATAACTTATGTTGGAAAACCCAAACAGGTAACCCAACAGATAGGTAGAAATATATATATATATATATATATATATATATATATATATATATATATATATATAAATTACAAATACGCTCTCTCAAGAAAGACACCATTACAGAGCCTAGGTATTCACTTAACCTAATGCTCTGATACCAAGTGAGACGACCCGACTTTCTTACCACAGAAAATCGCATCATCTTTAAGAAAGAAAGGGATAGGAAAGAGAAAAGATAGAGAAGAAGAAAGAAACAACATCAGAATCTAAACAGCGGAATGAATAAATTATATTAATCACATAATACTTTACATGGTATCATATACATCAGAGATACATAGCATAATCAACTCATACTAGACAGTTATAAATGCCTGTCTAGTTATACAACTCAATATAACTCAAAGACAAACAACTCAGAGAACACACAGCGGAATACTCTATAGCTAAACACAGAAGCCTCCTGCTCCATTGCTCCTTCAGAATTCGTCAAGCCAACCTAAAATCCTAACCGGAATCCCTTGGCTACTCGTAAAAATTTGAGTACCCAAGAGTTTAAGAAACAGAATAAACTTCGGGTCAGACATGGGTCAGGTGTGAGTAAACGGTTAAAGTTGCTTAACTTTAAAAACCTTTGAAAAGGAAAGGTATCACGTAAGACTTCCCACATATAAACATGGAAAAGTTTTTACCTTACGCTAACAAAAACATTTGATAGGAAATTAAATGATATTATAATAATGTATAGGGTTTTCAAATAAATATGAAAAAGCCAAAATTGTTACATGATTAAATTCAGCTACTAGCCACAAAAGTGGGTAATACAATCAAAGCCGTTGGCACTTATTGGATTTTGGATTCCATACAATGGCAGGGCTACTAGGGTACCGCCCGTCACAGTACGTGGCCTAGATCACCGTACCGAGGAGCCACCCTAACTCCCCTGCAACACAAAGCCGGACCCGTTCCTTACCGAACAGTTCCAAATAAGACAACCCCGACGGATGTAGCTATTCAACCGCCCACACAGCGGAAATAAAAGGGACCTCTAGACAGAGGTAAATCTTACTCTCAAGTGGGGGCGACCCACGAAGCTTTGCTACACCTCCCCTGTTTTAGCCATTCCCGATTGATGAGGCTTGAGGTTACGATTACCTTTAATGAACACATCACTTAATGCTCATCATCCACCTGACAATGTTCTGAAAGCATTCAATCCATACAAGTTCGTTCCGGGTTCGAACGAAACCGAAGGCATTATCTCGTTACACTCATTTTGGAATCACCCTCAAAGTTAACGACAATAACCCTTGCACTCTGAACCACCATCTCGAACCTATAAGTACTATTCCGGCAACTCATTGCAGAACCACCCACACAGTTATACTGACGTATAGTCCCTACACCTCGAGTCTTCACAAAGCTCCACTTTGATTCACGACCTAACGTTAATGGGAATCGATGTGGTTTTCGGATATCCAAATATGGAAACCCAATCCCAGTCTCATCGAAATCCAAAGCATGTCTTTTAAGTCCAAGTTGTTTTAAAGGTTTTAAAAAAATTCAAGACAGTATCTATATACACACAGATAGATAACTCACATCAATAATTGATAATCAGCATTATCAAATAACAGGTAATCCACATTATCAATATCATAATAGATAATGTATATATCAACATCCCAATTGATAATCTATGTAATCATCACAATACAACCAGGCATTCATATCACACAACCATACTTATCTCATTACTGAGATCACAAAGCATTCAAGACAAACAATGTCATCCATTCATACATAAGCAATGATTTACTCATATCACAATATAATTAATTTAAAATGGATTAAATTAACTATCTCTTTCTCTAATTAATTTAAAGTGAATTAAATTAATTACTTAATCTCTTAATTAATTTAAAATTAATTAAATTAATTACCTTCATCAGAATTAATCATGCCTAAATAACCATCAGTTAAACCAATTTATAAATAACCATCCTAATTAATCAACCTTGATTAATTAACTCTTAGTCAAGTAATTAATTCTTAATTATTCTCATAATCATATCAATTAATGAACCTTAATTAATTACTTCATTAATTAATTAATTACACTATCTCTTAATTAATTACATTAATAAATCATGCTTAAATAATTACTTTTAATTAATCAACTTAAATAAATAGTAATTAATTACTCTTAATTACCTCTTAATTACTTTATAAATTCTTTGATTTATTACACCAAGTAATAAACTCTTAATTACTTTAACAAGTAATTATTCGTTTAAAATTTCTTCCAAATCAGTAATTTTACTTTAACTATATTACCTTTGTAATTTATCAATTACTTATCTTAAGTAATTAACCTTATCAACTCATTAAGTGTTTGCGTCAAAATTGGTCACAAACCCCAAATACCGTGAAAGCACCGGTGTATGAATACAAATCAGCAATATTCAAACACAAATCACAGATCTAAACAGATATCAAACAATAATTCGCAAGTAATGAACAAAGACACAAGTTTTATAGTGGTTCGGCTATCTCCGGCCTACGTCCACTCCAAAGTTTTTATCCTTTTATTGATTATCCTTGATGATTACAGAAAAATGCAGCGATTACAATGGAGCAATTTGATTACAATAGCGATGGTGAAGTGTATAGTTGAATCAGAGCCTGGGCGTTTCAGTATTCCGATCCCTTTTCTGAATGACCAGGGGCTCTATTTATAAGCGTAGGAGGCTGATATTTCTCCTAAAAATCTGGTAGACCGTTTCTGGCACGTGAGAGGGCCCATATGGCCGAATTCTGGAGATCCGGGCCCACATCGGGATCGGTTCGAACTCCATTCGAATCAATAAAGAAATCATCCAATTGAGGTGAAATTTGATGAGAACATTCTTCAACATGTATGTAAGCTCCTGTAAAAATTTCATTGCATTTGGATCAACGGTTTGGAAGATATGATCGATTCGAGATCAAAGCTCCGTATGTTCTGCCTGGTTCGAATCCATGCTTCAAATCCATCCCCTTCGACTCCATCCAAAGCGCGCGCGCATCGATGACGTGTCACGAATTCTCCGGGTCGATCCACCTTTTCCGCCGCGTTGAAGTTTCTTCCCTGGTTCGTATCGATCGCTTTGAAATTGTCCCTAAGTCCTTCGATTCCATGAAGTCCACTCCCCGCGTATCCTTCTCGAACGCTCTCTTCGTATCGATAGGTACGAATCCAGAATCCTATCGATTCTAACCACCATCGATACGAATTAACCTGTGTACTCCTTATGGATACGAAGGAGATCCATGCTGTCATCGAGTCGAAGTCCACCTGTCCTTCCCATCTGATCGATACGAAGACCATCAAGCCGTGTGTAAGCTGATCGATACGAAAGGTATCGATTCGAACCATCACTTCTTGATCGATACGAGGTGTATCGATACGAACCATCCTTGCGCCGTGCCTTCGATCGATGCGAACCTGATGGGTTCGAATCTGATGGATTCGAAACGAGCACCACCTTGACCCCTTGATGGATTCGAACACCATGACTTTCCTACCTTGCATCGATCATAACCCCTTCATATGAACTCCGATTAACTTGAATTTTGAAACATAGCCTTTCCTAATCCTTATCATCATCTCTAATCAATTTCGTCCTGATCGGAGTTCAACCAAATTTTGACGACATCGATCGCCGCCTTGCTTTCAATCGATCTCCAATCCCAATATCCATCATCCTTTGCCAATTTGTTGATATTCCAGTTTTGACCAAAAATGGGATAACACTTTGCCCCCCAAAACATGCCTTTTCATAAGAAGGCGTGTTTTGAATAGTTCCGATTCCAATATCCAAAGTCCATAGCCATATCGCCAGAGTATGCCATCCTTGACTGCTTCGAGCCGATGCCCAATTCCAAATCCCATAACCAAAGCCTTAGCCAATTCCATATCCATTCGAACTCGACAGCCGAGTCCTAATCCACCTTATCCAATAGCCAATAACCAGATCCAGGACCTCTCCGGGTCGATATCCGAATCCATAACCTCTCCGGGTTCTTGCCAAGCGTAATCCACACCAAACGACCGTGGTCCAGTGTCCCTGGACGTTGAGCTAAGCCATGGCTTAAGTCCTAGGCCGAATCCTGGTCTTTCCAGACCCTTGTTGAGCATAGTCCATACTCAACGACCTGAAACAATAATCGATAAGGCCTAAGTCCTAGGCCGAATCCTGGTCACTCCGGACCCTTGTTGAGCATAGTCCATACTCAACGACCTGAAACAATAATCGATAATATGGGGCCTAATTCCTAAGCCGAATCCTGGTCACTTCGGACCCTTGCCGAGCATAGTCCATACTCGACGACCTGAATGAGTCAATTTACCATGTTCGGGCAAAGTGACTCACCCCTTGCCAGGCGTAATCCATACCCGACGACCATGTATCAAAACCCAACTAAAAATCCAATCAAAATCCAATCCAGAATCCAAATCCCAAAAATCCAAATCAAATTCAAAGAATCAGAAATCCAAACCAGCATCCAGAACCAAAAACAATCATCTAATGGAAAATCCAAATCAAAAAGCAAGCAAAACTAGGAGTTCGATCCGAACTCCAAAACCAAATCCAGAAAGAAAAGAAGTGTCTAATCAAAAAGCAAAAGATAAATTTCACAAACCACAGCATCGCAGTTTATCAGCATTCAGAGCATGCCTAGGGGCTATCTCCGTCCCCATACATGTGTAAATGACTTGGTTGCTTGCCAGTAGTTCGCTACTTATTTCACATTATCCTGATCAGTGGATGATCAATCGACCACCATCCCTGGGCCTCACATTATCACGGCGTGAGGTGGTCGGTGGGTGCTCCTGCTCCACCATTGCATTCCGAGTTCCGACATATTGCTGTAACTGTCCATTCCTTACATGCTCCTCGATTATATCCTTTAAGTGCCTGTAGCTGTTGGTATCATGTCCATCTAAATCATGGAAGAGGCAGTGCCTTCCTGATGTCCTTTCCCGTTCTGATGGTTCTCTCCTAGCCGGCCTCCGGTAAGGAAGGCGATACCGAGTATCTAGGTATATCCGCTCCAGCGTCTCGTTCAATCCTGTGTATGTGGAAAACTTTGGATCCTTCCATCGCTTCCTAGCGTTTCCAGAATCATCGTCCAACTTCCTTTTCCCTTTGTCTTTATCCAAGCCTTTGCTGGATGGTCCTACATCCTGAATTGCATTAACCTTTTTCACCTTTAAATCCGTACTCGCATCTTCTTGCCGAAGGAACCTTTCTGCCTCATGAAAGAATTCGTCGAGCTCCTGTGGGGATCTCGTATTAGAGACACCTTAAAATCCAAGTCCTCCCTGACTCCTGATACTGCTGCCATTAAAACCATCGACGGATCTGGCCGATCCACCAAAGCGACTGCCGCACTGAATCGAGTTAGAAAATCTCTAAGCGATTCATCCATCCTTTGCTTCACCGATGTTAATGTCATCACATTCTTCGGCCTCTTGACGTGAACCCGAAATTGTCCCAAAAACTTTTCTACCAATTCCCTCCAAGTCCTTATAGATCCTTCTCCCAGCTGCCTAAACCACATTGCAGCTAAGTCCGTTAAATACAAAGGGAAACATCGGGCCATCACTTCCTCCGATGCCCCCAGCACCTCCATGTGTCTGGTGTACCTCATTAAGTGATCAGTTGGGTCCGCCTTACCATCATATACCTCCACGCTAGGTAGCTTGAACTTAGGTGGATTCTGAGCCATCCTTATTTCCCGAGCGAACGGACTCCTATTCACTCCTTCCAAGTCTTTGTTGGTCAAACCGCCTCACACAGTTCTTCTGATGATTTCTACTAATCCAGTATTGTCGGTTGGGGGTTTCCCCCCATGCCCCCGAGGGAACTCTGGCACATATTCCCCGTGTGGTTCACTAGCAGCAACGTTAGCGCTAGCTTGTTGAACTCCTTCCAAAGGTCCTCCTGTGTTGGATCCCGTGGGCCTGCCCCCAAGCCCTTGTTGATTGCCTTCTGGCTCCGTATCTCGTCCTCCATTGGGTTCCACGACCCTAGTTCCCTATCCTGCATCCACAGCGGCTGTAGCTGTTCCTAAGTTCTGCATCCCTGCAGCTCTCATTTGCTCAAAGAAAGTCTGCATCATTTCCTGTTGGCTCTTCAACAATCTCTCCTGCAAAGAATTCGTCATAGCTTCCATTTCATCCCGAGTTATATAGATTGAAGTCTGTCCTTCCCCGGCTCCGGAGGATGCTTGTTGACTTCCTTCCTGTTGGCTTCACTCAGCCCTTTGCCTTCTACTATTTTCCCTAGTCATTGTCCTTGAATCCAAACTCTTTAAAATCTTCAAATCCAACTTTCAAATCAGATGTAGCGGGTGCTAGTCCTTCTCAGTGAAAGCACCAAAGTGTTTGCGCCAAAATTGGTCACAAACCCCAAATACCGTGAAAGCACCGGTGTATGAATACAAATCAACAATATTTAAACACAAATCACAGATCTAAACAGATATCAAACAGTAATTCGCAAGTAATGAACAAAGACACAAGTTTTATAGTGGTTCGGCTATCTCCGGCCTACGTCCACTCCAAAGTTTTTATCCTTTTATTGATTATCCTCGATGATTACAGAAAAATGCAGCAATTACAATGGAGCAATTTGATTACAATAGCGATGGTGAAGTGTATAGTTGAATCCGGCAGAGTCTGGGTGTTTCAGAATTCCGATCCCTTTTTTGAATGACCAGGGGCTCTATTTATAAGCATAGGAGGCTGATATTTCTCCTAAAAATCTGGTAGACCGCTTCTGGCATGTGAGAGGGCCCATACGGCCGAATTTTGGAGATCCGGGCCCACATCGGGATCGATTCGAACTCCATTCGAATCGGTAAAGAAATCATCCAATTGAGCTGAAATTTGATGAGAACATTCTTCAACATGTATGTAAGCTCCTGTAAAAATTTCATTGCATTTGGATCAACGGTTTGGAAGATATGATCGATTCGAGATCAAAGCTCCGTATGTTCTGCCTGGTTCGAATCCATGCTTCGAATCCATCCCCTTCGACTCCATCCAAAGTGCGCGCGCATCGATGACGTGTCATGAATTCTCTGGGTCGATCCACCTTTGAAGCCGCGTTGAACGTTTCTTCCCTGATTTGTATCGATCGCTTCGAAATTGTCCCTAAGTCCTTCGAATCCATGAAGTCGACTCCCCGCGTATCCTTCTCGAACGCTCTCTTTGTATCGATAGGTATGAATCCAGAATCCTATCGATTCAAACCGCCATCGATACGAATTAACCTGCGTACTCTCTTATGGATACGAAGGAGATCCATGCTGTCATCGAGTCGAAGTCCACCTGTCCTTCCCATCTGATCGATACGAAGACCATCAAGCCGTGTGCAAGCTGATCGATACGAAAGTTCGAAGCCATCACTTCCTGATCGATACGAGGTGTATCAATTCGAACCATCCTTGCACCGTGCCTTCGATCGATGCGAACCTGATGGGTTCGAATCCGATGGATTCGAAACGAGCACCACCTTGACCCCTTGATGGATTCGAACAGCATGACTTTCCTACCTTGCATCGATCATAACCCCTTCATATGAACTCCGATTAACCTGAATTTTGAAACATAGCCTTTCCTAATTCTTATCATCATCTCCAATCAATTTCGTCCCGATCCGAGTTCAACCAAATTTTGACGACATCGATCGTCGCCTTGCTTTCAATCGATCTCCAATCCCAATATCCATCATCCTTTGCCAATTTGTTGATATTCCAGTTTTGACCAAAAATGGGATAACATTAAGTAACATACATAATCATTATCAAGTGACTATATTTAATTAATTAACAAATTAATTAACTTTCTTGGCCATACTTATCTCATTAATTATAATTGAGTAATTCATTCCTTAATCACTCATTACCCAAATTAATCTTCAAATAACAGATTAACTATCATCAACTATTAATTAATAAACCTTAATTATTAATCAATCCTTTATTACAAAGTAATTAATCACTAATTACCTTAATAATTAATTAATTAAACTTAATTAACAATTTAATTAATTCTTAATCATTAATTAATAAACTTAATTATTAATTAACAATCTTAATTACAAATTTATTAATCCATAATTAAAATTAATTAATTCTTAAACAATTAATTAACCTTAATAAGAATAGTTAATTGATTCTTAATTATCTTGCATTTTAGATTAATAACCTTTTTTAATTATTAATTAATAAAACACAATTAAAATTTAATAAAACCTTTATTAAGTATTAATTAATTACTATTTTAATTAACTCTTAATTACTTAAATAAATAAGTAATTACAATTTAATTAATCATTTGTCATAAGTTAAATCATCATCTTAATTAATAGTTAATTAAATAAATAATTATACTTAATTAATTACTTAATTAACCCCCTTTTAAAATAATAATTACATAAATTAATTAACTTAAAATTCCTTAATTAACTAACTAATTACAAATTATTCATACTTAATTATTATTTAAGATAAAACATTATCTTTAAATACATCTTGAAATCTTTACTTAACTTAATTTATTAATTAAATTAAATTATAAGAAATCATTAATTACTTTCCTTAATTATTAATTAACAAATCTAATTTCAAGTTCATAAATTATCTTAAACTTTAATTGTTAATCAATAAATCATTTCCACTAATTAATTTAAATAAAACATTTACTTAAAATTCTCTTTTATATTTCAAAATAAGTTTTGAAATAATATTAAGATTTTAACTTAAGACATTTAAAACATCATACAAGTTTATTCATAAAAAAAATTCAATTTCAAAAACAAGAATTTTAATTTAACTTAAACTTTTCAAAGTTTAAAACTTATTTTATATTTTAAACTAGATATCAGGTTGAACATTAATTTGGTTTCAACCCATATATATATATATATATATATATATGAATTCAAGTACAAGTACATTTTTTTCCTTTAAAACAATCTGCCCCTTTTAAAATTTTAAAACTGTTTAAATTAAAACTTAAAAACTGTTAAAACAAAACAGTTAAACACTGCAACTCAAAACCCTGTGACCATGCGAGTAATACCCCGAGCCACAACCAAAAGCACTCGAGCTTTTCCCCGAGTCTCCTCCCTTATTACCCGAGCTATATCCCAGTAACACAAACCCAAAACAAAACCAAAATCACCATGGCAACCACCAACTCCCCCCGTGCAACCAACACCAATGTCGGCTCCACTCCGACCAACGTCGAACCCACCAACAAGCCATTCCACCACCCTACAAGCCTCCACGACCAACCAAACTCCAACACCTACCCCAAATCAAAATCGAGCATCTTGGTTGAACTGAACCCCTAAAACCATCACCAGAGAACCCCAAATCTATCGCCTCTGATCAACTATAGCTGCCAGAACTCCAGTCATAGCTCGCTGACTCACCATGCTTCCTTCACACAAATTTTCACCCAACTCGATGCAGTGAAGAAGGTGCAGAAGACCACAATGAAGTAAGAACACAAACTAGGTTAAAAATGAATCCCTTGGCAAAATCAAACTATTCAGGGATTTATAAATTCTTCAACGATTTTTGCAACACTCACTAATGCTTCATCTATCTCCATCAACAAACTCAAGCCACCCAGATACACAGATCAATTGAATTGGACAAAAATCTAATTTTCAGTAAATTCCCAAATGCCCACTTAATACAGTTTTAAAAAAATTGAGAATTTCTTTTCAAAATTCATAATTTCCAATGACACTCCAGGTTATAAAGTTATTTCATCAAATTTTATCATTTGATTTCACACATTTATAATAGATTGTTACTGCATTTTTTTTCCCAGATAAATTACAAAAAAATCAAAGACTTGTTCTATTCTGGTTCTTAGTTAAATCTTGAACTAACTTATTTGTTTTAAATCTATGTCTTAACAATTGTTTGAATAGGAAAGTTTGAAGGTATGATTTTTTTCTAGATTATACAAAAAATACAGAGAGGGAAAAATGAAAACCAATATGCACATTCTCAACTAAACAAAACTATTTGCATTCTTATATCTACACAACAACATACATGCAACTATCATCAAGTACTTAAGTTTTGAACTTAAATGTTTACTCACCATTTTTTTTAGGAGATGCAGAGAACAAAAGCAACTTTTGGCAGAGCTTGAAGCTTTAAAAACTGAAGCCTTGAAACTTGCATGCACTTGAAAATTTGGAGGCAGACATTCAAGTATGCAGAACTGGGTTGATAGCTTGCAAAAAATATTTGAAAACATGGTGCAGATTTGGGTTTAAACTGTGATGCTTCAGAGTTTGGTAACAGGGAGTAGTGTTTGAGTTTGAAGAGTGTTTGAATTTGAGGAGATTGTTTCAGGCATTGATCACAGAAATATTTCAGGTAATTTTTTTTGCAGATTCTGGAAATTTTTTGAAAACAACTGTGATTTTGTTCTTAGAATAAACTGCAGACTTGCAGTTAGAGTTTGCACACAATATACTTCAGGTTTTTAATATGAGCATGATTTGAATTGAGAAGTAAATGCAGATTTTGGATGTTGAGCAAGGGTTTGAGGAAGTTCTAGATTTTGTTTTAAAGGTTTTGTTTGAATATTTTCTGGTTTTGGGGAGTAGAAGTTTGCATGATAGATCTAGTTTTTTTTTTTTTTCAGGAATGAACAAAAGAATTTAAAAGAAAAAGAAAGATGGAGAGATGGTGTTTTAAATAGAATTTTCAGATTTTATTAACTTAAAAGAAAATTAGAAACAAATGGATACTTGTCTTTTTACTTACACAAATGTTTTACACTTGTTATCATAGTGCTTTAGAACTAACATTTGTCACTTCTTATGTATATTTATTTTAAAAGAAATTTAAAGACTTTTTAAAATATTTCCTAATTAACAATCATTTTTTCATAATTTAAAAAAAAAATACTTTCTAATTAAATATCAAATAAACAAACACATTTATAAATTTACACATGTTTGCTAAATTTATATAAAATACAATCTTTGAAAAGAACATAAAATAAAAATCAATTATAATTTAAATAAAATTATATACAATATTTCAAACTTATTTTTAAAAGTGCTATTTCAAAAGCCATGTATTCATCCTTATTAGATAAATAAAATTCCAAATTTCTGTAAAACAAATCTTATTTTTAATTAAAAACATTATCTATGTAATTTAAAACCAAACCATATTATTATTCTATTTTAAGATGTATGTATTTTTTTTAATTTCAAATTTATATTCATTTTCAAAGTCAAATTTAAAAATCAAATCTAAAATAAATATAAACATCTATTTTTAAATAAGCTTATTATTATTTACAAATAATTTATCCTATTTTAAAAATCAATTTAAAATACACAGATTTAAATACGCAGATATAAATGCATTTAAACATACTTGTAAATTTTGAAAATAATAAGTCAAATTAGAATTGATTTACTCAACAAATTAATTATTCTTATTTTAGAACCAATTTATAACCAAAATTAAAACATTATATTATTATTACTTGGTTAATTATCTTTGAAAATAACAATTTATCAATTCAAATAACTTAAATTAAGAGATTATCAACATTTTAAACTCCTGGAAATTCCGGGATATTACATCTATGATGAGCCAATTCTTGTATATGATAAGGAGAGAAATCGATAAATTTTACAAACGAACCTTTAAAAATATAAGAATCTTGTATTCTCCTCCATCGTCTAATCGCGGTATCGTCGAAAAGCCATTGTTGGATTTGGTCATTGGTAGGAGGTTGAAAAGATGAAGATGCTTTTCCTTTTCTATTTGGAGCCATTGAATTTGAGTGTTTGGAGGTAAAAATTAGGTTTTTGAAGATTTAGAGTTTTAGAAGAGTTGAAAAATCTGAAATGAGAGTGAAGAGTATAAGGGAAATTGCAAGTTAAAATGTGTGAATGGGTGGCTAAGCAGCAAATTGGCTCAGATCTACGAATCAGTCGACTGAATCAGGTGTTTAGTCAGATGAACCTGAATTTCAATATTTTTGAACTTTTGGTTCACTAAACTGAAGGCCTGATTCAGTTGACTGAATCTGGATCATTAAAAATTTAACTTCTGGTCCAGTCGATTGATCTATTGCGACAGTCAACTAAATCCGGTGTAATAATTTTTTTATCCCAGTATCAGTCGACTGACTGTGTAAATTTTCCATATAAGCCTAGTGTTGTGTAATTTTTTGTATATTTGTTTATTATATATTCATACTTATGAAGCTGTAAACTTATTTATTTGAATATTAGAACCAGTATATGTGTTGTGAAAATATGATGGAAAAGAAGTGATTATTTATTAATAAAAAAATTGTATATAATTTGTTAAATTATTCGAAAAATGACATATAATAAGAACTACTCTTATTTTGAAGGACTAGGAGGTTTGTAGACATGTAGCTGCTTTTGTCAAACATTGGATGCTTCATTTCGGTCCCATCAGTTGGGTGAGACCTGTGGTCGTGGCGGGGCGAAGTAGAAGGTCGACAAATATGCGAAATGACATGTTCGTTGATTGGATGGGACGAAGCACCATAGAATTTCATGGCAATATGTTCTATAATACATAAACGTCTTGAATTGATTTTCTACTCGTAATACATTTCGCGCTGAAGCATCAACGACTCCTGCTGATAGTGATGCAAATCACTTATTTTTTGTTTAGTAGTTGGTGAGACGTCAAACATCATCTTCTTTTCTTTCTTTTTCTCTGGAGTGTATCCGGTATGGTCGTGAGAAGTAGAAGGTGGTGTAGATGGATGGGTGCATTTGTTGGTGATTCGGAAGAGGTTATGATTTCTATGGAGTGAGTTGATTATGAAGAGTTTGACATAACCATAGGACTTTGTATTTTTGTTAGTTAGTTGTTTGTACAAATAGAAGGGAATAAGAATACCTATTTATAGAGTATAGTGGAGAATAAAAAGGATGAAATGAATGGATTGTATTGTTTTTAGCCACGACAAAGTTGTTAGTTAGGAATGTTAGTTGCTATTTTGGTGGTTTTCTATTATTGTGATTTACCTATGTAAATTTTATATGTTTGTATATATAGTAAACATATGTATATAAAGATAAGTGTTATAAACAAATTAGAGTATAGTTGTAACCATATAAGAAAAGCCTCGACCTGGACAATCAATAGCTCAGGTGGTTAAGACATCTGGGCTATTCACAAAAGGTCATAGGTTTGAGTCTCAGCATGGTCAGAAAATGTGTAACGACCCGTAAATTTTGATAAATAAATTTGTAAATTAAATAAGATGTTTGTAATTAAATTTAGTAGAAATAATTTTTTTTATAAATTAATAAATAAATGAACGCTAAAATAAAATATAGCAATGGTAATTAAAACCTATTCATTAGTAAATTTGAATAAAACTCTGATAAATGGAGTAGTGAAAGGTTTATACCTAGATACAAATTTGATATGAGAAATTAGAGGTAAGTATTGTATTGATTAATGTAATAACTTATAAAAGTAAGTAAAGGCCACTTTAACGATAATTAGTATTATAATGGAAAGGTGAATGCATTATGAATAGAAGCGTAAGTCTATTTTAAGGCAGTAATTGATGTAATGAAAAGTTGGAAACCAAGTAAATAAATTTATTGAGGACATTTAATAGTAATTAATGTATATATTTGCAATTAAATCAAATCAATTTATAGAAATCAATCTTAAATTAATTGGAAGGAAATCTATAATAAATGAATTTATTTGTAAGAGAATGAAATTTATTTATATATTAATTGGATACATACCTACTAGAATTCACACAATAATTAATGGACCCTATACCCAAACTAAACTTTCCGTGTATATATGTATATTAAGACCAAATTTTTCTTTGAATCAAAAATCCATACTTGCTTTCAAAACTAAATTTCAAAACCACCATTTGATGTGTAAACAGAACATAATATTTTTCCATTTTTTCTTCTTTTTATTAACAATAAATCAAACATTATTTAATAATTTCGCATAACTTAACATATCCATTAGTTACCAATTTTAGTTCATTTTTTAGAGGTTAACTTATTTAAATTATAACAATACAATTAAACTATTGTTTCCTCTAAAATTTTATTTAGTATATCAATATTTATAATTAACAATTATTATTAAATTCTTAACATCATTAACAATTATAATTATCAATATTTAGTATATCATATAAACTATTATTATTCCCATCATTTTTGTTTCTACCAAATTTTATTCAATATTTTGATAAAATTAGAATTTAAATTGGTCTAAAATTTTGGATCGTTACCCATTACACTTTTTTCTCCAGATCTGAACCGCGTTGCAAAAATGAAGATGGGAAGAGATTTTGAAACGGTTAGGAAATCAAAGATTTTTATTCCTATTAAATATGGAGACGCAAATGAAAGTGGAAAGTTTTACACGTGAATTGGAGGCAGGGTTTTAATTCTTTTTTTTAATGCACGTGCTGATTTGATTTTTAACAGCTAAGATATGAAATAAAAGAGTGCGTACAATAGATGCAATAATTAAAATGAACGTACACCCAAATTAATTAACCAATAACGTAATCTAAATTTATATGTTTTCTTATTTATTGATGTGACGCCCCACTCCGAGAGCCTCGTTAACAAAGAGTATTACATAGATAATACTGTCGGCTAACGCGGACAATAGAGTATAATGGAAGCGACCATGTGCAATCTTACCTTAACTATCCACTAAATACGTCGAAAAGTAGAAACACATTAAAATTCGACCTATTCAATAAATATTTAAAGCAAAACTACAATGGCTATAGGATCTATCAGAAGAAAATATAACAACTCAAATGTAATATACATCACAGAACAGTCGATCATAATATACACATACACAGATACACAACAGAGTATTCAAAATAATACATGTCAAGTGGTACAGGAGACCACAATATACAGACGAGACGAAAGAGTATAAATCAGAGTTACAACAGATAAGGACTACAAAAGACGCTATAACAAAAAGAAGCTAGCGAATAGTCCATGAGGAAGCAAAATAGGCTAGTCCAAAAGCACCTAACCTGAAACATCTCGGTCTGACCCGAGTATAAAATACACGGGTCAGTCTAGATAACAAAGCAGTTAGATAAACTGAACAATAATAAACCTGCAAGGTCATACAGTATAATAAATATCTCTAGGGGAGATAACACAATCATCAACAAGAGATGAATCATATAGAACAAGCCTCATATCATTGGCAACATATAGAAACAAAGGATACAATTATCCCAAAACAAGCCAGAAGGCAATAACAAATACCCATAAGGTATACAAGTTCCACAAGGTAATCGCTATACTCCATACGGCTCAAAAAGATCAACACCGAAGGGCGATACCAAGGGAATATACATATCAATGAAACATCATAAAATTTGCTCGAGCTCAGTACTGTACAAACAAGGATCCATGAGCCCGAAGGCTCCAAACCCAAGTATCACCCATGCGGCACATAAGGCCATCATCAGAGCGAAACTATATAGGGCAACAAACCCGAAGGCACACACCCGAAGGCAACATACCCGAAGGCAACAAACCTAGGGAGACAGTCCGAAGACACTATCCCAGAGGCAACAAACCGTAGTGGTGAAGGTCGAAGACCCAGTACTGGACACCACTAACTGGCGGAATGTGTCACAACTCTCGAAAAGGAATCCGAAAAGTGTTAACGTATGTCCCATAACCACTCGTTCGCACTAAACGGTTTACTGTCTGTCAGTCCCTTTCACACTCAAAGCAGTACAAAGTTTGCCTCATATCATCGATAAACCAAACCCGAAGGTCAAAACAATCAATCGAATAGGTCGAGGATTAATCGAAAAGATAAACGCACAGATTCATGGTCCGTGTTTTGCCCAACCATTTAATCACCCTTCTACTTCGTTCGAAGTGCGAAAGTGTGTGTTTTAAATAGAATTTATAAATTAGAGAAACGAACTTTTAAATGCGATTTGAGAAATTATTTTATAAAAACCCGTGGATTAAAATTAAAAAGGAACCATCAAAGTCAAAACAATTGATAATCATACATGGGATCATCATGAATCGATTCAAATTGGAAATTCAATCCCAAAAGGCAAAGTGGGCTGAAACAGCAGGCTCAGTCGACTGAACAGAGTTTTCAGTCGATTGACCCTATACCTGGAAATTTTCCAGGTTTAGGAAGCTTTCTGTTTCCAGGTTTAGTCGACTGAACAGAGTTTTCAGTCGACTGAATCATGCCTGGAAACTTTCGGGTTCCAGGTTCAGTCGACTGAACAGAGTTTTCAGTCGACTGAATCATGCCTGGGCTGTTTTTCAGCCTTATTCAAATGAAGAGCAAACTCTCCCAAAATGCAATCGGACGAACATTGGCTCTAAGGGCTTATGCCAATCGACAACCCGGCCCTATATGTTCCTCGATGCATCACCAAAACATGATCAAAACATCAAAGTTAGGATTTCAAAGATTTGAACCCAAAACACTAAAAATTGGAATATTCCCCAATTCAACCCAAACCAATTGCAAGTGCATATGAACAAGGTGTTAGGAATTCATACCCAACATCAATGAAATCAAGAGAAGTAGATGTGAGTTCAAAACTCACCTTTGCACACAAAACAAAGAAGATGAAGAAGCACAATTGCAAGGAATCAACCAACTACACTCCACTTCAAACTACAAGCTTCAATCTAGAATCAAAGCAAGTATTTCCTAATTTAGGGTTAGGAAATTACTAAAATTGAAGAGGAGTAAAGATGGAGAAGGTGGAGATGTACTTACCAATGGATTCTCTTTGATTTTGGAGCAAGAATCAAGTTACAAAGGAGAAACTAGGGCTTGCTAATTTCTATTTCTCTTTCCTTTCCCCCATTTCAATTTTTAGCTTAAGAAATAAAATGAAATGAAGAGAGATGAGGGGAAGGGGCTGAAGTAGAAGGTTAAGTGAGTTAGCTAGCCAATGGGCTGAACCCAAACTCAAGCCCAAGTAGAAAAAGGGTCAAATTTCAACTTACTCCAAATATATCAAAGATTATAATCAAAAAGATCGCAAACGCCCTTTTGGAACCAATGGAGGTAGTTTCGAGTTCCAATTCGGCCATTTGCAGAAAGTAACATTTCGGACTCCAAATCCGAATAACGACGCTATATTTAAATCAAACATTTAAATATAAAATCGTTAAATATGCGGGTTGTTACAATTGACTACTTATATTTAATTATACGTAATCCAAACATTAAATTTTTATTTCAAAATACTATTATTTAAAAAATTTCCAAAATTTAATTAAATACGTTATTAAAAACTGTTTAAAATTTATGGGTTGTTACACTCTCCCCCACTCAAAACATTTCGTCCCCGAAAAGGAAGGAGGTAGGGGAATTGCAACAAACAGAAAGAAAAAAATAGATTGAAGTACAAGATAAAGATTTAATTTAAAACTATACAAATTTTACTTGAAATATTCATTTAAAAACTTCATTTGAAATTTAATTTTCTTTAATACTTTAATACTTTTCAAAACTCCTTTGAAAATAATTATTTACATTATTACTTATATTTACAGAGAAGCTATTGACAATATTAAATCTAAAATTTATAAAAAAAAATTATCTCAAGATACTTCCAACATTATAGATAAATTAATAATCATTCTCTTTAAATATGTTATAATAAATTAATAACTTCTGAAACACCAAAAATTTCCTATTATACTATGTAGTGTATAAATAAACAATATTTAAAAAGGAAATGTCCAACAAGGAAAGAAGGTAGATTCGGAAAACAGAATCAAGGTGAATAACTAAAGCTGAGCCGATAAGGTAGATTGAAAGAATAGTATCGGGCACGAATAGTTAATTTCAAACCAAAAGAATTTCAATTTCAAAGACTAATACAAAATATCTTGTTGGAAATACTTTTATAATAAAATACCTTTTCAAAAAAAATACTTTTATGTCGAAACCAATTTTCCTTTCGAAAATACTTCTATAACTCGATGTTTCAACAAGTTTATCCTCGTTCTTGCAGACTCTGGCCATGCGTGATCAGGCGCAAAGCTAGAATTCTTCAAGTACTTAGTAGACCTATTTCAACAACCAGCGAAAATACTTGAAAAACTTCTTAAAACAGATATGGAAAGTACAATCCAAACAAAATAACCAAACCAAAACCTTTATCTAACCATGGTTCGCAGATACACAATGGTTACGCCTGGATCCCCCAGGAAAGAATCCTTATCCGTAAGCTTTCTCAGCCCTGCGAGTTACGTCATGATGATTAGTATGGTGCAAGATACACAATGGTTACGCCTGGATCCCCCAGGAAACAATCCGTACCCCTAGGCTGTCTCAGCCAGGCGATTTCGCTACTAATGCGACCTACATAGATTGCAGGGTATACAATGGTTACGCCTGGATCCCCCAGGAAACAATCCGTACTCCTAGGCCGTCTCAGCCAGGCAGTTGCGCTATGCAGTCGCGAGAAAAAAAACCATGGGTTACGCCACGGTGGGACACTCGAGTATCACATCCGGAAAACCAAAAATCAGAGAGAATAATATCGATAGAATGAATCCACAATGTGGCCACAAAGCGGATATCAAGCAGAAGGCACTTTCCATATCTTTACTTCGAAAATATGTATCATATAGTACCTTCTTAAATCACTTTCAAATATCATACTTATATAAAGTCCATTATATATAGGATTCCATTTTCAATCGAATACTTTCCCAATCAATAGTATATCAAATCACACTTATATTGACTTCGATTATATAAAATTTCTCTTTCCAAATTGAGTACCTTTCAAATCATTAGGTTTCAAATCAAGTTCGTATTATACAAATCAGTTTTATATAAGTTCGATAACTCCCAAATCAAGTATTTAGTAAATCAAGGTTCTCAAATTTTTTCTCGTTTCAATAACATTTCAGTTTCAAGATCATATATTATTTCACCAAATTTTCTTCCAAATTAAATATATTCAGTTTCAAAGTTTCTTAAACAATAGGTTTAGAAAATAATCCAAATTTCCAAATCAACAAAATTTAGGTCAAACAAATTCAATAGATAGGATTATACCAAATCAAATCCGAAACTCGAGGACTGAACACCGGTTCACTTCAAATCATTTCAAATGTAAATACATATATCTTTTGAATATCAAATCATACTTCGGCACTTGAAATCAAAATTTGGTTTCACAAAATCACTCGCATAACAAAGCTATTAGAGTGGCCTCTCCCCTACTTTGAAACTCGAAAATCAATGTCGATGATGCGTGCACTCATCACCGAAATTATTCTCTAGCGACATAAGTGAATTCTGGACTTCTATTTTCTTGAAAACTTTATTGAAATTTCTGCTAAGTCGTTGTAATTCTTTTGTACTCTTTTGAAACATTTCTTATCTAGAAAATACTTTTAAATCGTGTTATTATTATATATTTTAGAAATCTCAAAACCAAATTTCGAAATGCCGAGTTCAATTCCTCGAAATTAAAATTCAAAATCCTTCAGTTATAAATCCTTTATATAATCGAATTCCTTATAAATTTTCAAAATTTCAAATCCTTTCAAAATTTCAGACTTTCGTTTATAAAAGATATATAATCCTTATCGAAAATATTTTCACTTCTATATATAGAATAAAATCATAGTTACCCAAATAAAAATTTCGGTATATAAAACAATTTCAAAATACAAACAAAACCCGATTTACAAAGGATCATTCAAGAATGGACTTCGAAACAAAGATAGAGATTTAAATTAGAGGAACTCTAATCAATAGAACCCTGATTCGAAGATAGACTCGATCGAAGATAAGATAATTGAATTACAAAATAGATTATGGATATAAATCACGGGCGACCTTAACCGGGTCAACCGTGACTTCATGAATATGATCGATGCGGAATTCCAAGGCAAATCGACATTCGATCGCCAGATATAGAATTCGGCATAACCAGAGATATCAGCATCTAAACCGAGGATATATAAATCTTCGGTGAATCAATGCCGATTGTAAAGGAGTTTTCACCCACTTTACAAAACATTCAGTGGAGTTATGGAATACTCCAGAATCAAAAGAATATAAATAGAGAGAGACAAGAATGAATTTTTTGAACCACAGGGAACGTTCCAAAGTTCAAAGGAAATCGAGTCAAAAGGAAGAGATTCAACTCGAACGAAAGTGATTCTGTAAATAAATTTACGATATATGGTAAATTTTGCCTAGAGCCAAAGCTCTGATACCAACTGTAACGACCCGCTATTTTGGACCATTCAAATCGACAATAAAACCATATATGTCCGACTTGAATAATTCAAAATACCGAATTGTTAATTTAAATTTGGCAAAACATATACGGTAAATAAATCAATCACAGAATCACAGATACAGAGTAGTACAATAATACGCAGCAGAATAAATGAATAGTAGTTCATGAAGCTACTATATAAACAAAGTTAGAAATAAAATACATCAGAATATCCCAGATGCAGTGAAGTCTCCAGTATGGGCAGATGATTTCTCTGAACCAATCGACTGGATGACCGAAAGGATAGATAGCTGGATCTTCAAGCAAAGCTCCAACTTCAAAGGTGAGTCTCAAATGCTGCGTCACTCAGTCTGACCCGAGCGTAAAGAAAAAAACAAAACACTCGAGTCAGGATTAACATTCTTATATCAATAAATCCAACTCAAGTGAAATATCAACTGAAATACAAGTAACTTAAAGGATGTATGGGATAACCATTCTCTAAGGACCCGTGGAACTATCTACAATGTAGAAATATACACTATAACACCATGGTCGTTTCAATTTAATTTATACTTAAAAACCAAAATATCATTTCATCTAATATATATATATATATATATATATATATATATATATATATATATATATTCAAATTTTATCACTTTCAAAGTTGCGATTCAAATCTATTCAAATTCCAAATTCAAATTTTAGTCCAATCTCAATTTATTAATTTAAAATACAACTCAATTCCTAAATAACCATTTCACATTTTATCGATCTCAAATCTGGATTTGAAATCACAAAATACCCTTTTACATTTCAATATTATTTCAAAACTTTAAAAATTCAATGTTTCAAACTAAATTTTTATTCAATTAAATTTTCTAAATAATAAATTCGAATTATATTGATTTCAAATACAGATCTAAATCAAAAATAAACCAATTAAATTCTAGTATAGTTCAAAGCTTTAATATTCAACAATTCAAAGTTCAATTGACAGTTTCATATAGGTCTCGATTTAACCCCATTATTATTTAGTCTTGAAATATTCCCTCATTAAATTCAATATCATTTAAGTAACCTTAATTTACATTTTACTAAATATATTTTTATTTAGATGTGAAATATTCATTAAATCCCTTAAATCAAAATCCAGTTAAAAAATCATACCTTTAAATTTCCCATTCAATAATTTCAGATCGATTAATTAAAATCCTTATTTAAATACCATTTCCAATAAACCCAAATTTACCTTCCCAACCTTACTTATTCAATTTATTACAAGAAAATCTATTGAAATATAGATTTACATATATACTTAACTATATTCTACGTATTAAATCCATCTAATTTAAATCAAATATTACTACTGAATTTATATATAAAATTTATCATTTATCTAATGTCTTAAGAATCTATATTTATTAAACCATATATTCTTTCCAAAACCATAGAAATTATTTTCAAAATATTTATATATGGACCAATGGTGTCTGTATATATTTCTTATCATATGGTCAAGTGATATGGATATTTATCATTTCAATCCGTACACTAAATATATACGGGTGGATAGTATTTCAACCTGTAATCCCAAATTCAATTTAATGAAAATCGCTTGGGTCTATCATTTCAACCCATAACGAAATTCTCCTATTCTAAAGTCCGTTTGGGTATGTATCATTTCAACCCATAGTTAATTCTAAACTACAGGGAACTTGCAGAGTGATAACAGATAATAATAATATAACAGGATATGATAATAATATAACAACAAGCATATATCAACAGTAATTAAATAAAGTATAAATAATAGGATATGGTGTCATATCCCATAGGTGAACAGTTTACAGATAATAGCATATATAGCAGATTTACTAACTTCGGCGGTGTATTTCAATTGTCGTTTCAATTGAAACCAAATTTAATAAATAAAAGAACGTTAATCGTGAGTGATTGCTCACCTTTCGAGGCTAGAGGCTAGAGAAGATAGACAACACAACAAGCTACGAATTTCAAAGCAACGCTAGATTGACACGAATTCAACAAAGCTGAGAGATAAGAATTTGGTGAAAACGAATTAGAACCATCTTGATTTGACAGAAAATGATGTATATAATTTTATTATTTATTATTAAAATTAATTTAATCATATATCTCAAATTAAAATTTAATTCAACACTTCGAACAAAGTCTCCATATATTTATATCTTTTAAAATCAATTAATGTATACTCATATAGACATTTGCGAACAAAATTTTATATTATATATACACACATATATATAAAGTTATATAAACTTAAATAGAAAATATACAAACGCGATTGTATTACAAGTTTCCCACAATATATATTTTCTGTTTTAAAATATTAGGAATACTACAAACCATAATATATTATAACTAACATATAACTTAAAATATAATTAACAAATATATATACAAACGTACATAAGGTATAAATATATACATATGTATACTCCGTGACCCTATCTAACCCAACAGGTAAAATCCAAACTAATATAACTTATTTTAAAAAAAAACTTATAAACACTGTCTATATCATACTTAAAAAAATTAATATATATTACTGTAAATATTTACAGTATAACATATATTCATTGTCGAACCAGATTTTCCAATTTCTATAATATATAAAAATAGATCATATAGCTGTTTGTAGGATCGATTTCACCCTAGAGGGGGGGTGAATAGGGTGATAGAATAAATTATAAAAATTAATTGCGGAAGCTTAAAAAATAATTTCAACACAGATCACAGAATAGTAGCAACACATGATAAAAGCAGAATAACAAATGCAGAAATAGAACAACACAGAATTTACCCAGCTTCGGCAAAAACCTGCCTACGTGCTGCCCCCAAGCTTTCTACTAGAAATTAGATAGTCACACGCTTACACACGTAAACTCACGACACCCGCTACTGACTAACCTAACTCTACGCTCAAAACCCTGCCACAACTCAGCCACTGAGTTGCGAATTCTCAAGCTACGCCACGTAGCTTATCCCCTAGTCACACGACTAGCAAATACAATGGTTTGAAAAGAGATTTAAAAATTAAAAACAAATTCGAAACTAAAAAACAAGATAAAGCCCTTATTTATAAAAAAAAAACTAAAACCCTTGTTTTAAAACAAAAACCCTAATTTAAAAGGCCGGCCCCTTTTATTATTTAGACCCGTTCCTTTTGCCTGTTCCTTTGAGAAAATGCCGACAGTTGCTTTCTTTGTTCGATGAATTAGGGCTTCGTTCCCTTGTGGAAATTAGGGCTCTTCAATTTAAGCCGCCGCTCTTGATTGCTGGTTGGTTGCCTTGTCGATCACTTGTTTCTTCACGGCGCTTCAACTGCATCGAATTCTTATTTGATTTCGGTATGTACTTTTCTCCTCTTGTTTTCTGATTTGGTGCTTGCTCGAACTCCGATGCTTTTTCAATTGCCGATGATGATGATTTGGGTTTTACAGTTTGAACATTATCGATAAATTAGTGCCGATGATGACTGTGGGTTTTTATAAGGATTTGATTTCCTTTAATTCGTTCGTATCACTTTCCTAATATTTGCGACTTGATGCGCACGGCTTTCCTGATATTTTTTGCAACTTGCTACTCACGGCCTTGATGTTGATGCGTTCGATACTTACTTGATTCATACGGCTTTGTTTTGAGAACGTTCGATCCTTCAAGGCAGAAACTTTCCTCTTTTTAATTGCTGACTATTTCAAAAATAAAGATACGAATTTTTTTTTCTTCTTCTGTTTCGTGGATTCTGTAACTTCCTTCTCTGCTACTATATGTATTCATCAATGTTGGCATCTGCATTGCATTTCTCAGTGAACTCCATTTCACTTTATTGCATTTGGTCTCGAGTTTCACTGTTGCATGCACTTGTTGTCACAGTATTGCAATTGGGTTGCTATACATATGAACTTGCATTCATTCGAGTTGTATTTACACCACCTGTTGAGCTTCAGTAGTTGTACTCATTGTTTCTCGTCATTTACTTCTGTACATTTGGGCTTGTTGTTGTGTTGACTTGAATTGTGCATTTGTGGTTTCATATGCATTCTGGTCTGACCTGCACACTTGTTTATGCTTGAACACTGCACTTGTATATATTCACTATTACTTGCTCTTAGCTTGGAGTTGCATCACCATGCATATTTGAAACTCTGTTTTGTTGCATCTCTGTCCATTGGGTATTTGCTGCATTTTCAAACACTTTTTATAGTCTGGTTCCTTCATGATATTGTTCTTGTATCATTACTGTTGTTGTTGCTGTTATGTTGATGGCTAGCCTTTGCTAGTTCATTCATGACATGTTGTCCATGTGTGTTCATTTGTGTTTGACCTTTGTTGTCACTGGTTCATTGTGGTAGTAGCTGTCTTCACTGATGCTGCACTTGGTCTTGTTGTAACTGGACCTATAGCTTCCATCCATTTGATTTGAACTTGCAGTTAAGAACAGTTGCTTTTGATCTGTTATGTCTGCTGTCCTTTGAGTTATTTCTTGCATCATAGTCTGGTTGGTGAGTTATATTTGTGAACATTAACTTGAGGCAGATGCTATGTCTTTGTGCATTTCACTGTTGTTCATTTGCTTCATGTCATACTATGTTGTTTCTTGAGTTTTGTTACTTGAGCTGCTTTGTTGAGTTCCATTTGACTTGACTGTACTTGTACAACTTCATTGTGGCTTGTACATGCTGTATTGTCTGATCTGGTCTGCATACATGATTATTATAGTCCATTTTGCTGTTGGTCTTCATTGCATTCATGTCATGTTGCCTTGTGTTGAATCCAGTTTCAACACAAGGGTTTGATCTTGTGCTCGTGTCGTGATTTTGAATATATCGCACGTGAGTTGAACCCGGCTTTTCATTCGGGTTTGACCTGTGCTCACCTGTCCTTGTAATATTATCAAGTGTATATCGATGTGCACGGTCATGTGGCATGTACAGTGACACACTGTGCATGTCACACTGTTCGTGTGTGATGAATTCAAATGTAAATGATGACGAACAACCCAAATAACTGAGGCAAATCATACTTTCAAAAATCATATTTTATTTTATATTGTAAAAATATTTCTTTTTCAATTTTACTGCGTTAGTGAATATTTTTGCAGATTGCTCAGATGCTGGATTCAAACTGGAATGCAGTTGAAGACAAAATACGAGCGTGAGTGATATGTAGTGAGGTTATAAATGTAAATTGAAGTCGTGATGTATTCAAAAATGTATATGTATAGTGAGAGCTTGAAATTGTACTATTCAAGATTGTAATAAATATTTGTTTGAATAAAATTTCTGTTTGAATTCAAATTCCATTCAAATTCTGTGTAATTTATTTTATTCAACAAATATTTATTTAATCTATGAAAAATAGAATAGTACATTACCAAATACATTTCAATGAATATATATATGTTTATTATCATCAAACAAAAACATATAAGCGCATATTCAGCAATCTCCCCCTTTTGATGATAACAAACATATATTTTAAGATTTTGACTGTGTTAAATGTATTTGATCAATGATATACTCTAATTGCTCCCCCTATTTGAATGCTTCATCTTTACATAATGCTCCCCCTAGATATATGCATACAAATAGAAATATATAATTAAGTCTAGATGCAAATGGAAAATTATTTGACCTTTGCTTGATTCTATTTGACAAAATCTTAACTTTTCTCTCCCACTTTTGTTATCAGCAAAAGAATAATAGTTTTAGAAAAATAGAGATTAAGTGATCAATATTAATCCAACATTAAACTCAAATTGAATATAAATATTAAACTCCAATAAGAATCAAACAAAAATTTATAACTACCACTGTTAGGCGCATATTCCACTTTTAGAATGAATGATGGAAATGATGTTCTAATATAAAATCATACAATTGTATCGACTTGTGGTACATTTATATCAGGAATTTGAATACCTACTAATCATGCATAACCTGTCAGGACACGATTCTTCGTCTTCCGAAAATTCAACATCGATACTCACTTTATCGACTGCCGAGAAATCGAACAACGGAAAACCGAACACTGAGGGTTTTAAGAAAAAGAAAAGAAAAAGAGAAAGAGAGAAAAGAAAATAGGGATAGGGAAAAGAAGATAGAAAATTCTAAAATAGAAGGAAAAGAGAATAGAGGAAAAAAGAAAAACAGAAGAAAATAGGACGGAACAGAAAACAAACAACAGAACAACATCAGAATCTCACAATTCGCAGCGGAACAACATATAATAATAAATGAATAATCTTTAAACAAAGAACTATATCAGTTATTAAATTTTCTACATTTCATTATATTACATCATATCATATCATCAGAGTGTACAACATCATACAACAACAAACAGTGCAGCGGAAAAAGAAATACTATATAAGTAATACGCCATGCCATCCAGCTTGCCTCCAGCCATTCCAGAATATCCAGAATACCCTGATAAACCTTACTCTTGACTGCCCGTGCGGAAATTTGTGGGCACCCAGAGTTTAGGAAGGAAAACAATAAACTCCAAGTCAGTCATGTGACTGGTGTGAGAACTCAAAACAGTTTATTTATCTTTAAAATCAAAATAGAGGAATATTTTTAAATTCAATTCGCAATGCTTTTAAAAATGAGACTACCATAAGGCCTCCCGCACACACACACAATGCAAACGCAGAATCGGAGGAGATTTCTCCTTATGATAGTCAAAGATGCTTGATACGCATTTAAAATAACATTTCATATTATTATTAGTGCATAGTGTAGGAAAAATTTATTTCGAAAGTAGAATATAAATCTTAGCCAGCATAGACATTCCGAACTATGCCTACTATAGCTAACTATGTTCAATAGCAGGTTACCGCCACATTCCATAGCAGGTTATACAACTAAAACCGTACAAGTCTCGTATTGTTTCTTTGGATTTCCAACAAATGGTCAGGCCAAGGAACTTCCCATTGCCACATGAGAATGCCTCTGGAAAGACATCCCCGAGAACCAAACCGGAACTCTGCCAACACAAGGCCGGGTTACCCCTAACTGGGTAACTACTGACACGAGCACGCCATTCCCCGATCGTAAACGACCTTTCTCACGGGATCCCGAAAACCAACAACCACAAAGTAATAAATTCGTAGTAACCACATAGGTTAAATATCTGGGCTCCATACCATGATACCACCTCTATCCAGAAGGAAATGTACATACCCTAAAGGGTGCTACCCCTCATAACCTTGCTGCATCTTTCCTGTTTTGACCATTTCCGGGGTGTGAGGTTCGACGAAGTCACGTCCACAAAAACATACTTTATACAAAAGCCATGCTTTGGGTCAACAAATGATCAACACCATGATCACCAAGATAGACGATCAAATAAACGATCCTATCACAATAATCAACACAATGATCATTTCAGCATCACTCAGCATATCACATTACCAAATTGGGAATATATCGCTGATAACATTCAACTACATAACCTCTGAGCTCGTACGTCTCAGAGAAGGGTGTTAAGCTAAAAGAATAAATTCTCCGCCACCAACAGAAATATATTTGAAAGAAATCGGCTTTATATCTCAACTTGTAATGTCAGACACACAATCCATACAAGTCTGTTCCGGGATCGAACAAAACCGAAGGCACTTACAAAGAAGTCCTTGCAATCCGGATATTCACAATCCTGATCGGATTTCCCATCACTTAGGGAGTCTCTATACCGCTGCAACTCAGTGCAGAGACAATCGACAGGTCATCCTATCGCTCTCGCAAATACCGGGTCTTCAACACCGATCTTCAATGCAATTCACAATGACGTATCACATATTCGGAATGGGTTATACGACCCCATGGTCCTTTCCCGGTTAACCCGAATAGTGAGCGCTTATTTAAAAATAAGTGTAGCATTCACATTCAAACAAATCACATCAATTACCCATTCAAAGGGAAATATTGATAGTCGGTTATTGAACTATCACTGATATGCACACATCACCAGTTTCCAAATAATTTTCCAAATTATTTATTTTCCAAAATATCTTCACTAGATATATAATTTCACACTTCAAAAATAAATCAACATTTATTTTTTTTAAATCAAATTCCACTTTCTTTTATAAATTCCTTAGTGAATTTATAATTCCAAGATATCAATGAATATTCGATTTCAATTATTCATTTCAATTTTCTTTTCAATTTATCTTCAAAAAGATAAATTCTCAAAATATTCACTTTATATTGGAAAACATTTCCATACTTATTTATTCATAAGTAATTCACAAATTTTATTTATTTTCAACACTTAGAAAATATTCAATATACTTAAGTCGAAATTAAGTATATATTTCATTCTTTAAGGAAATCATTCTCTTAAACATATTTGTTTGGGCCAAAACGAATGTTACGTAAAACATCGTTACGACAACCCAAAATCACTAGTATAGGGATTCGAAATTAAAAATAGATATATAAATCCCAATACTATACAAAACATTTCCTTTCGGAAATCATTTACTATAACAACAGTGTTATAGTCTATTATCTCCTTTTATTTCTCGAAAACGTCTATTTCAACAATAAATGTTGAAATCTATGGTTTCGAATCTCAACATATTTTAAAACATCGTTAGATCGTTTTAATTCTATTCAAAACATCCAAATCCAAAACAATTTCTTTAACGTGTTATTCACTATTCAAAAACGTGAATATACTTCATTAACAATTTCATCCTTTTATTCATTTTAATTCAAAGGATTATTCACGATTAAAAACGTGAATATAACTCCATTACTAAGTTTCAACAATTTTCTTATCAAAATAAGTCATTTGTGAATTTATAAAACAACGTTTATAAATTCCATTTCTATTTATTTATAAAAACTTCCTTTTTATAAATTTCTTTATTAACCTATTCCAGTTTATAACTAAATTATAAACTACAAGCTCATATTATAAGTTAATTACTTATAAAACGATTATTTTACAAAATCGTTTCTTTTAAAGACTTTCCAAATCATAAATCTTATAACTTATAAGATTCATTTATTTAACCAAATCTATTCTTCAATTAACTTCACAAATTTATAAATCTTACTATTTATAAATTTTATTTATAACTTCACAGTTTATAATTCTATAAATTTCATTTATTTATGAAATTCATTTTCACTTCATTCAAACACTTATAAAAACTCGTTTTATAATGTCAATATTTCAATTTATAAATATCCATTTATAAATCTCTTAATATAAATCAAATTTATATTACTCTTTAAAACGTCTTTAATCTCCTTTATTATTTCACCATTTTGATTCATAAAATAATTAAATTTCATGAATTCTATATTTAAACTTTTCACAATAAATTCTAAAATATCTCGATTAAACTATTTTATAAAATCAATAGCATCATATTCTCAAAAATCAGTTTTTAACTATATTTCTCAAAAATCATAATTTTTATAACGTTAAAAATTATAACGTTTATTTATTTAAAATGGATCAATTCTAAAAATATAGTATATTTTCAAAAATCACTTTATAATCATTTTAAAATCCCAAAATTTGGTCCAATGATGCTACACACCAAATAGTCAATCACGACAACAACGATATCATATATCAATATGATAATCCATCAAATATCAAAATATCTGAAATCTAATAAATACTGTTGAGGAATCCAGTTGGATCCCTCCAACCTGTTTTCCTGCATCCAAAAACATTAGCACAATACCAATTTCGCTCCAGTACGAAATTATCGCGGTATATGTTCTTATTAAATATTATCCGCTTAATAACGGCGCAATAGGGTCTCATCCGCTAAAAAATGCGGGGAATCAACAACTGCAATATATACATATGCCAATATATATATATTGATATTATATATAATACCAATTTCACTGTTTATGAAATATTCGCGGTATATGTTTTTAATAAATAACATCCGCTTACTAACGGCGTATAATGTCTATTTTAACAATCAATAGATATCAATCAACATTCAAACATGCATTCAAATATTTTAAATCTAACTATTTAAAATAAAATCGAAACTGATTCGATTGAGTGAGAAGTTCTCACCTTGGTTTTAAATCCGTTTTAGCGATTTATTTCGAATAAAATTAAACGGACGTTTAATTTTACCCAAAATTCTCACTAACTCCAAACGACTCCAAACTAACTCCATAGCGTAGTGCTCGTCCATACGATTCCAACGCAACTGTTTTCGCGCGTTTTCGACCTCGTATGAAAAAGTTACGATTTTTACAAGTTTATACTAATTTATATAAACAATTTACAACTAAATTTCTATATTTTTAACCTATATTATTCTGGGCCGTTGGATCCCCTTCTCTTCATCATGACCGCGCGTGTCATCTTCCCCCACTCCATCTACAGGCCGAGCACGAACCCATCTCACGCGACCAAAACTTGAAGGCCGCGACCACCACAACGACCTTCAACCTGATCAAACACCATCACGTGAAGCGCCTCCACGAACTCCACCACCTACATGAACGGCGGCGAGCTCGGTCGTCCCTAGGTCACGAAAACTCCACTTGAACGCGCACCCTTCCACGCTTGATTTCGGCGAATCCAATCCACTTCAACGCAAATCCACCGTTGGATGTGAAGATCTCATGACGATCTACGTTTTTCTAGTTGAGAGTTTTCGATGATATTGAGTGGATTGAGGGAAAAAACAAGGGAAAGCGAGGAAGAATATCGGCCTTCGGTTCCTATGGTGGCGGCTGAGCAAATATTAGGGTTTAGTTTTATTTATTTATTTATTTTTTAATTTGTGTGAGGGCTATTTATAGAGAAAACCGAAACACTATTCATTCCGGAAATTCCGAACTCCGTTTTACGCGCCGTAACCAGCGTTTTTAGGGTTTACCCCGCGTTCCGGACACAATGGAACAGGTTTCGGAAGCTAATTCGGAAGTATGTGCGAGTTATGGCAATAAACGCTCAATTTAAATTAAACCGATTTAACTCGATTTCTAGGCGTTTTAATTTGTACCGGACAAACGGTAAATCCAATTGACTTGAAATTTGAAACCTTACAATAATATCACATTACGAATCCGATGAAACTGGTTTCGTCGAAATCCGAGACTTTTTGAAAAATGGCTATTTTAGCTCGCCAAATTTAAATTAAAAATAAATCGATGCGTTTCGAGCTGCCACGATCAAACGATAACTCCGATTGACACGAAATTTGAAATCCGGTAATAACTAACTATTACGGATCCAATGGAACTGGTTTCGTTCAATTCTGAGACTGTTCAAAAATTGACTATTTTTACTAGTCGATTAAATTATTAAAATATTCAATTTTCACAAATTAACTTTTAATTCGATTTTAAAAGTTCTAAAATATCTTTCTAACTTCAACATGATAAAATAAAATTTTACAAATCATTTTCAATCATATTTAACCCAATTTTCAATTATTTTCATAATTTAACATATTAAATTATCGATTTAAAAATCCAATTAAATCCAATAATTCAAATAAAAATTTATTCGACTTATAAATTCACTTATTAATATTTAAAATTAATTAAATATTCAAATTTTAATTTCTAAAAATTCTGGGTGGTTACATAACCGTTAGGACTTTTAAATGAGATTAGTAGTATTCCAATTTAATTTTAAAAATGAAATCAAGTATCTTCTAACCACGCATGACCGTGAGGACTTTTAAATGGGATTAGAATCAACTTGTCTATTAAATCAATTAATTTTGATATGCGTTCCATACATGCATAACCATAAGGACTTTTAAATGAGTATGGAAGCACATAAAAAAATCCAAGTAATTCACCCATGCATAACCGTGAGGACTTTTAAATGAGAGTGAATACTTTGGATATTTATTTATTTTTAAAAAATATATGAAATGAAAAACAAATGTTCCCTGATTATAGTACCACATATCGACCAGCTATATATAAGTTTTGATAAACCATGGTCGATAGAAATATGATAGATATAGAAATGGTCATGGAATCTTCACCCAACAAAAAGTTTTATAACTCTTGTTTGAATTCCTAAAGAAATTTTCCAAATATACTCTCTTGAGTAATGCAAGTTAAATATCAACACTTATCATCTTTTCAATCACTATTTATCTTTTTGATAATTAGCAGGGAGTCGGATTAGTCAAAATTTGTCATTTAAAATCAAATAAAAATGACTAATATGAAAATATGGTCAAAAACGATTTTCTTGAAGAGCTTTTATGAGAGAAAAATTCTGCTAATTGAAAATTATTTGTAATGAAAAATATGCAGATAATTTCTTTGAAAAACGATGCAGTTACTAAATGTCTCACCATAAATCACATTCAACTAGTAATTTTTCTATCAACTAGATTACCAGTGTAATCTGCATCTGAATTTCTCTTTTACTCCAAAATATCACTAACTATATTTGATAGACCAGATCATGAAGTGTGCATGAAAACTCAAACAGCATTCTAAATGGCATTCACTTGAATTTGGATTGAAGCCGTGTAAATAATCAGAAAATCGTGAATATAGAGTTAGCCGAATTATAACCAAATGCATTATCATCCAACAAATCACAATATTTAATCCAAACAAATATGTATGAAGTAATTCGAAGATTAGTGTTTTTGGCATAAATATAATTGGCCAACTATTTTGAATAAGTCAGAATCAAAGTCATCATCTTTTCATCATCTAGATATTGGCTGATTCAGAATATGGTGCAGATTATCACATTTAATATATCGTTCAAATAAATATACCATTACCTGTTTTACCTTTACGATATTTTTCGTTGTTTATCCATTGTGATTCTGTCACCTTTATAATAGGCTAAGGAACTTTGCTTTGTCGCCCGTTGTGTTTTTGGAACAGCCAAAAATCCAGAAAACACCGTTGTGGTTCCTTAGCCTGCCACCACACCTACACGGGAAAAGATTTATGTGACCTATTTGTTTTTATAGGTCCATGGTTGTTAGTGGCAGAAGATTTAGAAAAATAATTTTGTGGAGATCCAAAACTATTTATATATGTTCCTTTTGGCACCCAAATTTGTTTAACTTTGAGAGATTTTATATTTGTGCCTTTTGGAACCCAAATTGGTATGGTTTTCACATGTTTGGGTCTATACCAACAATTTTTGTGATCGTGTCCACGTTTTCTACAAATTGTGCACGTGGAATTTTCTTGATTAATATCACTTTCAACATTTTCAGATTGATTATATCCAAGTCCTTGTCGAGCTGTATTAACAGTTTGCTTCCCTAATAGCAGATTCAACGATTTCTCACTTTTTGAAAATTTATCTAAGGTTATTGACAACTGTTGGACTTGTATTTTGAGAGATTCATTTTCGTTCAATAATTGTGTGCACTTTTTGATAGAATTTTCTCTCCTAGTATTTTCGTTCTCTTTCAAAATCAGAATTTCATTTTCAAGTGATTTTATATTAATTTCTGGTTTTTTAATTTCTTCTTCGAATGTTGGACACTTACCACACTTAGGGATCCTACTTTGATAGGTTTTAACTAATTGGTCAAGTTGTTTATTTAAATCTATCAAAGTATCCTTTTGTGATTCAAGTTTGGCATACTTCTCCCTAAGTCGTTCAAAACAACCATTCACTTCGTGGAAATATATGAGTAATTCCGAATGAGAAAGTTTTGATACCTCACTTGGCTCGTCATCATCACTGTCAATTATTTCACCATGAAGACACAAGTCTGCTTTTTCATCCTCACTGTTAGCACTTTGATTATCTTCATCACTTGTATTCCACATGGCAGCAAAACTTCTCCTTTTTGATTTCTTTTCAGAGTCGCGTCGATTTTGAGGACAATTGGGCTTGATGTGTCCGGGTTGGTTGCACCTATGACAGATGATCTTTTGTTCTTCTGGATTGTCCAATATTTTATTTATCCTGCTTTTCAATTTTCGATTTAGAGCTGAATTTCCGTATTTGTAGTTCCACCTTTTGACTTTCTTTATTATCAGTTCCAATTCTGCTGCTCCGTCATCATCATCATCACTATCACTTTCTATTGTTCCTTTAAGAGCTATTGATTTCTTTCGAGTATCACCTCCTTCACGTTCTTCCTTGAATTTCATTTCTAGCTCATAAGCAGTGAGATTTCCGATGAGTTCTTCGACTTTCATTTGTTTCAAATCTTTTGATTCTTGAATGGCAGTCACTTTGGCTTCAAAACTTCGTGGAAGGACTCTGAGGATTTTTCGGACTATCTCCAACTCTGTATATGGTTTTCCAAGGGCTTTTGATTTGTATACGATATTGGAAAGTCGTCCATGCATCTCTTTGACATTTTCTTCTTTTGCCATTTTGAAATTTTCGTATTCGCTGCTTATCATGGCAAGGTGAGATTCTTTGACTTGAGATGTTCCTTCATGAGTCACTTCTAGTGTGTGCCATATTTCCTGTGCAGTTAGACAATGTGAGACACGATTAAATTCAAATTGATCTAATGAAAAGATAATCGAATTCATAGCTCTAGCATTAGCATTTTGTAATTTATTTTCTAGTTCTGTCCATTGATCCATCGGTTTATCTATTTCCTGATTGTCTACAATTATAGTTGGTGATCTATAACCTGTCTCAACAATGTTCTAAGCGTCAATGGTTTTCAGAAAAATTTTCATTCTATTTTTCCAATAAGCATATTCGCCATTGAACATTGGTGGTCTAACTATGGACTAACCCTCAGCAAAAGCATTATTAAAAGAAGCCATTTTAAAAATTCAAAATTTTCAAAATAAAAGTTGGTTTTTGAAAAACGAATTTTTTAAAACAGAAGTTGACTTCTATTCCTAACTCCGATACCACTTGTAGGATCGATTTCACCCTAGAGGGGGGGTGAATAGGGTGATAGAATAAATTATAAAAATTAATTACGGAAGCTTAAAAAATAATTTCAACACAGATCACAGAATAGTAGCAGCACATGATAAAAGCAGAATAACAAAAGCAGAAATAGAACGACACAGAATTTACCCAGCTTCGGCAAAAACCTGCCTACGTACTGCCCCCAAGGTTTCTACTAGAAATTAGATAGTCACACGCTTACACACGTAAACTCGCGACACCCGCTACTGACTAACCTAACTCTACGCTCAAAACCCTGCCACAACTCAGCCACTGAGTTGCGAATTCTCAAGCTACGCCACGTAGCTTTTTCCCTAATCACACGACTAGCAAATACAATGGTTTGAAAAGAGATTTAAAAATTAAAAACAAATTTGAAACTAAAAAACAAGATAAAGCCCTTATTTATAAAAAAAAACTAAAACCCTTGTTTTAAAACAAAAACCCTAATTTAAAAGGCCGGCCCCTTTTATTATTTAGACCCGTTCCTTTTGCCTGTTCCTTTGAGAAAATGCCGACAGTTGCTTTCTTTGTTCGATGAATTAGGGATTCGTTCTCTTGTGGAAATTAGGGCTCTTCAATTTAAGCCGTCGCTCTTGATTGCTGGTTGGTTGCCTTGTCGATCACTTGTTTCTTCACGGCGCTTCAACTGCATCGAATTCTTATTTGATTTCGGTATGTACTTTTCTCCTCTTGTTTTCTGATTTGGTGCTTGCTCGAACTCCGATGCTTTTTCAATTTCCGATGATGATGATTTGGGTTTTACAGTTTGAACATTATCGATAAATTAGTGCCGATGATGACTGTGGGTTTTTATAAGGATTTGATTTCCTTTAATTCGTTCGTATCACTTTCCTAATATTTGCGACTTGATGCGCACGGCTTTCCTGATATTTTTTGCAACTTGCTACTCACGGCCTTGATGTTGATGCGTTCGATACTTACTTGATTCATACGGCTTTGTTTTGAGAACGTTCGATCCTTCAAGGCAGAAATTTTCCTCTTTTTAATTGCTGACTATTTCAAAAATAAAGATACGAATTTTTTTTCTTCTTCTGTTTCGTGCATTCTGTAACTTCCTTCTCTGCTACTATATGTATTCAACAATGTTGGCATCTGCATTGCATTTCTCAGCGAACTCCATTTCACTTTATTGCATTTGGTCTCGAGTTTCACTGTTGCATGCACTTGTTGTCTCAGTATTGCAATTGGGTTGCTATACATATGAACTTGCATTCATTCGAGTTGTATTTACACCACCTGTTGAGCTTCAGTAGTTGTACTCATTGTTTCTCGTCATTTACTTCTGTACATTTGGGCTTGTTGTTGTGTTGACTTGAATTGTGCATTTGTGGTTTCATATGCATTCTGGTCTGACCTGCACGCTTGTTTATGCTTGAACACTGCACTTGTATATATTCACTATTACTTGCTCTTAGCTTGGAGTTGCATCACCATGCATATTTGAAACTCTGTTTTGTTGCATCTCTGTCCATTGGGTATTTGCTGCATTTTCAAACACTTTTTATGGTCTGGTTCCTTCATGATACTGTTCTTGTATCATTACTGTTGTTGTTGCTGTTATGTTGATGGCTAGCCTTTGCTAGTTCATTCATGACATGTTGTCCATGTGTGTTCATTTGTGTTTGACCTTTGTTGTCACTGGTTCATTGTGGTAGTAGCTGTCTTCACTGATGCTGCACTTGGTCTTGTTGTAACTGGACCTATAGCTTCCATCCATTTGATTTGAACTGGCAGTTAAGAACAGTTGCTTTTGATCTGTTATGTCTGCTGTCCTTTGAGTTATTTCTTGCATCATAGTCTGGTTGGTGAGTTATATTTGTGAACATTAACTTGAGGCAGATGCTATGTCTTTGTGCATTTCACTGTTGTTCATTTGCTTCATGTCATACTATGTTGTTTCTTGAGTTTTGTTACTTGAGCTGCTTTGTTGAGTTCCATTTGACTTGACTGTACTTGTACAACTTCATTGTGGCTTGTACATGCTGTATTGTCTGGTCTGGTCTGCATACATGATTATTATAGTCCATTTTGCTGTTGGTCTTCATTGCATTCATGTCATGTTGCCTTGTGTTGAATCCAGTTTCAACACTCGGGTTTGATCTTGTGCTCGTGTCGTGATTTTGAATATATTGCACGTGAGTTGAACCCGGCTTTCCATTCGGGTTTGACCTGTGCTCACCTGTCCCTGTAATATTATCAAGTGTATATCGATGTGCACGGTCATGTGGCATGTACAGTGACACACTGTGCATGTCACACTGTTCGTGTGTGATGAATTCAAATGTAAATGATGACGAACAACCCAAATAACTGAGGCAAATCATACTTTCAAAAATCATATTTTATTTTATATTGTAAAAATATTTCTTTTTCAATTTTACTGCGTTAGTGAATATTTTTGCAGATTGCTCAGATGCTGGATTCAAACTGGAATGCAGTTGAAGACAAAATACGAGTGTGAGTGATATGTAGTGAGGTTATAAATGTAAATTGAAGTCGTGATGTATTCAAAAATGTATATGTATAGTGAGAGCTTGAAATTGTACTATTCAAGATTGTAATAAATATTTGTTTGAATAAAATTTCTGTTTGAATTCAAATTCCATTCAAATTCTATGTAATTTATTTTATTCAACAAATATTTATTTAGTCTATGAAAAATAGAATAGTACATTACCAAATACATTTAAATGAATATATATGTTTATTATCATCAAACAAAAACATATAAGCGCATATTCAACACTGTTTATATAAAATCAGTATTTACGTAATTATAATATCAATAAACCCATGCTTTATCTGTACAATTCCACTTATATTCTTATACAACATATAACTTTATATATGTGTACCTTATACCCTATAACACTTATATATTTTAAAACAAAACAGAGAATATAGTGTGTAATGTATACATATATTCTTTCATAAACATACAGCAACGTATATATATAAGCATATAAACTAACGTACACAGTATATATTATAATATAACACAGGTTTATAAAAAAAATATACTTACGCAAAAGAAGGAGTACACGGTCTAAGTGGCTATGGAGGAGCACGAGGGGTGGATGATCAGGATGGAGCTGCGGAATGATGGTTTTGAGAAGCTAACAGAGGGGGAGGAAAAAAAACATAGAAGAGAAGTAAAGGCCACAGAGAAATATAAGGAAGGAACTCAATATTTAAAAGCTGGAATAAGAAACGTAAAATTGAATGAGCGAAATGAATGCAAAAAGTATATAAGTTTGATATTCGAATGACGGTCATAAAATGGAAATTTGGGTATAGGTAATGGCTGGCTATAATCAAATATTCACGTTTTGATGGATTGCTTTCCTTTAAGAAATAAAGACAGGGAGAGAAAGAATAGATAAACGCAACAAATCTATCAATCAAAGAAAATGGAAAAGTTTGAACTTGTACACAAATAAATAGATATAGAACGATGTAGATGAGTTGGCTGCTCTGGGTAAAAATGCTTAATAATTTTTATGAACCAAATAGGCATGAACATACTAAAACATGCAATTAACTAATTGATTGTCTGTAACCGTGCAAGCAAGAAATGAGATAATAATTAAAGGTTTTTTTTGATTGCCGAAAGAAAGAAGGAAAAGCAGACCAATAGGCTGAGAATCATACCATAATTACCCTAGTGAACAGAGGAAAGAAATTTAAAACAAAAATATAGATAAAGGTTGAGTGAATGGACACAGTCACCTGCTTGAATCACGTGAAATAATTAAAGAAAATGAAGTGGCTACAGGAAACGAATGATTTCTTTCTATTTTTGAATTAATGTTTACGTAGCCAATTTTTAAGCAAAAAGGAAACGTACAACAAATAATAAATTAAAATGACCGTTGATTCAGCAACGTTATTAAAGAAATTTATTATATTGCTTGGGCTGCGCGGTGAAGATTTGGAAGAGACGTGTTTCACAATGCAACCATTTTTAAGAAATAAATATATTACTTTAAAACAGAAGAAATGACCAAAAATGAACGTAAACGTATACAATTTATATGTTTTGATATTCAAAATAATTATAGGATGGCAACAGTCACCCTAGATTTAGTTGAGAAACTAAAGCAATTAATTGCTGATTAGACATCACGTTCCATATTTGAAACGTAAAGGAAAAAGATAAGTATGGAATGAAAGGATATGTTATAAAGGCAAAATGAACCGTTTGGAAAAAAATAAAAGAAATGATGGCAAATAAAACAGTTGTGCCTTGAATTTCCCAAAATAAATTATTAGAGCAATTGATGGGTTGATTGGACAGTGTGTTTCAAAACTTCAAGGAAATGAGTAATATATTTGAAAATACTAACATAACCTATATATGCAAACCTACTAGAATTCACACAATAATTAATGGATCCTATACCCAAACTAAACTTTCCGTGTATATATGTATATTAAGACCAAATTTTTCTTTGAATCAAAAATCCATACTTGCTTTCAAAACTAAATTTCAAAACCACCATTTGATGTATAAACAGAACATATATTTTTCCTTTTTTTCTTCTTTTTATTAACAATAAATCAAACATTATTTAATAATTTCACATAACTCAACATATCCATTAGTTACCAATTTTAGTTCATTTGTTAGAGGTTAAATTATTTGAATTACAACAATACAATTAAACTATTGTTTCCTCTTAAATTTTATTGAATAGATCAATATTTACAATTAACAATTATTATTAAATTCTTAACATTTGTTGTTTTAATTCAAATTGTAAATCTCATATAAAATATTATTATTCCCATCATTTTTGTTTCTACCAAGTTTTATTCAATATTTTGATAAAATTAGAATTTTAAATTGGTCTAAAATTTCGGATCGTTACCCATTACACTTTTTTTTTCCAGATTTGAACCGCGTTGCAAAAATGAAGATGGGAAGAGATTTTGAAACGGTTAGGAAATCAAAGATTTTTATTCCTATTAAATATGGAGATGCAAAGATTTTTATTCCTATTAAATATGGAGACGCAAATGAAAATGGAAAGTTTTACACGTGAATTGGAGGTAGGGTTTTAATTCTTTTTTTAATGCACGTGCTGATTTGATTTTTAACAGCTAAGATATGAAATAAAAGAGTGCGTACAATAGATGCAATAATTAAAACGAACGTACGCCCAAATTAATTAACCAGTAACGTAATCTAAATTTATATGTTTTCTTATTTATTGACTACTTATATTTAATTATACGTAATCCAAACATTAAATTTTTATTTCAAAATACTATTATTTAAAATTTCTCTAAAATTTAGTTAAATACGTTATTAAAAACCGTTTTAAATTTATGGGTTGTTACACTAATCTTATTCGGATTTGAAAACTTGTGAAACTCCTTCACAACAAGCGTCGACTAACCGGAGATTTCCATGTCCTCGGTTTTGATGCGGCTATCTCTTGCAAAGCCTAAACCGTTTTTCTAGTAGACGACCCGGGTAATTCTCTTGTGATCGAATTCGATTGCCTCAGATTGTTTGCAGGAAGCTTATCTTTTTGCTCGATGATCAGCCTAGAAATCTTGACTTTTCCAATAGTCGGGGACTATCCTGATGTTTGGTGAAGCCACTCCTATACCTCATGAGTGAGAAATTTAATTCCGTATCGATCTTATTCCTGGAGTTCGACCTATGGTCCTTCCTCCCAGAGAATAATTTCTATGTAGGGTTAGTCATTCCCTTTGGATTAACCAATGCTTCTGCCTTCTTCGTCGATATAATTGATCGCATTTTTGTGATGTTCTCAACGTGTTTATGTAACGACCCGCTATTTTGGGCTATTCGCATCCGCCATGTCGAACTTGAATAATTCAAAATACCGAATTGTTAATTTAAATTTGGCAAAACTGAACGTATACAGTAATAAATAATCGCAGATCACAGATACAAAGTAATAAATGCAGCGAAAACAAAAGATAGTAGTTCATGAAGCTATTATATATATAACAGAGTTAAATAAGTTACAACAGAAGTCTCGAATACAATGGTCAGATACAAGAATCAGAATACATCACTGGAATCAACTGAATATCTGAAAGATGGAAAGATAGCTGGATCTCCAAGCAAAGCCCCAACTCCCAAAAGTGAGTCTCGAAACTGGTACACTCAGTCTGACCCGAGCGTAAAGCAAAACACAAAACGCTCGAGTCAGGATTAACATTCTTATATCAATAAATCCAACTAAAGTGAAATAACAATTGAAATACAAGTAACTCAAGGATGTTTGGGATAATCATCCTCTAAGGATCCGTTAAATTATCTACTATGTAACAATATACGCTAAATAGATAATGCCTATCAGTAATATAAAGTATCAAAATAGTGTTAAGGCGTTACCATTATCCCCCTTAACACATTTTATATAAGTGTCATAGTCTATACAGCAATGTAAACTCCACCGTAAACTGGTGGGATATCAGGGAGTACTCCATAGGTATAACACAAAACAAATCGTAGTGGTCGCGTATAGGGATACAAGTATGACAAGGCACATGAGGCAATACCCAAGGTAGTGAAACTACCGTTTGCCTGATCCGGACTGGTGAGAACGCATCGCCGCAATGATTGCAACACCGCGAAACAACACTCCTAAAATTTCGAGGGTGCACACCAATCAATAACAAGTAATGAGTAGTTTACAAAGAAGTGTTTCGCTCGAGGTGGCTAACCCCATTTGGCCCGGCACGGCCCCTATTTTAGGCATTTCCAATTTGACACAAGTGTCAAGGTCATCCATTATCGTTCTCTTTCTTTAGTCATTACGTACATCATTCCAACCACTTCATTCTGGATCACACTCCGCGTATAGTTATTAAAGCGGTTTTCGGTTTAGACAGAGAGTATGTCCATAACCGATCCCGGTTTTTTAATAACTTTCGTAATTATTACACCGATTGGTCGTTTAATATATTTCAAAACCAAATCAAATTCAATTTCAATTAGAATTTGTAAACCAACATTTCATTTCTCTTCTAAAACAATTTCCACAATTTACGTTTCAAAACTTCCAAATTACTATTTCAAAATCTTATAATTCAATTTCAATTTTTTATTTAAACAATACAAATATTGATTCAAGTTCATATATAAATTTCATTCCATAATCATTTAAATCAATTTAATTTAACATTCAAATCAATTTGAATTTATTGATCGATTTCATTCAATATTCGTTAAGTTAATTTATCATTCAAAACAATTTCTATTTAAATTCCAATTTATTAAATCAATCAATTAAGTTCGACTCCATTATATCAAAACTTACAAATGGAACTAAATTTGATTCGTCAAATCAAATTATTTAAATTACAAGTCTTAAAATTTATTTCAACATATAAATCACATTTTATTTCTTGTTAAAGAAATTCAATTTCACTTATTTATTTACTTAGTTACAAATTTCAAAACTCAGCTAATAAAGAAACTTAATTTCACTTATTCAAGAAGTTCAATTTCACTTATTAAAGAATTCAATTTTATTTAATTATTAAATAATTCAATCTTATTTAATTATTAAATAATTTCAAAACTTAATTATTAAATAATTAATTTTAAAACAACGTTCTTTCATCAACTTACTATGTTAATATTTTGTTTCAGATTATTAAATATTAATATTTTCCTTTCATTAAATTTCAAGTTCCAACTTCATTTCAAAACCTTATTATTTATTCAAATAAAATCTTTTTTTATTTTTAAACCAAATTATTGACCAATCGGGTTTATTTAATTGTCTATCCTAAGTCAAAGTTTTATTTGGGTATTTATCATTTCTACCCGATTCCATTTCAATTCAAAATCAAAGCATAGCAAAGGGAACTTGCAGTGCGATAACTGGGATGGTGTCAAAGTAAATAAACAAGCAATAACAACAATCAATAACAATCCAATAATTAATTCAAATAATCCCGAAATAATCGTATTAACTCACATTGTTATTTGTGCAAATTAATTTAATTATTTCTAGAATCTACACTATCATTTCATGTAGATTAAAGATTATTACACTACTATTTATGCGGTTCTACACTTGGTATCTATTATTCAATTTCATACTACATCAATTTAAACAACATACATTTAAATGGTTCAAGGTGTAATTAACACTATTTCTACGTGTCAAGTAATTAAACATTTAAAGGGGTCATATTATACAAATTTTATCTAACCAAATTCAACAATATATAAATTTCAAATTTTTAACTCCTACGTCAATTTCAATTGTAGATTATTTATCATTTCATACATTAACAATTTAACGTCCAATATCAACATCAAACAATCAATCATTTATCGACCAAACTGGATTATCTTCTTATAAATAACATATAATGGTGTCAGACGTCATAGGCGAACTGATGCAGGTAATGACATATATATAACGGTGTAAATAACTAACAGCAGCATATTTCAATTGTCGTATCAATTGAAATCAAATTTAATAAATATAAGAATCTTAATCGTGAGTGATTGCTCACCTTTCGAGATTAGAGATGAACGAGACTGAGATGCGTTATGAATCCAGGTGCGAATTCCAAAGCAAAGCAAGATTGGCACGAATCTCAATGGACAAGATGATAAATATGAATCGATGAAAATGAATCAATTTAACTTGATGTAATTTAAACAAGATGATATTACATTAATATTTTCCTTAAACCCAATATTACATTTAAAAAATTACATATCACTATAAATTCCATACATGAAATCATTACTAAATTTCAGAACGCAAGAAAAATCAAAATCAAAATATACATTCACGCATACCGTATAACTAATATATAGACTGATACATAGCTTACATTCATATTATTTTAAAATATATAAACTAAAATATGTAAATAAACTTATATATAAATAAAATTCGATATATATAAACTACAGTCTAACAATACAACCTACCAAAACTCGTATACCATAATCTATATACACCCTGATTCAAACTTTGACTTATACGACTGCTGCACAAATCAAAGCACTGAGACAAATAAAATAAAACACATAATAAGTGCACGATACTGTACATATATATGCTGAAATGGACATAATATATATAACATATAAGTATACTTGAAATTAAAGCTTAGCTTGAGATAAACAAATATATATATATAACTAGGTCGATATATATATATATATATATATATATATATATATATATATAAATGCTTTTGAATAAACATAACAAAAATCAGAGAAGCGGTGAACTGGAACTTAAAAATACTTTGGGTACATATATGTATACTCACCTCAAATCAAAATATGCTGACACATACCCCTATATTTATTTTTACATCTACATAGATATACATACATAACTGAAATACCACATCTAAAGTCAAAGTTTGAAATTACTGCATATATAAACTTTACAACGTAAAACAGAATATATAAACGGTATACCATAGGTTATATATATACAAACACAAAATATACTTTTCTAGTAAATATGCGACAACATATACTAACTGTTATATATATATACACACACACACACACACTCCCAATACAAGCAACTGTTATATGCATCTTCAAAAATATAACTCGTGTATGCTAATATACATACACACACACACCTTGAAATCTACGAATAATATAAACCGAAAATCAAAAGAAACTACACAACAGAATACTATATAATACTAATACAAATATAACAACCTATAAATAAAAATGCAAATGTACCAGAAAACTATATAATACTAATACAAATGTACCTATGAATACAAGCAAGCAGGTTGATATGATTTGGGAAGTGGCGTTGATAGGGTGCTCGGGTGTGCTTGGCGATGCAGCGATGGAGAGGAGTCGCACTGGACAGCGGCGAGAGCAAAGATGGTGACGAAGTGATGATGGTGCTCGACAGCCATGGCCGTGGAGGAAGTTGGCTCGGCTATGGAGATGCTCGGCGTCGGTGGCCAGCGAACAGGTTGAGGCCGTGGACAAGGGAGGAGGGAAGCAGCGGAGGATTTCGGTGAGATAAAAGGAGATGGGTGACTGGTTTTGATCGGCTGTGGTGCTTGGTGGGCAGTGCGTGAACGTTATGAACTAGTCGGGTTTGGGGAGGCTGAGCGAGGTCATGCGGACGGTGGGGGAAATGCTTTGGTGGCAAATTGAGGGTGTTGCGTGGGAGAGGGGACGTGATGAGCAGGTGGAGCAAATGGAAGGGGAAGGAAATATACGCTCACGTGGGAAGTCTGCAAAGATGAAGGGGGAAAGAGGGGCATCAGGCTAAATGAATGAGAGAAGAGCTTTGTAAAATATTCAGAACAATAAAACGCAAATAATTTTGTTTCTTGTTTGCTTTGAATAAGAACTAAAGTTGTATTGAAAAATGTAGGAATGATGAAAGCCAATTGAATTGAATTCAGCGACTCAATAAAAGCTAGTGCCCATTCAGTTTTTACACAATAGTTAAACGAATGGCCATTTGGAAACAAAAGGTTAAATATGGAGCCGATACGGAAATCGTTCCCGTAGATTTCGCCGTCATCCGGACTTTGAAACACACAATGAATATGCTGCGGAGATCAGCACGACGAGACAGTTAAAACGGTATACAGATATCAGTGGTACGATTGAATTATAAAATTTTGAATTTTCTACTAGCGGAAAATGCAGCAAAAACGCATAAAAATAAGATCGACGGAGCTAAAGAAGTCCGAATTTTGAAAAACCAAAAATGACGTCTTACTCAGAAGATGATTTAGAATTTTTCTATGTAAAAATATTTAGGTTTCGAAAACATTTAATTTTCATCAATTCTAACTGATTAAATTGAAATAAAATTACATACGAAATAAACTATCATATTTTTAGTTGAAAATTTACCAATTGCTATGTTTAATTATACGCGTTTCAAATATTAAATTTTTATTTCAAATTTTTTTTTTAAAATTTCACAAAATTTCAATTAATTAAATAAATAAAACGACTAAAATTTACAGGTCGTTACAGTTTATCTCCATTTTCATTGGAGTTATTCTCGTCTTTTTAAATCTCGATTGACCGTTTAAGGTCACCACGATTAATATAAGTCTATCCATATTTCCTCTTTTGTAATTTAATCATCTTATTTTCCTTTGAGCTTGTCATCTTAGTCGGAGTTTCCTTTGATTAGGGTTCCTCAAAAAATTAAATCTCTATCATTGTTCTAAATCCATCCTTGAATCATCCTATAAGAGAATTTTGAGTTGTTTTATGTTGTAATTGAATCATACTAGCATTTGAAATTGATATAAAAATGTTTTATATTGTGTTGTTTGAGTTGTTAAGTTTGAACTTTGGGTTTCGATCGATTCATCTGACCAACGCTATCGATAGGAATTCTAGAACACTTGAACAGAGCAAACCGACACAATATTATTTTAGAAATTTGTAAATGAAATAATTCTATGTATGATTATATTTTATATAAAGGTGTAATTTTCTAAAATTAGATAGTTAAATGAATTGGTTATTAGCAATGATAATACTAGATTTTCATTTATTTTTTATCAACCTTCCTAAACCATTAACTATTGTTGTGTGTTATAAGGAGATGAAATTGTTTCAACATGGTTTATAACTCTGTTTTACAAATAAAATAAATTTAAATTAAGGGTTTAAATTTTCGGTGTTTTTCAAAAATTTGGTTTTCAAAGTTTTGAAAATGTATTATCTGAAGTATTTCCAAAGAATTTAAAGGAAGTAATTCTGTACTCTTCTCTTGTGTTGCTGGAAAATAATTTCGGTGATGACTGCAGCATCATCGACATTTATTTCTGAGTCTCAAAGTGGAAAGACCACTTAGTAACTTTGCTACACTTTTGTTTTGGAAATTGGATTAAATTTCATAAGTATGATTTGATATATTTATTTCAAATGGTTTAAAGTGACATCGAAAATGTAACTCTTAAATTCTGTGTTAAGTAATGGTTTTCAATTATTAAAATGAAGTAAAATTTTGAATAATTGAAGTGCTTAACAATGAGAATTGGAAATTTAAACAACTTGAAACAGTTTAACTAGGATAAACTTATCTATATAATATTCCATTGCATTCTATAACATGTATAACTTACCTGGAAATATTCAAAAAGTTAAAATGTAATGGAATATGTAATTAAAGGTTATACAAGAGAAAACTTAAGTAAAATTTGTATAGTGTTTAATTACATTTGAAAACATTAATAAAACTTACTTGAAAAGGTTTGAATGTACCTGAATAGTAAAAACTTTAAATGAAAGTAATAAGATGCCCAAAAATAAAATTTTGTTAAGGGAATTTATAAATAAAATTTGGTAGTTATAATAAAATTTTATACACTTAATTAAGTATTTGTTAAGCGGAATAGATTGAATAATAAATAAAGAATGTTGTTTAAAACTTGAGAATAGTTGTAATAGAGTATATGTGGAATTAACTTAAGTAAAGTCAAATGGATTAAATAAATAAAATTTTGTAATAAATGCTAATAAATTGAAATCAAATCTATTGATTGAAATATATTGAATTGTAATCAACAAAATATGAATGCTATGAATAGTTATTGGTTAAATAAAATGGGTTGAAACCAAATTTGTTGAATATTAATCAATTTAATACTAATGAAATTTATATGGTTTTGAATTAATTATTGTATCTGGTTCCGTGTATCTCAAATCCACCTTATCTTTCTATTACTTCTATTCTCCCACCTCGTTCCTTTTCGGGGACAAAAACTTTTGAGTGGGGGAGAGTGTAATGACCCGTAAATTTTAACGGGTTTAATAATGTAATTAACTGAATTTTTCGTGAAAAATAATTAATAAAATTTTTAAATGAAAATTTGATATTTGAGATACATCTATTTAAACATAGAAAATGGCAGATTATATTAGAAAATATATAAGTTAGTTCTGTTGTCTAATTTGAATTTAAAATTGGTTAAATTCGACGTTAAATAAAATATTTTCAAAATTTGAATATTTTTACACAATAAAAATGTAGAATATCTTATGAGTGAGACGTCATATTTCATTTTTTCAAATTTGGACTGCTATAGACCAGTTTATCTTATTTTCGGCAAAATAGCAGCAGTTTTGACAGCAAATATCGATTCTGATTGAATGATCGTATCGTTGATATCTGTGTACCATTATGTTTGTCTCTTCATGCAAATCTTCATAGTATATTCATTTGTGCACTTCAATGTCCGGTACGCGGTGAAAATCGCGAAACGGTAATCCGTATCGGTACCCTTTCGAGTCTACTTGTTTTCCCGTGACCATTCCATTATCCACCGTATAATTCCAACAGACATTTTCTTTTAATACTTTCTGAAATTTAACAGTTGACTTTCACCATTCCCTTGGTTTCAATATTTATTTTGGTTTGTTGATTCATTTCATTTGCTTTATCCTCTTCATTTGTTTCATTGCTTTAAAAAAAATTAATAATATATATTATAAAACTTTAGTATGCTTGTTCGTGCTTTATGGTCGATTGCCACCCAATGCTTTCGCCTTCCTTGCCTCTTCACCGAACAGCTCCCTAGAAACCGCATGAAGCCAACACGGCCTCTTCTCCTTCTTTTCCAAACCCTTGTACGCCTCCACCTAGCTGAACAACACAAAGACCACCTAAAAGCCATGCCCTACAGCGGTTCCACCTACCCACTATAACCGTAAAAAAAAAGAGAAAAAGATAGTCGAGCACCACCTGCTATGTCAGCCGCTCACCAACCCATTTCCTCGTCTATCACCACACCTTGCCAGCCATCACCATTCATCCCTTGCTCCCTCCACCGTGCACGAACCAACACCGCCTTAATACCTCACGCGCAGCCTCCACCATGCCAAGATTCTCCAACCACACGTCCCTCCTTCTTCTTGCCTTCCATGGCTTCGGCTTGTCACCATTGCCAAGCAGCTCGCCCACCTTTATTGCCGACCACCTTCAAATCCCTGCTCCACTGCTGGGTGCTCCGTCACTGTAACAACCCGCATATTTATCGATTTTATATTTAAATATTTTATCGTTAGTCGGATTTTAGTCCGAAAAGCAACTTTTTGCAAACAGCCGAATGAGGACTCGAGATCACTTCCATTGAGTTCAAAATGCCGTTTGTGACCTTTTTGAGTATAAGCTTCGATATGTTTGGAGAAAGTTGATTTTTGCTACTTTTTTCCGCTTAGGGCTTTGGTTTGGGCTGAGCCAATTAACCACTTACTAACTCAGTCCCAATCCCCCTCTCCTCTTCATTACTTCATTCCAACTCCTAACTCTCTAGCAAAACTGAAAATGGAGGTGGAGAGTGGAAATTAAAACTCCAAGCCCTAGCTTCCTTTGCAAATCCATCTCCTAGCTCCAAAGTTCATGAGAACCCATTGGTAAGCTTCCTCTTCTTCTTCTCCAACTCATTCTCTCTTTGATTTCAGAAATTTCCTAAACCTAATTTAGGGAATGTTTCTCTTTTAAGCTTAGATTCAAGCTTGTTGAGTTGGAATTAAAGAGTGCTTGTTCTTGCCATTGCTTCATAGCATCTTCTTCATTCGTTTGGGTTCAAAGGTGAGATTTTTAATCTCACATCTATGCTTATAATTCTCTTCTATTGTTAGGTATGAATTCCTAACACTTATTCATGTGCATTTGATTTTGATTTGGATTGCTTTTGTGAATATTCCAATTTTTAGTTTTTTGAGTTCAATTCGTTAAAAATCCTAACTTTGATGTTTGAACATGTTTTTGGTGATGCATCGAGGAGCATATAGGGCCGGGTAGTCGATTGGCATAAACCCTTAGCGCCGTTGCTCGTGCGATTGCAATTTGGTCGGGATTTGCACCTCTTTTGAAATAGGGTAGGAAGTGCAAGCTTACAGGTTCGGCCGACCGAGCTGCCTGGGCCGGTCGACCGACCTGTAGTCCAGGCACTTTCTGCCTCTGTTTGGAAGTGCTGGTTACAGGCTTCGGCCGACCGAGCCCCCTGGTCCGGTCGACCGACCTGGTGCCCCGAGTACTTCCAACCTCTGGTTCGGTCGACCGACTCAGGGAGTCCGGTCGACCGACCTGCTACTATTTGCCAGATTAGCCTATATTGCTAATTCGGTTGAATATCCAACTTTAATCGATTCGTGTTGTCTCCCTTTTGTTGTTGTCATTTATTATCGACTTTGATGACCTTTTCTTTGGGAATTTTAGATATATCCACTTTGATAGATTTTATATCGATTTCTTTGGATTTTATTCACGTCTTCGAATGTGAATTTTTATGCCCGATTATTTCTACAATCACTTCTATGATTTGTCACTTTAAAAATATAAAGGTTTTCTATACTAGTAGTAAATATCAAAACTCTTTCTTCAAATGATTTCAACACTATTTTATAACAAAGCTCGTTTTCTCAAACCGTTTTCCAATCTATTAGTATATACAAACCTTTACCTCACTCGTATGAGAAATCTAATTAAACGACTTAGTAAAACGAGTGGTATGAAACGCTTGCGTTTACTTTGTCGGTTAATTCTTGGACTTGTTCGATTGAAACTCTTGTGACAATTTTCTAGTGGAGATCTACAATTTGTTCGTAAATATTTAAGTTAAGCTAGTGGTTATGAGACATGAAGCTAAGCTCATATATTTACTAGCTTATTGTAATTGATACTTCTCGTTGATCATGACGATCATCTTTGTGGTTTAGACTAGCAATGTGCGATGTCTCTTTGTTTGCGAGGTTAGGCTAGACACTACTTGTGCGATTCCATTCGCACATACCTTTTCGGTTAGCCTAGACACCACTTGTGTGATTCCGTTCACACATACCTTTTTGCTTTTTGGTTAGGCTAGACACCACTTGTGCGATTCCATTCGCACACACCTTTTCGGTTAGCCTAGACACCACTTGTGTGATTCCGTTCACATATACCTTTTTGCTTTTTGGTTAGGCTAGACACCACTTGTGCGATTCCATTCGCACATACCTTTTCGGTTAGCCTAGACACCACTTGTGTGATTCCGTTCACACATACCTTTTTGCTTTTTGGTTAGGTTAGACACCACTTGTGCGATTCCATTCGCACATACCTTTTCGGTTAGCCTAAACACCACTTGTGTGATTCGGTTCACACATACCTTTTTGCTTTTTGGTTAGGCTAGACACCACTTGTGCGATTCCATTCGCACATACCTTTTCGGTTAGCCTAGACACCACTTGTGTGATTCCGTTCACACATACCTTTTTGCTTTTTGGTTAGGCTAGACACCACTTGTGCGATTCCATTCGCACATACCTTTTCAGTTAGCCTAGACACCATTTGTGGGATTCCGCTCACACATACCTTTTTGCTGATTTCTGGATTTCGTGTGTTGATTTCTGGAATTTATATCATTGACTTGTTATGAGTACAGGTTTAGGGTATGATGCCCTCTTTGGATCTTTGAGAAGATTCTTGTGATATTGATTAATCTTTTGTTGATTATCATTTACATGCTTATAGTAGTATGCCATTATGGATATTATGTTTATGCCATATCTTTCATGTTATATCATGTCATCTGATATTTATAGCTAGACTGAGCCGTTTATTATTTTCTTATGAAATAATACTCGGGTCAGACCGAGATGTTACAGGTGCTTCTGCTTGACTACTCCCCTGGGATTCATTACTCTGACTTTTGGGCAAGCTACTTAGATTAGTAGTTTATTTTGTTGTATACACTTGAGATATAGACTCATAGTTGTATTCTTTTGTATAGCACGTGTTGCTATTCTTTTGTATTATCGTGGATCTTTTGACCACTACTCTGATATACACTTTTATGTGTAATATTCGTATCTATTTCCGCCTTTGTGATATGAATTGCCTGTGACTGATTTGTGTTATGTTTATTTCTATATTTGTTTCCGAAGATATTATAGCCACTGTGTAGTAGCTTTGAGTTTGTGTCGGCATGTCGGATTTCCACTTGAAAAGAATTGCATGCTATACTATCTGACATATTGATGCTCGCACAAAGCAATTACACGGATGGTCGCTCCTCAACAACCTTATTCTCTGTGCTAGTTGACAGCATTCACCGTAATGTTCTTGGCTAGCGTGGGTATAGAGGTGGGGCATCAGAGCTTGGTATCAGAGCCAAACTTCGGAACAATATAGAATAATTTAGCATGGATCATGTCCTAAGTCTTTCTTAGGAGTCGTGCTTTAGGATTTAATTCGAGTCATCGTACCGATTCATCCTATTTTCTTTATGATTCCTTGTTTTATCTATCAAGATTGCTTGATATTCATTTTGTGAATAACCTTATTCTTCTTCCTTCTTTCTTTCTTAAAGAAGAGAAATGGTTAGACCTGGCCGTTCCAACGCCGGTCAATCTAGTGATACTCCCCAGGATGGAGTATTTATGTCTACCCAGCAGCTCCTAGATCTTGTTAAGAATGCTCAAGCTGTCGGTCCCATTCCAGAGCCTACTCATCCTAGATCCGGTTTTGCACGCTTGTGTAGAGACTACACTGATTTGGGTGGAAGGCCATTCAAGGGATCCGAAGGTGTTATAGAAATTCAAGCTTGGCTCAAATCATGCGATCGTATCTTTACTCGCATGAATCTTATTGACCTTCATCGAGTCCAAGTGGCTTCTAGCATGCTCCAAGAAAGAGCATTAGATTGGTATGAGCTTTTAATTTCTGAAATTGTTGAAGCGGATCTCACTTGGGAGCAATTCCGAGAAAGATTTGAATTGAAATTCGTGCCGGTGGCTGAAAAAGTAACTTTGGCCCGGCGTTTTATTGACCTTGTTAAAGGTGAATCTTCTGTGACAGACTATGTCGCATCTTTCGAATCTCTGTCCAAATACGGGGTTGAATACATTAATACCCCGTTGAAGAAAAATCATAGATTTGTCTATGGCTTGAATAAGAATCTTAAGAAGCCATTACTTCTGAAACTCGAAGTTTCTTTTGATCAGCTTATTGATATCGCTCTTCGTCTTGAAGAGGCCGATAGAGAAAGCGATAATGAAGCTGTGCGTGCCAAACAGAACTTCAACAACAACATGAAGAGGCCTATTATATTCAAAGGCCCCAATCCCAACAAAAAGAGTAAGCAAGCAACTCCTGCTGCAAAGGCTCCTTCTCCTAGTAGTGGGAAATGCTTCAACTGTGGATCTGGGGATCATTTTGCTAATAAGTGCTCAAAGCCCAAATCGTGTCGCTATTGTAAGAGCCCAGATCATTTAATCCATCAATGCCTCAAACGTGAAGGCAAGAGGGAGGGAAAGTTGAATGTGGCTCAAGCCCTTGGCAACACATCTCGTGTCCAAGGTATTTTTCATTCAATCCTTGATTTTTTTTGTCTTGTGAATATTCTTTTCAAGTCCTTGTTGATTTGTATCTCATTATTTTATATCAAAAGAACTTGTTGATTCTTTTTCTTTGAAAATATTTTGGGCTTGATGACTTCTTTGAGGATTGTGAATCCGGATGGTAGATCCGCAACACTTAATTTGTCTTTATTGATGTTGAAATTATTTTATGGGATTTTTCTTTCCGAGCCGATATTTTTACTTAGGCTTCGGAATTGATTTTTTTGAAGGGATCGGCTTGATCATTGTGAAGCCCATATCCTATTTTTCGAGTGGACTATTCATCTTCGACATTTTCTATCTGTTAAGCAGATTTCTATTTTTTCTTGTTATTCCGATTTCAAATTTTTGAAGGCATCATTTTATTCTTTAAGCCCTCAAGATGAGAAAAGTATTATTTCTCTTATCTAAATAATTTGTGAAACTTTTCCGGTATTTTTGAATTTGTCTTAGGACTGTCACCTAAGCAATCTTTTGAGTAGTGTTAAGGTCTTTTCAGCTCGACCTTGCCACCGGTTTTCATTTGCTACGAGTTGCGGAAGTTAGCATTCCACTTACCGCATTCCGCACTCGTTATGATTCTTATGAATGACTTATTATGTCATTCGGTTTATCTAGCTTATTTCATCCATTTTATAAATCGAATATTCTATGAATATTTCGATGAGACCATTCTTGTATTTATTGATTTTGGATGAAAATAGTAATTTAAAATTTTGCAAATCTTTTTCATAAGATTTATTTATAAGTACATTTGGATTTTGATTTTAAACGAGCAAAGAATATTCTCAAAACTTTTAAGAGATATTTTCATCATATAGAAGATGATTTTGTGATTGTATTGCCTATTTAGTGTGTTAAGAATTCTGGTCGATGCGCTTGATCAACGTTATCGATAAGAATCTCCTAAACGCTTTGATGAGACAATCAGACACGATATATTGACTTGTAAAAATGTAAATTTTTGTAGAAAGATTATTACATAAAAATAAAAATGTAATTTTGAAAGTTTTGACTTTTCGGGAAAGGAGAATTATTTAAAAGAAGTTCTTTCTTTCGATACTCTTATTCTTGTGATTCTTGGAGGGGAACCAAGACTTTGCTATTTGTACCGATACTAGTCGTATTGGTTTGGATGCCATTCTCTTGCAAAGGAGAACGTGCTATCACTTGTGCTTCTAAATCATTATAGCCTATCGAGACTAGATATACCACTCATGATCTAGTGCTCGCGGTTATTGTTTCTACTTTTAGAGTTTGGCATCATCATTTTTGGATGAGAAATTTGTTCTCCGCCTCGATCATAAATTTTTGGAATATTTATTTTCTCATAAGGAACTTCATGTTGACTCGAGTTCCTGGCATCTTGTGATCTTGATATTCTTTTTATTCCCGAAAGGGAAATCGTGTTGCCAATGCACTTTGTCGTAGGCAACAAGCGGTTGATTCTTTGATGATGTCTAAAGGGAATTATCTCTTTATCAAGTTCATCGAACGTTTTGATGTACTTCGTTTTATTGAGTTTTATCTCATTCCTTTTATGGACTAGTGTCCGGTGTTCTTTTATGGTGTTCGGTTCATCGGATGTACTATTATTATACTACATCGATGTTCCGTCTTATCTGGATCAATGGATGTACCATTATACTACATCGTTGTTCCGGTTTATCGGTTCATTGGACGTACCGTATTTGTACTACATCGGTGTTCCAAATTATTCGAGTTTCTAGTTTCTTGGGCGTACCGTTTCTGTACTACGCCGTTGCACTGGCTCAATTTTCTGCTATTCTTGACGTTTTCTGCGTCTTTTAACTATGGAAATGCTTTTAGGTTTCCTATTTTTATTCTCGAGCTGGTGTTATTGATGAAATTGAAGTCTCACCAGTTTTGACTTATGAGCAACATTCCATTCGCATCATTACTTCGGAGGTTGAGCGCCTTCGGAATAAAGATGTTCTTTTTGTGATAGTTCAATGATTCTCAAATCCTAAGGATTGCTCTTGGGAATCCAGAGAATTCATTGAGCGATCCCGTTCTTGCTAACTCTTTCGTGCTCTATATGGTGAACTTCTTATTTCAATTTTCTTTTGTGTTGATATGCTTCCATGGTTGTTACTTCTTATTTTCCTCTTAAGTATTGCGAGGACGCAATTTCTTTAAGAAGGGGAGTCTGTAACAACCCGCATATTTATCGATTTTATATTTAAAAATTTTATTTAAATATTTCATCGTTAGTCGGATTTTAGTCCGAAAAGCTACTTTTTGCAAACAGCTGAATTAGGAATCGAGACCACTTCCATTGAGTTCAAAATGTCGTTTGCGATCTTTTTGAGTATAAGCTTCGATATGTTTGGAGAAAGTTGATTTTTGCTACTTTTTCCCGCTTAGGGCTTTGGTTTGGGCTGAGCCAATTAACCACTTACTAACTCAGTCCCAATCCCCCTCTCCTCTTCATTACTTCATTCCAACTCCTAACTCTCTAGCAAAACTGAAAATGGAGGTGGAGAGTGGAAATTCAAACTCCAAGCCCTAGCTTCCTTTGCAAATCCATCTCCTAGCTCCAAAGTTCATGAGAACCCATTGGTAAGCTTCCTCTTCTTCTTCTCCAAATCATTCTCTCTTTGATTTCAGAAATTTCCTAAACCTAATTTAGGGAATGTTTCTCTTTTAAGCTTAAATTCAAGCTTGTTGAGTTGGAATTAAAGAGTGCTTGTTCTTGCCATTGCTTCATAGCATCTTCTTCATTCGTTTGGGTTCAAAGGTGAGATTTTTAATCTCACATATATGCTTATAATTCTCTTCTATTGTTAGGTATAAATTCCTAACACTTATTCATATGCATTTGATTTTGATTTGGATTGCTTTTGTGAATATTCCAATTTTTAGTGTTTTGAGTTCAATTCGTTAAAAATCCTAACTTTGATGTTTTAACATGTTTTTGGTGATGCATCGAGGAGCATATAGGGCCGGGTAGTCGATTGGCATAAACCCTTAGCGCCGTTGCTCGTGCGATTGCAATTTGGTCGGGATTTGCACCTCTTTTGAAATAGGGTAGGAAGTGCAAGCTTACAGGTTCGGCCGACCGAGCTCCCTGGGCCGGTCGACCGACCTGTAGTCCAGGCACTTCCTGCCTCTGTTTGGAAGTGCTGGTTACAGACTTCGGCCGACCGAGCCCCCTGGGCCGGTCGACCGACCTGGTGCCCCGAGCACTTCCAACCTCTGGTTCGGTCGACCGACTCAGGGAGTCCGGTCGACCGACCTGCTACTATTTGCCAGATTAGCCTATATTTCTAATTCGGTTGAATATCCAACTTTAATCGATTCGTGTTGTCTCCCTTTTGTTGTCGTCATTTATTATTGACTTGATGACCTTTTCTTTGGGAATTTTAGATATATCCACTTTGATAGATTTTATATCGATTTCTTTGGATTTTATTCACGTCTTCGAATGTGAATTTTTATGCCCGATTGTTTCTACAATCACTTCTATGATTTGTCACTTTAAAAATATAAAGGTTTTCTATACTAGTAGTAAATATCAAAACTCTTTCTTCAAATGATTTCAACGCTATTTTATAACAAAGCTCGTTTTCTCAAACCGATTTCCAATCTATTAGTATATACAAACCTTTACCTCACTCGTATGAGAAATCTAATTAAACGACTTAGTAAAACGAGTGGTATGAAACGCTTGCGTTTACTTTGTCGGTTAATTCTTGGACTTGTTCGATTGAAACTCTTGTGACAATTTTCTAGTAGAGATCTATAATTTGTTCGTAAATATTTAAGTTAAGCTAGTGGTTATGGGACATGAAGCTAAGCTCATATATTTACTAGCTTATTGTAATTGACACTTCTCGTTGATCATGACGATCATCTTTGTGGTTTAGACTAGCAATGTGCGATGTCTCTTTGTTTGCGAGGTTAGGCTAGACACCACTTGTGCGATTCCATTCGCACATACTTTTCCGTTAGCCTAGACACCACTTGTGTGATTCCGTTCACACATACCTTTTTGCTCTTTGGTTAGGCTAGACACCACTTGTGCGATTCCATTCGCACATACCTTTTCGGTTAGCCTAGACACCACTTGTGTGATTCCGTTCACACATACCTTTTTGCCTTTTGGTTAGGCTAGACACCACTTGTGCGATTCCATTCGCACATACCTTTTCGGTTAGCCTAGACACCACTTGTGTGATTCCGTTCACACATACCTTTTTGCTTTTTGGTTAGGCTAGACACCGCTTGTGCGATTCCATTCGCACATACCTTTTCGGTTAGCCTAGACACCACTTGTGTGATTCCGTTCACACATACCTTTTTGCTTTTTGGTTAGGCTAGACACCACTTGTGCGATTCCATTCGCACATAACTTTTCGGTTAGCCTAGACACCATTTGTGTGATTTCGCTCACACATACCTTTTTGCTGATTTCTGGATTTCGTGTGTTGATTTCTGGAATTTATATCATTGACTTGTTATGAGTACAGGTTTAGGGTATGATGCCCTCTTTGTATCTTTGAGAAGATTCTTGTGATATTGATTAATCTTTTGTTGATTATCATTTACATGCTTATAGTAGTATGCCATTATGGATATTATGTTTATGCCATATCTTTCATGTTATATCATGTCATCTGATATTTATAACTAGACTGATCCATTTATTATTTTCTTATGAAATAATACTCGGGTCAGACCGAGATGTTACAGGTGCTTCTGCTTGACTACTCCCTTGGGATTCATTACTCTGACTTTTAGGCAAGCTACTTAGATTAGTAGTTTATTTTGTTGTATACACTTGAGATATAGACTCATAGTTGTATTCTTTTGTATAGCACGTGTAGCTATTCTTTTGTATTATCGTGGATCTTTTGACCACTACTCTGATATACACTTTTATGTGTAATATTCGTATCTATTTCCGCCTTTGTGATATGAATTGCCTGTGACTGATTTGTGTTATGTTTATTTCTATATTTGTTTCCGAAGATATTATAGCCACTGTGTAGTAGCTTTGAGTTTGTGTCGGCATGTCGGATTTCCACTTGAAAAGAATTGCATGCTATACTATCTGACATATCGATGCTCGCACAAAGCAATTACACGGATGGTCGCTCCTCAACAGCCTTATTCTCCGTGCTAGTTGACAGCATTCACCGTAATGTTCTTGGCTAGCGTGGGTATAGAGGTGGGGCGTCACAGTCACAGCCTTTCTTTGCCACGCCTTCCACTCCCAGACCCGAACCCGTACCACACTTTCTCGAACCCGACTCCGGCCCAAATCTAAACCAAGATCGATCTTGCACCACCCTCTCCATCAAGTTGCTTTGCCCTCTAACCTTTCTCCCTTTACCAATGACATCCTACTTTGCCATTTATATTAATATCTTAGAATTTGATTTTTTGTAACAACTAATACACACACACACACTATGTTTATTTGAAAAAATGATATATATATATATAACAGGTTTTCATATATGTTGAGTTGAGATTTAAACTTTATATCTATGTACTTATATATAGTAGCCTTGTTAAAGTATTTATCATAGGTTTAAGGAAAAGATTTTAAAATAATATATATAATGATTTGTTAATATGTGTTTTAAATCTAATGTTGGTTTTTAAACAAATAATATATATATATATATATATATATATAAATAAGTGGTTCTGATAGGTGTGTCAAATTGAATTTCATAAACATTGATTTTTGAAATGTAAATATAAAGATTTATTTTCACGTTAGTTTAAAATATATGTATATAGAACTTATTTATATATGTGTTGTAAATCTGATATTGATCTTAAATATAATATAAAAAAACTTATTATAAATATTAAAAAAAAAAATTTTCATCAATTCGAGTCCATCGTGCCCTGCTTTGTTCGTTGAATTCGCGTTCATCGTGTTGTGCTTTGGATTCGTAGTTAATTTCATCTTCAAATTTCTCTAGCCACGAAAAGTAAGCAATCACTCACGATTAACATTCTTATATTTAGTAAATTTAATTCATCTAAAATGATGATTGAAATATGCTGTTAAATTTGAATTGTTAAGTTATTTAGTCGTTAAATATGATATGCCATTATCTATAATTGTTCACTTATGACATATGACACCTAACCTATTATATATATTATATTTAAATTTGTTACTGATGATATATGTCTTTTGTTGATATGTTATATTATTATCATATTTGTTCTCACTTTAAAAGTTCCTTGTTAGTTTAGAAATTCCCCATGTGTTGAAATGATACATACCCGAACGATCTTATAGATTAGGGAAAAATCATTATGGGTTGAAATGATAAACCCAAGCGATTTTTATTTGTTTTAAAATTTGGGATTATGGGTTGAAATGATATATATCCGTAAATATTAAATTTAAATTGCGGATTGAAGTGATAAATATCCGTATCATTTAACCATAGGATAGAAAATTATATACGGACACTGTTGGTCTGTTTTTGAATGATTTCCAAAGTTTGGAAGGAAATATGTCGGTTTTAATAAATATTAACTTTTAAACATAATATAAAGGTTTTGATTTTAATATATGTGTAAAAGTTAGATTTTTAAAATTATACATTTTGAAAATTTTAAAATTATAAGTTAACTTTTTAAATGTAAATTATAATTTTTTTACTTATAACTTTATTATTTTAAAATATATAAAACAAGATTTAATTTAAAAAAATGTAATTTACCTAATTTGTATATAATATGTTTTGAAAATAGGTTTTTGTAATAACTTTAATAAATTAAGGTTGGAAAGATAAATTGTAATTGATTTGTAATTTAATTTTTTAAGAATTGTATTTAAATAGAAATTGATTTGAAAACTTATTAATTTGAGATTTTTAAAGATATGATTTTATAACTTGATAACTTGATTTTGATCAAAGGTGAATAAATGAATATATTAATATTTAAATAGGATTGAAATTGAATATTTAATTTTGATTTAAATTTGAATTTGAGATTTTATTTAAATGTTTATAAAAGCGATTAAATGAATATTTTCAGAATTTAATATAATTGAAGTTGGATATTTAATATTTTATTTTGATTTAAATTTGTAAGTTGAGATTGTATTTAAATGTTATTAAAATGATTAGGTGAATATTTCAAATTTAAAAATTAAAGTTGAATTTTGAAATATAAATGGAATGTATCAAATTGAGTTATGGAGAATTGCTTAATATCTAAACTTTGAAACCTATTGAATTGGAAATGGTTTGCAATTGTAGTTTAAACCTGGATTTGAAATTGATATAAATTAAAGATGATTTTAATGAGAATTTGAATTGAACCTCTAACCTTTTAATTTGAAATTGTTGAATTGAAATTGAGTTGTGGAACTAAAACCGATTCGAGTTGGTGTTGGAATTGAAAGAACAATTCTAATCTGAAACTATTTTGATATAAACTCTTTTAACATATATACTATTTTTAATATAAAAATATTTAATTTATAACCTATTTAAATATATAAACCATTTTTAATTTATAACTACTTCAATATATATAGACTATTTTCAATATTTGAAACTGTTTAAGTTGGAACTGTTGTGATTCATATTTAATGGATTTAAATGCGAATATTTTGATATGATGATTTAACTAGTTTGTGGTTATGATTTTTGAAGTGAATATGATTTTTAAAATGATGTGATTTTGAAAGTAATATGATTTCGAAAGTGATATGACTTTGAAATATATATGATATTTTGATATGAAGTATGAACTGTTTTGAAATAAAATGACCACGGTGTGAAATAAACGTTTGGTTGTTAAAGAGACCAGGATCAGATATTGCCATACTCTTTGACAATTCCGAAAACCACTTTAACAACTGTGAACATGGTGGAGATTCCAGAATGAAGTAGGATGGGTTGGTGACGATTCTGTATGAGGTATTAGCGTAACCCGACTGCCGCGCGTTAGCTTGACGTGGCTAAAACGGGAGCCATGCTAGGCCAAGTTAGGCCGCTCCTTCGATCGGGATTTCTTAGATAGCATTCCATTACTTTGTGATTTGATTGGGTGTACCTCTGATTTGGGAGTGTGTCTCTAGGTGGGCGGTAGTAGCTGCTATGCGTTACCACCAATCCGGATCCCCAAAACGATAGAATCCTACCCTAGGCATTGCCTCGCGTGCCTTGTCACATTCCTTATCGTGCCTTCTACGAGTTTGGTTTGTACCATACCTATGGGTGCCCTCCGATAGCCCTCCAGTTTATGGAGGAATTACGGTACTGTATAGACTATGGGAACATATAATAATGTGCTAAGGGGGATATAGGCAACATTTTAACGCTATTTTAATAGTTTACTTTACTATAAACATTATATATGTAGCGTATTGTACTATATATATAGATAGTTTAACGGATCCTTAAAGGATGGGAATCCCAAACATCCTTTAAGTTATTTGTAATTCACTTGAAATTTTACTTGAGTTGATTTACTTGTATAAGAATGTTAAACCTTACTCGAGTGTTTTGTGTTTTGCTTTATACTCGGGTCAGACTGAGTGTCACAACATTTAAGAATCACCTTTGGAGCTTGGAGTTTAGCTTGACGATCTATCTTATCTGTTCAGCCTATTGTTATTTCCAGTTGCTTATGTTCATTCTTGTCAGTTACTTTTGTATTCGAGACTACTTTGTATTTGAGATTTTCGTTCTATTTCGTTTTAACTCTGATGTGTATACATATAGTAGCTTCATGAACTACTATTTATTTACTCCGCTGCTTATTGTTTTATTTCTCTGTATCTGTGATTGATTTATTTACTTTATATGCTAAGTTTTGCCAAATATAAATTAACAATATGTTGTTTTAAGCTTCAAGTCCAACATGAGTGGATGATTGTCGATTTGAACGGTTCGAAATAGCAAGTCATTACAGAAACTTTGAAACAGAATTAATTAATAAAATTTTGTTGACTTATTTAAACTTTAAAGCGAATTAAGCTTAAGGAAGCTAAGAAATGATTGACGCATTATTTAAATTAAAGATATAAAACAATGTTTAAGAATATATAGGGTACACAATAAATAAATGAAAGAAATGGGATTGAACCTTAAATTGTAAATTATATCGACTCATGGAGTTGCTGAATCACAGCGTGCCAAGACTAACGATGTCTTAAATTCAACGGCGTATGGTAGTGTGCCATGACATGGGAAGTCTATATGGTTCAATTTAGAATAGTGAAACTTCAGTGTAAGTTTATGGTAGGGTTCTAAACATCTAATGGATATATTTTAGCGAATGAATAAATAACATGAAAAAGGTGTTTCTAGGGCTAGGAGGGGATGTTGATGCTTAGTAAGGATGCTTACTAGAATGTATTTAGGGTGCTTACATTTAACCTTCTACGGGAGTTACATTGCCTTCCATGGTGGAGTGAGTGGCCATTTCATCGATAATGTTGTTCAAGAAAAGATAAAATATGGTAAATAGGCCTAAGGAGTTGATCACTAAAATATTTTATGACAACTTCAAGATCAACACCTAAATATAAGTCGAGTGATGCTTGTGAATGTGATTAATGATTATATTATAACAGCTTGATAACAAGTTTAAGGTATACTCTAATGATTGAATATCTATTTGACATGATTCATAAGTGAATGTTAAGTATATGGTATACTTGGGTTTTGAAAACGATGCTACTGATTGAGTTTGGAGTATTCCCTAGGTGGAATTATATGATTTGTTATTTATATCTAACTCGATAACCTATCTTATTCACAATAGTGGTGTCTGATTTCTATAATTTGCATTTTATGTTATGATATGATTAATTAAGTAATTAATTTAAATTATATTAAATAGAAAATTCTTAAATGATATGTTATGTGATAGTAATTACAACGTGTTATAATTATGAGAAATTTATTACATTAAAATAAAATATTATTTTAAATATTTCTAGTCGAGATGTTTCGAGATGGGATATCTATACATATGTTGAGATCATAGTATGTAACATTCTCCAAATATTGGGCAGTGTATTACTCATAGCTTTTAGGGGCGCCAAGGAGTTGCATACTGATAGTTATTGGATAATTATGGAATGACTCCCTCGAGTGTTTTTATTAGTTGATATAACTAAGGTCAAATAGAGAATCTCGAAGTGACGATGTTATATAGTGCCTTCTACTTGAGAATACTATGAAACTTCAATACGAACACTCCACTTTGACTACATTTAAATTTTGACATGTGCGATCCATCGAGCAACTATAGTTGGGTTTGAGTTAAAGCATGGAAGTGAAACGCTATTCAATAAAGAAATTGTTCCCCCATTTTAAGTGGTTAGTATCATGGTCTACTATAGCCAATTCAATGTCAAAGTCGTTGGCCAAAGAAATACGATTAATAATGATTATTATTATCGAGGATTTTGCGTTTGGACTAATCAAGTTGAATGTGACCATAATGGAATTTTGATGAAACCAAATTCTACAAGTCCTGAAGTGATACGGTTATGATGAAGAGAATTATTGTAAATAATCGTTGATACCTTGTACTGCTTAAAATAGTAAAATTGGAATTTTACCATAAAGATATGTAAGCGATAAATTTAGCCAAACTATCATGCCACAAGCTAAGATGACGTGTGAACATTAGTATTAGAATTGTTGGATATTAATGACCGACTGAATTTTCAGCTTTGAGTCACATAATCGTAATAAGGAATACTTTAAAAAACTGCATGGTTTAATTGTTTTACAATCATTGTAAATTAATTAAAATTTATGAATTATTAATTATTATATTTGAATAGATTTTTGAATGCCATTAGTATTTAATGAAATGCATATATATAAGTTATATATGCGCATATCCATATTCGTTATCTACTAAATAGGTTTTAGATTTTTTTTAAAGCCATTGTAGGCTCTTTCTTGCCAATCATGCATGGATATGGGCTTGATTTAGTGAGATTGGATAATTAACTAAAGAAGGAAGGTTTTAAGGAAAAAATGGAAAGGTTTCAATTGTTCCTTTAAAACAAAAATCCTCTCGTTAATTAATTACTACTCTCTATTTCCTCATCTTCTCCCTCCTTATTCCTATCCTTGTCCCTCTCTCTATTCAACTTCACCACCTCCCTCTAGTCCTATAACATACTCCCCTCGGAATCCATTGAGCTTCTGGTGTGGTACTAACAAAATATCAGCCGAAGTCAGTGAAGACCTTTACCTAATATGCATAGAGGCTAGCATTGGGCAAACAATAGGAGCCTCGGCTTCTAGTAAGCCACATTCTCTTACATTGATGTCGTCAGGTCCCTCTTTCCTACAGCACCACCACTTGCAGTTGGAGCCGTTGATCAACATATTCATAAGCTGAAGTTGAATTCAAATTAAAATTGTGCCATAATGGTTAGCTGCTTCAAACGTTGCTTACATGACAAAAATTAGAGCAGGAAAAAATGTTTCGGATATGGACTTGGTGGACATATGGTAACCTTCCAATGCAGAAGATATGGGCACTATTCATCTTGGTGCACTAAAATCGAAGGGACTGCAGCAATGGCTCAACACAGGTGCACATGTGGAGTCTCTTTGAATTTGAATAAAGCATATTTTCCCAATCCTGTCCCCTAGTCATCCTTTGCCCCACATTCCTTCAATCCCTATATAATTAAACCCCCAAATTAATTTCCATAACCAAACTTCACACTTTGTCCCCTATGAATCCCATTGCTAATCCCATGCATGCAGACAAGGCCAAGCTTCTCGACATGTAGTTGTATGTCATTTTCTCGGTTGTTAGCGAACTTTGGTCCATGGAAGATCTTCGTAGATGCCTTGAGTTTTACTTCAGCTATTGTGGTTGACGCATCACCCTTCATAGCAATCGCTCCTTTTTGGTTCGTTTCTTGATCGTCAACTACTACGGGTCACCATTAGAAAAAGACTTTTTCACAAAGACAGCGGAAACAGTGTTTGTCAAGTAGAGTTCCCTATAAAATCCCGCCTCTACACCCACACTATACAAGAGTACTACAGGTTAATATTATCGGATAATACAAAGAATGAGGCTATATGTGGCACACATGTGAATATTTCATGGGGATAACATTGGTACATATTCAAACATTGAATAAATAACTCATCTATACGTACATAGTATCGACATAAAGAAGCAAATACGTCTATCTCTAGAATAGAACAATGCATAATATGTAGTATATAAATAGAGAACACAGAGTTAGAATCGCAGTGATAACATATAATATATAAATATAAAATGTATGTCTAATGTACATCACATGAATATACATATACAAAAGAATACAATACAAGATAGTAACTACTATATTGAATATCGGCCTCCTCTATGCCCAAAACACAAGCTGGTCTCAATGTCCTTGTACCTAAAATGTCTTGGACTGATCCGAGTATTACGTAAGTAACACACGAGTAAGACTATGTCTAAATCAAGGGTTAATATACACATGCAACTCAATATGTGTGAGGTATAATAGTATGATAACATCATCGGAATAACACTGAGCCAAAATCCACAATATCAGTATATAGATGTAAATGTAAGCATAGTGTAGAATTATAAAATCATAAACAAATTCCAAAGTATCACATATCGTCAAATGTCCCAAAACCATGCATAAAGATGTCATCACCTATATAAATGGACATCAATCAAAAATCTTTAAATCAATGAAAAGGTTTGTGCTAGAACGTGGCAATGCCCAATTAAAATCAATAACGAGTAAGCCGTTTGCTTGAAGAGAATAGGTCGTCTACCTAGAATAGATATGATGTTTGCCCGTCAATCACATGAAGGTAAGGCATAGGGATTTACTATATCATGTACATAGTCTCAGGTAGGAGTATAAATAGTATATGTCTGTCTACCATACACACCAGAACCAGGTGGGAGCTGATAGCACATCTGACTGCTCCAGGAGACTCACATGTGTTCGTTTGACACTGCTTCTACAGTCATCGGTTACCTCGCCCCTCGCTATCATGATAATATCCACTACGTTTCATAAACATGTTGCAAGACTCCCTATGCATTAATCATACCTAACACATTGCTCCTATAAGTAAATGAGTGCTGGCATATGTGACACAAGGGCAAAGGCACATAAGAATAAGGGTATCATGGATCCGAGGCATGACCACCACGATCAAGCCGTTAAGGTGGACACTAGCCAGTCTAGTTCACTCCCTAAATATAAAGGATGCTGGACAAAATAGATAGACACATAATATCTATTCTTAATAGCTAGCACATAGCTCCACATGAACGTCGACACATGGTTTTATCTATTGCTGCTACAAAGCTTGATACTATTGCCCACATAGCTATATACAATTGTCGACACATACAATACAAGTGACACACTGTAGTAAGCCTCATCACAAATCCCCGTCATGTGAGTATGATCTACTTACAGTGAATAACCAAATAAATATCAAAATGACGTTCCATACCACCGCATGATACTCAAACGTTTGTTCACTGCTTATAAATTCCACTCAATCACAATATTCTATATAAGAGTCCAAAGATTAACCAGAGAAATATTACATAATGCCTTATCCCAAATGATATTATGACTCTATTTTATTCTGATTTTCTGTCACGTAGAATGAAATATCGTAAAATCATATAGAAGGATGTCATCACCCTATCATAATAAAACACTAATCAAATCAGTATCGATATTGAATCATCCATACAATCCAATTCAATATAAAAGGAAGTAGAAATCAGAAAAGTAAGTTAAAAGAGACTAAACAAAAATACACACACACATATATATGACAAACAAACCAATAATCAATAATAATTCGATCACAACATATAACATTGATATAACAAAATTCTGAACTTTAGAAATGGATTATAAATATAAAGATTAAATATTATAAATATATTCTAAGATTAAATTGGTTAACCAATTAAAGCCAAATATAAACTTTCTTTCACATAAATTACTAATTACTCAACTCATATAATATAAATATTAATTTGATACACACTAATAACATTAGAAAACTCCTCTCTTTCTTTTGATAACCCAAAAATAGTTTGTAAAAATAAATATTACATATAGGAATTATTTCATGATTTTCTATAATGAAATACTATTTTTAAATAATCATAGATCTTCTAAAATAATATTCATATATTCATAAAAAATTAAATACATTTTCAAAACTTGAATTATATATTAAAATTTCATAAAATATACTTGAAAACTATATATTATCAATCAATTAAGAATCATTTCATCTTTCCATTTAAATAACAATATTAAATTCACTTTATTAATTTATTAAACTTTAAATTATATTACATTCATTAAAAATATCTAAGAATATATATAAGGGTTAAGTAAAATTATTTTTAATTTAAATATAAATATATATATATACTAATTATAAATACCTAATGCTTGCACACATGCGCAGGGTTGTGCGTGCACACATGCATGATTATGCACACATGGCCGCACAAACACATGGCTCCACTGGTGCATCGGTAATGCATGACCGATCCATTGGTTGGCCATTGCTTGGAGCAACTACGCTCCAGGTCGTGCGTCTTCTCTTTCATCACCTCCTTCCCACTCTCCATTATCACTACCAATGCAAAGTGCACAATATTATACACCCAAATATCATTTCCATTCATGCACACACACATATAGCAATATTGCATTAAACATAGAAATGATGAGCAAAAACACTCATCTGTACGCGCTCCACCTTATTCCTCGACGTTCGAACCAAATGCATCCAAATACCTTACTTGCACGAGTGTAAATCGGCGTTGAGAAGCATATAGTTGAATTTTATTTTGATTTTTATTTGAATTTATGAAGGTAGATTTTAGGTGATTTGATCATTTTTTTGAAATTATAAAATGTTAACGTTGAGTTGATTTTTATAGATGGAAAAGAGAAATCTAGAAATTGAAACCTCTGGAAATGGAGAAGTCATGACATTTGATTTTTTTTAGGGTTTGGTTGTTGTGCTTAGGCCTTGGTTTTATTTTTTATTTTCTTTCTTCCTTTTCTTTCTTACATCATGAACCAAATATATATATACAAGCCCATTTACTACATTAAATCTATCATGCTAAAGTATTCTCTAATAATTCATTCCATTCTTATCAATTCAATATAATATTCTTATGAAATTTTAAATCACTATTTTATTTTCAATTAATTAATTCAAATATCCACTTTCATTCTTTCTATAAACTAATTTTATATAAAATTAAATCCCGATATTAAACAACTTCCAAATTTATTTATCTTTCAGTTCTTAAAATACCCATTTATTCTCAAAACTATTCACTTTCATTACTAATTACCTTGTTATAAAATTCCAATATTCTAAAATAAATTCAAATTATTTATTTTAAATTCCAAAAATCTATTTTCAAATAGTTATTATTACTCGCCCCCAAAAAACAGATTTCAGATGCAAGCTTTTTGAATCCTCCTATATATGAATTTCAGGGTTGCAATCTTTTCTAAGAAGGGATATGGAACCTAGTTTAATTATGTTCTTCATCGGAAACTTCATCGCAACTGATCGTTATGCCTGGATCTCCGCAGACTATAGATATAATTTTGTGAAAATCAGACATGATAAGACGATGATTGTTCCAAGATCTATCATCACCCAAGCTATCAACCTTTATTTTAGGCTCAGCTATGAGCTTTGGATACACTATTAGCCACCTACTGGCCCTGAAAACATCATTCTTGAAGATGCCAATTCACTCAAATTCTAGGCTGAAAAGCCAATGTACCTATTCAATGATGAAGGACCGAAGACCTAGTCAGGTATGCCCTCCCTTCTTTGAATCTTTCGTCTAACATATTGTCAGAAGAAGCTATGATCCAAACCAGAAAAGAAGAGATTGCAGTAGGTAAGATGGTAATGGTTGCAGATTCATCGGATGACGAAGAGTTTTATGCTGACTTGCCAGGCCCTTCTGCCTGGTGGCCCTCTCTCCCAGTGGAAGCCTCCATATGAACTTAAAAGACATGAGTTACTATCTAAATTAAGGTATGGGTCTTAACTACTTAATGGACCTCAAGTTGGGTGCTCTTTGAGATGGTGCACAAATAATGGACATAGAGACCAACCTTTAATTATTCAGTACTCCACCTCCAATTGCCCCTCCATCTCAAGTGCAAGCCCATGCCCTGGCTAATGCGATACCTACTATCAGAAGGAGTGGACATTTTTTTCTTGTAGTGGAGGCCTTCAGCTTGAAGGTAGTGTCTTCATTCATAATATTTTATGTACTTTTAACCCCTTATCTATTATATCTGCTACCAGTACTTTCGGAATTAACTTGTCCCCAAAAGTTGTTTCAGTTAACAAGAACCTATTACGTGAGAGAAGGTTTAATTCCATATGAAAATCATGACTTGGAATATTAGAGGGTCAGGGTACCAAGAAAAGTGTGCTTTAATAAAAAAATTATGGGCCTACTACATCTTGATATACTATTCATCCAATAATCTAAGCTAGCTGCTCCTACCTTTCTCGGTTGAGAAGCCTAGGTTGTAGCCTTTTTAATTAGGTGGGCAGTTTTGGATTCTATGGGTTCCAAAAGGAGCATCATCTATTTTTAGGACCAATCTAGATTGATGCTTATGTAAGTTCTTAAATCTCCCAATGTCCTTCATGTGATTTTGAAGTATTTCCTAGGGCATTCTTTACTCCTTTTCTAATATTTATGGTTTGCATTCCTCATCCGAAAGATTAAATCTTTGGAAGGAATGTTTTAATTTTGGATCCTATATCAACGACCCTTGGGTTTTGAGTGGGGACTTCAATATAACTATGTTCGTTTTAGAAACAAATGGTAATAGAGATTTTCCAAATATGAATGCTTTAATGATTTCATCTCATCATCCGACCTTACCGCCTTGCCTATAAATAACTGTGTCTTCACCTGATCCAGTAAAAGTAACTCCCCTTCACTTACAAAACTAGACAGATTATTCCTCAATATCCCTAGGAAGACATCCACCCTCTCTTATCTTGGCGTAGACTCCCCTTGATCACTTCCCGGTCCTTTCGGACACCGGCGGTGGTTCTCTCCATTGACTACCTTTCAGATTTGAGAAATTCTGGACTCTTGAACTTGGCTTCGCCAGTATGGTGGAGTGGCATTTGGCCTTCTTTTGTATATATAGGTCAAAAACCAAGATCCTCGTTACTAAGCTTCGTCTTTTGCACAAAGCTTTGAAGTAATGGTCGACGGGCATATGGGGTCCATAAAAATCAGAAAGGAGCCATTGCAGAACCAGGTCTAAACATATGGGAGGAAGCTTCTCCTCTCTTCCCTTTGATATATCGCTTCTCATGAAGTTTGAAGCTATGCTTGACTAGATAATGAATCAAGAGGAGATTGCATCTAAGAAAATATCCAAAGCATGCCGTCTTAAGGAGGGTGATTTTAACACTACCTATTTCTAGATTTGCTAATGGTAGGTGCAGATCCAATATGATTTCTAACATTACCCATGAAGGTAGAGAAATTGCTGGTGGTCCCAGGATACATGATGTCTTTACCAAACACTTTAAGTCTATCCTCCATCGGCCAAATCTCAGTCTAGACATCATAAAGTGGAGCATGATTTTCTAGAAGCCTCATGCATTCAAACCATCATCGACGATGATTTTGAGCTTAGTGAGGTCCGGGCCATTCTTTTTTAGATGATTGGTGACAAGGCACCTAGGCCTGACGGTTTTCCACCTTAGTTCTTCAAGAGATATTGGGGCTTCTTAAATTCAGCATCTTAGGATTTTTTGAGGAATTTCACTCCAATCCTAGTCTCATTTCTAGAATTAACTATGCCAACATCATCCTAATTCCTAAATGCAAGGGCGTCTCTTCCATTAAGGACTTCCGATCGATTAGCCTTGAAAATATGGTCTTTAACCCGATCAATGTGGTACTGGCTCACCGGCTAAAGAAATTCATGGATTCTCTGACTAGCCTGAGGCGGTATGCTTTTACTCCTGGCACACCTCTACTAGACAACATTGTGGTAGTACAAGAAGCGATCGGTTGCTACTACTCTAACTGAATAAACTGTGCCATTATCAACTTGATTTCTCAATGGCCTTTGACACAATTAGTTGGAAATTTATCCTTGATGTTTTAAAGCATAGTGGGCTCCTCCATAGATTCATCACGTAGGTTAATTACATCCTCTCGACATCCTCCTCTTCAATTTATACTAATGACTTAAAAGTGACCTCATTGAGCCTTCAAGAGATCTTAGGCTGGGAGGCCTAATCGCTCCTCCTATTTTTTAACCTTTTTATAGACTAGTTTACTGGCTGATTGACCTTGTTTCCATGTTCTGGTTGTTGGCTTGCCAGAGGAATAATATAGTTCACTTAGGTATAAACTCCTTCCAGTACATGGACGTTATAGTCCTTCTGTCCCTTCCTTAACCAACTTATACCGCTACCTTAAAGCTTCTGCTTTACTGTTTCAAGTTAGCATATGTTCTGCAAATTACCTTCTCCAAAAGCTTTATGATCATGACTGAGCCCAACCAAGCTGTAGCATCCAATATTGCCTCCACCCTAAACTATTCCACGCAGAACTTTCCTATTCTCTGTCTTGGCCTTGTCCTACTCCTATTGTAACAATCCACAATTTTAGCCATTTGATTTTAAATGTTTAATTAATTTAAATTTTTAAATAATTGGATTTTAGAATTTAATAACTTATAATTCAAATATAGGAAATGATTAAATATTTGAATTGGGAAATTAAATGTTAATGAAATGAATTTAATTATTTCGTTTAACTTTATTTAATTAATAAATAATATTGGTGAATTTATTTTGTAAATTAATTTAAAAATATAAACTAATCGAGTAAATATCAATAATTAAAAATAAAACGATATTTAAATCACTGAAATTAGCCTTTCGGGGTACCGTCTCAGATTTCAACAAGAACAGTTTCATTGAATCCATAATAGTGAATTATAATATGCCGTCGAATTTCATGGCAATCTGACAAATCATTTGTTCGTACGAATTTGAAACGTGCAGAAATTAATTTCGAAAATCTAATATAATAATGGGGTTTGAAAAGATATCTTCTACAAACAATTGAATTAGGGCCGGGACTAATTCCAATGTATTCGAAATAAGGGTATGACATATAGAATGCCAAGCGGCACTCTTTGTTTGGATTTCTAAATTTTTGGACGTTTAAAGATAAATATTTTAAATATAAATAATATAGTACTCTCACATACTTGTCCATACTCAACCATACTTGTTCCATACCCCATCATTACCAAGCCCATACCTCATCCACCTTATTAAGTCGTGCCTTTTTTTGTTCTGGAAGCAAAGAGAAATGTGAAGGACTCCATTCTATAAATCTAAAATCAAATTCATTTATAAACTAAAAATCAGAAAACAAGCACTAGAAATCTCGATTCGATGAGTCTTCATACTGATATGCTTTTCGAGAGGTGCGGCATTGGTTCTTGAAGCTCGACAGACAAATCGAATGGGTTTTGAGGCCAGGGTTGTTATTTGTAGCAAATCGATGGTGAATTAGGCAGATTGGAGATTAGATTTGTGTTTGGGTGGCGCACGGCATCTTGTGGCCGAATCTTTTGATGCATGGTGGCGAATTGGAGAAAGCAACATCTCGAATGTCGCGTTCGAACCCATCATGTTGCATTTTGTATGGGGGCGTTGAGCATGAGGTTTTGGTGTTGGTTGGAGAGCTCTGGAGTAGTCGAGTTTTGTTGGCAAAGGCGGTGATGGATTTCGTCGCTTCGGAAGGCGCAATGGCGAGCGTGTACATGTAGAGGAGGATGTGTACATATACATAAGATGGTTTCTAGATGTGAGGAAGATGGGTTAAAATAATTAGGAGTAATATAGTAATTAATGTTTAATTATAATTTAAAAATTCATTAACTTATAAATCGAATAACTCTTACGTACAAAGTCGGATTCGGACGCCGTTAATTGCGTTGCACAGTTGGTTTGGTAAGATTTGGAGCTTGTTAGATTTTATGCTAAAATTGGACCATCGTTCAGTTTTAGTCCAAAATCGAAACGTCTCGGCGAAAACGAAAATCAGTGTGAGTTTAACTCACATTTAATTTTGTTATATCATATATATGATGTTGTAAACGATTATTGATTACTTAGATGTTAGTTAAATTGTTTAATTGCTTGTTTGGTTGAATTTCTGTTTGAAAAATGGATGACATATTAATTTGATCGTTATGAACCCATATGATTATATATATATATATATATATATATATATATATATAATCCGTAACCATTATTTTGCAGGGAAAATTTGTAGAAAGACCCTGAGAGATTTCTTGCCAATAATTGTCTATTTACATTCTTATGCTATTATATTGATGGTAAATTTAAAATAAATCTTGATATTCCATTTAACTTGTTAAGTGTCGTTATAACGATTTCGCTATATCGTTATTTATTAATTAGCATCCCCAAAAACCCCGTTGTAAGTTTATTTTTAACTTAAGCTTGTGTTTTCACTATACAGAATATTAAACATTCATTAATCATTTTGATTAATGATAATGAAAATTAATCGATCACTTTAAATGATTTTGAAATTTATTAACCAATTTAATAAACGATGTTTGAAATTGGTTTATCTTTGATTTATATGAGATAGGAATTGATTAGTCATTTTAACTAATGATTACTTGTGCTTCATTAATTATTTCAATTAATGATAATTGAACTTAATAATCATTTTAATTAATGATATTTAAAAGCGATTATTCATTTTAAATAATGATATTCGAATTTAATTAATCATTTAATTAATGGTTGTTTTAAATTTAACTACTTGTTTAACTAATGATATTTGGAATTTAATTAAATCATTCTAACTAATGATGTTTTACTTATAAATCATTTTAACAAATGATGTTTTAATTAATTATTTTAACTAATGAGGTTTGAATTTAATCAATCCAATTAATTAACGATTATTTGAACTTAATTAATTGCTTTGTTAATGTCATCTAAAATTATTTAATTATTCTAATTAATGATGTTTGAGATGAATTATTCATTTTAACTAATGATTATTTGAATTTAATTAATCTTTGTAGTTGATGGTATTTAAAGTTAATTAATTGATTTAATAAAAGAGATTAAAGTAAATTAACTAATACAATAAAAGCATTTTAAGTTAATAACATGATTTAGTGTTTTTAAAGTTAGTAAACTGATTTAATAAAGATTCTAAAGTTAATTTGCTGATGATATAAAAATGTTTGGAAATAAGCAACTATTTTATTTAAAATAATTAATTTATCTTTTCAAAAGAGATTTTGAATGTGATTAATTATCCTTCGGGATAATTAATATTGTTTTAAATTTATAAAGGTATTTAAATTGCTTTATTATCTTTTAAGATAATAAATATTGTTTTACACTTACAAGTAAGGGTTTATAAATGAGAAAATCCTTTAAAAGGGATTATTTATTTATAAATAAAGCAAAGTGTGAATTGTTTTTAGGTTTATAGTAAACAACGTTTTAACAACATTTGCTTTTGATCTTGTTAATACACTTAGTATTATAAATTTTGTCTTATAAAAGAACGTATTGAAAGAGTATTTCTAAAAGTTTTTTACCAATACTGTAATATGGAAATCAAGCACAAGTTTAGTTTAAAAAGTTAATGTTCGATTTCGGTAATGGAATAGTAGTTCTATGGTCATCCTTTAACGCTAAACATTGAGGCTTGGACTCGTTTCTATCTCTAAGGTTAGAAATGTCGTCAAAGCATGCCTGGACGTAACTCTACCTCACCTTGCTTGGCTTCATTTTCAACTGAGAGATAGCACTTGTTTGGAATCAATGAGTAAATATATGATATTTAATTTCCTACGATCGTTTTAATTATCCTCGATAGTTGATTTATTAATTATCGGATTCAGCTTTCTTCATGGTGTATCGTCACCTTAAAAACGATTTTATGCACTTTTGAGCTTTGTTATCCTTTGTCGAAAATGACTAAACTAAAAGCAAGAAAGGGGGCCAAGCTATGTGGGGTTGCTCCCATTAGGGTATTTTCACATCTCATCTAGATTTTGTGTACAGCAACGTGAAAAATGGTTAAGAATTAGATGTGTCCAGCTGAAAAGTTTTGTTTTTAACTTTGATATATTCTGTATTTTTGGAGTGACAGTTTCTACTGTCCCTATTTTATATATATATATATATATATATATATATATATATATATATATATATATTGTCGATTCCGCTATGAGATTCTATTTTTCCCTTGTTCTTTTCTTTTATTTACCTTAACAGTCTGCCCTTTTATCCATTGGATGCATGATATTTGAACACAGTGGTAATGTTAGGTGTCCACTTTCGATGGTCACAAATGTGGGTCGTTACACTAATGTCCATGTAAGCTCAAGCGTGAGGACTGAATTGTGATTATAGACAAAATATGACATAGGCTGGCCTGCTGGAAAGGCACCTCCTTATCTTATGCTGGTAGTTTAACCCTTTTTAATTCCATTCTTTCATCCTTACCCGTGTATCGTATGTCATTTAATAAAGCGCCGACCTGGGTTATCAAGAAGATCGAATCTATTGGAATAGCTTTCCTTTGGAAAGGTTCAGACAACATATATCCAGTAATTTATTTAATAGACTAGGATAGAATTTATAGACCTAAGTGAGATGGGAATTTAGGAATTGTTAAGCCCTGCTGGTTCAATAAGGCTATTCTGGGTAAATAGGACTGGGCTTTGGTGATTGAAAGCTCCAAACCTTGGGAAGTCTCGGTCAACCAATTCTATTACAATGGAAATTTCTCCCTGTCATACCTTAGGTTCAGTTCTCCAGTAATGGCCTCTTCTTTCTGGAAATACATCCTTCTCTACTGCAAGGAACTTCATATTAGCACTTCAACCACAGTTGGGAATGGAAAATTAATGGCATTCTTGTTGGAACAGTGATTGAACGGCGTGGCACTCTTCTCCGCCTTCCTAAATTTGTGTAGCCTGGCTTCCAATATGTCTATCACCTTACATCGAGCTTTTGCTAGGGGGAGGCTGCAACATAACTTCCACTAATATCATCACTAATGACAACCTTCAGGCCCTATGCTCGCTACTTTAAAGGTCAGCAAATGTACATCTAAAGCAGGAAGATGACTGGTTCTCTTAGGATATTCAGCTGTGGGGGCACTTCACGGTGAATTCTTTATATAACTTTTATTACTTCTTGCGTATGTATCTAAACCTTTATCCTCTATGGAAAATCAATGCTCCTCTGAAATTTAAGATCCAATGTGGTTACTATGATGAATAAGCTAAATATAGCCGACTTACTAGAAACTATGCACATCGGCAATGCTCAAAGGTGCTTCCTCTGCATAGACTGCACGGATTCTTACGACCATATTGCGATTTTGCTTTCCAAGTTTGGGCCATATGCGCTTCGAACCTAAGTATGCATATGGACATTTCAAAAGCTATTTGCTTCAGCTATGTGTATCGTGCTCCTCTAGCTCTATTGCGGCTTTCATGGCCTTGCATTTGGCTGGGAAATTTGGATGAAAAGAAATGATTGATGTTTTAAATCCAAGCACCACTCTTACTTATATGCGGCTAACAACATTTTGTTTTCGTTCTCTTCTACAGTTATTCGTCCTAGATACAGTACCCCATTAGTCAGTATGACGCAACAATGTTAGTGTGTGGTGAAGTCTGCAATGGATATGTGATGCATGTTGATCGTGTTATGTTTAGGTGTTTGAATCTTGTGTTTTGATGTTGTAATTATGTACAATCTATGGTGTAGGTTATTTTTTTGGGAACTTTGGGTATGCATTTTGATGTATGAATATTCCCGTCATCGACTAGGCATGTTAGTAGAACATTATGCTTTATTTATGTTATGTATGGCTGTGTGGCTTCATGCCGCACATCTTCCTCTCAACAAAATAATAATAATTAATACTCTCTTACAATACTTTTCTGGACTCCTCCTTTCTCTCCTTAAGGCCAACAATTCTACGACGTCATGGAAAAAAATCCTTAAACAGATAAAATAAAATAGTATAAAAGTGGTGCTTTAGATCATTGCATTCTCTGGACGTGATTTAATTGAATCTCGTAGTTTTTTCTCTAGTCAAGGTGTGATTTTTTAGCTTTATCAAAAGTTAATTTTCAATCTCCTTATGTTACATCACATTAGAATGGTTTAGATCCTCTATCTTTACATCTCATTATGATTATATGTTACACCTTGTTAATTTAGTTTAGATCTCATATCTTATTCAACGAGAATATATATATATATATATATATATATATATATATATATATGAATATATTGTCAAATCTTTTATTTGCCATTGTTTTAGAAATTAAAGTTTAATAAAAAAGTAAATTCGGATCTGGATGCAATTTTAGTTAGTTGAAAATTGTAACATATTTATATACAAATATAAGTGAAACACATACATTATATATTTGAAATTATCCTATGTAAATGAATGTAAGTTTTATATACATATTTGTGCGTGTGTGTGAGCGCGCGTGTGTGTATTTACATACATACATACATATATATATATATATACATATATTATTTTGGATATTGAATACTTTTTGTTGTTATATACATGTATTTATTTGTCTTATGTTGATCCAAAATTTATAAAAGGACCTTTGTGAAATTTTTTTAGATAGAATGTTGAATTTCTTCCTCATTCAATACTAGATTTAAAATTATTAATTTTAAAATTTAGAACATATGAATTATAAGTTTTACATATATATGTATGTATATGTTATTTTGAACTTAAACATAGCTTGTTATTATGTGTGTGTGTGTGTGTGTGTGTATAATTTGTATTCAAAATTTATAAAAGGAGTTTTGTGTAAAATTACAAATCTAATTTTGAACTCTTCTTAAGTCAAAACTACATTTCAAATTGTTAATTTTAGACTTCAAAACATGTAAAATAATCAAAATCAATTTTAATATGTATATATGTATGTATGTATGTATGTATAATTATTATTCTATATATAATTTAAAAAAGGGATAATAAAGGCATATACAATAGGAAAAATATGTTTGTTGCGGTGTAAATCCAAGCTTCTATAAGCATGCACATTATCCATGTACAATATTTATATGTTGCACTGCACTGTACACATATGAGTGTATTTGATACGCTCATTATAATGTATTTAATTTAAAATAAATGAAACTAATTTAAACAAATTAAATAAGATTTTTCAAATAATATTAGATTGGATCTGATAAACCCTCTGGACATTATAGGCCTAGCAGATCCAAAATAGAAAATTTTTGGAATCTACCTATTTCACCCGCTTCCTACTGGCCTGGTTCCTTAGATGGTATCAAATCTCAAATGGTCTATGCAGTTTAAATTACCAATATTAGGGTTAACTAATTAAAGTCTACCCATTTAGCAGGGTTCCTAGAAAGGAAATGTTTAAGGTTGGGTTTTGTAGCAAGTACTCTGCCCTACTTGGTTAATAGCACGACTCGTAAGATAAAGTATGGCCAAAAGTTATCCCCAATATAAATGCCCAAATTATTTTAGGCCTTATGCTAATTTTTAAATTTTGTTTGAAAATTTAAAATTATATTTTAGATTCAAAAGTTAAGTTTAAAATATAAAAGGGAAACTTTATAAAAGCTACAAATGTATTCAAATTTCTCAAAATTGTTTTGAGAAATTAAATAATTAATTTTAATATTTAATATTTAGTTAATATAATTAATTAAAAATTGAATAATTAATTAAAAGCCAATGGATTAAACATACATATTGATATATGTGTATAACTATAATTATTCTAGCTTGCTAAAACTTAACTATTGCTCTTGCTATTAATATTATTATAAAAAAACTATGCTCGCCTGAATGCCGAGTCTTCCTCCGCCGTAAAAATTGTTGTAGTTATTTATTTATCTTAAATTGTTTATGATAATTTAAATTTAAATTTCAAATTAACTAAAAAATTTAATTAAATAAAATTAACTAAAGTTAATTAATTAAAATGCATACATATATTGATATGTACTCATAAACAAATTATAAATATTATAGTTGATTAACTATCTTAAATAGTTTAAGACGAGTGATATAAAATTTTATATATAAAATAAAATAAAATAAATAAACATGATTTAATTAATAAGTATCCAAATTAATTAAATAAGGTTTAACTAATAAAGTACAGGTATATATTATATAAGTGAATTAAATTATAAAAGTTATAAGTTAATATTTACATAACTCTATATTTACAGAGTTAAGTGGAACTGGAAAGAAACCTAAATGAGATACAAGGTATAAGTACATACATATAGTATGTATACTACGATTTCATATATATATATATATATATATATATATATATATATATATATATATATATATAACACTTGAATCAGAAAGATAGTTAGAAATATATTATTCCCTAAATCGATATTACTCAATATATGTATATTAAAGATTATCAATCTTTAATATATAAGTCGTCTTCTACCATTTATTTGACTTCTAAAGGAGGAACCAATCATAAGACATGTTGATCAAATGCGGGAAAGAACAGAGAATTCCACGTCAAAAAAATATCTATTTTTTTGTGAGTTGCATCTATTTCATTTTACATATTACTTGGATACTCTTTAATTTTTGAGCAAACTTAAGCCCGATATGTTATGTGGTGTACTATTAATATATTGTTGTACAAGGTAAGATATATGTATGTATTTGTTGATATTCCTTAAAGTACATGCATTTTATTTAGACCATCGCTAAATGGTGTGTACATGTGGATATTCATTAGGTTTATTAATATTCCTCAAGGTCAAGTTAGAGATTAGGACAAAATCCATAGGTTATGAGTTGTATATGATGCAATCAATAAAGTGTTATCCATCGTTTGCAGACTAAGATTTGTTAAGCAAACTTATATTAGAATACCAACACAAACGAGTCATAACACCCACTAGAGAAATTGAAAGATTTTTATTTTTTTCTTAGGACTTTGATAAAAATAAAAATCTAGCGGGAGACCATTTAAAAAAATGAAATATATACACTTAACTTTTCATATTGTAAGAATATGTAACGCACACCAATTTATCACTTTGATAAATTGAATTTCTTTTTTAAATGAAAGATGATAATATAGATAATACTAGTTCAAGTGATAATAAGTAATAGAAATCTTATTTTGAATAAATATTTATCCTCGAAAATTATATCAATAAGATAACATTAAATTTAAATAATTGATTTATTTAAATTGAGATTTAACGATTTAATAATTATTTTAATTATCCAAATAATTATTTTAAATAAGAAAAATTCATTTTAAATAGTTATAAAGTGATAATGAATCATTTATAATAGTTTTATAAAGGGGTACGTTTAATTTGAGAATATAAGGAAAAATTGATATCGCTTTATCGGTATAATAGAAATTTTTGCAAATAATTTTTAGTATGAATTTATATGGTTTTATAATTCAAACGTAATCGTTTTAATTAATTTAAAATGATAGGAAATTTATTTTTAAATTTTGTTTACAAATACATGTATGTTAAAGTATATGTGAAAATGTGATCGATAACCAGTTCTTCGAATTTAAACGATTTGACAAACAAAAGTTGTTCGACGACATTTGGAATGTTATCCACCAATATATGCATACATTTATATGTTACATACACATGATAACACACATATAAACATACACATGTAAATATAATTAAGTACAAGAAATATAATATAAAATAGATAATATATTTTAAAGATTTCTTTCTCCTTAAGCTTAAATAAGTCAAGATATGCATACATAAGATGATGGAAATTATGTGCACATGGGGCGAAGGCTCTAGCCGTGCATTTGTGGGGGGGGGGGGGGGAAGTGTGTTTGAGAAGCCTTAAAATAGTGATAAAACTGATGTGTGCATGTCTTCTTTTATACTCCTCCTTTTTACTATAAATACCCTACCATCTTCTCTTCATTTTCATTCATCTTCTTCTCCAAATTTTCAAGTTTTTGATTCCACTTTAATGGCTTCCATCCTAAGAGAGATAGTGTCAAAATTTATTTCAAAAAGAAATCAAATCATAATATATAGTTATATATAGTTAAAAACCTCAAAGCAAGCTCAGTCTCCATCTTTCCACTTCCCAAACCCAAGGCACCACCATCCAACACCCTTGGCTGTGAACTCCACCCTTTTCCAACCTAGGCCATGAGCACTAAGGCTAGGCCAATCCCTTTTCAAAGGTCAAAGCTCGATTTTGTGGAGTTTCATTTCGAGATAGCGGAGCTATAGGCGTTTTAAACTAGTTAGAAGGGAAAGTGAAGGTGATAACTCCTAAACTATTATACTATGTTTTGGGCGATGATATGATATTGCATCTGGATGTTTAATATGCTTTGATCATCAAGTTTGGTTGTTATGCAAGTCATGGAAATACACGTCGATAAACACAAAGAAAATCACTATCCTTGAATTAATGAATTGGTGTATATGGAATTGTTAAATCTCTTTAAAATGGTCTAAATGTATTTGAAATATTGTATGAACTTTTAAAAGTGTTTTGGGAAAGTCCAAAAAGAAATAAAAATTTTAGTTAAAAATAAGAGCGTCGCTTAACAGTATTTCACGATTACGCGCTATAAAAGTCAAATGAGTGCAAATTTGAAATTTAGCTCGGAATTCTTCGAGATAAGAATTTTCTAAACTATTATATCTAGTTTTCCTACGAAGAAAGAAAATCGAGATTTCGATAAGTAGATTGTGAAATATGAGCAAAACAAGTTTTGAAAAATCCCGACTTTGCAGTTCGGAATCCAAAACTGGATTTTTTTGAAAATGATGTTTTAAATTGTTTAAAAATATAAAATAAATCTTATAAATCTTTTCAAATGTTTTAAAAGTGTTTTGAGTTATAAAAATGGATTTTCAAATAATAAAAAGTCATTTTGATCAGTATAGCTTAAAATGGCACTTTCTACAGCAATTTTTCGCAGCACTTTTCTATAACTTTTGAAGTATTGTTTTAAACGCAACCGTTCTTTTCCAAATCTTTTGTAAATGATTTTAAATGATTGGTAAAGTGATTTAAAGGTAATTTGAAGGATTTATAAAATGATTAAATGTTATAATAATTTAGAGTTGATCAAATAACTTGGCTGCCTTTTGGATGTCGGAGTGATAGTGTCTAGACTTGGATTTGGAAAACCAATTTCCTTCTCTCCCTGACTATTCAGACTGGCCCGAAGAAGGGACTCGGATCAAAAATTTTTAAAGGATAAATAAAGATATTCTTTAAGGTTTAAACAACTTAGATTTTATAGAGATGATCTTCTTGTACTCGGTATTAAAATCCGTAGAGGGAACTCGTACTATTCATGGAATTGAAAAGGTGATTTCACCGTTATTCCGTCCGTAATATTTGGTGAATACGGGAATTAAAGTTGAGTAGAATTAGATTACTTCTATAGATTCTGCTCACTTGATATTACTGGTTTTGGATTAACATGGTTTCGACTAAATCAAAAGTATGAGTTTTGAATTAAGAAATATTTGTTAAGATTTAAATGAAATGATTTTGAATTAATTTAAATTCCCATACTTAAAGTTTATTGGTTTGGATTTATAGTAAACGATTTCTTGAATAACATTATTTTTGATCCATGTTAAAAGTTATGATTTGGAAATCTTTGTTAAAATTTAATAAATGGTTTGGAATATTTTCCAAAGAAAAGATGAGATGGTTTGGAATTTAAAAATGGTTTATGAAATCAAAGGATTAAATAAGAAAGGTTTAAAGATCCCCTATATACCGGAAAGAAGTGTTTTAAAAAGTTGTATATCTCTAAAAGAGATTTTTGATAAAAAGAACTTGATCAATTAAAGAATGATTCCTATTCACAAAACCTCTTTTTATCGACGATTGGATCAAAGGAACTGGGGTCAGATCTGGATAATTCCTATCCAAAAACCACTTCAAACCAATGCATGCGTTCAAACAAAATGAAGACTTGATATAGAGAATGAAGGATGAAGATCAAGGATTTTCGAGATGAAAGGATTGCTTGATTATAATTCTGGTTAGCTCCCAAATATTAAAGTAGCACTGATCCCTTCATTTCTCAAACTCTTTGGGTTGCAAGGACTTCCCGCTACTAATGGTAGTAGGAGAGTGCCTTCGATTTTGTTCAATCCTAGAACGAACTTCTATGGTTGGATGTCTGACATTGCATTCTTGAGATTTTATAGTTGACTTTTATAAATATACATCTATTTGGTGGCAAAGAATGCCACTTCTTTTAGCTTAACACCCTTCTCTGAGACGTATGAGCTCGGAGGTTGTATGTTTGTGGAAGTCAATAAGCACTAGTACAAAAAGTGCATATTGATTCGCCTCATTTGAATCGGTTGAAGTAAAAATTGATGAAAATAGAACTATTTGCATCATTTCTATCTTAATAACCGGTGCAATTAGTACGTGGAAAGCAATAGGTAATAAAAAATCAAATTGGCATCAGTTGTCACCAACAACCAAAGAAAATACATCGATGCAAATAGTTTTAGTCGCATTGTTTTTAAAGTCAACCGATGCAACTACATGTTGATGGCAAAGATATGAAGTTTAGGTGGGAAATAATGAAAAATTGGCTCCAAAGTTCACATGTTATATTTCAAAATTGACTCCAAAGTTACTACTTTGGACAAATGTACTCCTTCCTCTTCAATAACCCACTCCGAAAAAAAAATTCTTCTCCTCCTCAGAATCCTTGGTGCCAGAAAATTTAGTTTTTACTTCTTTTCTTCTTCACCAAATTAAACGAGATGCTAAAATGGGTTTTGTTACTTCTAATTAACGTCTAATATTCGTGATGCCCTTGGTATTGCTCACGAATCTGAGATGTCGAATGCCATCTAAATAATTTGCGACGATCGAGGAATGCTGACTGGATCTACCCACTATCGCCTGCTGACTGATGCCGAGATCCTAAACCAGTGTTTATTTTGATTTTCGTTTGGTAGCAAAAAATCATTTAGAATAAAGCACACAACATGTCTGTTGAATTTTCCTAGTAGAACGGAGGAACTTTAAAGCGTAAAGTTTTGAATTGGATTAATGCAAGGTATCTTGTTCTCACTCTTCAATAAATTAATTTTTAAACTAATTTTATGAAAATCGTTTGCTTGTACAGATAGTTGTTTGGAACATTTTTTTGAAAGTAGTTGCTTGGAACTTTAGTGATGTATTGCACTCGTACATTGCACACTCGAGTTTACTTGAGTAGAGTCACAATATCAATGTTCTTTCTAAAAGCAACTCATCCACAATTAATAAATGATATTATATCTAATCATTAAAAATAGCATAAAAGAATATCTAACCGTACAACAAATTATAAAGCAGTATCATTGTTGACTGTTTTAATCAGGCTCACATAACTGGTATTTTACCAATTGATAGACCAACATCATTGTTGAGTGTTTGGCATTACGTAATAAGTCAAATTAATAATGATATTCATAGTAATGATTCAGGTTTTGGAAGTGGAAATTGAGGGAAGATAGTGGTTGTGTTTCGGCAAGTTAGATAGTTTGGTGATGTTTGGTGTGGTGAAGTAGTGAAGTGTTTGTTATGGAGGAGGTTGCAGATTTGAGGTAGGAGGAGGAAGGGGTGAGGGGAATTGTGACGCCCCACCTCTATACCCACGCTAGCCAAGAACACTACGGAGTAGCTGTCAACTAGCACGGAGAATAAGGCTGTTGAGGAGCGACCATCCATGTAATTGATTATCACACGGTGGCTATAAAAAATCTTCGGAACAAACATAGAAATAAGCATAACGCAAATCAGTCACAGACATCCATATCACAAGGGCGGAAGAAGATATGAATATATAACTAACACATGAAAGTGTACATCAGAGTAGTGCTCAAAAGATCCACAATAATACAAAAGAATAGCAACACGTGCTATACAAAAGAATACAACTATGAGTCTATATCTCAAGTGTATACAACAAAAACTGCTAATCTAAACAGTTAGCCAAAAGTCAGAGTGATGAATCCCTGGGAAGAAGTCAAGCAGAAGCACCTGTAACATCTCGGTCTGACCCGAGTATTATTTAAGAAAATAATAAACGGGTCAATCTAGCTATAAATATCAGATGACATGATATAACATAAAAGATATGGCATAAACATAAAATATCCATAATGACATACCACTATAAGTATGTAAATAATGATCAACAGAAGATTAATCAATAAGAGATAATCAATATCACAAGAATCTTCTCAAAGATTCGAAAAGGGCATCATACCCCAAACTTGTACTCATAACAAGTCAATGACATAAATTCTAGAAATCAATGCAAGAAGTCCAGAAATCATAGAAAAGAGAAAGAGGCCTATCACATGACGGTCCGAAGACCAAGGGGAGCTACCCCACATGTGTGAATGGAATCACACAGATTAAGGTCCAGACTAACCAAAAAGCAAAAAGGTATGTGTGAGTGGAATCACACAAGTGGTGTCTAGTCTAACCTCGCAACAAGAGACATCGCACAGTTGCTAGTCTAAATCATCAGAATGATCGTCATGATCAACGAGAAGTGTCAATTACACTAAGCTAGTAAATATAGAAGTTTAGCTTCATGTCCCATAACCACTTGCTTAACTTAAATATTTACGAACAAACTGTAAATCTTCACTACTAAAATTGTCACAAGAGGTTCAATCGAACAAGTCCAAGAATTAACCGACGAAGTGAACGCAAGCGTTTCATACCACTTGTTTTACTAAGTCGTTTAATTAGATTTCTCATCCGAGTGAGGTAAAGGTTTGTATATACTAATAGATTGGAAAACGGTTTAAGGAAAGAGCTTTGTTATTAAAAATAGAGCTGAAATTGTTTGTTAAAAGAGTTTTGATATTTACTACTAGTATTGAAACCTTTATATTATAAAGTGACAGAACACAGAAGCAATTGTAGAAACAATCAGTCACAAAAATCGCATACGGAGATGTGAATAAAATCCAAAGAAATCAGCTCAATGTTTTTCAGATAAGATTCCCTACGGAGGGGGGGTCCAGGGGGGTGGCAACCCCCCAAGGTGGGGGTGCGGGGGCAACGCCACCGCTTACGGGGTTCGACCTGCCCGGTCAGGTCGTGGGGGTCCAGGGGGCAGCGCCCCCCGGCGGGGTGCGGGGCAGCGCCCCGACCAAAACGGTACGACCTAGTGAAGACCAAAGGGAGGATAGGATCGAGCGACCTAAGGGGGTACGCGACCTAATGGAACAAAGGCGCAAAAGTCACGCGACCTAACGGTTTATAGGTCATACGACCTAGTGGGTTAACGGTCTAACGACTTACGGGTTATAGGTCCAACGACCTAAGGCCTAACGGTATATAGGTCAGGCGACCTAACAGTGTTGCGACCTAAAAATGGAAGGCAAGGCCGAGCGACCTAATGGGGTTCATGACCTAAAGGTATTCGCGACTTAACGGGCTATAGGTGTAACGACCTAACGACATAAAGGCCTAACGACCTAAAGGTGATGGGGTTATGCGACTTAGGGACAGAAGTAGGACCGAGCGACCTACGACCTAGGAGACTCACGACCTACGACCTAAGGCCCGCGTGACCTAGTGAAGTAGAAGAGGCAATATTAGGTCGGAGACGACCTATGACTTAAGGCCAGCGCGACCTAAAGTTTTAACACGCGAGCGACCTAACGTTATAAAGGCCAAACGACCTAAGACTTAACTCGCGAACGACCTTCGGCTTAAGGCTTAACTCGCGAGCGACCTAAGGGCTAGGTCGCGAGCGACCTAACGACTTAAGACCCAATGACCTAATTCCGAGGCGAACGACCTAACATGTGCGAACGGTTTTAAGGCCAGAAACGAGCTATTCTCTGAGTGACTTTTCAACGCGAACGACCTAACATAGGCAGAACGACCTAAGTGCAGTTTTTCACCAAAAACACAAAAAATTGGAGTTTTTCGCCAATCTAATCCAAACCAAATGCAAATGTACATGCTAAAGTGACGGGGAATCATTCCCAACGGTCCAATATAGTTATAGACTAGAATTGTGAGATAAAAATCTCACCTTTGCACTAAAATTTATGAAGATGAAGCTTGAAAGCAAGGAGAAGCAATCCAAAGCTTGAATCCAATATTTTCTACTTGAATTTGGAGTTGAATGTTGGATTTGCAATTGAATTTGTGCTTGGAGTTTTAATTTCCCATTCTCTTCACCATTAATGCCAAAGCTTGAGTTAGTTAGGAAATTTATGAAGAGTGAGGAGAAGGGGGTTGGAACTTGGGCTTAATAGGCTAAACTAACCCAAAGTCCAAAGCGGGAAAAGTTAGTGAAATTCCACTAACTCCAAACCTATCAATTTTTATACTTAAAAAGGTTGTAAACGACATTTCGAACTCAATGGAAGTGGTCTCGAGTCCTAATTTGACCGTTTGCAAAAAGTAGCTTTTCGGACCAATATCCGATTAACGACAAAATATTTAAATAAAATATTTAAATATAAAATCGATAAATATGCGGGTTGTTACAGGAATATTCGAAATGCTACCAAGGCATAAAACTATCATGATGGCATGTGCTCAATACTAATCACCGTATTTTATTACTTCATTTTAAATAGATAAATATTAGGTGATATATAACATTATTATTTCGTACGTTTTTAAGATAATATTTAACTGAATTACTGAAAGGTAATAAATGTCTCCGTTATCCTTTCAGATTATCTAGGGACAACAACGTGATCTTGCTTGTGCATCAATTCTTAATTGGGAGCTTATTCTTCTAGTACTTCTCAACTAAGAGCTTCAAATTGTTTGTCTAAGCAGCACTTTTGTTAAATATATCGTATTTGACATTATAATATAATGTTGTTATGATTAGTTTTTATTTTATTTTTTTCTTGGTTATGCCTCCTTTGTTCAGTGTTATTGTTCTGCGTGAATATCCCTGGTTTTTATCTTTTTGGTCTTGTTGAGGGCTTTTGGCAATTTAAACTCCAAAACCTTTTCTAGCTCTATATTCATACATCTCCAGTTGCGACATGATCAATGTTTGGTAAGAAAAAACCGATTTTAGGCATAACTCGGCCAGCTATGACAAGCAAAACTATACATTAATTACTACAGTTGCTCCACTTAATTTTATTTCCTTGACATAAAATTTATAAACCTTTTCCATGAGTTTGATTTTGGTTTGGATTATTCAGACTTATTGGAAGTTGAAGTTTGGGGTTTTGGACGCACCTAGCACTGGTAGTGGAGCAAAAAATGCATCAATCAAGAGCGAAACTCTGGTCTATATCGTGGCACGGTGTTATTTGACCACTGGACCACTAGGGCTTAGTGACATATCGAACTTTGGTTACTTGTATTTTATTTAAAATGGTCATTGATAGATAATTTTTGTTTTCGATTTTTGGATAAAAATAAACTGAACAATTTGTTTGAGTTGTTTTATTTAAAATGACTATAGGACCCATAAACGCTTTAGTGGCATGGGGTAGACTGCGACAATTCATGGCATATTAAACTTTAGTTACTTTCGTTTGATTTAATTCTCATGGACAAACTCCGCCACATTCAACACGCACATATGAACATGCTTGTTTTTTCGAGCTATGCTATATCCCATATGGTTTGGTTTTGATTAATAATTATAATCACTGGACTGCACTTACTAACAATTAGTTAATTATGGAGTCCACTACGCACTGATCACTTTATATTAAAAAACATATTTAACTTCATTAAAAATGGTTATTATATATATTGTCATTCAGACTGAGATGTTTCTGAAAAGGACATGTAACGATAATAAATCATGGAGATGACAATGTTGATTATAGTGAGCTCTCTTAGTCATCAATTATATTTTGATGTTGAATCTCCATGCTGTAAATCATGGACGCTTCAAATTCTTTACTGTGACTTTAATATTGTTTGCTTTTGACTAATATTGTTAGAAATGAGGAACTGAACAATGTTTTCCAAGCATACTCGCTAACAGGCAGAGTATGCTTAATTTGCCTATACTAATATATTACCACCCAGTTTCTTTGCGGGTTAACAAGTGATCGGGTACTGTTTGGTGGTATGTTCATGATGTCCCATTGGTACTCATTGTTCTTTTTTGTTATATTGCAAGCAAGTATTCTCTATCTTCGATAGATTCGGGAAATTCACTTAGATATGTATGGGTGTTAACAATCTTGCCGACCTTGATTTTATTTTGCTTGCAGTTATAAGTTGCGGATTTTGCTGGAAAGAAAATCGAATCTCTGTTTGTTTACGAGGCAGTGGGTATGGAGTTGAAGTGTGGTGTTTTTTGGTTGGAGTCTTGAGCAGAGAGGAAGTGGGGAGAAGTAGTTATGGTTCATTACAGGGTGATGAGGGGAGTAGAAAGGGGCAGTGGGGATTGGCAGTAAGGTTGGAAAGAGTGATTGTTGTAGTGTGCTCAAGTGATGGGAGAAGTTGTTGTAGTTTGGTATGCTAAAGGTTGTAGGCAGTTTGGAAATGAAGTGTGCACAATGAACAAAAATGCACATTTTAGAAGTTGTGAAAGCGATCGTGCTTTCTAAGTCTAATGCAGAAATGATAACTAGGACTAATATATTTTAGGCATTGGAAGCATCAGAAGTTGTTTGAAAATGATCCAAGTTACTACAATTTTTGTTTTGTTATATATTTGCATATGTTAGATGTTCTCTTTTGGTCATATTCAAAGCATTAGTTTTCAAGATGGAATTGAATTAATGCTATAAGATGGAATGTACTATGTTAAAGTGGTCCATGTTGTCATGATCCCATTCTACAACTATAATTGATATATGTTGATCTTGAATTAATGCTGCTTATTTTGTATAGATTATTAACACTATAATTGATATATGTTTATTTTGGTATTATGTTATTCAATTTGTATTTGCCATAAAATTTAATTTTGAATGATTGTAATATTGCATGCAACAATTGTTTGTTATAATCAATAGTACATATATTGTCTATTTGAGTACTGTAATAACGATTTCTGAGAATGGCTTTTTTGCCTCAGGTATAACTAACTGATGCAATAGAGGGATTAGTTTGCACTGGTTGTTATAAAAAACCGATGCAACAAAGAAGCCTTTTAAACCCAAAGACTCTTATGTTGCATCGGTTTCCAACAACAACCTATGCAACAAGTTCCTTTGTTGCATCGGTTTTCATTACAACCGATGCAACATGAGGGCTGTGTACAAGCAACCAACCGTATTTTCCACCATTTGTTAGTAAAAACCGATGCAAAAAGGACCGTTTTGCATTGGTTTTAAAATTGATGCAAAACTGTTAAGCCTGTTGCATCATTTGCATATGTATCGGATGTTGAACTGATGCAAAGAGGGGTAAACAACCGATGCAAATGGCCTGTTTTGTAGCAGTGAAGGACCAATGGAATGGCAGTATGGCATTCAAAGGAAGATGATGTGCAATGAGAAAGGTAATCATGATATCAGGCCTCACATTCGAAAATAGCCGAAACAGGGCAGATGCAGCAAGGCTATGTAGTTCACAACCATTAGAGTATGATCATCCCCTTCTAGATATATTTTTACCCGCTATGACGTTCGGGTTTAAGTTAATGTGGATGTATGCTATGAGGATCCTCGGATAGGTTGGTAACGACCGATGTGATGACATATTCGGTACTATTTAGGAAAAGGTGGGATGGACCTGTGTTGGTAGAGGACCATCTGTTGGGCCTCGGTACATTCCCCTAGAGATGTACTGCCAGAAGGTAGTCCCTTCACCTGGTCATTTATATGGAATCCATACTCTAGTAAGTGCCTTCCGTTCTGTTTGTAGATCCTAGCATGTCGAAATTTAATGGTAACAATTTCGGCTATGATTGATAAGTTTACTTGCAAATGTTTTCAAAGATATGCCATTAAAAATAATATTAAGTATTTGACGTAGAATGATTTGGTTATCATAGATAAAAACCCGTTCCGTGTTTATGTGCGGCGTAGTTTTATGTGATACCTTTTTATTTTCACAGCGCTGTTTTGAGTTCTGACACCAGTCCCATGACTAACGTGGAGTTTATTTTCATTTTCCTTATATTCTGGGTGCCTTAATTTTTCCCGGGCAGCCTAGTAGTTAGGTTTAGTTTAGAAGAAAGCTAGATGGAGCTCGAAGCATGGAGTCAGAAGATTTTTTGAAGATTGTTTCCACCACACTTTAGTAGTATTGTATTCCACATTGTAAAAACAAGAATTTAAATCTTTCTATGTTTAACTCTGATAAATGTATTTTAATTTCCACTGTATAGATTATGTTGAAATAACGTATGTGATATTCTGTTCTGTCTTATTTTTCTTTCTTACCCTTGAGAATCCGCTTCTCCGGCACTTGGATTTACGGCACATGAATACTGAGAATGTATTTGTGTCGATTTGTTGGAGTCGAAGAAATGGGTCCTCACAACGTGGTATTAGAGCGTAGGTTGAGCGATCTCCTGAGCCTAATAGGGGTAAAAGACTCAACAGAGATAGGTTTAGTAATACCTAGGATGAGTAACTGATTAGAGAGGGTTGGTAACACCCTAGAATGAGTTTGAAAGTATTATATATTAGTGCGTATTTGTTAATAAAATATACAAAAGAATTCGATTTTATATAAAATCATTTTCCCTAAGAATATATATACATATATATCTGAAAAGAAAAGAATATTTTCAAAGGATTCTTGAAATAAATAAACATTGTACAAACAATTTTAAAAGCCATCTTTAGACATGAACCTCAAAAAACTTTATAGGTATTGACCAAACCTCTCTACCTAAGAATACGCTAGCAATTCCCTATTACTTGTGTCTAAAAGAATAATTGTTTGTCTTATAGAAACCACATGGGAGAAGTTATGCGAAAGGGAATCCTTTAGGGCAAATTGGGTCGAAAAAGATAACCTTATAGTTCTCTATAGCGATGAAGAGAAATATCCAGCACATCCGCCTAGAAATGGTGGATCTCCGATTAAGGAAGACTATTCCCCGTATACTCGTAGGGTTGAAAATGGGTATCCTATTTCCGGAATGCTTATACCAACCCCAGCTCCAGAAATTATTATACTCTCCAATGAAGATGAACTAGGGCAAGCTTCTGAGGGAAATTGTGTAGCGTATCCCGCTAGTTCCATCTTGGAACCCATAGAGGAGGATGAGCCAATGAAAGAGGAATCGAAACCTGTAGAAGAGGAGGTAGAACTAATGGAGGAGGAATCTTAGCCAATGGAAGACCTGAATGCTATCATATCGAGCGAGTGCAGTAATGTGATATGGAATATGATCGAGGAGAATGTTATATGGCAGGTGGCATCGTCCAATTCATTAATAAATTGGGATTCAATAGGAAGCAACAACGAGGAGACGGTAGAAGAAGAAGAGGAGGAGGGAGTTGGTGAATTTGAAAATCCATGGAAAGAAAATGTGCAAGGATTAGAGTAGTTGGAAAAATGGGGAATCATACCAGGAATGCCTGCAGGCTTGGGACACGTCCCATGGAATCAACCGTGGTTACCTTAGGGAATTGAAGCAGCACAAGAGGAGGATAGCAACGAGGCCGATGATGAATTGGATAGTGAAGAAGAGGGAGAAGGGAGGTGATGATTGATTTGGAATGTTGGAGTCCACCTTTATCTCTAGACTCAAAAGAGTAGGAATGGAATCCGAGGAGTTGAGTATGTATGAAAATGATGGTTGTTTTTGATGTAGAATTTTGAGTTGTAATAGTTTAGGGAGGGGAGGAGAAATCTTCTTTTTTGGACCCTAGTTTTGGAAGATTTAAATGATGTAAGAATGCGAAGATTTATAAAATGTTGGTTGTCCCAATTTTTTATTAGTACCAATCTTTAAAGTAAACATTCAAAGTTAAATAGTTTTGGGTTTGTTGTAAACGATGTTTAAGCAACATTTGTATTTAAACCCTTCGAATGACACTTCGGAAGAAATCTTATGGGTATATTTGGTTCTTCAATAATGGGATTTTAAAGATAATAACAAAAATTGGAATCTTTTATGTAAAGATAGAAATTATATGAGTTTAATTTATAAAAGAAAAGATCATTATAATGATGTTTTGGTAATAATTGATTTAATCACTTTGATTATATTTTAAAATAAGTAAAACATGTTAAGTGAATTTTGAATATACTTCAAGTATATGAATACTTTTATATATTGAAACTGTAAAGGTAAAGGGTGTGTATATATATATATATATATATATATATATATATATATATATATATAAAGGAAGTTTAATTGATAAAGCAGTGTTAATTGATAAAGAATGTATTAGCTAAATAAAGAATATTTTCACACTTAATATTGGTTAAAAGAAGCTTATGGTGATTTATCAATTTAATGAATTATTTGAAAATAAGTTTTTCAGAAACCATTAAGATATGTCTAGAGATGTGTAATAGTAAAAAGATATTTATCTTTTGAAAGAAATGTTTTCTTGAAGTTGAAATATTTGGAAATAAAAATGAAAGATGGTTGTGTATAAAGAAGTATCTGTAACACCTTGCATTCTTATATCGTTAAAATTTAACGTATAAAATAAGCAATGAAAATAAATAATTTTGGAATTATTGGAATATGGCTCCAGAACTTGTACCATAGCGTCTAGGACAATTTTTTGATCAGTTTCCATATTTAACTTGTCTAAAACCGGACTAATATGAAGGAGATAAGAAAAAAACAAAATAAGAAATCGAAGCGAAAAAATATATAATAACATGGATATGGGCTGACCTGTAAGTCGACCCAATGGGCGCAACAGACGATCGCCCAGTCGACCACTTGCTAAGAGCGGTCGACCCGCGCAGGGCAGGACAAAAATTTGTCCAGGTATGCACAGTGATGCATTTTCTTGTTTTGCACGATCTGAGCCATGCGTTCTTCGATCCGATGGCTCCAAATTTCCCTGTGACATGGTGGCTCCAGGTTCAATCCAAGAATCTAATGGTCTGAGGTCCTCAAGCTCCAATATAAATAGGAGTCTAGGCCTAGCTATCTTCTCATAATTAGATTTCCTCCCATGGGTTCATTGACTAAGGCTGAACTAAAAAGAAAATAATTTCTAGGGTGAAGATCTTCTAAACTAAAATATTATACACCTTGGAAGAAGGGAATCCAAAAGGACTTTGGAGCCAAGTGGAACACAAGCGAAGCTAAGGACGACATGTGAGTGAATTTATTTATATATCTTTTAAGTTTAAGATATATTATCATTAGATTCCCGTTTAGAAAATCTTATTCAGTAATTAATCATATTAATTAATTAAGCTGAACTATAATAAAACTTGCAGTTTATTTATAGTATTAGTATTTATATACCATTTTCTATGCCTTATTTGCATCTTTTTCTATGTTTTAGATTTTATGCAAGCGCCAGTTTTCTTCTATCGTTTCCATTTTCTTGCGTATGGATCAGAATAGATTAACGCGAATAGGGATTAAAAATACTGAAATGGAGATGTAAAATAATAAAAGTTTGAGGAATAGAATCACTATAATAAATTGCATTAAAACAGGAATATTTAATTTGGGGGTAATTATTATAGAATTACTGTAATAAATTGCATTAAAACATGAAAAGTTAATTTAGGAGTAATTATTAGATTAACTGGTCGGTTTAGAGAGTATGATACATTTCCATAACTTAACATCTAAAAGATAGCATTAAACGTAATCGTATGAATAAAAAAAAAATGGGGGTAGTGTAAAATAGAAACCACTGTATTTTACACTACTTCGGAATAGTAAAAGAAATACCTTGTAGTTTTGGATTATTGTTTATAGTATTATCCAATATTAAGATATGGAAATGGATTATATAATTTTCATAACCAACCAAATAAATTAGAATTAGTTCCTAAAATAGAAGACAATAAAGTAAAGTATGAATTGTAACAAGAAAATTATTAATCAAGAATTGGAAGCTGTGTAAATTTAAAGAACCTAAGTCTGCATTTACTGTGTAGGCTATTTAACTAGGCAACTATTATGATAAGTGAATCATATAATATTAGGGAATTAAAATAAATTCTATATCATAATAAAAGGAGGCAGACTAGGCAAGAAACACTTATAATTGTACAACGGACTATAAAAGGAGAAAAAGTTCAAGTAGAATTATAACATAGGTTATAATTATGAAATGAGAATGGAAAAGCATAACGAGAAACATAAAACAAATTGGTAAGTGATGATGGTAGAAAATAATGATGTTAGCGTATTTAAACAACTTGTATTAAGTTAACAAGTAAATAAAATAGAAATAATAAAAGTTGCTTATTTTAAGGAACTTAAGAATTTATATATTAAGTTAAAATAAGAAAGATAGTAAATCTGGCTCATACTAATAGCATTCCCTATTAGACGAGAGTAAGAATATGCTAATTAAATTCAAATAGGGAGGCAACAAAATAAGAAAGCAAATTAACACAAATTGAAAGATTAGACTTAGGGTCTAATAAAAGAATCAAAATGCATATGGAGCAGCCCAAAGGATGAAGCACTTAACAAAGCAGTTCATCACGTATTTCGGAAATGAGGTAGCACATCCAACTTAGTGATTTTAGGCTAGAGGGAAGTATGAGACTTCAACGGGACACAAGGATACTCTAGAATGGCCCTCTGGGTAGGCCTAACAAAGCTGCATTTCCGAAGGCAGGTCTGTAGGTATTCCATCAAAAGAGTATGCTTTGATTGCATTTGCATTGTAGGCCTAACGAAGTGGATCCTTTGTAGGCAGTCAGAAGGGCTTGGTGTTCGGAGTAGGGTATTCATATGTCCAGTACTTGCAAGTAAGGTTAAGGATAGTCGCATGAGGATATTAGCCAACATCATGACCAAGAGCGAGTTTTCAAAACACTAGAGTTAAACTGACAGTTCAATGATATTTTCACTATGGAGACATTGGATGGAAGGGCACCGCCAATTGGATGTTAGATTGTTTGTAGTAGGGCGCAACCACTTAACTCTTTAAAAGTCTTTCATTAGTTGTAGGGTGGCTGCATGGGGCCATAGCCACGAAGAGAAAGAGACATACTAACTAGAATATCTGTATTACAAGCCTAACAAAACAATCCTTTACAGATATAGAAAATCCCCGAGTGAGTTCCGTACAAGGTAGAACTTGTTGGCGGAACATAGATAGTAGACAGAACGATTACGTAATCCTTAACGTACGCATTGGGTAGTACCTTGTAGATGTCCGAGCACTAGTATAGGCAGGTGCGGATGCAATTTACGTTTTCATAGTAAGTAATGGAGCATCTTTATTGTAGGTCTTACGAAGCGGTCCTTTACAGATGTAGTTACGGAATGCTTTTGAAGCTAGACGTTGGAGTCCTTTTCGAGGAAGATAAGTGAGGTATCATGGGTGGTACCTAGTACCAACATGGTCATCAGGCATATAGCTACATATATGTATATAATAGTTATAAGATTTTTATCTACTATGGAGTAGATAGGCACGGTTCACGAGCAGAGGTGAGAGTTTTGAAACCTAATGAATCTAATATAAGAACAAGTGAAAATAAAATGGTATATGTAGAATTAAGCCTAGAAGTATATAATTTATTCATTCACTAGAACTTTTTTTTGACCCCCTCCTTATAACATCCTACAGGTTAGGTAGATAGCAGAGACTTCTCAGCTTTATGACACTCGCTTAGAAAGTGTTATTATTTGGGTGAGCATTTACTTATTATTACATTTTAGCCAATTCCGCTGTGAGATAATTAATTGAGCTCTGATATATTTATCTTTGCCTATTTTCAGGATACCAGATACCCAACTCGGGATTCAATGGGCTTGGTTTTTAGCATTTTTGCGAAAAATTCGGACCACTGGTATTCGGGTTGTTACGTTTGGTATCAGAGTCTAGGTTTAGATTCCTAGGTAGATAGTGAGTGAACGTATTTATATTTATTATATATGTATGTGTGTGTGTGTGTGTGTAAACACACACTCTTAAAACCCCAAAGAGAAGTCCATTCTTTTAAGTAAATCAATAGTTAGAGAAAGTTTGGAAGCACAACTCTATATATCTAAACTTGGAACGAGGGAATTCCAAAAGCTAAAAGACCTCATATGGCGAGGATATTTGGATTCAATACGGAATATTCAGAAAGGTGAAAGTAAATTAAAAGGGCACTTTGTAGTCTAGCCCAGCAATTAAACTATTAAGAATTTGAATACAAATTTTTGGAGGATTTTCAAGTTTTAACTTTAGAAGTTTACAGCCTTATAAATATGGGAAGTTGGGGAGAAATAACTTTAAAGCATTTTTGAATTTGAAAGTAGAGAAATATACAGTTTAGAAAAATATAGACTTTAATTGAAAACTAGTATTTTGGGTTGTAGTGACGATGTTTTGCTCAACATCTGTCTTATTCAAGTATAAATGTATTTTGAAATCCTTATATAAGTACATAAAAATATTTTTTTGACTGTAAAGAAAGTAAAGTTGTTTTGAAAAAGAATTTTTATGGGTTAGACGATTTAAGTAGTTGGAGCAAGCTTATGGATATTAATGTTGGTTCAGTTGAAGTGTAGAAGACATCTAGACTCCACTTAGAGGGTGGAAAGCGGATAAGGATATTTATCCTAAGTCGTAACCACGACTTAGACAACCGGTAGTGGGTAGAATTTGCTTAGGCTTCGATTAGTCAAGGGGAGGCAGACGAGATGGAAAAAAGAAGAAGAAAACAGGTCGAACCGGTCGACCATGCGGTCAACCTGCTACTAAGGCGGGTCGATCGCCTTAGTTCATTCAAGCGCGTATAAACGTGTTCCCCTTTATCTCCTTCCTCATTCTTATTTCCTCCTCCCAAAAACAGCAGCCGCACCCAAAAACACCCAATCCAACCACCCAAACACCTCAAAAACTCCACCGTTTCGCTCATGGTTAGTGCCAAAATAAAGCGTGTCGTGAGATCTACTCGGATCCATACTTCTTTTTCACAAATTTGAGAGTTTTTCGCCTTGCCTCTAGGACCCTCTCTAGTTCACCTTTTTCCCAACCTCACACCATAGGAGATAGCTTGGTGTCAGAGTGATAGGTGCATAGTGCAGTCTTACTCCAACACAGTCGCGCACCAGTTTTTGCAAGGAAGGGAGGTGAAGTTTGCTGATTTTCTAGGCACATGTTTAGAGCAGCTTTTCTTGGATACCTGGCTGCAACAGATACTTATCCATGAGACGTTCGAGCAGCAAGCGTATCCCAGGTTAATACGTCTTTTTTATGCTAACTTACATACTAGTAAAGAGGATGAGGAGTTGGCCTTCCAGTCAGAGGTCAAGGGAGTTAGGATAGTTTTTACCGAGTCTCATTTGGCTAGTATTTTGGATATCAGAGGTATGGCTTAGAGGTAGGGCAGATTGAGATGACGGACATGGCCATTTTGCAGCAAATTCTTACAGACCCCAGCACCCCGACTAGAGCACTGGGCAGTTGACCCCGTTAGCTAGGTTAGTTATCCTCATTCTGCAGCATAACCTTTTCCCCAAGATGGGGAGTTTTGATCAGATATACCATATTATAAGGCAGGCCACCTACGTTATATTTGGAGGATTGCAGGTGAACTAGGCTAGGACGATTATGGCCCAGTATATGGCAGCGATCAGACTCCATAAATCCACTATGATTTACTGTCACCTTAGGACACAGATCTTCAGGTGGGCTGAGGTTGAGATGGAAAGAGAGACATATAGTGAGCAGGCCCACCCCATGATAGATTCATCCACTCAAAGGAGGATGCACATAGGATTGGCATAGATCTAGGCTCCACATTGGCAGGCACCTCAGTACTTTCCCTCGCTACCATTTGGAGGTGGCATAGGACATACCGAGTCACCATAGCCCACTTAGCCATCTGAGCCCACGGCGCATAGTACGTGGGGATATGGCCATGGATATGGATCTTGGAGAGAGAGAGAGAGAGCAGGACCCTCACAGCCCCCTTCATCGATGAGCTACGAGGATCAATTTAGGACCCTTACCAAGAGGCAAGAGCAACTCGTTAGGGAGCACGCACAGAATCTTCAGGGACAACAGGAGGAGCGCCTTAGCTGTTCGGATTCCTTTATTAGGGCCTTCCTGTGTCCGGACGTATAGGGGTGTAGGCCTTTTAGCCAGAGATGATGGCTATGTTGGCCTCCTTTGTCATCTATCTAGTATCGTATTGCAGTTGGGTTTATTTTCTCTTTTTAGTTATAAAATTTGTACTCGTAGGCATGCCTTTAAATTCTATGGTAGTATATCAGTATCGATGCATTTTCTCTTTATTTTTCTGATATTAACAAGTGGAAAATAAGGACATAAGAACGTTATAAGAATAAGAAAAAGGAAAACAATAAATCAAAAAGGCGATGGAAATGTCATCTAAAGGAAAAAAAGAGAGAAAGCTATTTTCTTATGTAAACCATGCTTGGAATTTTTTTAAAAAAGGGTTTTTATAGGATAGCAACCCGAAAGGCCAAGTACGGGGAAAGATATATGAAAAAGAAAATCGAAGAAAAATGAAGTTTCTCCATTTTCTGTCTTCTTTCTAACATAAGAACTCGAATTCAGAAAATTAGATTTTTCTGAAATTCGAATATTAAAAGTCATGTGTTAGGATTTGGATGAAAAATTGGTTGAACTACACACCTATTTAATAGGAGTGTGGGAAAAATTGGGTGAAAAATATTTTAATTTTTTAAAAAGTTGCATTCATATAGAAATTGCAAGTATATTTTGGGTTATGTGCATCATATTTCAAAAAGTATACTTTTAAAAGCATTCATATAGAGGTACCACTTAGGGATTTATGTGCATACTTTAACTTGAAAAGCACTTTTTCACAAAAGCATAAATAGTTGCAAAATTGGATGTACACAAAATGGTTGTACTTAATGCGAGAGATTATAGAATGATTACGTAATCCTCAACGTACGCACTGGGTGGTACTTTGCGGATGTCTGAGGTATAAGCTAGTGCAGATGCAATTTAGGTTTTTATAGTAAGTAGTGGAGCATCTGTATTGTAGGTCTTACGAAGCGGTCCTTTACAGATGTAGTTACAGAACGCTTTCGAAGCTAGATAATGGAGCCCTTTTCGAGGAAGATAAGGAAGGTACCAGGGTGGTACCTAGAACCAACATGGTCATTGGGCATATTGCTACATATATGTATATATTAGTTGTTAGGTTTTATCTACTATGGAGTAGATGGGCAAAGTTCACGAGCATAGGTGAGAGGTTTGTAATCTAATGAATCTAATATAAGAATAAGTGGAAATAAAATGGTATATGTATAATTAAGCCTAGGAGTATATAATTTATTCATTCACCAAAAATTTTGTTCCGACCCCCTCCTTATAACATCCTACAGTTAGGTAGATGGCAGAGACTTCTCAGCTTTATGACAATTGCATAGAAAGTGTTATTATTTGGGTGAGAATTTACTTACTATTATATTTTAGCCAATTCCGCTGTGAGATAATTAATTGAGCTCTGATATATTTATCTTTTCCTATTTGCAGGATACCTGATACCCAACCGGGCTTCAGTGGGCTTGGTTTTTAGCATTTTTGCGCAAAATCTGGACTGTTGGAATTCAGGTTGTTACGGTATCTTTATAAAAGCTGAATAAGAGACGAAAGCTATATGAAGTATTTTATCTAAATTTCTTAAATATTATTAAATACATATGAAGTATGTGGATTATTTCGTCGCATTTTTAATCTAAGATTCGAGTACAGAACTTTGACGTGTCTTGACATTTATCTGAAAGAGGATTTATCACTCGTTTCTTGATGAAAAACATTGATGAGGGTTTATAGTTAGATGCTTGAGTTTTCTATCATAGTTGAGAGCTATGCAAGGAGAACTAAAGTTCAGATCACAAAGCCTGGTCAGAGTATGCAATATAGGATCGGGGGATCAATACTAGTTCGGAAGTAAAATTATGAATTCAAATAGAAAATCAAATCAGATATTGCGCACGGATGATCTACATACATCGTATAGAAGTGAGTTAAAAGTAAATATTTTTAAGGCAATCCTTTGGGTTTTGTATGGGTAATTTCGGGGACGAAATTCTTTAAAGGGGGAAGTCTGTAACGACCCACCGATTTATCACTTTGATAACTTGAATTTATTTTAAAATGAAATATCATAATATAGATAATATCGTTTCAAGTGATAATAAGTAATATTAATATTATTTCGAACAAATATTTACAAAAATATTTTCCCTCGAAATTATATCGATATGATAACCTAGAATTTAAATAATTGATTTATTTAAATTGAGATTTAATGATATAATAATTATTTTAATTACCCAAATAATAATTTTAAATAAGATTAATTCATTTTAAATAGTTATAAAATGATAATGAATCATTCATAAGAGTTTTACAAAGGGATATATTTAATTTGAAAATATAAGGAAAAATCGATATCGCTTTATTGGTATAATAGCAATTCTCGTAAATAATTTTTAATATGAATTTATATGGTTTTATATTCAATTGTAGTCATTTTAATTGGTTTAAAATGATAGGAAATTATTTTTAAATTTTGTTTACAAATACATGTACGTTAAAGTATAAGTGAAAATATGATCGATAATCGGCTCTATGGATTTCAACGATTTACCAAACAAAAATTATTCGAAGACATTTGTAATGTCATGCACCTATATGCATACATACATTTGTATGTTACATACACATCATAACACACATATAGACATACATACATAAGTATAATTAAGTATAAGAAATATACTATAAAATAGATAATATATTTTAAAGACTTCTTAGTCCTTAAGCTTAAATAAGTCAGCATATGCATACATGAGATGATGGAAGTGATGTTACATAGGAGGAAGATTGTAGCCGTGCATTTTGGAGGGGAGAAGTGTGTTGGAGAAGCCTTGAAATAGTGATAAAAGTGGTGTGTGCATGTCATCTTTTATACCCCTCATTTCCTATAAATACCCTACCATCTTTTCTTCATTTTCATTCATATTCTTCCTTATATTTTCAAGTTTTGCTTCCACTTTAATGGCTTCCATCCTAAGATAAATAATGTCGAAATTTATTTCAAAAGGATATTAAATCATAATATATAGTTATATATAGTTAAAAACATCAAAAAAAAAGCTCAATCTCCATCTTTCCACCTCCCAAACCCAAGGTACCACCATCCACCACCCTTGCCATGAACTCCACCCCTTCCCAACCTAGGCTGTGAGTACCAAGGCTAGGCCAAGCCCTTTTCAAAGTCCAAAGCTCGATTTCGTGGAGTTTCATTTCGAGATAGCAGAGCTATAGCCATTTTTAAACTAGTTCGAAGGGAAAATGAAGGTGAGAACTCCTAAACTACTATACTATATTTTGAGTTATGATATGATATTCAAATGAATGTTTAATATGCTTTGATCATCAAGTTTGGTTTTTTAATGTTGCTGTTGAATATACATGCAAGGCATGGAAATACACGTCGATAAACACAAAGGAAATCACTTTCCTTGAATTAATGAATTGGTATATATGGAATTGTTAAATATCATATAAATTGTTTAAAATGTATTTGAAAAGTTGTTTGAATATTTAAAAGTGTTTTGGTAAAGTCTGAAAAGAAATAGAAAATTTAGTTAAAAATAAGCGCGTCGCGTAACGGTAGTTCGCGATTTCGCGCTATAAAAGTCAAACAAGTGTAAAAGTTGAAATTTAGCTCGAAATTCTTTGAGATAAGAATTTTATGAACTATTATATCCATAGTTTCCCAACGAAGAAAGAAAATCAAGATTTCGATAAGTAGATTGTGAAATATGAGCAAAACAAGTTTTTGAAAAATCTCGACTTTGTAGTTCAGAATCCAAAACTGGATTTTTTTTTGAAAATGAAGTTATAAATTATTTAAAAATGTGGAATAAATCTTATAAAGCTTTTAAAATGTTTTAAAAGTAATTTGAGTTAAAATTCGTTTTGATCAATATAGCTTAAAAAGGCACTTTTCGCAGCATTTTCTCGCAGCACTTTTCTATAAATTTTGAAATATAGTTTTAAACACAACCGTTCTTTCCTAAATATTTTTTATTTGATTTTAAATGATTAATAAAGTGTTTTAAAGGTAATTTGAAGGATTTATGAAATGATTATATGTTTTAATGATTTAGAGTCGATCAAATAACTTGACCGCCTTCTAGGTGTCAAAGAGATAGCTCGGATTTGGAAAACCAATTTCCAGCTCTCCCTAGCTATCCGGACTGACCCGACAGAGGGGATAGTAAATTTGATTTACTCGGATTGGAATTTTCCAAAGGATAAAGAAAGATATTTTTCAAGATTTAAACAACTTGGATTTTATAGAGATGATCTTCTTGTACTCGGTTTTAAAACCCGAAGAGGGAACTCGTACTATTCATGGAATTTAAAAGGTGATTTCACTGTTATTATGCCTATAGTATTTGTTGAATATAGGGATTGATATTGAGTGGAATTAGACGATTTCTATAAATTCCGCTCACTTAATATTTACTGGTTTGGGATTAACATCCTAGATAACATAGTTTCAACTGAATCAAAAGTATGAATTTTGAATTAAGATATCTTTGTTAGGATCTAAATGAAATGATTTGGAATTAATTTAAATTCCTAAACTTAAAATTTATTGATTTGGATTTATAGTGAATGATGTCTTGAATAACATTGTTTTTTATCCGTGTTAAAAGTTATGATCTTGAAATCTTTGTTAAGATTTAAATAAATAATTTGGAATATTTTCCTAAGAAAAGATGAAATGATTTGGAATTTAAAATAGGTTTTATGTAATCAAAGGATTTAATAAGAAAGGTTTAAAGATTCTGTATATACCAAAAAGAAGTGTTTTAGAAAGTTGTATATCTCTAAAAGGGATTTTTGATAAAAAGAACTTAATCAATTGAAGAATGATTCCCTATTCTCAAAGCCTCTTTTTATCGATGATTGGATCGAAGGAACCGGGGTCAAATCTGGGCAATTCCTATTTGACAACCATTTCAAACCAATGTATGCGTTCGAGAAAAATGAAGACTTTATAAATAAAGTTAAGGACGAGGACCAAGGATTTTCGGGATGAAAGGACTTCTTGTTGATAATTCAGGTTAGCTCCCAAATACTAAAGTAGCAGTGGTCCCTTCATTTCTGAAACTCTTTGGGTTGCAAGGACTTCTCGCTACTAATGGTAGTAGGAGAGTTCCTTCAGTTTCGTTCAATCCCAGAACAAAATTGTATGAATGGATATCTGATATTGCATTCTTGAGATTTCATAGTTGACTTTTATAAATATACATCTTTTTGGTGGTGGAGAAGGCAACTTCTCTTAGCTTAACACCCTTCTCTAAGGCGTATGAGCTCGGAGGTTGTATGTTTGTGGAAGCCAATAGGGATCGATGGAATGGCAGTATGGCATTCAAAGGAAGAAGATGTGCAATGAGAAAGCTAATCGTGATCACATGCCTCACACCCAAAAATGGCTCAAACAGGGTAGATACAGTAAGGCTATGTGGTTCGCAACCATTACGGTACGATCATCACCTTCTAGATATATTACTACCCGCTATGACGTTCGGGTTCAAATTTATGTGGGTGTATGCTACGATGATCCTCAAATAGGTCGTTAATGACCGGGATGATGACATATTAGGTATTATCTCGGAAGAGGTACGCTGGTCTTTTGCTGATAGATGACCATCTGTTGGGCCTCGATACATTCCTCTATAGATGTACTGCCGGAAGGTAGTCCCTTCACCTAGTCATTTGTATAGAGTCCATTCTCCAATAAGTGCCTACTTTCTGTTTGTAGAGCCTAGTATGTTGGAATTTAATAATGGTAACAATTTCGGTTAATATTGATAAGTTTACTTACAAATGTTTTCAAAGATATATCATTAAAAATAATATCAAGTATTTTAACGTAGAATGATTTAGTTATGATAAGGTAAAAACCCGTTCAGTGTTTATGTGTGGCATGGTCTTATGAGATACCTTTTTGTTTTTAAAACACGTATTTTGAGTTCTCACGCTAGTCCCATGACTAACTCGGAGTTTATTTTTCTTTTCCTTAAACTCTAGGTGCCCTAATTTTCCTCGGGCAGCCTAGCAGTCAGGTTTAGTTTAAAAGAAAGATGGATGGAGCTCGAATTATGGATTCTGAAGATTTCTTCCACTACACTTGAGTGTTATTGTATTCTGCATTGTAAGAATAAGAAATTATAACTGTCCATGTTTAACTCCGATAAATGCATTTTAATTTCCGTTGTAACATCTATGTTGAAATAACATATGTGAGATTATGTTCTATCTTATTTTTCTTTCTTACCCATGAGAATTCGCTTCTCCGGCATTTGGATTTACGTCACATGGATGTATTAGTGTCGATTTCTGGAAGTCGAAGAAACGGGTCCTCCCATAATATATGCAATAAAAGTCAAAATAATCTACTTGATAAATTTATGCAACTAATATAATTGGTAAAATGTTATCATTTAAAATACACCAATGTACTAAATTAAAGATTGACAAAGAAATATAAAACATACTTACAAATAAATCTTTTGGCATGTTGTCACTTCAAGGCACATGTAGGAGCTAATCTATGCAAACACTAAAACATTCGTGCCTTGATCGCTTAAACATTTATTTGTATGAAACTATATGTTATCTTCTATGAGTTTCAAATTCTAAAAGAAATAAAAGAATATCGATATTTTATCTACATTCAATCACATATAAATGTTATATGGTGTAGTCACGATTCGTAACATATGAAATTCGATGAAATTGGTTCATCGAAATAAGCAAGAGAACCATAACGAGAGATCATATATTCAATAAAATTAATTGTAATATGGATCTTATTGTGTTAGATGTATCACTATAACAAAGCTAAATGATGTACCTAGGAACTCGATCACCGAAATCAGTTTGATCAGTTTATGCTAAGTGCAACTTATTCGATATCCTTAAATGTTAAGGATGACCAAATGGACTTTTGGAAAGAGTTCGTTACGATCTTCTATTAAGGGTTTCCTTTTGAATTGTTCGGCTATTTAGAAAGGAAATTGAATTTGATAGATGTAACTTTGGCACAGCTGGGATGAAGAGAGTGAATTATCACTTCTGCTTTGTAAAGACGCATTGGGAATGATAATCATATAAAATACTGAAAGATACTTAATATAGAATGAGAAATATGGTTTCTATTCCTTACGCATATTAATATGGAAAATTGTTTCTATAAAGGTTATTTCTTCGAATTTAAGGTAATTAATGTGAACTCATGACCATAAACTAGTAATGGTGAAATAGAGCTTCTTATTCCTTGCGCTATTATAGTAATTGTGGAAATAGCTGAAGCATATCATATAGTACTTCTTAGCAGATGCATAAAGTTATGAAAAGTGTTCTCATAAACATCTCAAATATTATTTATGAAATAATAACTATTTTTTAGTATTGATTGAAAATAGACATGTTTTACTTCAATATGAATATTGTGAATATTCGTTATAAAGTAAAACTATTTTAATGGTATTTATTTTCATAAAAAAATGATTCATTAGAAAGTATAGAGGTATTTGAAATCTTACAGTTATTTTGGATTATGAACTAAGTCACAAGTTTGAGAAGTACTCTTTAATCGTATGATTATGAATAATATAGTGATGGCGAATTGTATCTCAAATTATTAAGTGCAAAGCACTCATTCAGTGAGAGTGAGATAAGAGTTGATAAACTCTTAGGATTGATACATATAGATCTTGGGATTCATAGGCCCCGCATTTAAGAAGGTTTAAGTCAACAATAATCCATACATGTCCAACTCAAACAATCCGAAACATAAATAATCAATGGGGTTAATTAAAAAGAATAAGAAAAGAAGAAAACAACTTAAAAAATCCGAAACACGGATAATCAATGGGGTTAATTAAGAAGAATAAGAAAAGAAGAAAATAAATGCAGAGTCTTACAACGGAATGACAAAATATAATAATCAAATAAACAGTTCATACAGCTGTTTATACTATACATTTTGATTGAAATTTTATAACATCTATTAGAGTTATATATGCAACAGAACAATAGAATATAATAGTGCAGCAGGATAACATGATGCGGGGAGTAATACTAGTAATAATAATATACCAAATCTTCGTCTTCATCCTCCAAAAAATAATCTTCAATGCGCTGAACACTCAGGGCTGATCCGAGCGTAATGAAAAGAAAAAACACTTGAGTCAGAACTAAAATATCCTTACATTAGTCAAATCAATATCACATATAACAGTAGTGTAATAGCATCGGGGATGTTTACAGGGTTTACATCTCCTATCCAGTGTATAACGTGCGTGCAATAACTCAAGAGACGTTACAAGATTTTCCATCTCTTTAAGATCTGTCAAAATATCTATATATTGAAGAATACGCCTATATATGTAATGTCAATTAGTAAAATAAATATTTTTCTTAGTGTTAAGGCTTTATATTAATCCCCCTTAACGCGTTTTTAAGCATTGTCGTACAGTTTTCATATGACTCTTCAGTAGCACGTCGAGGGATAGGGATGCACCGTGATACGACAACACTAAACCAAACTTGTAGCGATCTTGTATAAGGATAAGAGTATGACAAAACAGTGAGACAATGCCTAAGGTAGGATACTACCAGTGCGGGTCGCAAGGCTGGTGGTAACGTATCGTAGCCACAACCGCCCACCCCGTCCATCCATCCCATATCGATTCAAAGGGAGGTCATCCCAAATCAAGGTGCACCAATCAAAATCAAAATCAAAAATAATAGTATGGACCAAGTCCAAGAAAAATAAATCATAGAACGGATGTCTGCTAGGGGTAGCTAGCCCACTTGGCCCTGTCAAGCCGTCCTGTTTTAGTCATTTCAAATTAGCGCAAGTGTCGGGGTCTATCCATCATCGTTTTCTTTCTTCAAATCCAACAACCATATGCCAAATCCAACCTCTTCGTTCTAGAGTCCTCTCCACGTACACAGTCTTTAAAGTGATTCCAATATTGACAAAGAGTATGCCAATAAGAGGCCCCGGTCTCTTCAACAACCAAACTTCATTTTACACACCGGTTGGTTCTTTTACATATCGAAACAATTCATACTTGACATCAAATATCGTGTTCACATCAAAATAACATTCATTTCAAAATCCTCATATTTACTTAAAATATGTCAATTTCACTTAAAATTCATTTTCACTCCAATATCTCAATTTTACTTCCAAAATCATTTCGAATTTGAACTTAGATTATAACTTCATTTTAACCCAATTGGCATTTAGATCCATGATTTAAATATAAACATTCCACCCTTGCATGGTTTTAATTTTTTTATAAAATAGTTTGAATTATTTTAAATAGTTTAGAAAAGCTAAAATAGTTTAAATGTTAAAATAGATTATATATTAAATGATTTGGAAATTTAAATAATTAAAAAAGATGAATTTTAAAACAGTTTATAGGAAAATAGTTTATGGTGAAAATAATTTTAAATTCAAAACTGTTTCTTTCCATTTCCGATAAATCTAGATTCAGGTTCAATTCCAATCAAACCGATTCAATTTTAAATCTTTCAATTCAATCGACTCAATTTCGATTTAAATTCAAATGAACTTCAATTTCGATTTTGATTCGATTTAACTTCAGTTTCCATATTTTAATTTTATTTTTATAAAATAAATCATTTTAATGAATCCGAATCCAAGAATTTAAATTGTTTAATTTAACCAATCCGGTGTCCATATATATTTTTCTATCCGATGGCCAAGTGATTAGTTATTTTAATTTTAATTTCAGGAATGGATATATATCCTTTTAATCCAAATCAAAGTGTCATGGGTATATATCATTTCAACCCAGTTCTTAGTTTACTCGAAATAATTCAAATAACAGTTCGTATGATGCCAAATAATTTACAAGGTGATAATAGGAATATATAAAAACAAACAAACAATCAATCAGCAAATATATCATCTAAATGCCATCCATCACAATCAACATCCAAAATAGTCAGTAAATAATGATAGTTAACCAGGTCTCAATAATCATGAATTTAACCAGCAGTTTAATTCCAATTTCAATTTAACTGTTAATTCAAAATTTCTAACAATCAATTCATATGTCAATTTAAATGTTAATTAAATTACCAAACAACAGTCAATAAAATTAAATTACTTCATGATATCAATTTAACGAACACAAAAATATTTTATAATTCGTGAGCGTTTTAAACACTCACCTTTATTTGAATCTGAAAAAAATTTAGCTTTAAATAAATTCCAATTTCACAGCATGTTGTATACGACATCGATATGATTCCAACGCCACTTATTTCGCTCTAATCAGACATCGCATGAAAAAGTTACGAATTAATAAGCATAACGATCGAGCCTCAATTCTGGCGACCTCGTGATGCTTCGCCATGATCCAGCCGCACATCATGTGATGCCTTACCCCGAGACCCACGTTAACAAAGAGTATTACTGGGTAATACCGTCTGCTAATGCAGAGAATAGGGCTGTTTAGAAGCGACCATCTATAGCATTGTTTAAGTATCTATTGAATACGTCGATAAATACTCTGTAATTTTTTTCCATCTCTAGTGGATCGACATATCCAATAAATATTTAATACAAAGCCATAGGTGGCTATAGGATCTGTTAGAACAAAACACAACAACTCGAATGAGAAACACATCACAGAACAACAGTTCATCACACACACACACACACATATATATATATATATATATATATACTTATATAGTTACATCACAGAGTATAAAAATGATACATGTCTAGTGATATAAAGATCACAATATACAAGCGAGTCAAAAGAATATACATATCAAAGTAGTAAACGAAAAGGACTACACAAAAAGATATAACAAAAAGAGCTAGTAGAATAGAGTCCATGCGAAAGCAGAGTAGGCTAAGTCCAAATGTATTTCACCTGAAATACCTCGGTCTGACCCGAGTATAAATACACGGGTCAATCTAGATAAATAAATAGGTTTAAGAGAATATATGATAATAGAAGCATAGGATAGAGGTGATGTTCTTCTTAAGCAAGAAGACATAATATTAAGTAAGCATGAGTATAAGTATGGTATGTATGGTTACTTCATGTGATGAGTATCACTACACAACATGTAATCTCAAAAGAGGTAGAATAACCCATAAAATGCTAATTGTAGCGAGCCTCATATCAACGACATTTCATAAAACATCAAATATGGTTTAGGGGAAAACCTAAGCCCACCATCTTGGCAAAACCAAAACATGCACAAGGAGATCCCATCTCAAACACGCCATAAGGCAAATATATCTCCAAAGTGGAGAATAAAATCTCAAGTAAACGCCAAAAGGCAAATCTCGTATAATGTCGCCAAAAGGCAAATCTCAAATAATGCCAGTGTAAGCAACTCAAATCTCAAAAATAGAACTCCCAAGAGTCCAAATTTCTGAAAGGTAATCGCACGAATAAACATCGAATGGTTCAAAGGACCAATTCTGGAAAAGGGCGATTAGTCAAAGAAATCATCACAAAAGTGTTTGCACGTGCCTATGGCCGAAGCCTTACCAAGTACTGTTATCTCAAATAGGTACCTCGTCCGACTGTAAAACATCACAATGACAAATGCGCCGCAATAGCTGTTAGTCCTTAAGATGATGGTTTTGATGACAACAACCTTAGAATAAAATTATAAAATATAAATACTAACATTATAGTTTAGATATATATGTATATGGAGGATTTAACCATGCAGGTACCAAGAATGAAGACCATACAGTATAGAGATTCAAGACTGAAGATATCAAGAATGAAGACTCATAAGTATCAAGAATATCAAGAGTTCAAGATTTCAATAATAAGTAATTTAATTAGGAATTTGGGTAAAACTCCTAGAAAAGCACTGGCATCTTAAAATCCAATTTATTCGTGGAATGAGTCCACTTCGAGCCTGTTAAAGGGATGGAACCCTAAGTAGGATGGAACCTACGAAAAATCTAGTGGAACATTGTTTTGTATCCGCTAACCTTTTATTCAAATGATTTTACAAAATTATATCTTGTTTTCAAAATGATTTCAAAACCTTCCTTTTTAAAGAATCAAAAACATCTATCCTGGTTTTAAATATTTTTAACCTCAAAATAATCTTTATTTTCAAAATCAAATTATCTTTAGTTTTAAACTATCTTTTAATAATAATATATTTAACTTTTAATAATTATACTTAGATTTAAATAAAAATTATAGTGAAATCTTGTATATATATACCAAAATATTATTCTCTATATTTACTTATGTATTTTAACTATAGTTAAGTATATTTATAAAGTTTAAAATAGTATTAATACAAGATAGAAGTTATTTTCAAAGAAAAGAAAATTACCAAAAACACCTTAGGCATGTCGACATCCTCAAGTACCCCATGTCGACATGGTAGTAGTTTATTTCAAAAAATTGAATTTCAAAGGAAGCGTATATTCGTCATATCCTTTCACGAATGGACATGACTGTTGTTCTACTATAAATATGGGCAGTTTTAAATGAATTTTCATTCATATTTTCTCTGATTTCACTCCTCTTCTTCTTCCACATTTTTTATACACATTTTTACCATTACTCTGCCAAAATCAACATTAAATCTAACTAGATCATTTCTGGTTTGATTCTCTATCACTATATCAACAAGATCTCAGTGTTATTCAGAGTTATTGGCTTTTTTGAAATAAACTAAGAGAGAAAAGGTGTGATTGTAGCCTGTGAAATCAATCAAGTGAGAAAAGATGTGATTGTAGCCTTAGAAAACAATTGGGTGAACTTATTGCCTGTGAAATCATGTATCTCTACCCGGAAGATTGAAAAATTGGAGTGGTGTACCTCGTGGCCTTGAAATCGAGGGTGTAATTGTACAATTGCTTTTGAAAGGAAATCCGTACTTGTGTGCAGGACTGAATGTAGGGTAACTCCGAACCAGTATAAAATCCGGTGTGTTCTTTCTTTTATTACTTTTACTTTATTTTTGCATCTGTGTTTGATTCTGTGATCATATCTGTGTCTGAATATTGCATACATTTGTGTTCAAATTAACAAAAACTCAAAAAGATTTAGTAATTTCTTCAAGCACTATTCACCCCCCCCCCCCTCTAGTGTTAATCCTAGCCTTAAGATCTGTATTCCGCATTTCTCACATTTGGTGTCGGAGCAAGGTTTTCAAAGTTTCATAATATTATTTTTGAAAAAGGTTTCAAAATGGCTATATTAAAAAAAACTTGTTAATACTAGTTTAGAAATATTCATATCATCATTGTCTCTTGAGTCTGCATATAATCAATATTCAAATTCAAGTTGTCTACCAAAATTGTATGATGTGCAGGAAACAGGCTTTATGGGTGTTGAGGAATCAATCCACAATGGACAAATTGTGTAGATCAAAAAGAATAAATGGATACTCGATAGTGGATGCTCTAGACACATGACTGGCAATCCAGATATGTTGAATGATATAATAAACAAAGATGGAGGACTGGTTAACTTTGGAGACAATTCAAAAGGATATGTGATTGGCATCAGCAAAGTCGGTAACTCTGAAACTCCTATTATTACTAATGTTTTGCTAGTTAAGAATCTGAAACATAATCTGCTAAGTATTAGTCAACTTTGCGATAAAGGATATAAAATTAAATTTGAAAAAGATAAGTGTCACATTGAAGATAATAATTCAACCATAATATTCGAGGGAATTAGGAAGAATATTTATATTCTTAGTATGAAAGTCTCAAATGATAACTTATGTCTTTTGGAAAATACAAGTGACCCTTGGATTTGGCATGAGAGATTTGGACATTTGAATTTCAAACTCTTATCTAGACTATCAAAACATGATCTAGTAAGAGGCCTCCCTAAAATGAATTTTAAAGTAGATAGTCTATGTGATGCATGTTAATTAGGAAAACTTAGAAAAAGTTCCTTTAAATTAAAAGATATGATTTCAACTTCAAAACCTCTTGAATTACTTTACCTTGATTTATTTGGCCCATCTCAAATTCTGTCAACAAATCATATTAAATATGTTTTTGTAATTGTACATGATTATTCTAGATTTACATGGACAATATTTTTGAAACATAAAAGTGATACTTTTGAATGTTTTAATAACTTTACAAAAAGGATTCAAAATCAACTTTCTCTAAAAATTATAACCATTCGTAGTGACTACAGTGGTGAATTTGAAAATGAAAAGTTTGAGAAATTCTACAATAAAATGGAATAACTCACAATTTTTCATTTCGAAGAACTCCACAACAAAACGGAGTAGTAGAACGTAAAAATAGGACGATTCAAGAGTGTGCGAGAACTATGCTTTCAGATAGTAAATTACCAAAGTATTTTTGGGCAGAAGCAGTTGCTACTGCCTGTTATATTTTAAATATAATTTTAATTAGACCTTTAACTGATAAGACATCTTATGAACTTCTTTACATAAAGAAACCTAAGGTATCTTATTTTAGAATTTTTGGAAGTAAATTTTTTATTTTAAATACAAAAGATAACTTAGATAAATTTGATTCTAAATCTGACATAGGAATCATTACCGGATATTCTAATAGAAGTAAAGCATACAGAATGTTTAATTTAAGAACTAACACCATCGAAGAAACAATGCATGTTTCATTCGATGAAAATCTCAAAATTTTTGAAGATACAAATGATGAAGAGGATTTAGTCACTCAAAGTCAAGAGTCAACTGAAACTAATTATGAAATTAATCATCCTAATAAAAGAATTAAACTTTTAAAGATCATCCTGTAGAAAATATGCTAGAAGATATGCAATCTGTTGTTAAAACTAGAAGTCAACTAAGCAAAATGAGCGATGTAGCCTTTATATCAACTATTGAACCCAAAAATCCAAAAGAAGCATTAACTGATGATTCATGGATTTTGGCTATCCAAGAAGAACTAAATCATTCAATAGAAATGATGTTTGGGAACTTGTTCCTAGAAATGAAAATAAAACTATAATTGGAACTAAATGGGTTTATAAAAATAAAATGAATGAACAAGAAGAGGTTGTTAGAAATAAACCCTGGTTAGTCACTCAATGTTATTGTCAAGAAGAAGGAATAGATTTTGATGAAACTTATGCTCCCGTAGCAAGATTAGAAGCCATTAGGATTCTACTTGCTTTTGCAAATCATAATAATTTCAAATTATACCAAATGGATGTTAAAAGTGCCTTTTTAAATGGATTTGTAAAAGAGGAAGTATATGTTGAACAACCACCACTTTTTAAAAATGAAAAATTACCAAATCATGTTTACAAACTTAAGAAAGCTCTATATGGTCTAAAACAAGCTCCTAGAGCCTGGTATCATAGGCTAAGATCTTACTTATTACAATCAAACTTTGAAATTGGTAAAGTAGATAATAATTTGTTTATTAAAAGAAATAAAAACGATATTCAACTTGTATAAGTCTACCTAGATGATATCATTTTCGGATCAACTAATTTTGAAATGAATAAAGAATTTTCTGAAATAATGACAAAAGAGTTTGAGATGAGTCATATGGGTGAATTAAACTTCTTTCTAGGATTACAAATAAAAATTAGATAATGGTATCTTTATTAGTCAAGAAAAATATGCTAAAGACCTAGTTAGTAAATTTGGATTGACTACTGCAAGTGGAAAACCCACTCCCATGGCAATCAATGGGTACCTAAGTAAAGAAGATCTCTCGAAAGATGTAAATCAAAAATTATATAGAGGAATGATTGGATCACTACTTTATATCACTGCTAGTAGACCTAATATCATGCATAGTGTTTGTCTCCGTGCAAGGTATCAATCCCAACCTAAAGAGACACCCTTAAAAGCCGTAAAACGTATCATAAGATATGTTAAAAACACCTTTGATTATGGCTTATTTTACCTTAAAATGATTCTTTTGACTTAATATCTTACTGTGATGCTGATTATGCTGGTTGTAAATCAGACCGAAAAAGTACAAGTGGAACTTGTCACTTTTTTTGGCATTATCTGATTTCCTAGTTTAGTAAAAAGCAAAACACATTTTCTTTATCAACAACTGAAGTAGAGTATATTTCTGCTACTTTGGCTTGTTCTCAAGTAATATATATGCAACACACTTTAAAAGATTTTGGTTTAAATATCTCAAAATCACCAATTTATTGTAATAATACTAGTGCAATAAATTTATCTAAAAATACTACTCATCATGCTCGAACTAAACATGTTGATACCAGACATCATTTTCTCAGAGATAATATAAGTAAGGAAGTAACTACTCTCGATTATATCAATTCTGAGAATCAAATTGCTGATATCTTAACAAAACCCTTAAATGAATCAATATTTACTAAATTAAGAAGAGAATTAGGTATTTTTTCAATAACTGAAATATAAAATATAAATAACAAAGTATAATTAAAAATTAAATCAAAATAAATCAAATGGTAAAAATATCAAGCACTATGTCGACATCCCCCCTCTACCCATGTCGACATATAACGATTTTTGAAATTTTCCCACCAAAATTCAAATAAGTGGTTATATATTCTTCCTATTTCGAAATTTTGACCATTCTCTCCGTTCTCTCTCTGTTCTAACTTTTGAAATCAATTAAACAATGGCCTCCTCTTCCAAATCAAACAAAAATTCAACCTTTTCGTTCCCTTCTCCTTCTTCTGGACCATTTCAACGAACTACGCTCGCACGAGTGATGAAAATGGAGGATTCTTTGAAAGATGCACTGCAACTAATGACGGAAATTCAAGTGGTGCAACTTAGAATGGCCAAAGAACAAGAACGACAAGGCAAAATCCTTAGAAATTTGCAAAAATTTCTAATGGGCAATCGCGCTAATCCGATCTTGACTGATGAAGAGTCTTCAGGAAATCAAGTGCATGAGGACAACGAGGAAGAAGAAGCCTTTATGGAAGAAGAGCATGCCAAAGATGATGATATAGTCGTTTGCGTTGGCCAAGTGTGCTTTGACAAGGATGGAAATCTAGTCAAACAATGTGGAAATTTCTGTTTCCGCTACCCAAATTGTTCAGTTCATAAATCTTCCATTTTCAAAGACACATATTAGTTTCTTTTCTCTCTTTCCTATTGTTTTATGTGTTTACTTACATTCTTTATGCACATGTAAATAAAACAATAGATAATTAATAAATAATTTGTGTTCTTATATTTGATTTCTCACTATTATAAGTATTATCATGGATTCTTAGTTAGGATAGTTAGTAATTTAGGACTAAGTTTTAGTTTTAGAACTAAGTAATGATTATTTATGATAACACTATCATCATAATCACATGTCATAGAGTATTAGATTAAGGGGGAGTTATATAGTTTGGAGTTAGTTTTTTGTTGATGACAAAGGGAGAGAAGTATAAAATAGGATAATTAGGTATAGATTAAGGGGGATTTATTAGGATAAAAGTAATATTTTATGAACAAAGGTTGTCATCATCAAAAAGGGGGAGATTGTTAGTCCTTGAGATGATGGTCTTCATGACAACAACCTTAGAATAAGATTATAAAATATAAATACTAACATTATTGTTTAGATATATATATGTATATGCATAATTTAACTATGCAGGTACCAAGAATGAAGACTGTACAGTATAGAGATTCAAGACTGAAGATATCATGATTGAAGAATCATGAGTATCAAGAGTTCAAGATTTCAATAATAAGTAATTTAATTAGGAATTTTGTTAAAATTCCTAGAAAAGCACTGACATCTTAAAATCCAATTTATTCGTGGAATGGAATCCACTTCAAGCCTGTTAAAGAGATGGAACCCTAAGTAGGATGTAACCTGCGAAAAATCTAGTGGAACAGTGTTTTGTATCCGCTAACCTTTTATTCAAATGATTTTACAAAATTATATCTTGTTTTCAAAATGATTTCAAAACCTTCCATTTAAAAGAATCAAAAACATCTCTCCTGGTTTTAAATATTTTTAGCCTCAAAATAATCTTTATTTTCAAAATCAAATTATCCTTAGTTTTAAACTATCTTTTAATAATAATATATTTAACTTTTAATATTTATACTTAGATTTAAATATAAAATTATAGTAAAATTTTATATATATATATATATACCAAAATATTATTCTGTGTATTTACTTATGTATTTTAACTATAGTTAAGTACATTTATAAAGTTTAAAATAGTTTTAATACAAGATAGAAGTTATTTTCAAAGAAAAGCAAATTACCAAAAATACCTTAGGCATGTCGACATCCTCAAGTACATCATGTCGACATGGTAGCAGTTTATTTCAAAAATTTGAATTTCAAAGGAAGTGTCTATTCGTCATATCCTTTCACGAATGGATATGGCTATTGTTCTACTATAAATAGGGGCAGTTTGAAACGAATTTTCATTCATATTTTCTCTGATTTCACTCCTCTTCTTCTTCCACATTTCTTTATACACATTTTTACCATTACTCTGCCGAAATCAACACTGAATCTAACTAGATCATTTCTGGTTTGATTCTCTATCACTATCTCAACAAGATCTCAGTGCTATTCAGAGTTATAGGCTTTTTTGTAATAAACTAAGCGAGAAAAGGTGTGATTATAGCCTGTGAAATCAATCAAGTGTGAAAAGGGTGATTTTAGCTTTGGAAATCAATTGGGTGAACCTGTTGACCGTGAAATCAAGTATCTCTACCCAGAGGATTGTGAATCTGGAGTGGTGTACCTCGTAGCCTTGAAATCGATGGTGTAGTTATACAATTTCTTTTGAAAGGAAATCTGTACTTGTGTGCGGGACTGGATGTAGGGTAACTCCGAACCAGTATAAAATTCGATGTGTTCTTTCCTTTATTGCTTTTACTTTATTTCTGCATCTGTGTTTCATTCTGTGATCATATATGTGTCTGAATATTGCATACATTTGTGTTCAAATTAACAAAAACTCAAAAAGATTTAGTAATTCCTTTAAACACTATTCACCCTCCTCTAGTATTAATCCTTGCCTTAAGATCCGTATTCCGCATTTCTCACAATGGCAAATACGCCGCAATGGAAAACGCCACAATGGCAATGACCCCAAGCTCCAGTCCTGGCACGCTGCAATGGAAAATGTGTCACAAACTCTCGGATAGGAACCCGAATAGTGTTAACGTGTGTCCCATACCACACGTTTGCATTAAACGGTTTACTAACTGCTAGTAAATTTCACAATCAAAGCAGTAAAAAGTTTTCCTTGTTTCATCGGTAAACTCGACCCGAAGGTCAAAACGATCAAACATACAAGTTGGGAATTAGCCGATAAGATAAACACACATGTCCCATACCATGTGTTTTACCAAATCGTTTAATCCTCCTTCTCATTCGCTCGAAATGTGCGAAAATGTGTGATTTGTATATAAAATAAATTACTTTGAAAAACAAGCTTTTAAAACCAATTTTTGAAATCAATTTCCTATTTAAAAATTTCCCTTGCTATAGAGAATAAATAGATTTTATACTTGAAAATGCTTTAAAATATTATATAATAATTATTTTAAATTGCCTATTAATTTTAAAAATCATTTCAAAAAGATTTGGAGAAAACCGTGCTCGAAAACGAATAAAAACAAGGAAATCCACGCAAATTGATATTCGAATTTAAACTCGAATTAAATTCAAAACAATTCAAAAATTGAATTTCATAATCTCCAAAATTTGGCTAGTCAATTGATTGACATCATGGCCTTTAATTGCAATAAAAAAACAACTCGAAATATGGCAAGAAAAAGCAGGAAAAACAAGTCGAAAACACACGAACACGAGCAAACAAGGCCTCCCGTTGGGCTATATCCAGGTCGACCTGGAGGTCGACCTAGGTCGACCTCCTTGGTCCCTAGGTCGACCGAGGAGGCATTGGTTCGACATGCATGTCAACCCAGGGAGGTGTGGCAATCGACCTACTGTATGAACTTTTCCCAGTTCGATTTCTGTCTGTGAACTGATTTTCAGAGCAAGGTTTGACATAGCAAATGACGATAATATTCAACCAAAATTTGCATAGATGGAGTTCAAAATGAAAACTACCCAATGCAAGACAGCATTTCATTGCCGGAATCACAGGATATAAAGTCTCAAAGATTCAACAGAAATAGATTATAAACAAAGAAATTTCAACTACAGGAAATTGCAAGCTGAAGCGAATTTTTTACAGATTCAAGCACTGGCACTTTTGTTTTGGCTAGATTGTGAGCTTATACCACTCACCTTGATGACAGATGATAAAAGCTTGGATTTCGTAGCAAAGCTGAAGCCTTTTGCAGGATTGAAGCTTCTAATACCTGTACAGGAGATAGGAAGAACATGCAAAACAATATTTACAGTAAATTAGAAATCATTCACTGTAAAAGAATTTTGTAATGAAATTTAAGTGATTTGGAGTTGTTTACCTTTTATTTATAACTAGATTGTAAAAAGCCTTAATTTTTTTGAATTAAAATGAAGAAATTGCTTGATTTTTGAGAAATTGGTAGAGAGGGGTTTATTTTCTTTTGTTTCAGCTGAAGGAAGAAGAAGGAGGTACGAATTGAACGTACAACAACTCCTCTTTCTCACTTCTTACCAGGTTATGTGATATTGGGCTGAGTTGTACCCAAAATAAAAAAGAAAATAAGGCGGCTTAAGATTAAAATCAACACTTAGCCAAAATATGTGTGCATATCACATATACACACAAATACAATTTTCTTCATATTTACACACAAGAAAAATGTAAAAACTTGTATACATGTAAAATAAAACATTTTTCCATCATATAAAAAGATTAATTTACATTTTTAAAACATTTTTATTATTAAAATCCTTAATTTAACAAAAATACACCGTTTACTCAAATAAATGAATAAAATATTGTTTTTAACTTCTAAAATTCTACAAAATTTATTTTTTCACTTAGAAAAATATTTCAAACCATTTCCAAACATAACTTATAGCCATATTTTTAAACCAGTCACCTTTTATTTCAATAAACCACATCTAGAAATTACACACTTCTTTAAAAAATCATTAAAAGAAGTAAATGGGCAATAATTAATATAATTATTGCATTTTCTCTAAAATGAAATCATTTTCATTATTTAAAGCCCATATTCCATTTATTATCACTCCAACAAAATAAAATAAAGCTTGGAATTTCATTTTCTCATTTTAAATTCTAAAATTCATTGTTTGTTCCAAATAAACAATTTAATTTCTCTAATTTTAATTTAATTTACAGTACTAAATTACAATTATCATTATAATTCAATATTGAAAGTTAATCTCTAAACCTGGGTTGTTACAGACTCCCCTTCTTAACAAAATTATGCCTCGCAATTTCTAGAGGAGAATTTGTATTCAACTTATTAATTTCATCAGCCAAAGGAAAAAGAAATAAGCTTGAGATAAAAAGAAATTCTCACCATCGCTATGCGAAGATAGAAAACTAGGATAGGATCGCTCAATAAACTCTTTGGGTTCCCAAGTGCAGTCATTAGAATTAGCGGACCATTGATCTTTACGAGCGGCACATCCTTGTTTCGAAGGTATCTCACCTTCAAAGAAAGTACGCGAATAGGGTACTGCACAATAGATAGGTCTGGTGAGATCTCAAGCTCTTACAAATTAGGAGAATCGGTAACAGAATCTGTCTCTCGAAGACACTTACGAAGCTGGGAGACGTGAAACACGTCGTGAATGCCAGATAGATGAGCTGGAAGTGAAACTCTATAGGCCAAGGGCCAATACGTTCAATAATAAGAAATGGTCCTATAAAGCGAGGAGCCAATTTTCCAGTCGTATTGAAATGCATAACCCTTTCCGGAGGAGAAACACGAATAAAGATGAGATCACCAACAGAGAACTCGAGAGGCTTCCTACAGTTGTCCGCGTAGGATTTCTGGTGGCTCTGTGCCTCTTTCATTCTCTAATGAATAAGAATAATCTTCTCAGAAGAATCACGAATATAATCTGGGCTAAGAATAAGCTTCTCCCCAGATTCCAACCAACATGAAGGTAATCGACATGGCCTTCCGTATAAGGCTTCGAAAGGAGCCATAATGACACTAGACTGGAAACTATTGTTGTGGGAGAATTCCGCAAGAGGTAGGTGATCCTCACAAATACCACCGCAATCTAGAATGTAAGCACAGAGAAGTTCCTTAAGAATACAATTCACCCATTCAGTCTGTCCATCAGAATGCGGATGATATGTTATGCTGAAGTTAAGCTTTGTTCCCAAAGCTTGCTGAAAACTCTACAAAAATGACTCGTGAATAGTAGATCACGGTCATAAACAATCGAACTAGGAACAACATGAAATCTCACAATTTCCTTGATATATAACTTGGCCAAATGAGAAGCACTCTTATTAGAATTAATAGGAATGAAATGAGCAGACTTAGTGTAGCGATCAACAATAACCCAAATGCTAGAATGGCCCGATCTCGAACGAGGTAAGCCTTCAATGAAATCCATCGAAATTGATCCCATTTTCATAATGGAATCTTTAGGGGCTGAAGGAGACCAGAAGGGCGCTGATGCTCGGCTTTGATGAGTTGATAAGTCATGCAATTACTCACATAACTTGCTACATCGTGCTTCATGCCTTTCCAACAATAAAGGCGATGCATATTGGCATGCATCTTGCTACTGTCGAGATAAATGGTTTACTTAGAACAGTGATAGTCATCGAGAATGTCACGCCTAAATGCAGAATCAGAAGGCATAATAAGACGGTTCTTCTTACGAAGACACATATGAGAATCAATGCTGAAATCCTGCAACTCCTCATCATGGTATTTAGACTCACAAATCCGGACAAGGTGCACAAGATTGGGATCACGACGCTGAGCATCGACATTACGATCTAATAAGCTAGGTCGAGCTTCCAAATTGAATAATAAAATAGAAGAATCAGAAAATGGAGCTCGATCACAAATATCACAAAGGGATAAGGTCTCAAGAACATCCCACTGACTAGCATCATAGAAACAATAACCGAATATTTACGACTAAGCGCATCAGCAACACGATTACCCTTACCAAGGGTATACTGGATATCAAAGTCATAGGAGGCAAGGAACTCGAGCCGACACTATTGCCTCATATTGAGCTCCTTCGAAGTGAACAGATATTTAAAGGATTTGCGATCGGTATAGAGAATGAAGCGCTCGGCTAATAGATAATGCCGCCAAATCTTTAAGGCGAAGACGATGGCGGCTAACTCGAGGTCGTGAGTGGCATAGCGAACTTCATTTGGTCGCAATTGTCTAGAATCATAAGCAACTACCCGATCCTTCTGCATAAGCATGGCACCAACGCCATATCTACTAGCATCAGTGTTGACAACAAGATCATGATTTCCTTCGGGAACCGCTAAAATAGGAGTGTTTGGGAGAAGCTCCTTCAACTGCTGAAAAGAAGCTTCAGACTTGCCTGCAAATAAATCGAACGCCTTTCTGAGTAAGTCTGGTGAGAGGAAGCACAATACGAGAGAAATCCTTAATGAATCAACGGTAATAACCCGCCAATCCAAGGAAGCTACGAATCTGATGAACATTCTCAGGCCTCTTCCAATTCCGGATGGCTTCGATCTTCGAGGGATCAACCGAAATGCCTTCGAAAGAAACGACATGGTTTAAAAACTTAATCTTATTCTCCCAGAAGTGGTACTTGGAGAATTTGGCTTTAAGCTGATGATAACGAAGAGTACTCAAGACAATTCTCAAGTGATTAGCATGCTCGGCTTCAGACTTCGAATAAACAGTCATCGATGAGCACAAGGACGAACTTATCGAGATATTCTCGGAATACTCGATTCATAAGATTGATAAAGAAAGAAGAAGCGTTCGCCAAACCAAACGGCATAATGAGCCACTCATAAGATCCATATCGAGGGTGGAAAGCTATAGTAGGTATGTTATCTTTCGCAACTCAGAGCTGATGAAAACCAGTGGTAAGGTCGAGCAGAGAGAAGACCTTAGCGCCACTCAATTGATCAAACATCTCGTCGATCCTAGGCAACGGATACCTATTCTTGATAGTCAATTTGTTAAGCTTGTGATAGTCGATTCAAGGCCTAAGAGTCCCATTGGACTTCTTCACGAAGACAACCATGGCACCCCATGGTGAAAAACTAGACTAAATGAACTACTTAGCTTTAAGCACAACAACTGCTTCTTGAGTTACTCATTTTCCTTTGTAGACATCCTCGTGGGAGGACGACTTACTGGCTGTGCGCCTGGAATGAGATCAATGTGGAACTCACTCACCCGCTTGGGTGGCAAACCCGAAACAGACTCAAATACATCAGAAAAGTCACAAATAATAGGTATACAAGATGTATCATCATCATCTCCAGAGTCTAGAGAATATAAAACCACTTTGGAATTTCCACATTCCGAAGAACAAGTGATAGATGAGCAGATGAACCTGGATGTTGAAGATATAAAACTCTCTCAGAACAAATAAGTCTGGCATCATATCACACTAGCCAGTCCATACCCAAAATCATATCAAACCCTAAATAAGAATTAATGTGCAGATTCGCACGGAAAGAAAAGCCACATAAAAATATATCCACATCCTCACAAAGCATGCTAAGGGTTGCGGATCCCTTGCTAAGATTTGCAATCCTCAATGAAGTAACCGTACACTAAACATCCAAAGAAATAGCATCAACGAGCTCCTTCGATATGAATGAATGCGATGCACTCGTATCGAAGAGAACCCGATAGAACGATAATAAAGTAAAATAGAGCCTTCAAGGATAAAAGGAGATGTACCTCTGCACTGAGAAGACCCTCCAGAAGCATCCACTAAATTCAACTTGCCAGACTGGGTATTATTCGGAGCAATAGGGCAAGTGGCAAGATGGTGGCCTTCCTTCTTTCAATAACGACAGAAGAGAGGCTTAGGACAATCTCGAATCATGTGGTCAAGAGAACCACAATTGAAACACCCTTTTTGAGTAGGAGATGCTCCACTTGGCTGAGAATGAGAACTAGATCCAACAGGCTTCTTTTTCTTGGAAGGGAAAGAGTTTGACTTTTGGAAAGGAAACCGCTTCTTGTTAGGGTTCTTATGAACCTCAACCTCATCACCACTACCGCACTCCTCGACGACGTCGAGATGAAGCGTCGAGTAAACCAACTCCTTGAAAGAAAGCTTGAGTTGGAGAATCAAAGAGTTCTTGAGATTCTTCTTAAGACCAGAGACAAACTTCAGATTCTTCTTATAGGGAGTGCTAATGTATTCAAGACCATACTTAGATAAGGCCTTGAACGATGAAACATAATTAGAGATGCAGGAATTTCCTTGCTTCAATTCGAGGAAGCGAGGGGCCAATAAGGCTTTCTCAGATTCAGGAACGAACTTGAGCTTGAATCGTTCTCAAAACTGAGTCCAGGAAAGAGAAGACTTATCGAGCTCGGCTATGAGAAGCTTATATAAGTCGAGAGCGCGCTCTTGTAGCTTGCTGGATGCCATAAGAACTCCGTGATGGTCAGAAAGATTCATGCGAGAGAATATGCGCTTGCACGTGCGAATCCAAGCCTAGATTTCCAGAACAGATTCAGAGTCTTTGAATGGCTTTCCTTCGAGATGAGAGAAATCGCCGTAGATGCGCGCAAGGACAAACTTGCACGAAGGAGACGAGGGAGTAGGAGCTGGAGGCTAAGTGCCCTTAAATAACTCCATGAACTGATCCACAGACATATAAACGCCATCCGGATGCGAGCCGCTAGATTGCCCAACATCCGAGCGTTGTCCTTTGCCTCTTCCAGCCATTAGCTAAAAGTTAAGATAGATAAAGATTATTCATAGGGTAGATACCATTAATTCAAACATGGAATACTACGGAATTAAAATGCATTCCAAGACATATTCACAAACTTCTACCTATCCTAAAGGATAAGAAAAGGACAAGGCACGGTGATTAAGGGATTCAAAACACTTGTATTATACTTAGATGTACCCTAATATGTGCTTCTGTGCTGTGTTTATCATATTTTGTTCTGAACTCAGCTCCGATACCAAGCTGTGATGCCCCATCCCGAGACCCACATTAACAAAGAGTATTACTGGGTAATACCGTTTGATAATGCGAAGAATATGGCTATTTAGGAGCGACCATCTACAACTTTGTATTATGTATTTATTGGATATGTCGATCCACTTGAGATAGAAAAAAATATAGAGCATTTATCGAAGTATTCAATAGATATTTAAGACAAGGCTATAGATGGTCGCTCCTAAACAACCCTATTCTCTGCATTAGCAGATGGTATTACTTAGTAATACTTTTTGTGAATGTGGGTCTCGAGGTGGAGCATCACACATCGTGAAGAGGAGATTGAGATCTACATTTTTCCTTTTGGAATTATTTGATTTCGATAAGTGGATGATGAGAAATTAAGGAAAGAAGATGAGGAAATATCGGCCATAGAAATCATATGAGAGGAAGCGGCGAAAGTTTTTCAATTAGGGTTTGAAGAAATGAAAACGAGATGCGGCCTGTTATATAAATTTCTAACCTGATTCATCCTTAAAATTACGAACTCCAAATGAAGCGTACCGCTTGGCGTTTTATACGTTATACCCCTATCCCGAACACAATGGAACTAGTCTCGGGAGCCAATTTCATCATATTCAGAAGATAGCTTTTCAAAATCAAATTATTTTAGTTAAATTCCTTTAATTAATTTCTACGCATTTTAAGCTCTCATGGCTAAACGATAAGTCCTTTCGTTACGAGACTTAAAATCCTATAATACTTCACTAATACGGATCCGATGATACTGGTTTCAACGAAATACAAGACAATGCCAAAAAGATTATGTTTACCCGTTAATTAAAACAAGTAAATCCAAAAATAAATGTATTCACTTTTAAATTCAATTTGAAAAGTTAACAATTTTCATTCTTGTTTAAATTAAATTTAAATCAACTTTTGAAACCATTTTCATTCATATTAAATTCAAGATTCAATTATTTAAATAATTTCCAATATTAAATTTAAACAATTTAATTATCCATTAAATCACCATATTTGAAATATAATTTATTTAACTCAACATTTATTATACAATTCTTGCTATTGATTATAAACACATTTAATACATAAAATTTCATTTCAATTCTTGTTATTGCCCAAATCTTCGGAATTGCTTATTTTAAAATTTTATTTAAGTTCATATTAAATAAACTACATTTGTAAATCATTAACCATTTTTATTTAATAATTATATTAAATTTAATAATTTAAAATAGTTAAAAATACGGGTCGTTACAATCTCCCCCACTTAATACTTTTTGTCCTCGGAAAGGGGTTAAGTAAGGAATCAGACAATTGATATATTTTACTCAAAATAATCAACTTATAAAACATTAAAATCTTATTTACAAAACCTTTACATGCTTCCGCCGCGCCACTCCAATATCGGCTTATATAAATCACAACTTATTTAAAACAAGTTATAAAAATTTTAAAGTCTTAAAATTTTCTAATACACGGATTTATGGAAAATCTCAGTAGCCTCTCCTTTGTGCGGCTCGATCATAAAAATTTACAATACATACATACATACATACATATATATATATATCAAATATACATCTCAATGATGAGACATCTTGTAGGGAAGAATATAAAAGTACAATATGCAATCCGAGATATGCACCCTACTATTATTAATACGAGAGAGTTCGCTCATATTAAGCAAGCAAAAGCAAATCAAATATGTGTACACATCCAAACGGTCTTTGTATGTACCTATTTCAACTCAAATTTCAATATTATAACATATAAAAGGATATAGAAGCATGTATGAGTTTAATAGAACTATATAACATGAATTTTGAATCCAAATCATAAACACAAGCACTAATACACAACCATAATAATCATATGCAATCAAAAGTAGTACTAATAATGGTTTGCAACAAAAAAAACCATTCAACCATTAATATTCATCAATTTTATTCACATCCATTTGATTTACGTTCAATTTATTTGCATTAAATTTGTTAAATTTTGTTGTTTCACTTTATGTTTGACAACATTTCATACTAAATTCATTTATGGACCATTTTATAAATCATTTCACTTAACCTTATTTAAGTTAAATTTTATTTCATTACCACTTAGTATATTCTCTTTAATACTAATATCATTTATAAACCATTTCATAAAACCATTTAAGTTTATCATAAACATTTTATAAAACGCAACTCATGTTTATTATTACTTCATAACTTAAGTTCATATGAATTCATTAATTCACTTCATTAATTCATTTCCTTAATTCATATCACTAACATTACTTAAGTAAAAAAAAAATTATAACTCAAATTCGTATTAATAATTTTTTTCTTTTTATCACAATCAATTTCATTCAACTTTTCTTGAGTTAACTTTCATTTTGTAGTTCATTTCATTAACTTATTTCATTAATTAATTCCATTTAACTTGACTTAAGTAAAATTTCATTTCATGATTCAAATTTCAACTTCCTTATTTCATTAATCTTTTCTTAAGTTTATAATCATTTTATACAGATGTATCTTCTTTTACACAGTATTATTCAAATCATAATTTTCTCAGAAAGCTACAACTAATTCTTAAAACATCTTTTGCAAAAATTTTATTTTACAAACAATTTACAAAGATATGATTTAATTTATTATTTGTTTACCTTCTCTTAAGTTCATATCTAAGTAGTATTTTTTTCACTACTCAAATTATTCATTTAACATTTCTTAGAACATTACCTAAGTGTATAACAATCCTTATAACAAATTAATTTTTTTCATAAACATTTCTTTAACACAATTTCAATTTGAAACATTTTCATTACTTAAGTTTAGCTTGTACAATATTCTATTACATATTCATATTTAACATTTCAACTTTTTAAACATTTTTGGTAAGTTTTATATTTGTTTTTAGAATATAATCGAGTATTATATAAATTTATCATATTCAGTTTAGTTAACAAGAATGTTCAATAATTTACACATGTTTAAATTCCCATTATCTTAAAATTTAAGATTTATAATTTAACTTCTCATATTTCATTTAAACATTAAGCTTGAATTTCTTATTTCTCATTTTAGAAGTTTCCAGCTATTCAACTAAATTCACTTATTCTTATAAGTGAAAATCATTAATAATAGAAACTTAAGAATTCAAATATCGTGTTCATTTCAAATTATTTTGAAATAATATATATATATATATATATATATATATATATATATACACACACACACACACACACACTCATATCTTTTATATATATCAAATCACACTTAGAAATTTTAAATCAAAATCTGTTTATCAAACCAATTTCATAACAAATACTAAATGGCCTCCTCCACTTTGAGTCGATAATATATGTTGATGATGCGGCCGTCATCACTGAAATTATTTTCCAGCAACAGAAGAGGGGAGCACACGACTTATTTCCTTTTAATTCTTTTTTGAAACTCTATTCATGAATATTTTTAAATAATACTAACTATTATATCACAATCTTAGAAAATAATTCCAAAAGCACCGGGATTTAAGTTCTCAAATTCTCAGCTTTTAAATCTTTTCTATTTATAAGCTATATAATAAATATACTTATACAATTCTGTTACCTTATTATGAAAACATTTCGTTGATTTACATCTTTGTTATTGCAAACGATTCTTATTGTGATTAGATTTCAGTTTAGTCTAATTATCGAATGCTTTGTGAAATAGAGTTCACAAAGTGTTCGTTTTTAGTTTAAATCAACCAATAATCGATGATAACCAAATATTATCATCTCATAACAAACAACATTCATTAATAATCATACAGGTTTGTGATATCGCTTTATATATAAGATATAATTTAGGTAAAATTATTTCATTTACCCTCTTTTAAAGCAATATTATGTCGAGATGCCTCGTTTAAGTGTTTATAAGCCCTTATCGATAACATGGCTCCCATGCACCAACCAGAATTCGTAAATAACTCAATAGATAAGTAAACACAATATAAAACATTTTATAACACTAACAAGTACGCGCTCTCATACATACGTACATACACACACACACACACACACACACACACATATATATATATATGCTCAAATAAACACATTCTAGGGTATTACTACCCTATCTCTAATGAATCAAACCCCAAAAAGATAAGGTTATCGCTAAACCAAAGCTCTGATACCAACCGTGACGACCCTCATTTCAAAAGGTTTAAGTCGACAATAACTGTAACAACCCAGGATTTCACTACTTTGACTTATTAATTAATTGATTTTAAATAATCAATGTATAGATTTTATAATAAAAATAGAAAATATTTTAAATAATTAATAATGATAGTGAAATATTTTTTAAAATGTGTTTAAAAAAAATACAGTTCAATGAAAAATAGAAAATGTGAGCGGAAATCGTGTTTTGAATTTTCGACGTTTCATCGTGTAAAAGTTGTTCGAAATGTTGTGCACACTTTTGTATATATATGCACACTATATAAAGTATATAATATGGTTTAAGGAACTATATTAAGGCTAATAAACTTAATTAAGTTAAGTTAAACATCAACATAACGCATTGGCAACTAATAAAAAAATATAGAATGTCACATCTTAGGCGGACAAGAAGTACAAAGGCTAGTAAAATCAATGTTTACATGTTCCCTAATAAAGAAATTTTGAAATTTATGAGCAGAACATCGATGTGACATGTTGGGTGAGATGGCATTCGATTTGTGGTGGGTATGGTCCTAGGGGCTTTATGGTAATTTAGTTTATGCATTGTGTATATAAGCAAACTCCTAATGTTTTTCCCATTTCTTTCATTCATTTTCCATTTCATCTCCGTTCTCTAAAGATTGCTTAGGCTTTATAAAATATTTTCTATAGATTATATTTATATTTCAAAGAGAGAGGAAGAGAAAAAAATAGAGAAAGGAGAAAAAAATTTTGAAGTTCAAAGTGTTTAAAACTCCTCCTTTCAATTTCAAAATTACTCCATTTTACCCGAACTTCCATTGGCCGTAACTTCCTATAACCTTGACCTAATCATGATTTTATTTTTTAAAGTATGTACAATTCTAGTGGCTACGACTTTGTAGTTTACTACTTTTTTGATTTCGAGCTTAGATACTCCAAAAATTCATTTTTTTTTTCAAGAGTATTTTTTTAACCTAGATTATGAAGTCCAAAATTCCATTCACCTTTTTGATTATAACTTCCTAAAAATTATCCAAATTAAGTAATTTTTTTAAATGATAGAGAAAATAATTATCTAAAACTTTTATTTTGGCTACCCTTTTAAATTCCAAGAATAAATGGTACAAAAATCGAGAAGAAAATGGCCTATTTTTGAGTGGCTTTTATGGTTTTCCACTCTTTCCGAATGCTAAAGTATTTCGAAATTTTTCAGTGAGTGAACTTATTAACCTTTTGGGAAGAATTTACTTATATATATATGTATGTTTTGGTTATGTGGTTATATATATACACACACACACACACACACACACACACACACACACACACACACACACATATAAATGTTTGGTTTGGATTGTGGTATTGTTTAGATATGTTGGTTATAAAAAGGTTGTGATTGATGGTTATGTTTGGTGATGATATGATTGGTATATATGAACTTAGATATCTCATACGTGTTAATCATGTCTTGAAGCTAAAGCAAATTAGCAAGTAAACTAGTTAGTAAAGTGAAATTATGGGTATCCATAGCGATAGTCGTTATGGATGTAGTTCGCTTAAAATTTTGATTTTTGCAAAGTTTGGTTTTTATACTTTAAATTATTTTGTGAATATTTTTTATAAACTAAATAATAATGTTTTTAAAAGTTAATTAAGGATTTAATAATTAATTGTTAATTAATTAGGTTTTAGTAATTAATAATTAATTAAGTGCTAATAAGGTTTATTAACTTTAATTAATAAAGATTAGTTCTTAATTGATTATCTTTTAAAGTTAAGATTTGTTTTAAATTAATTATTAATTAAGTTAATTAATCATGAGTTAAGTATATATTTTATTTTTAATTAATTATTAATTAAGTATAAGATTAATTATTAATTAATTATTAATCAAGTGCTTAATTATTTTAAATTATAAATTATTTTTGGTTTAAATAATATTAAATTATTTATTTAAGGTTTAATTTGTTATGAAAATTTTAATTAGAGATTATTATTTTTATTAATTAAAATTAATTAATATTTAGTTATTAATGAAGGTTTAAATTATTATTTAATAATTAATAAAGGATTAATTTGGGTTTAATTAATAGTTAATTATTGTTTAACTATTTCATTAAATTAAGTTAATATTCAATTATAATTAATTATGATTTAAATAAGGATTTAACTTATAATTAATTATTTTTAAAAAGGGTTTTTAAAAGTTTTAAATCCTTTGGTTTCCAAAAGTAAAATTGTTTAACGATACTTATTTTTGAAGATGGATTTGAATATAAGTGATACAAGTGTCGATACCATTAAGAAATCATATAACTGTGAATGAGTTATAATGTAAATTTTTGGATTGTTTTGACATGTGATAGCGTAATAAATCCCCATTCTGCCATAAATTGATTTATTGTTTGTTGGGTTGTTTGGATATGTGTTAACAGAATAAGTCCTCATTCTGCTATAAATTGTTTGTTTGCTTGTTTGTTTGTGTGGACATGTGATAGCAGAATAAATCCATGTTCTGCTATAAATTGTTTGTTTGTTGAGTTGTTTGGAAATGTGTTTGCAAAATAAATCTCCATTCTTCTATAAATTGTTTGTTTGCTTGTTTGTTTGTATGGACATGTGTTCGCAGGATAAATCCCTATTCTGCTATGAATTGGTTGAATGGTTTGGACATCTGTTTAGCAGAATAAATTACCATCCTGCTATTTGGATATGTATATGCTAGTTAGTCCATATTGACATGTTATTCCGTGATTTGGATATGAGTGTATTTACATATATGCTGATTTATGTAATTAACTGCTAAGTGAATTGAAATGGAAAATGAATGGTAACTTAAAATAGTACCATTGGGATTGCTAAGTCTCTTTTCGAATTTACTAAAGTAAGTTTTTGAATTAACTTTAATTTTTTTAATCAATTTGGGTTTATAGGTTATAAATGATTTTCAAAATTTATTATCATTTTATAAAGTTATTTTTAAATAATATCTTGTTTTCTCTAAAAGGGGTTTATTTAATAAAAGGTTTTACCTAAAGTGATTTACAAATGATATCTTGAAATTAATACTTTATAAAGGAGATTCTATAAAGGAATTATGAAAGAAGATTTTTAAACAGTTTTAAAAATAGAAAGAGATTTTATAAATCAATTTAGATATTTTTGAAAGGAGTTTTAAATCTAGTTTGAAAACTTATAAACAGAATGTTTGGCCATTTAATATAGAATTTTAAGGAAAGGGAATTTCCAAATTGTTTTGGTAAATACTTATATTGTTTTTTTCAAGTATAAAGGAATGGTAAGGGTTTGGGGAAGTGTTTTGGAAGGATCCTTTGATCAAGATTATAAGTGATTTTATTAATTAAAGATTAATTAACAAGGGCTTAGAGGATCCCATATGGAATCGAATCAATGTTGAATGATTGTTATTTGATATTTAAATAACCAACTATCCAATCTAGACAAAAACATAACTTTGGAAGTATCTAGGATAAATATGAGAATTATATGGTATAGTTACTGTCGAAGGTGCTATATTGTACGTATAAAATTATTTTATTCTTCTAGGATAAATGATAAGGAAATCCGTTCACAAAGATTAGGAGGTGAACTCCGCTCTTATCTTTTATCTATTTATTTCCTAAAGAAACGGGGCTGATTTTACTGGAAATATCGAAAGTTGTTTCGAAGAAACCAAGATCGGATATGTTATCCGAAAACCACTTCGACCCAAGACTTTCAAAATGAAGACATCTTGAAGCATGAGATTGAAGACGGAGCCATTGAAGTGCAAGGGCTGCTTGCTACTAATCTTGAGGGTGATTCCAAAATGAATGTACTAGAATTAGCGCCTTTGGTTTGTCCTTATCCTGGATAACTTGTATGGATGAATGCTAGCATTGTATTGATGCCCGGAGGGCTGTATTAGCATTCCAAGTGGGAATTCTATTCAAAAGGTAAAACATAATCGCAAGCCTCATCAACCGGGAATGACTGAAAATCTGAGGAGATGTAGCAAGGCTATGTGGGTCACAACCATAAGGGTATGTTATCACCCTTCTAGATACATCTACATATTTATGGATTGGCTGCGCATGGGATCTCGATTAAAAGGGTTGCAAAGCAACCAGGATGATGTTGATACTATCCAGTAAGGGGTAGGTCGGTCTTGTGTTGGCAGGAGATCCAAGCGAGGCCCTAGGTACATTTTCTAAACGTGTATTATAATAGGTGGTACCCCAGTGCCTAGTTATTGTATGGAATCCAATCTCCAATATGTGCCTTTACGGTTTTGATTGTAGATCATAGTATGCCGAAATATAATTAATATAACAATTTCAGGTATGGTTAATAAGCATTTGTACTCTAAAAATTATTATAATATAACTGGATTTTCTATAATAAAAAAACGTTTTAGTTATTGTAAGGTAAAAACCCGTCCGTGTTTATGTGCGGCGTGGTCTTATGAGATACCTTTGATTTTAAAATGGTTTTGAACATAATAATTCGGTTGTTTGAGTTTACTTACACCAGATCCATGTTTGATCCGGAGTTTTATTTTCTTTCCCTAAAACTCTTAGGTGCTCAAATTTTTATGGGCAGCCAAGTAATTCAGGTTTTCCCATAGATGAATTTTGGAGGAGCTTAGAGCCGCAGGCTTCATCGATAGCTAGTTATTATCTTCTTTATGCTGTATTATACGTGTCTTATATCAGTTAGGTAGGGACAGGCTATTGTAACTGTCCAAGGGTAGAATTGTATTAGTATGACTCTGATGTATCATTTTTGAAATGACTTTGTAAAGTATTATGTTGATTAATATATGTTTTTCTGTTGCACTATGAGATTTTGTGATTGTTTTTATTTATTTTATCTTTTATCTTCTTCTTTTCCCTTAACGATCGGTCTTTCTAGCACTTGAATGCTCGACACGCAATACAGTGAACCTATTAGTGTCAATTCGAGGGTCGAAAACCTGGTTCGTTACAATAATCCACACATGTCCAATTCAAACAATCCGAGGCACAGATAATCAATGGGGTTAATTAAGAAGAATAAGAAAAGAAGAAAACAAATACAGAATCTCACAATGGAATGACAAAATATAATAATCAAATAAACAATTCATGAAGCTATTTATATTATACATTTGATTAAAATTTTACAACATCTATTAGAGTTATATATACAACATAGAAATAGAATACAACAGTGCATCATAACAACATGATGCATAGGAATAATACTAGTAATAATAATATACCAAATCTCCATCTTCATCTTTCAAAAAATAATCTTTAATGCACTAAAAACTCAGGGTTGATCCGAGCGTAATGAAAAGACAAAACACTCGAGTCGGGACTAAGATATCCTTTTGTGAATCAAATCAATATCATATATAAAAGGAGTGTAATAACGTCAAATATGTTTACGTGGTTTTACATCTCATATCCAGTTATAACGTGTGTGCAATAAACCAAGAAATGTTACGCGATTTTCCATCTCTTAAGGATCCGTCAAAATATCTATATATAGTAGAATACGATATATATAGATATATCCATAAAATAAATATTTTTCTTAGCGTTAAGGGTTTACATTAATCCCCCTTAATGCGTTTTTAAGTATTATCATACAGTTTTCATATAACGCCCCAATAGCACGTCGGGAGATAGGGATGCGCCGTGATTCGACAACACTAAACCAAACTCGTAGCGGTCTCGTATAAGGATAAGAGTATGATAAGGCACATGAGGCAATGCCTAAGTTAGGATACTACCAGTTTGGGTCGCAGAGCTGGTGGTAACGTATCGTAGCCATGATCGCCCACTACGTCCATCCATCCCATATCGAGTCAAAGGGAGCTCATCCCAAATCAAGGTGCACTAATCTAAACTAACATCAAAAGTAATAATATGGACCAAGTACAAGAAGAAAATTGAAGAACGGATGTCTGCTAGGGATAGCTAGCTCACTTGGCCCTATCCAGCGATCATGTGTTAGTCATTTCAAATTGGAACAAGTGCCAGGGTCTATCCATCATCGTTCTCTTTCTTCAAACCTAGCAACCATACACCATATCCAACTACTTTGTTCTGGAGTCTTCACCACATACACGGTTGTTAAAGTGGTTCCATTATTCATAGAAAATATGCCAATAAGAGGCGCCGGTCTTTTCAACAACCAAATGTCATTTTACACACCGGGTGGTTCTTTTACATTTCGAAATAATTCTTACTTGATATCAAAATATCATATTCACGTCAAAATATCATTTGTTTCAAAATCCTCATATTTACTTAAATATGTCAATTTCACTTAAAAATCATTTTGACTCCAATATCTTATTTTTACTTTCATAATCATTTCAAATTTTAGCTTAGGTTATAGCTTCATTTTTAGCCCAATTGGCATTTAGATCCACGATTTAAATATAAAAATTCCACCCATGCACATTTTTAATTTTTTTAGAAAATAGCTTTAACAATTTTAAATAGTTTAGAAAAGTTAAAATAGTTAAAGTAGATTATATATTAAATGGTTTGGAAATTTAAATAATTTAAAAAGATGAATTTTAAAACAGTTTATAGGAAAATAGTTTATGGTGAAAATAATTTCAAATTCGAAACTGTTTCTTTCAATTTCCAATAAACCTAGATTCAGGTCCAAATTCCAATCATACTGATTCAATTTTAAAACTTTCAATTCAATCGACTCAATTTCGATTTAAATTCAAACCAACTTTAATTCTGATTTCAATTCGAATTAACTTTAATTTTAAAACATTCATTTTAACTTCCTAAAAGGATCAATCAAAGTTAAATCTGATGGTTTTATGTTTTTGTTTCTCCATTCATGTGACGAAGACAAAACAAGAATTCTACAATGCGATCCGATAATAATGCATAACAAACTGTTCATTATCAAGCCTTCAGATCTAGATGTAGGTAATGTTTATGGCAACATCACACCAGTACAAATAAGAGTAAAGTTCTTCAACATTCCAATTTTTGCTTGGTCGGCATTAGGTGTAAATTGGTTGGCAAGTAGGCTTGGCAAGCTGCTTTGTATAGACATTTCCACTGAAAAGTTAGAAAGGCTTGACTTTGTGAAATGTATGATTGAGATTAAACCTAACAATGACATTGTAGCTAGCTTTAATATGCAGTTACTAGATGGAAGAACTCAAATTGTTGAAGTTAGGTATTTATGGAAGCCAGATATTTGTTTTTCATGCAAAGTGTTTGGCCACATAAAGCAAAATCGTGATAAGAAAATGTTAAGGAAAACTAGAAGGAAAACAAATGAGTTGATTAGAATGCTTCGAAGACAAGTAAGCAGGCTAGTTAGACTAACAGAGGCAAATTCACTAAACCAAAAGTTCAAAAATGGCAAGCAGTTTCGAAAAAAAGAAAAAAGGATCTAACAATGAATCTCAAAATGGAATTACTGCTGGCCAGGACACTGTTAATAAAAGGATAAAAAAGTGTTGAGGAAAATGAGGAGGGTGAAATTGATGTTAACATGAATGCTGAAGTGTAGAAGTTTTCAAAATCTAATGTGGTTGAACATAGCAATATGTTTTTAACCAGAAATAAATTTGATGTGCTAGTGATGAAGCAAAGATAACTTAATAAATGAAACAAATGAAAATAGGAGTGAAGTTTTCTCGGATGATGTGCAACCCAAACAAAGTAAAGAAGGATTTGTTTTGTTTAATGAGAAGTTCAGTGTTTAAGATGGAGAAAATAATGATATGAATGTTACTATTGATAAAGGAAATGATAAGCAATGTGCAAGTAGTCATGTTGACCCATTGGCCGAGCCTACCACTTCCATATCTAATGCAATTATTGATGATGAAACTTTCCAACCTGATACTTCATCCATACATGCTAATCTACCTACTTCTCTGAAATCACCACATATCTACTTCTCAAACCAAACAATTCCCATCCCTTTCAGTACCTTACCATCACATGTGCATGTACAAGCTAATATATGCACAAGAGAAATAAATGCCACAACCAATACACAAAATCCTTTACCACATTCAATGTATGTTTCCCCACCTAACCAACCATCTATTTCAAAACCATGCATGCAAGATCAAACAACTACTGCTCCTCTTTCACCTTTTCCAAACTCAACAGATTCGCAAAACTATGGACACATTTTACAACCACCGGGTTGGAAGAACCCGCCACCAATTAAAAGCTCATCTGTTTTTCAATCCTCTCTCACATCATCTCTTTTGTTTTCACTTCTTCCACCTCTTGTTCAACTTTAAATCAAAATTCTACTTCCACTGAATCCATGACTTCATCCATTTCTTGCAAAAACAAGAACCCAAAAAAAATCAACCATGCTAACACTAACCTAAACTCCATAGCAAACATCCCATCAACTTCTTTATTTCTTAATCCAAAAGAGCAAAACACACCTCTAACCAAAGGTAACAAAAAGAAACTTCTCAACAATCTACAATTTAATCAATAATGCACAAAATGGGGGCTTGGAACATTAGAGGTGCACTTTGTGATGTCAAACTTGATTAATGTAATAAGTAAATTAGAGAGCATGATCTGAAGCTTCTTGCAACTATCAAAACTAATCTGAACTCAACACTATCAGCAAGAGCTTCCAACTACATTAATCCTTTGTGGAAGGTGGACTCCAACCTAAATGAATCACCATTTGGTAGAATTCTCGTCCTTCATGATCCTACTATATTCACCCTCAACCCTATTCTATCCACAAAGCAAATGATACACTTCCACTCCATCCAGTAAATGAAGCAGCTTGTATCGGCAACCAGAGATAAAAGAACTTTACCACTTGTTATTTCTATTGGGCTGAGAATATTGGGTCAAGCGTAAGGCCCATCACTCTTTATATTGTATATATAATGTATCTCTCAGCATCAAACGAAAGTATCATTTTTTGTATCAGTGATATCAACACTGTTTCATCAATAAAGATTACAAACATCTATTCTTCTTTAATAATATTTCTGAAATCATAAAACTGTATACAAATTCTATCTTGGTACCACAGCATTTTCAGAAGCTTAACAGCTCTTAAACAAGAACTGATCCATTAGAGAAATCTCATCATTTGGATCAGTTTACCCATCAGAATCATTTTACCATCACCTGGGTAAAGAATCCGTTCAAGGACCTACTGCCTTGCCAAGATTTGCAATCGGCAGTAGCATAATCTCAAAAACAGATTCAAGAATCAAGGGAAAAAAATCATAAATCCAGACAGAGAAGATCAGAAACTCATCAATCAAAAAAAAGGGTAAGTGCCATACCAGGAGCAATCAGAGAAACCTCATCATATTGCTCGGTTGCAACATACCTGTTGAAGGAAGATTTTCTTGAACTCTTCATAACCCATTCTCTGATTTTTCTCAATTCTATCTTTTGAAGAAGTTTCTTCATGGCTGAAGGAAGCAGTGCTACATCAGGTAATGATACTAGCACTTCACTGCAATCCATGGATGTTACTGACAGTTTGATCAAAACTGTAGCTAGCCCACACTCCAATCTCATCACTGCACAACTTGAAGATGACAATTATCTTCTTTGGAAAGTGCAAGTCGAAACTGCTGCCAGAGGATATAGTCTTGATGGATATATTCATGGCATGATAGCCACTTCACCCAAGTTTATCACTAATCAAGAAAACAAAACTGTGAGTAATGAGGAATATTTTAAATTTCAAAGGCAAGATAGTTTAATAAGTTCTTGGTTGCCTTCTTCAATCAGTGTAAAGCTGTTACCACAAGTTATAGGGTGCAAAACAGCAAATGAAATATGGACTACAGTAGAAAGAATCTTCAATACACAGTCAGCAGTCAAAATAATGCATTACAAAAGGCAGTTACACAATATAAGGAAAGACAGTCAATCTATGAAAGAATATCTCTCCAAGATCAAAAATACTTGTGATCTACTTGAGGCAGCAGGACACAAAATGTCCAATACAGAACATGCTTTAACAATATTCAGTGGTTTAAGTGATGAATATGAGGCGGTAGTGGCAGTTATTGCATCATAAGAAACTCTACCCTCTATTGATTATGTTCATTCTATACTCTTGGCTCATGAAGGAAGGCTAGACTACAAGAAACCCCCAGATACAAACATGTCTATTAACTATGCTTCAAACAGTAAAAACAGGAATCAGAATTATGGAAGAACAGATCAACAATCACAGAGGGGAGGTCAGAGTTTTAGGGGAAGAGGCAGAGGAAGATTCAATGGCAATAACAAGCCAAAATGTCAGATATGTGAAAAAGTTGGACACACTGCTGTCAAATGTTACTTCATATTTAATGCAAACTATGTGCCAGGTCAGGGATCAAACAATCAGAAAAATGGTAATTATAGTGCAAACATGGTACAAGTACAGCAAGATTCAGGCAAACAACTCAGTGGAAACAGAAATTAAAATCTGGATGAAATTGCTACAGCAGATCACATTCAAGATGAGTCATGGTATCCAGATTCGGGTGCAACAAATCATTTAACAAACAACTTAGAGAATTTAAATCTGGGCAGCAGAGAATACAGAGGTAAACAATCTATGATTATGGGAAATAGCAAAGCAATTGAGATCACACACACTAGTAATGCTTATATTAAAGGTGAAAGACAATTATATCTCAATAATTTGTTAAGAGTACCCAGTATTAAGAAAAACCTTTTGAGTGTCTCTAAATTTGCTCATGACAATAATGTCTATTTTGAGATTTATCCAACTTACTGCTTAGTTAAAGATATTCTAACTAAGGAAATACTCTTGCAGGGTAATACAGTAAACGGCCTATACAAGTTCACCCTGACTAATAGCAATAGTTCAAATTGTAATAACAATGAATTGGAGTCATGTGAAACCAGTAAAAATTGTTTTGATCTTTGGCACTGCAAATTAGGTTATCCATGTACAAGTGTTGTAAAACAGGTTCTTAAAGAAAATAAATTTTTCTTTGATGATATAACTTTGCCTTACATATGTTCTTATTGCCAAATGGGCAAAAGTCACAAATTAGCTTTTGGAGATTCTGTAACAGAGTACAAGGTACCACTTGAATTGATTTCAACAGATTTGTGGGGACCAGCACCCATCTGCTCTGATTTTGGGTATAAATACTATATATCCTTTGTTGATGCATGTACAAGATATACTTGGATATGCTTTTTAAAATCCAAGGCAGAAACTTATAATTATTTTATATATTTTATTGCACAAGTAGAAAGGCAGACCAATCATAAAGTTAAAATCATTCAGAGTGATGGGGGTACAGAATACAAGTCACTTAGTAAATATTTTCTAGATAATGGTATAGTTCATAGAACCACATGCACATCTAAACAAAATGGCATGGTTGAAAGAAAACACAGGCACATTGTTGAGACTGGTCTGACCCTATTAGCACAAGCATCATTACCTTTAAGATTCTGGCCAGATTCCTTCAGTACTGCTGTTTATTTAATTAATAGGCATCGAACCAAAGTACTAAATGGAATATGCCCTTTAGAAAAGTTTTTAGGTGTCAAACCAGCCTATCAACATCTAAAAACTTTTGGATGTTTGTGTTTTCCCTATCTAAGACCATACAACAGTCATAAATTAAACTTTAGATCTCAACCATGTACATTTATAGGTTATCCAATCAAACAGAAAGGATACAAGTGTCTAGATGGAACAGGAAAAATATTTATAAGCAGACATGTAGTCTTTAATGAGAGAATATTTCCTTTTGCAAATGCTAGTATTAGAACTACACATAAAGTTTATAATCCAAAGGTTTCCTTACCAAACATACCAGTAATGCCACATATATGGCATACTGATGAAACTGAGAAAAGAACAGGAGCCACTGGATCACAACACACTATGTCATCTGGACCAGGTCATGATGCAGTTGGTCAACCTGCTACACATCCTCAGTCACCCACAGAATCAAGCAATGAAGATCAAAATAGACATGAAAATCAATCAGATGATACTGCAAATCAGGACAGCAATTCAGAGTCATCTGATGCAGATCAACAGACAAAAACAGGTCATCATATGATTACCGGATCAAAGAGTGGAATCTATAAACCAAAGGTTTATACTGCAACTGCATGCACCACAGAGCCACAAACATTTGAACAAGCATTCAAAGATAAAACTGGAAAGCAGCAATGGATGAAGAATACCAGGCGTTAATGAAAAACAATACATGGAGTCTTGTTCATCCACCAAGCAACAAAAACATCATAGGATGTAAATGGACTTACAAAATGAAAAGAAACCCAAATGGGACTATGTCCAGGCATAAAGCAAGACTTGTTGCAAAAGGGTATACACAAGAATATGGGTTTGATTTCAGTGAGACTTTCTCACCAGTGGTGAAACCAACTACCATCAGAATGGTTCTTACAATTGCCTTAAATAATAACTGGAACTTGAGACAGTTAGATGTAAACAATGCATTTCTGAATGATGTTCTACAAGAAGAAATTTACATGGAGCAGCCACAGGGATACAAATAAGGCATCAATCTAGTGTGCAAGCTAAACAAAGCCATATATGGATTAAAAAAAGCTCCCAGAGTATGGTTTGATAGATTGAAAGCTGCATTATCTCATTTGAGCTATCAATCTACCAAATCAGACAACTCCTTGTTTATCAAAATTTATAGCAGTCTTATTGTTTACATACTGATATATGTCGATGATTTAATTATAACAGGTAATGATGAGAATGAAATCAAAGGCATAATACAGTATCTTGACAAGCAATTCTCAATTAAGGATTTGGGTGAACTAAATTACTTCCTAGGAATAGAAGTAAAGAAAAAGTCAGATTCAGAAATCTTTTTAAGCCAAAAGAAGTATATCAAGGAGTTGCTGATTAAAGCAAAAATGGACAGTACTAAATCTCAACCTACTCCAATGATCAGCCATCAACAACTATCCAAATACAGAGGAGAATCAATATCAAATATTAAACAATATAGAAGTATTGTAGGAGCCCTACAATACTCCACTATAACAAGACCAGATATATCTTTCAGTGTTAACAAAGTTTCACAATTTATGCAGGAACTACATGAAGAACACTAGAAAGCAGTCAAAAGGATACTCAGATATCTCAATGGCACAACAGATTATGGCATTATGCTAAAGAAGTGTAAACAACTAAGCATCACAGCATATGCAGATGCAAACTGGGCAACATATGTAGATGACAGGAAGTCAGCAATAGGCTACTATATATACTTAGGCAACAACCCAATTTCTTGGTGCTCAAAGAAGCAGACAACTATTTCCAGATCCAGCACGGAGGCTGAATACCGTAGTATAGCTGGTGCTGCCGCAGAAATCATTTGGATTCAATCATTACTTTCAGAAACGAACATCAAAACAGAGATAAAACCAACATTGTGGTGTGATAATCAAAATACGGTCTACATGGCAGCTAATCCAATCATGCATTCAAGAACAAAGCATATAGAGATTGACTTATATTTTGTTCGTGAGTTGATACAAAGAGGAAAACTTCAAGTGAATCACTTACCATCAACTTACCAACAAGCAGATATACATACAAAGGCATTATCTGCAAAGAATTTTCATCGATTCAGACAAGATCTAAAGGTTGAATCATTCAGTAAAGAATGAAACAAAGATCTCATCTTTATGCTCTTTGGTTCAGATCTATGGTAGCATCGGTCCTTAGATCAAGTTTCAAAGACAAATCGAAGCAGTAAAAGACAAATCATCTCAGTATTATCACTTTCGCTTTAGATCTGCAAAGCAAAGCAACTTGGATGTTAATCTTAGCATAATAGCATGATATAAAAGTTTTGAAGAAGATAAAGGAGTTTAGAAATGATTCAGCTCGGCCGAACATCCAGATCGCTCATGAAAGATTAAGAAACCCTAACCCTAGTATCTGGTTGAGGGGGGGAGTAAATGAAGCAGCTTGTATCGGCAACCAGAGATAAAAGAACTTTACCACTTGTTATTTCTTTTGGGCTGAGAATATTGGGTCAAGCATCAGGCCCATCGCTCTTTATATTGTATATATAATGTATCTCTCAGCATCAAACGAAAGTATCATTTTTTGTATCAGTGATATCAACACTGTTTCATCAATAAAGATTACAAACATCTATTCTTCTTCAATAATATTTCTGAAATCATAAAACTGTATACAAATTCTATCTCATCCACTTGCCCTCCTCATCCTCCTTTTTTTATCACCATTGTTTATGGTGAAAACTCTTCTTCCCCAAGCAATCTCTTCTTAACCTTCTGCCATCACTAAGATAAAGCACTCATCCATGGTTGGTGCTAGGGGACTTCAACTGCTCTTTGAGAATATCAGATAGATATGAAGGCAATGTCTTGTCCGTAGCTGAAATAAAACCCTTAAATAATGCCATTGACAGCTCAGAATTAATTGAGATTAAAGCTGTTGGCGCACAATTTACATGGAATAACTCTAGAAAATCCAAGCCAAGAACTTATTCAAAAATTGACTATGCTTTCTCCAATCAAAACTCTCTATGCAAATGGCCCAACTTATGTAATTTCCTACTTATGCCTGGCCTATATGATCATTCCCCTCAAATTCTCTCCTTTGGTGGACCTGCTATGAAAAGAAACTCAAATTTTAAATTTTTTAATGCTTGGGCTGAAGACCTTGATTTTAAAACATTGTTAAAATGGCTTGGTCTAATAATTTTTATGGCAACCCTATGTTTATATTACAGTGTAAGCCCAAAGCAACCAAGCAAACACTTAAAGACTAGGCTACAATCAAATTTGGTGGAGGGAACAATGTCTCAAATTATCTAAAGGATGAACTTGGCAAAATTCAAAAAGAGATGATGCAAAATATGGACAGCCCTATCCTTGTAGCTCATGAAGCTCAGTCGTCATCAGAATACAAAGGAGCTCTCATCCTTGAAGCCAAAATGATTAAACAGAAGCTTATAAGTGATTGGATCAGAGATGGAGATAGAAACACTGCCTTTTTTCACTCATCTCTAAAATCAAAGCACTCCAAAGAGAATATCAATGCATTATACAACCATCAGGGTGAGTTAAATAATGACCCTAAAATTATTAATTATATGTTTCTTACATATTTTAGGGACCTTCTTGGGAACTCATTAAATTTTTCCCCTGATCTCTCACCTCTAAACAACTTAAGTCTGCAAGAGTTAGTTAACAAGATCTCAGCTTCATTAAGACAACTATTACTAACACTGAAACTAAAGAGGCTTTTTTCTCTTAATTCTACTTCATGTAGAGGACCGGATGGTTTCAATGCTTATTTTTACACTTCATGTTGGGACATTGTGGAGATAATATTTATAAAGCCATACACAACTTTTTTAACAAATGTAAGATGCTGAGGGCTATTAATGCTACAAACTTAGCCCTAATCCCCGAGGTTCAGTGTGCAGAACATGTGCATGAGTTTAGGCCCATTTCATGCTGCAACACTGTTTGCAAAAGCATCACCAAAATTATTGCTCCAAAACTTAAAGTTGTGCTACCTAACTTGATTTCTTATAACCAAGTAGCATTCCTACCTTCTAGGAGCATTCTTGATAATGTGCTGATGTCACAAGAACTACTTAAAGGCTGTAGTAACTGTCAAACTTCTCCTAGAGCAACGCTAAAACTTGACATCTCAAAAGCATTAGATTCCATTCATTGGGAATCAGTGGTTAGGATTATGTCCAAAATGAACTTCCTTAAACACTGTCACTGGATTTATGCACACATTTCTATGGCCAACTTCTCTGTCATTGTTAATGCCTCTAACATTGATTACTTTCAAAGAAAACAAGGAATTAGGCAGGGTGATCCTTTGTCTGCCTATATTTTCATTATTGTTATGGAGGTTTTAATGTAAATTTTTAACAAACTGGTTGCCAATGGTCTGTACAAACTCCACCCCAAATGTAAGGACCCTTAAATAACTTCTTTAATGTAAGCTAATGATCTTGTTTTTTTCACCAAACCAGATCTGACTTCTATCTCTGCCATCTTGCTGGTTTTGATGCTTTTCACTCAGTCACTAGTCTAAAAATTAACCTTTTAAAATAAGATATTATGGTGGCTGGTGTTTCTAACTCCCACATTCAAAGCATAATCTCCATGACTTCTCTACAGCTTAGTAATGACTCTATCAAGTACATGGGGCTTACTTTAGCCACATCAAGAATAACCAGAGCACAACGCATGCCATTATATGAAAGGATTCTTACAAGACTATAGAGTTGGACTAATAAGTTGCTTACTCAAGCCGGAAGGCTCACTCTTGTAAAACCGGTTGTTTTCTCAATGATAGTCTGCTAGTCTAGAACCTTCATACTCCCAAACAAACTGATCATGATGATAAGAAGTGCTCTGAATAAATTCTTTGGCATGGTACCATTCACACAAGTAAAATGACTCCTTGTTCATTTAGCAAACTAGAGCTGCCAAGATCCAAAGGAGGTTTAGGAATTAAAAGCTTGGTTGTTTGGAATAAGGCTTCCTTTACTAGACACATTGATGATTTGCTTAACAGAAAGAACAATATTTGGGTTGAATGGTCTAAAGCGCATATGCTACCAAATAAAAACTTTTGGAGTGTGTCTATGCCACAAAACTACAGCTAGACATGGATAAGCATGTTGGATTTGAGGCCTTTCATTCTCCCCTTAGTCAGATATGACATTACATTTGGTGGTAATGTCAGTTTATGGGAAGACCCATGGATTAAAATGGTCTTATTCTGCATAATTTTTTAAGCCCTAATCAAGTACATCAAACTGGCATTGTCAACCATGCTAAAGCCTTCAAGTATGTACAACTTGGTAGAATTCGTATCTCATATGCATGTAACCAGATGGTTAGGCAGTTGTGGGTTCATTTTCAAGGTCTTCACTACCTTTTATGGCCTTTGACTGTATTAAATGGACCAACAAAAGCATTTCATTCAATGTTAAAAGTGTGTACAACAAGCTTGCCAGGCATGATGAAGAGCAGGGATTCAGTTGGCATAAAAGAATATGGTTGCAGCGTAATACTGAAAGAGAGAACCTCATTTTGTGGAAAATTTTCAGGATTGCCCTCCTTATCAAAGCAAAGCTCCATCATAGAGGCTTTAAGCTTAATGTTGCTTGTGTTTTCTGCCATGTGGAAGCTGAAGACTGCCTGCACCTATTTTTCATATGCTCATATTTATTTGATCCATGGAAAGAAATTATGAACAGACTCGAAAGAACAAACGTGACTAGTTTTAGTGAAGAGGAATGGTATTTGATTCACAAAGCAACTGGGTGGAAGGATATGGCTTCCTTCAGCCTTCTCATCACCTTGAAAGTCTTTGTGAGAGTAATATGGTATGAAAGAAATGAGATAGTTCATCAAGGAAAAAGGAAATCTGGATTGCAGTTGAAGCACTATCTTATGCATAAGATAAGAAATGGAATGGAATGCTCTATGCTTGCTTTTGATCCTAAGATTTTGGCAGCTTTTGTGTAGCTTTGTTTCCTTTTGTGTTTTTGTGTTTTTTTGTGTTGTCCTCTGTGTGATTGTTATGCCTTCTCTGTTTTCTTTTTTCTTTTTTTCCTTTAAACCGTGGCCTCTCAAAGCATGTTTTGAGCTTGCTTATGTTGTTTTTATTCTCATGGGATTTCATAGGGGCCCAGTTAACCCCGCTGGCTTTGCCTAAAAAAATTTTATTACGGACACACGCTTTCTCTGTATTTTGACTGAAATTCAAATTATTTAATTTCTCTATCGAAATATTTACCTAATCGGATGCTTACGATAAACTCCATCGTAGCTCATAAATTCCAGCGTAGATCCCACCGACATCGAGATATTTTGGTTGTTACGTGCAAATAGTCTATTCTAAATCATTATTTAGAATTTTATTGCAACATACATGCACCAAAACTCAAAGGCTTACTGAGCGATAAATTTTTTGCTCAAAATTTGAATTGTATTAAGCATGTTGTATAACGAATTTATTACGTTAGTTTCAACAATTGAAATTTATGATGTTATTCTTATCAATGTTGTTCACTATAGTTCAACTACATTAGTCTTTCTCTTGAAGATACTTTTGCAGTCGATGAATCATATTCTTTCGGGTATAACTATCAAATCCTATTTTGATAATGTACTTGGAATACTTCCGGATTTGGCAAGCATACCATATGGCACAGTCAATCTCCTTAATGTTTTAATTAATAGCATAGGATTATTTATTATTGGCATCGATAAAAAACTCATAGTTTCTCTTTAATGTGCAAGAATATTTATTAGACATTCTAATGCATAGTGTTCATTTAGGTTTGTTTAATTGCATTTCATTCCTCATAATAAGTTTTATCCTTGGATCGTATCCAAATCCATTTTGCTACAAATAATTTCTAGAATAAATTCCTTCACTCTGAAGTTTGTATTTCTTGAAATATCAATTGTTTCTTAGTGCAATGGAATATGTATTCATAAACATTTTATAAATTGGCTTATATTGCATAGAATTGATTTTAGTTTACAAAAATTAAGTTTAAAAATTTAAATTGGTCATCCAATGATAATAATTCCAAAATTCATTTTAGGGTGATTCATATAAGATCCCTCACGTAAAATTATGACGTGCAGTATATCATCTTGCACCACCTGCCAACTCCTTAGCTAAGGATATGTTGGGGTTTCTAATAAATCCTTATCTTGTATGATTTTGTAAACCATTAGTTAGAAGAAATTAATTTAACCTTATATAATCTATATAATTTCACACCAAATTCTTATGGATATTTTAATAACAACTATTATTTAAATAATTTGGACTTTGCACCACCAAATTATCAAAATGACGACCAACCCTCAAATCTAGAAAAGATTATCATACCAATTTTGTTGTTACTTGAACTCTCTAAACAAAATGATCAAATGATAAATAATTTGTGCGATTCATATTTGAACAATAACTCAATTCAATAATTTCAAAACAATCAAAATTTGAATTCACTTCAACATTCAAATGATTTCGATTATAACACATGCCAATTTAATTTCAAACTCCAAAATGAATTTCAAAATCAAAATGAAAATAACCGTTTAAATGATTTTGGCATTGGGATTTATTTCGATGGTGAAATTTTTTGTTCTCAATAAGTTAAAATCGAAATTTCTCAAGTTAATAATTATAAATTGGATTTCGTTGAGCAAATGAATGAAATTTACAAAGATCACATGGATTTATTGTTTGAAACGTGCATGAAACAACGTGAACAACAAAACCAAATTCCAATGTGTGACGAGTAAAGTGATAATCCATCTTTTACCAAAATTGATGATCTTCAAATAACAGCTTTTGAAATTGAAAATGACAATCTTAATGAAGTTGCTTGAAATATGGTAATTTAGTTGGATTTCAATTCTCTTGAGGGTGCGAAACTCGATTTAAAATTCAATCTTCCTTTTTCCAATGTTGAAAATTTGAATACAACTTTGGATTTCAAACACAATACATGCAATGAAATTGTGAATAATTCAACAAAGGTAGATGAATTTTGTGAACATAAATTCTTTGGACTTTTTGATGATGAGTTGTTTAATTCTGAATGGGAAGATTTAGATCACCATGTTGATTTTGAAATCAATAATTTTAAAGAATTTCTCGATGATAGGTTTGAATTTAAATTTGGTGAAAATAAACTTGAAATTCAACTAATTGTTCTATCAACCCCGAAAATCAATGAAAATAAAATAATTCATACAATTTTTAATAAAACAATATTCGTTTTGCTAAACAATATTCAACTCTCAAATCTTCTATGGTTTGCTTTTTGTGCTGAAGCTCTCTCATACTTGACGAGACAAATGAATTAGCCTTTGGAAGACCGTTTCATTTACACTTTAACGATGTACTTTCTAATGTCATGTAGATAATAACCTTTTCATTTTCATGTAAATATAGGTCATATTTTCTTTTTTATTTTATTTTTATCCTTTCACATGGGTTGACTGTGGGGACACAGTCAAAATCAAGTGTGGGAGGAGTCTCGCCTTCATTTTCGATTTTTATGATTTATTTTTTGGCATTTTCTTTCTAGAACTCAAAATTTTGAAAAAAAATCCCAAAAACAATTTTCTTTTTAATTACTTTTGAAGAAACACTATAAGATAAATATATATTTTTGCTATTAAATTGAAATTTTTGAAAATTTAATTGTCTTAACAAAAACAAAAATAAAGTTTGATTACAAGTAACTATGGTTTATCTAGTATATATGAAGGTTTAGAGGTGATACTTATGAAGTATATCCTAACTGAAATCTTTGTTTAAAAAAGTGGTGGATTCAAAGAAAAGGTATAACATTTTTTATGTTCTAAGTTAAATGGTGCTAAGATGATTTTGCAAAACCCTCTCTTCAATATATATATATATATATATATATAACAAAAAAGACAAACATTTTTTTGTATATATGTATTTTTTTATTAACACCTAGAGTCATGTGTTCACACGCAAGTATGTACACTCGCCGTGCTCTATACCCTTCTCACATAAGCCCGAAAGGCAATGAACGATTGGTATATCTGGTCTCATTTTATCTAAGTTAGGTTTATGTATATAAAAAATCTTTGTAATAATGCCTACAATCGATAGGTGTATACACTCGCTATGCTCTGTATTCACCTCACGTAAGCTCAAAAGGTAGTGCATGGGTGATATATCCGGCCTAAGATTTCTGAGTTAGGCATATGTGAATATTGTTAATTTCAATAAAAAAAATTGTAAAATAGAGAGAGCAAGCAATTGAAATCCAAGCACAATTTTTACTTATTTGATTTGATTTGTTATTAAAAAAGAAATGAAAAGACCACTTTGATAAATTTGAAAATCAACTAAGGATCCATTTCATAGTTGCACTATGTTATCAACTGAAACACTTAGCCAAACTAGAGTCGATTTGTTATGATAACTTAGCTTTTATTGGTAATTTTGACAAGTAAAGTAACTAAAATTTCATGATGATGATCAAAACTTATATTTAACTTATTTGTGTCAGTTTACAAGTAAATCCTTCATTTGTATATATTTTCAAAACTTACATCTATGAAAAGCCTCATGAGACAACACTCATTCTGTTAACGCTAAAATGTGAACGCTAACACCCCGGTGTGTGAAGTGTAGTTGTGAAAGCACCACCCGATAGATCGGGAAAGAATTACAAGCAAGTAATAGCGGAAAAGCAGTAAACAACAACAATTTTATAGTGGTTCGGCTTAAGGGTATAGCCTACGTCCACTCTAAGTACTTTTATTAATAATCCCGTTACAAGCTGATACAATTCTTCTCAAGTACAATATACTTCAAGTTACAAGTAATTTGGAACAAGTCTTAAGCTTCAATGTCGATTAAAGTCCTTAAATTCATGTTGAAGATGTGTGGTTTCTTCGTGAAGTTCTTTGATGTATTCCTCTAATCTTGAAAGCTCTAAGTGTTGATGAAGTTCTCAATGCAGCAAGGTAACGGTGTATGAAGAGAATGTGCCCCCAAAAGTCCCCTGAAAGTTGGAGGTGGCTATGTATTTATAGGCAAGCCTGGATAGAAGTTTTTTCGCCCAAGTCCTGAGTCGTGACCGACTCAGGCTAAGTCGTGGCCGACTTAACATAAGTCGTGGTCGACTTAGCGAGTTAACATGCGCGTGTCTGAACTCATATCACTAGTCTTAGGTCGTTGCCGAGTTAACATGCGCGTGTCAAGTAGCTGTATAGGATTTGCCTTCATTTGCCTGGGTCGTGAACGGCTTGGCATATGTCTTAAGTCGGTTGCGACTTAAGTATAGGTCGTGCACCTTTCCATGTCCTGATCAGTTAGGTCGGCAACTCCCTTAGGTAATTAGATCGGTACTTAAGTTAGGTCAGTAGACTTCCTAAGTCGGCATCCTTTAAGGCATTAGGTCGTTATCCATTTAGGGCCTTAGGTCGGGAACTTTGCAAGGGCATTGAGTCGTGAAGTACCTTGAGTCGCTGTCCCTTCTGAGTCATTAAGTCGGTAACTATTGAGTCGTCATTCATTTTAGGTCGGCAATGAGCTAAGGCTGTTGGGTCGGTATTTATGTTGAGTCGGTAGCCTCGTTGAAGTGTTAAGTCGGCATACCCTTAGGCCTTAGGTCGGCACCCCCTGTTGAGCTTTAGGTCGGCACGCTTCTAACTGTTAGGTCGGAACCTCTTGATGCACTAGATCGGTGAGTCATGGTTAAGGCGGAGTTAACATTTGCCCCTCGAAGTATACGCCTAAATATTAGGTCGTGTGCTTCGATAGCCCTTAACCCGTCCCCTCTTAGGTCGGTAGGTCGTATGCGACCTAACAGTTAGACCGTATGTGTTGCTCCAAATTTTCCACCGCAGGGTATAAGTTAACTTTCTTCCTCTTTCTTCGTCACTTATTCTCTTGCCTGATTCCGCCATTAAAGTATTCTCAAATTCCTAGAAGCAATTTCCTTCCAACTAATCACCGATAACCTCTACCATCCATTGCGTAAGTGATTCTATTTCTCTTTCGATCGTAGATTACTTGTCGATTCATGAATCCTGTCGCTCAAACACGAATCGCCTCTTTGTGTGATGCTCCATCAAGAATACCATCGTTTTCGTAATTGATGAAGTTTAGGTTGCTTGAGATAATTGTTGATACAATGAAGGGGGTTTATCGCCTCAGGCTCGATGGTCTTTGATGGCAGGACATCAGATCTGTGACAATTTCAAATTGTTTTATTGGGTTATTGGATTATGTGAATGAAGGCGGCTGCTGATGGAATGGTTATTGGGTTAACGGGTTGAATGTAGTGAGATGTTAGCTCGGAAGCGACTCAGTGAATTTGGGTAGCTTAACATTTGGCCGACCTTACCCTTAGATCGTAGCCAAATTAATTCTTGGGGAAATCTGCCGATTTAACCTTCTACTGATTTAACCTTGAACCGCGGCCAAGTTAATCCCTGAGTCGTGGCCGAGTTAAACCCTTAAACCGTGACCGAGTTGGCTCTTAAACCGCTGCCAAGTTAACACTTAAGCTTTGGGCATGCTGACTTTTTGAGAGCATAGATCCACTTTGAGTTTCTAACTTGAACTGCCAAACTAAGTTGCCTAAATTTTGAACTGCCCCAACTTTAAATTTGCTTGAATCTCATTGTATTATTTCACAGATCGCATTAACTTATAAGCTGCTAACCTGCTGAAAATAACAAAGAAAGAAAACCAAGGCGAAAATACTGCCATTGACTGCCCACGTCAGATGACAGATTAGTCAAAACAAGACAAGCAACTTTATTATATTGCATGAAATGTTTGTGAATCAATCAATTAGAGTTAAACATTAATGCAAAGTATCAATAATCTGAACTGATTTATCTGCATCAACATCTTACTTGCATATTTAGGCTTAAAACAATAGTCCCTGAATTTCATAACTAACAAATGCTTGCTAGTTTTCATTCCAGTTATATTTGTTTACTGCTTGATTGATTTTACACAACACTTCACACACTTTAGGAAACGTGCACCTTCGTGTTTGAATACCCAGTTGTTTATGTAGAATGACTTCCCACCGAGAAGAAGAAGTGGTAACTCAAGAGGAAGAAACTTTTCCGATAGCTGTTCCCATAGAGAATCCTCCGGAGAGAACCTCGACTATTCTAACTTCGAGAGCGTTTATCCAGCTGCGCACTCAATTTGGCTTTGCTGAAAGTGATGTCCTACTCCCTGGGCCAAGTGATACCGCCGACAATCCTCCCCATGGTTTTGTTGCAGTCAACCGCCAAATGTGCTTAAGTGGGGCGATCCCTCCTTTTAACGACCTCCTTCGAACTCTTCTCCTTCGGTTGACAATCTCTCCGTTTCAACTTCATCCTAATGGCTACGCCATCTTGACGGGGTTGTGTGTTTTGTTCCGAAGAACTCTTGATCGCCTACCAAGTTTTGAAGAAATTCGTTATCTGTGCTCGTTTGCAAAGAGTAAAGATCATCCTTCCCTCATTATTGTGAGAAGTGCCAGAAACCGCAAGCTCATTTCCGATCTTACTGAAAGTGTTCATGGATTTTTGAATCAGTTTTTCTTTGCTCGCTGTCCCCCAGGGTTTTATGCCATCTGGAGAGTAGGAAGTAAGATTAGTGTTTCTATTTTTTCCGTTTTGAAACCTTTTCGAGATCCGAACTTTCAGTTGCTAATTTCATTCTTTGTTCCTTTCAGCACTTCCTCTCCCTTCTAGAGATCCAATTCATAAGCAAGTTTTTGAGAGGTTGAGTGACGTGGCCGCAGAAGAGAGGAGCATAAAATTTCTATTGAGGGATGAATTTTTACATCAACATGGGCTTCTACACGCTTCTCGCTCTATGCATGCTCATGAAGTTCCAACGGAAGTCCCTGATTCTCCGATAAAGACTCCTGAGTCTTCGCTAGTGAAGTGCTCCACTTCTGTTGATGTTGCGGGGCCATCTGATAAACTTGCCCCGGTTATCGAAGAGGAAGAACCCCCTCGATCTACTAGTGAAGGAGTTAAGAAAGCAAGCTCCAAAAAACAAGATGGCGATGATGTTTTTGAGGGGTTGAGCGATTTAATTGTGACATCTCAAGAACTTTTCAAAGATGATGTTTCTAAAACTGTCTCTTCTGTAATCGAGGCGACATCTTCTTTTCAACAGATGTCAACTCCTCCTACTCAAGTTATTACTACCTCTATTCCACAGAGTGGTTTGTAACTTGATGCGCGTAGTTTACACGTTACACGACACTTTGGATTTCTCATCACTTCTATGCACTTATCTTCTTGTACTTTAAAGATTTCTAAAGCTTATTATTTTAATTCCAGATTCTCCTATGGGGCGCAGCGGCTCGTACTATGATGATTTCCAGCGCTACGGGAGGCGTAGCCAGTATGATTACAAGCGTTACCTTCCTTCTTACAGAGAGTCGGATGAAGAGAGGGCCATCAGGAAAGCCGACGAGAGACGAGCGTATGAAGAACGTCGCCGAAGGGAACAAGAAAGACATGATCTTCCCCACAGAGATGATGATACCCAAAAGAGAAAAGCTCATGATGAGAGAGGAAAGAGTCACATAGACGATTCTTCTAGCAAGCGGGCTAGACTTACTGAAGAAACAACTCCTTCAGCTTCTGAACATGTCCCTGCTCAATCTCCTGCTCCCGTTCGCTCCGACATTCAAGCAATCATCAACCGGCCCGCATACCAAGTCGGGCAAGGTCCTCCCACTCTTCAAAGTCGATTTCCTCAGTGGTGCCTGAGAGGGGTTCGATTTGATCTCGACTTGGTTCCTCTCGACAAACCGGCTATGCTGCGAAATCTTGATTCTGTCAGGACCGATATCGAAAGAATGTCGAACTGGCAAAAACTCGTCGACGAACTTCAGAGGGTTAACCGAGCCAATCTCGAGGCCATGCTAACAATGGAGAATGATAAGGCTGAGTGGCAGAAGACTCTCGAACAGCATGACGCCGAAATGAGAAGTATTGCTTCCTACAATGAAAAACTGGAAGCGGAAGTAGAAAAACTTAAGGAAGAATTAGCTACTTCATCTACTTTCCATTCACAAAAGGAGAGCATGCTTCAGCAACAAGTACGAGATGCGCATGCCAGTCAAAGAGCAGTCGAAGATAAGCTTGCATACAAGGAAAAGGTCATAGAAGAATACCGTGCTGAAACTGTACAACTGCGAGAACAGACCGGCTCTCAAAGCTTGGAGATAGAGTTGTTAAAAACTCGACTTGCTATGGCCGAAAAGGAGCGCGACGAGGCTGTTGCTGGTAAACTTGCGGCCGAAGAGGCTCATCAAGCAACCAAAGATGACATTAGCTCCACATTATTCGATTTTTATCTGCACAGCATTTTGGGACGTGGCAGCCTTGCCTTTCTAGGCCCCAAGTATGAAATCACACTGGCTGAAGTTTGGGAGGCAGCACTTGATATGCTCGGTGGTAAAGGTGCTGGATATGCTGAGTCAGCCCTTGAAGAGCATTATCTTGATGATGAAGCCCGTGCCGCTCTTGCCAAGGGAAAGGAGCAGCTTGCCAGAGCGCGGGCCGGGATGGCGGAAGAGGAGCGTTCTAAAAAAGAAGTACCGCCTACTACCTCTGAACGTCCTCTAGTTTCTCCCGAGGTGGACATTACAGGCTCTAGTGCTCATTCGCCGCCTCCTACAAGAACCGGGGTAATCACCCCTACTGATGAAGAGGCTTTGGAGGACATTGGGGCTCAGAATTATGAGATTGAACTGACGAAGCCAACATCTCCAGGTAATTTCGACATTGGTCCGATTCAAGTGGATTACCTACTTATTCCTCAAAAATTTGATGAGCTTCTCGATTACCTCTTGAATCTCGATGAACCCATATCTCCCTTCTTTCGGGAAGATACTAACATTTTCAATTTTTCTTTTTCTGCAGTTGAAGCAACAAGTGCTGTGCAGACTTCGCCTTCTCTGGTTATTCCTCCTCCATCTTTTCAGGTGACTCCTCCTTCTGCTTCACAACCTGGGTCACAAGAGGAGAAAATTGAGGCTCTTCATGGTTTGGATGACCCTATTGCTTCGCAGGAGCAAAAAGATGAGGGACTCGAAGGAGGCGAGATCTCTCCGGAGCGGACTCCTTCTGACGACGTAGTTTTGTCCGCTCTCGTTACTCTGGGGAGTGAGTCTTCCTCGAAGAAAAGAAAGAAGCATGGGACATCGAAGAGGAGGGGGAAGAAAATTATCACCACTGAAGAGGAACCGGAAATTGCACCAGTTGCACCTCCCTCCCCTTCTTCCCTTATGCCTTCAGACCAACCTGAAAGACCTGAAAAGCTAACCACTCGGCCGGGTAAAGGGTCTAAAGGCGGCAAGAAGAAATAAAGAGTTGAGCTTTTTGATTCCTTTTTTGTGTAATGGTCGTATGTTGTGCAGGCACCGGCCCCTGCTTTTTATTTTGAAACCTGTATCTGCAATATCTGCAATTGAATAAAATGATTCTTTATTTGTACAGACTTTTGTTTGAATTTGAGAATGCATTTATTATTCATTTTTGCACAAGTTTATTTATACGATGTTGCGGTGAGCTTGTGGTATGTTGTTTGAGCGTACTTTACCGACATAGTTATACCGCTTTGTATGTAACTATACCATGTTGCCCCTATACCATGAGCTTACTGCAATATCGTATACTTTGAGGGGACTTGCATTCTCGTTTTCTAAAGAATAATTACTTCATTCTCGAAGAGAATTTTCGTAGAGTGCAACTTCCTTCATATAAGTTTCTATGCTTTGTCCTTCGAAGAAATCACTTTTTCCTTTTGCGTATGTATATATTTTGCCAAGTGAATTCTTCTATGTGGTAAAGCGGACCTCTGAACGTACTTTAACTTTCTTTCCCCTTCTCTTTTTTTTTTTCTTTTTTTTTTTTAGAATAGGTAAAGTCATCAAGTACGCTCTTGATGAGGATTTTTCTCTTTCTTCTTTTTTTTTTTTAAAAATAAAAATTTGTGCCTCTGAGGAGAGATTTTTTCCACGTTTCAACACTTGGAAGTTTTATTTCAATCTCGGTGAAACGTGGGCTTCTGAAGAGGTCTTTCTTTTTAATTGTGTCCCCGGGAGGGGGTTGTACCTCTGAGGAGGGATTTCTCACGTTTCAACACTTGGAAGTTTTATTTCAATCTTGGTGAAACGTGTACCTCCAAAGAGTTGTGCCTTCGAGGAAAGCCTTTTCACGTTTCGACACTTGGAAGTTTTATTTCAACCTCGGTGAAACATGGGCTTCCAGGAGGGTCTTTATCTTGTTTTGCATTTCAACTTTGGTGAAGTGAAATTCCGAAGAGCGGTTGTTACACTTCAACTCCTGGTGAAATGGGCCTCCGAAGAGGGCTTTTATCTTGTTTGCATTTCAACTTTGGTGAAGTATAATTCCGAAGAGCGGTCATAACACTCCAACTCCTGGTGAAATGGGCCTCCGAAGAGGGCTTTTATTTTGTTTACATTTCAACTTTGGTGAAGTGTAATTCCGAAGAGCGGTCATAACACTTCAACTCCTGGTGAAATGGGCCTCCGAAGAGGGCTTTTATTTTGTTTGCATTTCAACTCTGGTGAAGTGAAATTCCGAAGAGCGGTCATAACACTTCAACTCCTGGTGAAATGTGCCTCAGAGAGGGTTTTCATCGCCTGGAAGTTACTCTCTCATGGTTGGAGGGTCATGACTCCTCCAATCTTTTTTGTTGAGTAGAGAACTTTCTTTTTTTGTGGCGTATGACCCATTAGAGGTCTTTATTCTCCGAAGAGTCGTGCCTCCGAAGAGGACTTGTGCTGCCGATGATAGCTTTGGTTGTTCCTCTGTTCACCTGCTTATGCCTTTTCAATGATCCTCTGCCCCCCCCCCCCCCTTTTTTTTTTTTTTTTACAAGTAACTTGTTTAATCCAAGGAAGTGTGCTTCATTGTCAGGCAATTTCGTGAGAACGAGCACTAGCTTTTTAATTGGATGTTTGTTTGTTCAAACGATCTCAATTTATTAGCAAAGACCCGTTTCTGTCGAAATCATAGGCTGTTCAATTGAAGTATTTCCTATCTAGGATTTGAATTCGGGGCTCTTGTGACTTGAAATTTGGCGAGAATCACTTGGTCTTTTTATGTGCAAGTTTCACTTCCATTGTCTGCAAAAATTCAAATCGACATTTCAGCAATACATTCTATGTGCCTTCCATATCGAGAATAAAGCAAACATGTAATAATAATAAGGAACACAAGATTTATAGTGGTTCGGCCATGAAATTGGGCCTACATCCACTTTATATTCTTTCATTATTTACTTGCATTAGTTTTACAATTGCTTTCAATTACAAGAATCATACATTCATAATTCTTTTTACAATGTTTCAACAAAATTTTCAAGTAAAGTATGGACGCAAATGGTTGCTGTTCCATGCCCTTGGAATTTGATCTCCATCAACAGTGGTGAGTTTGAATGTGCCGTCAAGAAGCTTCTGACCTATTACATACGGTCCTTCCCAATTTGGCCCAAACACACATGTCGCTGTCATAATTCTCTTCAGGACTAGGTCTCCAATCTCAAAGCTGCGTTGGCGAACTTTGGAATTAAAATGTCTGGCTATTCTTTGCTGATGAGCTGCAATTCTGAGATTGGCCTCATCTCTTTTTTCATCAAGGAAGTCTAGCGCTTCAAGCTGTAGCCTTTCATTTTCTGCTTGATTGAAATGGATCCTTCTGTGTGAAGGAACCTCTGTTTCTACCGAGATCATTGCTTCCGAGCCGTATGCTAATGAGAAAGGAGTGTGCCCAGTCGCAGTTTTGTGAGTGGTTCTGTATGCCCATAGTGCAAGTGGTAGCTTATCGACCTAACCACCTTTTGCTCTTTCAAGTTGCTTTTTGATGGTTGACTTGATGATCTTGTTTACTGCTTCCACTTGCCCGTTTGCCTGCGGATGAGCAACTGCTGAAAAGCTTTTCTGGATTTTGAATCGCTTGCAAAAATCTTGGAATTCCTCGCTTTAAACTGAGTACCATTGTCTGTGATTATTTTCTGAGGCACACCATACCTGCAAATGATATTCTTGGTTACGAAACTTATCATCTTCTTAGAGGTGATAGTAGCCAATGGTTCAGCTTCAGCCCATTTAGTAAAGTAATCAACTGCAACAATAGCATATTTAATCCCTAATTTGGCAGTTGGTAGCGGCCCAATGAGATCCATTCCCCAAATCGCAAACGGCCATGGACTGACCATCTGTGTGAGTTCGGTAGAAGGTGCTCTAGGAATTTTGGCAAATCTTTGGCATCTGTCACATTTTCGGGAGTAGTCTGCAGCATCTCGATTAATTTCTGGCCAAAAATATCCATATCGGAGAATTTTCTTTGCTAATGTTTGGCCACCTGAATGATCACCACATTCGCCTCCATGTACCTCAGCTAGGATTGTTTTGGACTCCTCCCTGGATACACATCGAAGCAATGGCATTGAAAATCCCCGTCTGTATAATCGGCCATCCTGAATTACATAGCGAGAGGTTTTCCTTAGTAGCTTCCGTCTCTCTATCGAATTTTCTGGCAGAGAACCTCTGTGTAGGTAGTCCAGTATTGGAGTCATCCATGACTCTTGCTCTTGAGATACATTCATAATCCAGTCAATATCCATCTCGTCTATACTTGGTGCCGAAAGGACTTCTACGGGAAGCAATCCCAATAGTTGAGCTTCACCAGAACTTGAATACTTTGCGAGGGAATCTGCCTTCGTATTCTCTTCCCGGGGAATATGGCTTATTGAATAATGATCGAGTTCACATAGAAGTTCCCAAGCTTTTGACAAGTAGGAAGGCAAGTTTCCACCTTTTGTTTGAAATTCCTTCTTGACTTGGCATACAATAAGCTGAGAATCACTGAAGATCTGTAATGCTCGAATGTTTAGCTCTTTAGCGATTTTCAGACCTGCAATAAGAGCTTCATATTCTGCTTCATTGTTTGTTGAAGGAAATTCCAATCTTAGTGCATAGCATAATGACCGACCTTCAGGAGTTTCAAGTACCACCCCTGCTCCAGAACAGTAGTCATTTCTTACGCCATCAACATATAACTTCCACTGGATTGGGGAATCATTGATCGCTTCTTCCTCACCATTACCTTTCTCTGTGAATTCTGCAATGAAATCAGCTAAAGCTTGTCCATTGATTGCTTTTCGGGGGTGATAAGTGATGTCATATTGACTGAGTTCAATGTTCCATTTTAGAAGGCGACCCGAAGTTTCAGGGCGAAATAGGACTTGCTTTAGAGGTTGATCAGTGAGTACTCTGACAGGATGAGCTTGGAAATATTGCCTCAGTTTCCTTGATGCAACTAGTAGGCAATAGGCGAGTTTTTCCAACTTGGAGTAATTCAGCTCTGCCCCAGTGAGTCTTTTGCTGATATAGTAAACCGGATGTTGAATCCTTTTGTCTTCCCGTATCAGCGCTGCACTTAGAGCATGAGATGATACTGCCAAGTATATAAGAAGATCCTCACCATTGCCTGGCCTAGAAAGTATTGGAGGCGTTTCCATATGACGGATCAACTCATCGAAGGCTTTTTGGCATTCGGAAGTCCATTCAAAATTCTTCTTTCCTTTCTTCAGGGCGTCAAAGAATGGGATGCATTTATCAGTGGCTTTGGAAATGAACCGACTCAGGGCGGCGACCTTTCCGTTGAGACTCTGCAATTCCTTCTTCGTTCTAGGAGCTTTAACTCCTTTCAAGGCAGTAATTTGAGCTGGACTAGCCTCAATGCCCCTAGCACTGACGATGAAACCTAAGAACTTTCCGGACTCGACCCCAAATGTACATTTCAGAGGATTAAGTTTCATTATGTATTTCCGAAGGACTGCGAACATTTCTGCTAAGTGTTCAATGTGATCCGCTGCTTTCCTGGACTTCACTAACATGTCGTCGACGTAGACTTCCATAGTTTTGCCCAATTGCGGTTTGAACATAGCATTAACAAGTCATTGGTAGGTTGCCCCTGCATTTTTCAATCCGAAGGGCATAACTCTGTAGCAATAAAGTCCAACATCTGTGATAAAGCTTGTATCCTCCTGATCCGGCTCGTGCATCATGATTTGGTTATAACCGGAGTAGGCATCCATGAAAGATAACAATTCATGTCCCGCAGTTCCGTCTACCAGTTGATCGATCCTGGGTAACGGGAAGCAATCTTTGGGGCAAGCCTTGTTTAGATCAGAAAAATCGATGCACACTCTCCATTTTCCATTAGCTTTCTTGACCAGCACAGGATTTGAAACCCAATTCGGATATGTAGATTCTTTGATGAAGTTATTTTCCATGAGACGATCAACTTCTTCTTTTAATGCTACTGACCTTTCTGGACCTTGGGTTCTTCTTTTCTGTTTAACTGGCGTAAACTTTGGGTCAATATTCAGAGCGTGTACTGCAACTTCTGGAGATATTCCACACATATCGGCATGAGTCCAAGCAAAGACATCCAGATTTGCTTTCAGGAAAGATATCAAGATATTCTGAATTGACACATTAAGCTGTGAACCCACATTCAACACCTTATTTGGGTCCTTCGGGTCAACAGGTACCGGAACTGTCGTTTCCACCGGTACCACTCTATTCTCCCCTGCACTGGCTTTTCTGGGATCCATTTCTTTCCGTGCCCCGCTGTGCTCGCCAGTGCAGGGTCCGCCCCGTAATTGCTACAAGGCTGGTTCCTTGATGCGGACCGGAGTGGCCGCATCCTTTCCCATTTCCCTCTTTCTTGACTCTCGCAATTCTGTCAAATAGCACTCTCGCGCAGCATTTTGATCCCCTTTTATAACTCCTACTCCATTATCTGTAGGGAATTTAATAGTGAGGCACCACGGGGCTAGAATAACTTTGAATGCTGCGAGCGTTGGACGGCCAAGGAAAGCATTATATGCAGAAAATTCATCGACAATCACAAATGTTTGCTTGCGGACCACTTTCCTTTCTCCTTCCCCAAGTTCTACTAGCAGATCGATGGTTCCTATTGGTTGCTTTGGCTCCCCGGTGAAGCCAGCGATCTTTTGCGATGAGGCTTGTACATCGACCATAGGGATTTTCATTTGGTCGAATGTCTTCTTGAAGAGGATATTACATGATGCTCCGCAGTCAATGAGAACTCTTCTGACAATGGCCGGTCCAATACCAGCAGAGATGACCAAGGGATCTAGGGTAGGAGCTTCGATACCTGAGGAATCTCTGGCTCTGAAAATAATATCATCACTGAAAGTTTTCTGTTGTTTCAGGGGCGTGGTGTCTTCTAAAACAAAGACGTCTTCTTCGGCTGGAACATATTTCAAAGCTCTGGCATATCTCTCCATCTCTCCCCAGCTCTTGCCAGCTGGGTGAGGCCCTCCTGTAATGACATTGATAATGGGCCTTCCAGATTCATGCCCCGTAGCTTTCTCACCTATCCTAGGCTGATGAACAGGAGCCTGTTGCCCCTGACTTGACGATGCAGGATTGTTGCTATTCTTTTTCACAAATTGCTGCAGCTTGTTTTCTCTTAGCAATTCTTCAATCAGATTTTTCAATTGGCGGCACTCATCAGTCTCATGACCGGGTTGATTATGGAAGCGGCAGAACTTCCCACTTTGTATAGCCTTTTTTCCGGTCCTCAAAGGGATAGGTTTAGGGAGGTCAACAGAATCTTTAATGGCAAGGAAGATATGCTCCGGCGTGTCTGACAAAGGAGTATACTCTGATGGCTTGAAGGATCGGGGCTTCTTCAGATTACTCTGTCTCTTCCCATTGTTATTTTCCCTTTTTTGCCCTACAGATTCAATCTTGCGTGGTGCAACAGTGTTATCTTCAGCTTTTTCTGACACTGCCTTCACCGGTACAGGACGGCTTTCCAGGCGTATGAATTCGTCTGCCTTTTTGTAGCACTTTTCGAGGGAGGTTGGCTCCTTCATGTTTAACCATTTCCCAAATTCGCTCGACTTATCAATAGCCCTCATCAGATAAGTCAATATCATTCGCGGTTCAGCATTGTCCACCTCTGCCAGCGCTATATTAAAGCGGTTCAAGAAAGATCTGATAGATTCACCAGGATTCTGTTCTATACTTGACAATGACATGATGTCTTTGGCCTTTGAAGCATATAGTCTAAACTGTTCCTTGAACTTTCGGGTCAAGTCTGAAAACTGATCAATAGACCGGACTGGCAACTTGGTGAACCACAGTAGAGCCACACCTTCAAGGTATACGGGGAAATATCGGCACTTTATCTCGTCTGAGGCCCTGGCACCTGTCATGTGCCAATCATATTTATACAAGAATTCATTCGGATCACTTGTCCCTTTGTAAGCTGGGATAGTTGGAGGGACAAACTTCCTTGGAAACTCCGCCTTTAAGATTTTCTCAGTAAATGGAGTTTTACTTGGGGCGAAACCCCATTCTTTCTCATCTTCAACCCTCTGCATACTTTCTCTCATGATTTGCCGGACCATCCCAGAAAGATACTCCTCATCATGTCGAGTTCCAGATCCACCAACCTCAGGAAGCGTTTGCTCAAAGGGACTGGCAGCCCTTTCTGGAGCATTCTTTTCGTTAGCAGCCGGTTGATTGTTTGCCCCGAGCAAATCATTCAACTTATTCAGAATTAGAGCATTTTGGGCACTCTGAGCCTCTAATTGTGCATTTTGGGCGTTTACCTGCTGGTTTAGCCCTAGAATCACAGCATCCAACTCCGCTTTCGTAACTCCAACTGACGGAGTGGGTTGATTAGGTACAGGGGAAGCGGAGGTTCCCTCTTGAATGTTTCCAGATCTGACAGATCTACTTTTCCTTCCAGGAGCCATAATCTCGGATAGACTTCTGGTTTTTAAGGAAATTCTTTCTACAAATCTCTGTGAAGCAATGATGATAGTTTTCCTGAGTTCAATTCTCAGTGAAAGCACCAAAAATGTTAACGCTAAAATGTGAACGCTAACACCCCGGTGTGTGAAGTGTAGTTGTGAAAGCACCACCCGATAGATCGGGAAAGAATTACAAGCAAGTAATAGCGAAAAAGCAGTAAACAACAACAATTTTATAGTGGTTCGGCTTAAGGGTATAGCCTACGTCCACTCTAAGTACTTTTATTAATAATCCCGTTACAAGCTGATACAATTCTTCTCAAGTACAATATACTTCAAGTTACAAGTAATTTGGAACAAGTCTTAAGCTTCAATGTCGATTAAAGTCCTTAAATTCATGTTGAAGATGTGTGGTTTCTTCTTGAAGTTCTTTGATGTATTCCTCTAATCTTGAAAGCTCTAAGTGTTGATGAAGTTCTCAATGCAGCAAGGTAACGGTGTATGAAGAGAATGTGCCCCCAAAAGTCCCCTGAAAGTTGGAGGTGGCTATGTATTTATAGGCAAGCCTGGATAGAAGTTTTTTCGCCCAAGTCCTGAGTCGTGACCGACTCAGGCTAAGTCGTGGCCGACTTAACATAAGTCGTGGTCGACTTAGCGAGTTAACATGCGCGTGTCTGAACTCATATCACTAGTCTTAGGTCGTTGCCGAGTTAACATGCGCGTGTCAAGTAGCTGTATAGGATTTGCCTTCATTTGCCTGGGTCATGAACGGCTTGGCATATGTCTTAAGTCGGTTGCGACTTAAGTATAGGTCGTGCACCTTTCCATGTCCTGATCAGTTAGGTCGGCAACTCCCTTAGGTAATTAGATCGGTACTTAAGTTAGGTCAGTAGACTTCCTAAGTCGGCATCCTTTAAGGCATTAGGTCGTTATCCATTTAGGGCCTTAGGTCGGGAACTTTGCAAGGGCATTGAGTCGTGAAGTACCTTGAGTCGCTGTCCATTCTGAGTCATTAAGTCGGTAACTATTGAGTCGTCATTCATTTTAGGTCGGCAATGAGCTAAGGCTGTTGGGTCGGTATTTATGTTGAGTCGGTAGCCTCGTTGAAGTGTTAAGTCGGCATACCCTTAGGCCTTAGGTCGGCACCCCCTGTTGAGCTTTAGGTCGGCACGCTTCTAACTGTTAGGTCGGAACCTCTTGATGCACTAGATCGGTGAGTCATGGTTAAGGCGGAGTTAACACATTCTACTAGGGACACCTAGAGGTTTAACGACTTATTGCATATTCTCAATGCAATCGTGCTTCCTACGAAAACAGATTTATCTTAGTTTTAGTTTATTTGAGGACGAATAAAAAGGTAAGTGTGGGGGTATTTGATGTGTACGTAAATGTGCATATTTTTACTTTCATATTTAATCTAAATTAATTATATAAATGAGAATACATGGCGTTTTAACATATTTAAACCAAAATTTCAACTATTTTCAAACTATCATGTATTCATCTTCATATAGGGGCAAAATGGACATTTTTATCCATATATTAATTTGAGAAAATTTACTTGGAAATTTTTATGTTATTTTGTAGGAATGTGAATTCAAATTACAAGTGGATTCATGAAAAATATGCATGCATAAGAAGATACAAAGGAATGAATATGGAAATAATTCAAACCATGTATCATAGAGGATCACACCTACCCACTTACCTTAATCTATAGTTAGAAGCTAATGCACAAATTAGTGGAGCTAAAAGTTTCATGCACATTCAAGTGGAGAAAAACTTGGTGCCACACTTCCTCAATGGTATTTGGGTAGTTCCCAAAAATATGATTAGGGTTTTAAAACATGTATAAATAACCTATATGTTCATGTAATTAATCTCTTAGCCTCTTTTGAGCCTCTTTAGCCTTTATTTTAGTTAGTTTAGTTTGAGGCTTGAAAATAAACAAAGCTCTTTTTTTTTCATGACTACTTAGCCATTTTCTTTTTAGGAAATTTTCTATATGCAATTTTAATTCATTCTATTTTATTTCAGGTTATTTCCATTTACGTTAGCAGTGTAGTTTATTTCTTATGCAAGTAGATTAGCTGTCATTTTATTTTAATTTGCTCTTTTTTACCTCTTGTTTTTATTTTATGTTGAATGCTGCATTTGTTGAAATGATAACAAATATGAGAGACTAAACCCCTTCAATTTAGGGGCAATGAAGCTCTCTTAATCATGTAGATTCAACATTTTGATAATTTTTGATCTTTTTGTGCTTAATGACAATAGTTGATGTGGTTTAATTTTTTTTGTTTCAGATTTGAATTTGATAGACTATGTTGTTGACACCAAATAAGCTATGCTTAAACAAACAACAAACAAAAATTACCTCTTCATCTACATATGATTATGGTAATGAAGTGAATATTAAAATCAAAATTTGATGGTCTATATTTCTAATCAATAGTTAATAGACCATGCTTAGAATAGATTTTATTTTCAAGTTCATTGTCATTTTCATGAGAGTTAAAAAATAGTATAGTGGTTGTGTTATACTTTGATGGTTTATGTTAGGCTAATTGATAACACAAATATTTCATACTTATGATAAACACATCAACTAAACACACCAATGACCAAAAGAGAGATCATAATTTCAATTTGTTGATTTATGTGATCATGAGATGGAAATTACCTCTAAATTGCCTTCAAACTCTCATATTTTTATCCATTTCTTTTTCTTAGTTTTTTTTTTTTACATTTTTTAGCTTAACACTACTTCAATCTTGGTTTAATTTGATTGAATAGGATTTTAAAATCTAAACAATTTCCTGCAGATCGACACGTACTCGCCGCATGCTAAAATTGTACGCCGTGGACTTAAAGTTAATTTTTAATTTAATTTTTTCGACTATTTTCTAATCCTATAGGAAATAGTCCGTCAAACAAGTTTTTGGCACCGTTGTCCGGTAATTTATTTGATTTTTAATTTCTGTTCTATGAATTATTTGTTGTTTGATTTTGTGTGTTTGTTTGCATTTAAAAAAAAATTGTTGTGTGTTTGTGTGATTGTTGCTTGCATTTTGTCTGTGTATTTGTTTGCATTTGTTGATTTTCTATTTTGCATTTGCAATTTTCATTTCAGAAAAGAAAAAGAAAAAAAAGCATACACAATTTCAAATAAAATTAGTTTATTGCATTTACACTTTCACATTTACATTTCATTTGCACTTTCTTCTTTTGTTTACATTGCTTTCAAAACTAAAAAAACAAACAAACAAACATTGTGCACATCTCTGTGCACATTACTATGCACTATCATCACTCTACGTTGCCACCAAAACAACCAACCACACTTCTCTTCACAAACAAACTGTCCACAAACAATTCACAAACACAGCTTGCCTTCTAAACCATATAGCCATATCACTTCTATCACCATATCACTTCCCCCTTCTCCTTACTTCAATTCACAACCATTATAGTGCATACATCACAAACAACTTCAACAACTTCATCCAAAAGCCACTTCAAACCTTGCTTTAGACAACAAACGCTCCTCACCATCATCATACATACTGCTTTACTACAAACTGCTTCTGCTGACATTGATCACCACTATCACCACCCCAAAACACTGCTACAGCCATTGTGCCTGCACATCCCCCTGTCACAATTTTCTCTACCGCTTTACCGCTAACCACTTCCCTCTCCTGTCAATACTTACCATCCTCCTACCCCTTACTCATACAACATTGTACACACTGTGCACGTACAAAGTGTGCATATCACATACAGTCGCCACCTCCCACCATATCATTCATCATAACAGTGCACGCAATAATCACCATACAACACTGCACTTAACTACAACAAACTTCCAACCATCATAACTAATAACCATACATATACCACTCTTCATAACACACTGCTGAAGCACTGCTCTCTGTTCCATACCCACTCTATCAAACCATTACTGCATTCTTCACTGAACATAATACATTACCATTTGCCAATTCCATTATCACCTCCCTGACAAAACTGTGCTATTGCACCATATTAACCAAATCCAACAATCACCCATTGCTCACTACATCACAGCAACACATACCATCTCAACTAGACCACTACCTCCATCATTCACTACCACCAATCACTACTCCCTGCTTCCCCCAGCCTCACATCTTAACTTTACTATCACAACTACCCATTCCTCATCAACACCATTTGGACATCCCTTTCCAACTGCCTCCCCCTATACATTGCCTACCTCACTAGAACCACCTGACTACCTTCTTATTGCTGTGCAAAACTGCACATTCACATCTTCACTGCAACCATCAACTGTTCAACTGTTGCCTCAACACATACTTCAGTTTACCCATCCATAACCATATTAGTTCAGCATTTCCATAACCAACAACAACTTCCTCCACCTGACAGTTCAATATTCACCGAACAATTCAACCCCTCACTGCTGTCATACCCCATCACCGTTGCAACTGCCACTTCTTCACTATCCAACATCACCTCTGCTGCCATATAATCACAGTCACTCCAGGCTACAACACCAGCTGACCAAACAAGCAGGACCCCTCGCCAATCACTCCTACCACCACCTCTAATCTCAATAAACACTGCCACTTCCAAATACCATACTACTTCCCTTCGCCTGCAATCGAATTTCACCGCAACCAAGTTAACCACCGCGAACCACTTTCGCAACCGCCGAACCGAAAGTCCAGCACCCAGCTCTGTAACTCAATCGCCACTTCCACTTCAGCAACCGCAATCGATCCAACCTGCCACCCCAATTTCAATTCGCGACCCAAATCCCTTCAAACTCATTGATCCCCAAACGCAAACCCAATTCGACAAAATCAAGTGTATCTGCAACCAAACTTATCAACCCCTTCAATCGCCTCAATCAAGCCTTGCGAACTCCGAAAATTCTCGCGATTTCTTTTTGAAATTCGCCTCGATTTCAAATTTTTTTGGAGAGAACAAGGAAGTAATGTTGGTAGAATTCGATTTTTTTATGAAGAGCTGTTTAAATTAGTTTGCATTTGGGCAAGGTGGGATTTGCTTTACTTTATATTTTTTCTGTTTTGTTTAGTTTCTATTTTCATTTTTTAAGTCTATTTTTCTTTCTTTTTCAAATTTCTAGAAAAAGTAGGATGCGTTTGATATGTGTTTTTGTTTTGGGTTTTCACGGTTTTAATTTTGGGCCAAAAAATTGGAAAACAAATAAATACAGTTTTCAATTCTCTTTGTTAAGCCCATTTTGAAAAATGGCTATTTTCGAAAATGAATTTTACAAAATGATAAAGCAAACAAGTTTTCATTATTTTGCAAAATTAAAAACTAAAAATACTCTGAAAATGGGTAACCAAACATGCCCGTATATTTATTAGGGTTTGGGCTGAGTTATCTTGTTTCGTTTTGTTAATTGTTGAGTTGAAGTTATTTGTTTTGTTTTAAAAGTTGAGTTGTTTTGTATAGTTAAATTTTCATTTTCTGTTTAATTCTTATCGAATTAAAAAAACAAGTTTCAATTTGTTTTGTTTTCACTTGTTTTGTTTTGTTTTAGTCTCTTCTTTGATATATATATATATATATATATATATATAAAACTATATATGTCTTTTTCTAGTTTTAGGTTGCAAAAGCAGAAATCCAGATAGAAAGAGGTTCTAGCCTCACTTAGCTTGCCAAATGAAAAACTACTTTGCTTGCTAAAAAAAATCGCGCCTAAAATAAATAAATTTGCATCCATATAAATATTAAAAAAATTCCAAAATTCCAAAATTCAAAAACAAAAACAAATATCATTATAGTTGCATTGTTAAAATCAAGTTTAATTCTAGTTTTGCATTCATCTCATTTTATTTTCTTTCTTAAGGACGATACCCAAATCCACATAAGGTGGGGAATTTCATCATCCATTTCTTGACCCACAAATTGCATTTCATAGTAAAATTTGACTAATAATAACGGTTGACAATTGACTTAAGGGAGTCACGAGCTCGTCTAAGGCTTAATTGTATATTGACAAGTTGTCTTCTTTCGACTATTTATATTCTTGGTGTCTAGGCTACGGCAGAGCAATAACAATTTATAAATATTATAGTGGTCGTTTCTCTGAAAGTACTTAAACCTTCGGCTGCATTGCTACAGTGATTCGTGGTGTCCTAATAAATCCTATCTGTTACCTGGCTGAGAAGTATCTTATTGCATTAAGACAAAGTGTGATTATACAATTTTGGGTTAGGAGCTACTAAATTTTTTTAATTTGTAATTAAACCTTGCATTCATTTAGTTGCATTAGTTCATGCATATTTAAAAAAAATTCAAAATGCAGAACTAAAAAAATTGTAAATATTCCTTAACTTTGTTTTAAATCCTTTCTTTTGAAAATTTTCAATCAAACCAAAAAAAAATCCAAAAAAAATAAATTTTGAATTAGTTTTTTTAGAAATGCAAAAAAATTTAAAAATCCAAAAACAAAAATTTCCCTTTTGAAAAATAAATTCCTTTTGGTAAATATTTTTTCTTTTCCTTTATAAAAAAGCATTTTCAAAATGTCGGAATTTCTCTATTCCCAAGAATTTTACGATAGTTGTGAAAATCAATATAATCCACATTATTTCACACCAAATTCTTATGGATATTTTAATAACAACTATTATTTAAACAATTTGGATTTTGTACCAATTTTTTTTCAAAATGATGACCGACCCTCAAATCTAGAAAAGAGTATCAAAGCAATTTCATCGTTACTTGGACTCTCTATACAAAACGATCAAATGATAAATAATTTGTGTAATTCATATTTGTGCAATAACTCAATTGAAGGATTTCAAAACAATCAAAATTTAAATTCACTTCAAAATTCAAATGATTTCGATTATACTCATGCCAATTCAATTTTGAACTCCAAAATGAATTCAAAATCAAAACGAGAATGGAAATAACTGTTTAAATGATTTTGGCTCAACAAGTTCAAAGTGAACTCAAGTTAATAATTATAAATTGGATTTTTTCGAGCAAATGAACAAAATTTACAAAGACCACACGGATTTATTATTTTGAAACGTACATGAACCAACGTGAGCAACAAAACCAAATCCCAAAGTGTGACGAGTCAAGTGATAATCCATTTTTTACCAAAATTAACGATTTTCAAATAACAACTTCGAAATTGAAAATGACAATCTTAATGGAGTTGTTGAAAATATAGTAATTGAGTTGGATTTCAATTCTTGAGGGTGCGAAACTCGATTCAAAATTCGATCTTCCTTTTTCCGATGTTGAAAATTTGAATACAACAATTTTGGATTTCGAACACGATACACGCAATGAAATTGTGAATAATTCAATAGAGGAAGATGAATTCTGTGAACATAAATTCTTTGTGCTTTTCGATGACGAGTTGTTAAATTTTGAAGGGGAAGATTTAGATCACCATGATGATTCTGAAATCAATAATTTTGAAGAATTTCTCAATGATAAGTTTGAATTTTAATTTGGTGAAAATAAACTTGAACTTCAACTAATTGTTCTACCAACCCCAAAAATCAAAGAAAATAGACCAACTCATACGATTTTTAATAAAACGACATTCGGTTTTCCAAATCGATATTAAACTCTTATATCTTTACAGTTTGATTTTCTATGCTGAAGCCGTGTCTATCATACTTTACGAGACAAAGGAATTGGTCTTTGGAAGACCGTTTCATTTACTCTTTTACGATATACTTTCTAATGTCATGTAAATAATAACCTTTTCATTTTCATGTAAATATAGGTCATATTTTCATTTTTATTTTTTTTCTCCTTTCACTTGGGTTGACTGTGGGGACACAATCAAAATCAAGTGTGTGGGGAATCTCATCTTCATTTTTGATTTTTCATGATTTATTTATTTTAAAAAAAATCCGAATTTTTTTCTTTTTAATTACTTTTGAAGAACCACTATTGGATAAATATATGGTTTTGGTTATTAAATTGAAAATTTTGAAAATCTATTTGTCTATAAAAAAACAAAAATAAAGTTTGATTACAAGTAAATATGATTTATCTAGTATATAGGAAGATTCATAGGTGATAATTATGAAGTATATCCTAATTGAAATCTTTGTTTAATAAAGTGGTGGATTTAAAGAAAACGGTATAACATTTTTTATCTTCTAAATTAAATGGTGCTAAGATGATTTTGCAAACTCTCTCTTCAAAAAAACAAAAAAATGTATAAGAAAAAAATTGTATATGTATATTTTTTTTATTAACACCTAGAGTCATGTGTTCACACGCAAGTGTGTATACTCGCCATGCTCTTTACCCTTCTCACGTAAGCCCAAAAGGTAGTGCACGATCGGTATATCTGGCCTCAATTTATCTAAGTTAGATGTATGTATATAAAAATTCTTTTTAATAATGCCTATAGTCGGTAGGTGTATACGCTTGTTCGTACACTAGCCATGCTCTGTATTCCCCTCACGTAAGCCTGAAAGGCAGTGCATAGGTAATATATTTAGCCTCAGATTACTGAGCTAAGCGTATGTAAATATTGTTAATATCAATAAAAAAAATTCAAAAATAGAGAGAGTAAGCAATTGAAATCCAAGCACTATTTTTACATATTTGACTTTTTATTCAAAAAGAAATGAAAATACCACTTTGATAAACTTTGAAAATCAACTAAGGATCCATTTCATAGTTGCACTATGTTATCAACCGAAATAACTAGCCAAATTAGAGTCGATTTGTTATGATAACTTAGTTTTTATTGGAAATTTTGACAAGTAGAATAACTAAAATTTCATGATGATGACCAAAACTTATATTTAACGTATTCATGCCAATTTAAAAGTAAATCCTTCATTTGTAGATATTTTTAAAAACTTGCATCCATATCTTTGTAAATAAATCTTACATTTAGAAATTTTCATTTCGCATTTGGATTTTGTGGGCAGTATCCGCTGAAAACCCTCACGAGACAGCACTCGTTCAACTAGGGACACTTAGGGGTTTAAAGGCTTATTGCATATGCTCAATTCAACCATGCTTCCTACGAAAACGAATTTGTCTTTGTTTTAGTTTATTTGAGGACGAATAAAAAGATAAGAATGGGGGTATTTGATGTGCATGTAAATGTGCATATTTTTACTTCTATATTTAATCTAATTTAATTAAATAAATGAACATGTAGGGTGTTTAAACCAAAATTTCAACTATTTTCAAATTATCATTTATTCATCTTCATATAGAGGCAAATGGTCATTTTTGTGTGTATATTAACTTGAGAAAATTTAATTGGAAATTTTATGTTATTTTATAGAAATTTGAATTCAAATTACAAGTGGCTTCATGGAAAATATGCATGCATGAGAAGATACGAAGGAATGAAGATGAAAATAATTCAAACCATGTATCATGGAGGACCCCACCTACCCACATACCTTAATCTACAATTAGAAGCTAATGCACAAGTTAATGGAGCTAAAAGTTTCATGCATATTTAAATGGAGGATTATCTAATGATAATGATAACTTGGTGGCCACACTTCCTCAACGGTATTTTGGGTAGTTCCTAAAAATATGATTAGGGTTTTCAAACATGTATAAATACTATATATGTTAATGTAATTAATCTCTTAGCCTCTTTTGAGCCTCCTTAACCTCCATTTTAGTTAATTTAATTTGAGGCTCAAAAATAAACAAAGCTTTCTTTTCTTTTTCATGGCTACTTAGCAATTTTCTTCCTATGTAACTTTCCTATATGCAATTTAATTCATGCTTTTGTTTAATGTTATTTCCTTTTATGTTAGTAGTGTAGTTTATTTCTTATGCAAGTAGATTAGCTCTCATTTTATTTTAATTTGCTTTTTTTCCCTTTGTTTTTATTTCATGTTGAATGCTACATTTGTTGAAATGATAACAAATATGAGAGGCTAAACCCCTTTAATTTAGAGGTAATGAAGCTCTCTTAATCTTGTAGATTCAACATTTTTATAATTTTTGATCTCTTTTTGTGCTTAATGACAATAGTTGATGTGGTTTAATTTTTTTGTTTTAGCTTTGTATTCTGTAGTCTATGTTGTTGACACCAAATAGGCTATGCTTACACAATAAACAACAAACACAAATTACCTCTTCGTCTACATATGATTATGGTAATAAAGTAAAATTAAAATAGAATATTTCTAATCAATAGTTAATAGACCATGCTTAGGGTAGACTTTATTCAAGTTCATTATCATTTTCATGAGTGTTAAAAAGTGGTTTAGTGGTGGTGTTATAGTTGGATGGTTTATATTGGCTAATTAATAGCACAAATATTCCATACTTATGATAAACACATCAACTAAACTCACTAATGACCAAAAGAGAGATCATAATTTCATTTTGTTGATTTATGTGATTATGAGAAGGAATTTACCTCTAAATTGCCTTCAAGCTCTCATATTTTTATCCATTTCCTTTTGTTAGTTTTCTTACACTTTCTAGCTTAACACAACTTCAACCTTGGTTTAATTTGATTGAATAGAATTTTAAAATCTAAACAATTCACTACGGGTTGACCCATACTCGCCAAGTACTAGAATATTACGCCATGCGCTTGCGGCAAATTTTTAATTTAAAATTTTCGGCTATTTTCTAGTCCGATAGGAAACTGGCCATCAAACATCAGCCAATATTGAAAAATAATTATTATTTCATAAATAATTTTTGGTACGTATTACAAAAATAATTTTCATAACTTGATGTGACCAATAAGTGTTATATGGCATGCCTTGCTAGTTCTACCATTACTATAATAGCATATGAATACGTAGCCCCACTCAATCGCTTAAAATAGGCCATTTATTTCATTTACTATAACTGTTTTACAGTCGAGAAATTTCATATCAATTATCTTAAATTGGAAGAAACAAATTTGATAGAAAATAATTTTCTACATAAATATAAATTTGGAATAGATATCATACTTCTTATTTTTCGTTAAGTGTCTATTACTATTTTTTAATTTTCATTTCTGAAATTTCCTTATGAAGCAAAAAATAATCATTCACCCTTTTCATCCCAACTATGCCTTAAGTTACATCTACCCTCGTACATTTTTTTTTCTTTTTAAATGGCCAAATCATTCAAAAGAAGCCCTTACAACACATTCATAACGAACACTTTACAAAAATGCATTCAGTCATCCTTAACATTTAAGAATATCAAATAATTTCCATTTTACATAAAATGATCAATCTGAATTTTCAGTGATCAAATTCTTAGATCAATTTTGTAGCTTTTGGTCTAGTTTTATATTTAAAACGACAAGATCATCATTGAAATCAATTATATTGGATGCACGATCACACAATATGACTTACTTTCTTATTTCATTCGAACTCATTTTATCGAAGCTTCATACACTATGAATTGCAGTCGTTCAGCATATAGCATTTATATATGAACGAATACAGATCAAACATCCATATTCAAGTATATTATCTAGAGTTTGAAACTCATAAAGGGTTGTTATCACATTTTCAAGTATAAAACACCTGGAAACAAGCGTATTGGGTTTGTAGATAGAAATGGGATGTCGAGCCTAAAAGAAGCAGCCGACATATAAAAAAGGAAAGCAAACCTTTAGCAATGATGAGAAGATATCAGAAGACTAATAACAAAGAAATGTCGGGCCTCTAAAGATGTTGAACATCAAATGGACAACGAGTACAAAGGTTATCGAGCCTCCACAACTATAGGGGTTTTCGGGCGCATAAAGAAAAAGAGATATTGAACCTCAATAACCATGAAGGATGCTGAGTGATGTCGAACATTAATAGTGAGCTAGGTTGTCGAGCTTGTAACATGTTGAGGATGCCAAACTAAGAAGAGCTTGCGGATGTCGAACTTTAATAATGTAAGAGCCATCGAACTTCAACTAGCAGAGTTAACAAAGATCAAGGAAAAGGTATCGAGCTTCTACAACATGAAGAGTTGTGGAATATGAAGGCGATGCATTTAGTAACATTCACATGATAACAAGCTTCATCGAGACTGAGAGGGTTTCGAGTATCATCAATGCTAGGAAGATGTCGAAAGTCTAGCTTCGCCAATATTAAGAGGATGTCAAGTCTTTAAAAAGTGTTGAGCCTTTACATTATAGTTGTTGTAAAGCATAAAAGCGATAAGGGGGTTTCGAACTTCTACATGCAGCAGGAATAATGAATATCAACAATGCAAATGGGATTATGTTGTCAAACTTATGGAGCGACAAAGGATATCGAATATCGGAAATGTATAGGAAATGTTGAATGAATGGTTAGTTGAACACGTGGCCTACCTCCATAAATATACCACATTAGCCATTCAAAGAGGGGTGAATATTTCTCTTTTTTTTACATTTCTAAAGTTGTAACTCTAAATCCAATTGGGATTTAGAGCCAATTATACATATTTGACCTTTTGGATATAAGGACTTGGATAATAAATTTTACATAGCATACTTCAATTGAATAAAGATATTTGACTAATTATTGAACTTATGAAATTCACATGACTTCTTGTACTTGACTCGGACTATGAACACGCACGCTTCATTCGTTCGGACTTGGACTTGCATACTTCTCTTAAATTTTACATAAGGCTACTCAAGCCCATATTTGAACTTGACTTTCCTTATCTTGCATATTTGGTTAATAAAGAAATTTGTTAATATTTTGGTGCTAGAAGGAGGGTTCAAACCACCAATTCCCTACCTATCCCCATAAAGAACTTCCCCTAAGCTTGCATATAAAGGATATAGAAGACTTTCCTAACCTGCATATTTTTTTAAAGAAATTTCCTAATCTTGCATAGCCCATCTTGTACATCATAATGACCATTTTGAAACAAGGATCCTTTAAGCCTCACTTGGCCAAACTAGTTTACAAGTCACTCATAGTTTGTGATTCCATACGGAACAAGTGTTGAGGTTGTTGGCACTAAAAATTTAGGAAGAAAAGAGACAAGTGACTCCTTTTATTCCGGATAAGTGAAGCATAAATCAATTCCCTGTAGGCTCTACGCAAATCCATAACTATTATCCTAGTCCGAGGGAAAAGTACAAAAAAAGGATGGCTTTTCTTAAGAATGAGAAAGGCCGTGCAGCTCAAATCTAAGGGAATTATTTTCCAAAGAGAAATAATAAAAAACTTCGACAAGTTTGCCCAAAAGCGGGAAGGAATTGTTGGTCGCTCTTCTACACCAAATGAAACTCAAGACTCTTTAAAGAGAAATTTCATGGACAATGTAAACGCACCAATTCATTGTTACAAAAAAGTCAAATGGGAGCAAAAAGCACAATACCCTAGAAGTTCTTGATTCTCTATGATTTGTTCATTTACCATCTCCTATAAGAATGTTTATCTCCTAACTAAGGTAAGATTGAACTATTGACCTTCTAAGAAAATGCCACTAAGAAATGCAAGGAATTTTGGAGGCTCTTATTGCTGATACCACCACATAAATGGGCATGATACTAATCAATGCAGAGCCTTAAAGGGGACGATTAAGAATTTCTTGGGAAATAGAGAACTTTAAGAATTTGTAAAACAAGATTTGAGAAAAAGCCAAACGTGTCTACAAAGATCAAGTGATTAATAAGGAGGAATGCTTCATAAAAAGGATATATAAAATAAAGGAAAGAAGCCTTTGATCCTAACAAGATGGCCTGGTCAAAGCATCTCCTAGAGGAAGGTCAGAGTAAGCCTCCGGTTCACCTATAAGGCCTGGTCAAAGCATTACAAGCCTTCAGTCCCGCCTGCATGGCCTGGCCGATGTGCCTTCTAGAGGGAGGATTGAGTGATCTTTTATTCTTGCCTAAGATGGTTAGACCAAAGCACCGTCCGGCCTTCGGTTCCACCTATAAGGCTTGACCGGAGTGCCTTTTAGACGAAGGATAGGTAAGACTTTGACCCTACCTAAGATGGACAATCAAACACATCGACCAGCCTAAATTATTAACTATATGGTAATAAGGGTATCAAACGTAAATCATTGGCTATGTGGTGATAAGAGGCGAAAAGGTTCAAAGCCTAAATCGTTACCCAAAGAGTGATAATGGGGGAAAAATCAATCAAGCAAATTTGAATCTACCCTAAAGATGGGTCAAAGAAAACTTCTAGAGGAAGACCAATCAAACACATTTAGTTCCACTCCAAGGCAAAGTTAAATAACCTTTAAAGGAAGGATCAAAAATTATTTATTATCCAGAATTGAGGATTTTTTTAGTGCTAGATATGGACATCCGAGAAATTCCGGGTTATTACTTGGAGCCGAGGCCTCATTCTTCAAAATATTAAATTAGCTGTCAATCGTTAATTTCTGATTTTGAATTCAAATTATCAATTAACAGGAATCTCTATTAATAGTCAGATTTCTGATTCTCTTACCATATGGAATTTTGGTCTTGTTACCAAACAGATTTCTAATCCTCTAACCAGATGAACATCTAGTCTTATTATTAAACAGATTTCTGGTGGAATTCTGGTCCTATTGTCGGATGGATTTTTGGTCTTCTTATCAAATTAAATCTTCGGTCTTCTTGCTAAATGAATTTTTGGTCTTTTATCAAAGCTGACTAGTGATTATCCATGCTTATGTGACAAAGAAAAGTCATCAAATGGACATTTACTCTAAGAAACCATCTAGGATAACGATATTTAAAACAACCATGATTAGCCTATAAATGAGAGAAGAGAAACCAAATTGATTCGACTTATCTAAAATTTTGCTGATCGTTATTCTAGAAAATGAATTTCAAAACCGAGCTTTCAAAGTTTCGAAGATTAACAAGATAAATTTTTCACAAAATATTCTTTTGCAGTTGCAAAGCAAAATAACCAATTTAAAGAAAGAAATAATTTCTCAAAGTTATGGAAGCCATAATTATTTACTATATGTTTTTCCAAAAGGAGAAGAGAGCACCAGAAAGGCCATTGTAAAGCATTCAACAGGGGAATAAAGAGCAAGCTTATCTACGCTTGATCAAAGACTATAGATCATACATAATCAGACTAAAGCATTGAAGTAAGTTGCAAATCTCAAACAATTTAACGAGTTCAAATGCAAAACAAAAATAAGGAAAGAAACTAAGGGTCAATTTAGAGTATCAATCATTCTGGTATGAATTTATTTACCATTTTACATTTTACACATCACATACAAAAGTTACAAATAACAAGAAAGATTAATCAATAAGAGAATCCAGTCAATAATTTCCAAGCGATGCAACTTCGGTTATTCTCCCTTAAGAATCAAGGTCTTGCACTTTTTCAAGTCTTCAATAGCCAGGGAAGGTTTGGTGAGTGACTAATCGTCATATCTAAAAACTCCTTGAATTTCTTCTCCTTCTTCTGAATACTGTCTGTATCGTCAATAGAGTTGATTTGAAACTTTAATGCGCGATTGAGCATTTTATTGGCTCCTTTGAGAGTTTTGACCTTGCTTTGTAATTATTTAATTTTCTACTCAAGAGCATATTTTTCATGTCCTAACTCCTCAACCTAACTTTGATACTTGTTGAGATATTCCAAGACCATTTCGTCTTACTTTTCTTTTAAAAATTGGATGCATTCATATCGAACCTTTTGGCACCATCTCGAGATTTCTCCATGATCTAAAGCTGGAGGTAGGTTTAACATGGAAGGGAATGCCTCTTTGCTAGCTAGAGATTAGGACCTAGTCGTTCTTATAGGAGTAGGAGTGGGAAGGCTAGATTCGCCTCCAATTGCAGTAAATTCCAAAGATTGACACAATATCTGGAATTTAAGCAAATCAGCTTCAAGATTCTCAATTCTGTGATATAGATAAGCAATTTCTGCATCTACCTCAATTCTTTGTTCTGAAGAAACTACCAACCTCATTTATGCGTTCTTTCAAATCTGAATCTCTTTATCTTTCTCTTTAATCTTCTCTTCAGAACTTGAGGTCATTTCATTCATACTACTTAATGTTGATCTCGATTTGTAGTATTTGTTATGCCATTTTCACGCTTTTGAGGTTATCCGAAAATGGTATGACTGAACCATCTTGAGAGGAGCGCTTTTTTATATCTAACATCAGTATGACCTTGAGTCTATCTAATCGAGAAGGAAAGTCAGGATTGTTGGATCAAGCGTTGGTTGATGTTCCTACTAAGAATAAGTAAAAGAAATATCAACACATGGGAAAAACATATTATTTTATTAATAATAACAAGGTTTACAAACACGAACAAGTTCAAATTACATTAACAATTCAAGTTGTATATATTCAATTCTTAAGTTTAGGAGCAGCAGTTTGAGCCTTCTTAAGTGAACTCGTAGACATAGGGAAAGTTGAATCAAAGGAGACGTTAAACCCAAGAGGAGAAACAACTGGGAGAAATGGATGATATTCCCATTTCTCAGATGGGTGATTATAATCATCGCATAACATTTTAGCATAATTAGATTAGATTTCCTCAAGGGAACTATCATTTTCATCACCTAATAAATCAAAATACAAGTAGGGAAGTTATGTGTAAAGTCCTCAAGGTCCTTAAGAAAGCTGTATTTTGCTAGTCGAGAGGTTTTGAGGGTTAATTTTTTCTCCTCAAAATATCTTTTTAGCTTGATAAATTTACTTAAGAGTTTTTCCAAAATGGAAGTGCCCAATGATTTCTTAGCCTGTGTATTTCAGGAAAAACAAACTAAGCTGCAAAGAAATGAGAATTTCAATACTCGTATAGATTGTTTGGATTACATAATACAACAACATGATCACTCGAGTTCATACAATATAGACCCTTTGTAATATTCAGAGATAAATTTCTCCTTACTAAACTTGAGGTTTTTAAGAGGAAGCGTGTGTAAGGAGAGTGGAACGGCCTTAATCATGGGAAGGTTCCAACATTCTCCAGGATGAGGATCAGGCCCATGTTTATTCAAATATTTGGTATGTAAACGCCAAAGTAACACCCCTCTCTTTCCCTAGAAAAGAAAAATCAATAAAGAGGTTTCTAGAATGAACTTTATAAAGAAATTCTACTAAAGTGTCCCTATCTTCAATAAGTATCCAATAGAGTGCGGTTAGCTCCGCACCCTCCCTTTGAACTCTTCCCCGATGAAGGCAAGATCTTTTAAAGAGCCAAGCTGCCCGTTTTTCTTTGAATTTTTTAATCGATCGGCATAAATACGAAGATGCCTATATTTTTCATACAAGTTGTTATAATCTTCAATCAACTTCTTAATTTCTTTGTTCAATCGCAACACTTCCCTCTCACTCTTCTCATGAAAACTTTCAAAATGATATTTATTTCTTTTCCCTAGCATGTATATACATCTATTGGTCACTCTTGAGAAGATTGTTGGAGAAAAAACGTATGTTTGGAAACCTAAAATGTGTAACAGACACATAATCAATAGATGTATATAGAACCGAAAATTTATGCATGAAGAAACATACCATAAGGTGTTGTTGAAGAAGGATGTGGAGATGATCCTTAAAAAAGGTAGAAGATTACAGTGGCATTAGAGAAGCCACGGATGGAGATTGAATAATTGAATGAATTAAGCCCTTAAAATCGGAAGGAATATTTTGAGCTGGAGCTTCAGAGGAAAGAGATTCAGAGGGAGGAGGAGTTAGGCCCAAGTCATGACACATACGTTGAAAAACGAAAGCAGATGTGGGAATCATGATATCTATAAAAGGGCTTGGAGTGGAACCAGCCTTTATCTGGTTAAGAGGATCCTGATTAAGTAAATTGTGATTAGTAGAGCTAGATTCTTGGATGACTACGGCTACATCATATTTGATTCTTCTTCTATAGTAATGAGAGTTTGGCCTTCTCTAAGATGAGGCCTCTTGTTTGGCAAAGAGCTTAAGTCATCAGATAAATCATAGAAGCCCTATTTTCTTTTATGACCCTCTGCATCAATGTTTTCAAGCGCTTTAGTGATAGAGTCCTCAAAGGGGGAGTAGTAATAGTGGCGACCGATGCAGAAACACAAGTCTTAGCCTTTTTGGATTTAGAGGCTATAACTATAGGAGTAGAACCTATATCGGAATAAAAATAATAAGACGGTGATGCAAGAAACTTTGTTGAAAATTTATAAGAACTTATCAGAAGAGCTGTGGAAGTAGGGGAACATTTAGAAAAATAATCCTGTTTGCTAGCAACCAGGGTTTGATTCCAATAAGCATCTTTTTTTACCATAAGAGGTTCCCCATGCACCTTGTGGTTCTCCAGGATCTAGGAGTATTTTCTAAGATCGACCTTAGTTAAGATACTATGTGTGTCTCTTACAGTTTGGGATGCTAGGCTAAATGTATCGATTGTATCAACAATACAAGTGTTAGTCCCCTTAGAGGTAAGTCTAAAAAAGAACGATCATTATAAGAAAACAACAAAATATAGTATAAGTTAAAAAGGAAAAGATGATAAGACTTATTAAGGACAAAGAAGGACCCTCTAATTTTAGGATTGTGGCTTTTAACATAGAATAATTGGTTCTCCTAATCTTTAGATTTGTTAATCAAGTTGGTAATCAGACTTTTCCATGGGAGGGGATGATACACAATACCTACTGGCTCGCCACTTTGACGGAAGTTACTGATGAACGAAGAGTATCAACGTCGAGAGAAGGAAGTTCGGATTCTCTAGCTAAGATCTCGAGACAACTTAAATAAGCATAGAAATTGGGTAGTAATTGTATCGGGGCAATGCACAGGTGACCTAAGTATCGGACAAAGAAGTCATAAAAAGGAAGATAGCCAGAATGCTAAATATGAATCAACGTGAAAGCAAAGAAACCATCCGGAGGATTATGAATCCTACCAGATGTTCCCATATATCAATAATCCCAATTTATTGCAGGATGGTATTGGATTCTTTCTGAGTAGTTATAAGAGATGGGACAAGCCTATAATCTCCTTTTTCTGAGGCAAGAGAGGATTTGGAGCCTTTATCAGTTTTCTTGCTAGCCATTTATCTATCGGATAATATTTCACAAGATCAAGAAAGTATGACACATTCTATAAAAGTTTAAGATACCTAAGGAAAATGCTAAGGAAAAATTGAGTCCTTAAATACAATATAAGAATGAATGATAAGGCATCAAACCTATAAACAATTAATGAAATCATAAAAAAAGTCGTCGAGCTAGCTATTAAGCTTGTAATAAAATATTCAACCTATGAATAACTACTAATTTATGACTACTTGAAAATTTGCTTAGCCTATTGTTGAATATTAAACTATAATGAGATGTCGATTTTATAAACATTTAGCACCTTCATAACTAATTAAAAACTGATTGATAATTATTAAGTTCATAGTTAGATATCGAATTTGTAATAGATATTGGGATCATAATAAAGTGTCAAACTTACACCTTATTGTTGAATTCACAATGAGGTGTCGAACTTGTGAATAATTACCGTAGCATGACAAGGTTTCGAGCTCATAAATTGATTAATGAATTTGAAATTATTTAAAAAAAAAGTGCTTCAACTAGTTGTCAAATTTATAATAAGGTGTGGAATATATAAATAGTGGTCGAACTTATAACTAGTTGGAGGCATTATGATTGGTTGTCGAGTCCATTGTTGGATGTCAAATTTATGTAAAATGTCGAGCTTACAACTAAATGACAACCACACAAATAGTTGTCGAACTTGTAGAAGGTTAGCAACTCATAAAAAGGGTATCGAGTTTATAACTAAATGTAAATTCTTCGAACTGTTGTCCGATTCACAACTAATTACTAAGTCTTTATTAGTTGCTGAATTACTAATTGGTTGTCAAAATTATAACTAGTTAACAAGACCTTAGTAGGGTACCGAAACTATATTTAGGTGCCAAATTTTAAGATGGTTGACAAACATGTGAACTATTTACTAATTAGCGAACCCCCAAATAGGTTATCGAATTCTAAGTGAATAATAAGTTCTTTAAACAATTAACTTAAATTTTAATTGAGTGTCAAATTTTCAAAATAGATGTCGACCTTATAATTATCAACAATCTAATAAGCTATCCGGTTTCCAGAAAATTGTTGAGTTGACAATAATTATCGAATTATCAAGGTTTATATCAATCAAAAATAATTATACATATAACAATAATGTGATCGACATTTGAATCCGAGTACTAAGATTCTCGAAATACGCAGACCCAATCGCCTAAAATCTCTAATTTCAAAATTAAAAACCCCTCTTTTATCTTTCATATAAATTAATTAAAGATGGAAGCCATACCTTGAACGTCGACGTCGGATGCTATGAAGATTGAAAGTTTGAGATTAAGATAAGGAAATTAATATTGCTTTTTTAAGTTTAACTTGCTTGTAAAAGTTTGAAGAAGAAGAAACAAATATTTATAGGAAGAGAGAGAGAGAGAGTAGCAATATAAGGTGTTGATTTCAATTTAAAAAAATGGACGAGATCATAGTAGAATATCAATGGATGGCAATATAGGTGTTAAGACGGAAAATGTCAATAATGAGGCGGTAACTTGAAAATCGAAATTATACTAAAGTATAATACTTTTCTTCCACATGGGGGGGAGGATGGAGGGTGTGAATGTTATCACATATTTCAAGCATCGAACACCTGGAAAAGAGTGTATCGAGTTTATAGATAGAAATGGGATGTCGAGCCTGAAAGAAGCAGGTGACATATAAAAAAGGAAAGCGATCCTCTAGCGATGATGAGATGATATCAAAAGACTAATAACAAAGAAATTTTGGGCCTCTAAAGATGTCGAACATCAAATGGACAATGAGTACAAGGGTTATCGAGCCTCAATAGCTATAGGGGTTGTCAAGCTTATAAAGCAATAGAGGTATTGAACTGTAACAGCCCGTTTCTTCGACTCTTAGAAATTGACACTAATACATCCTCGACATTCACATGTTGTAAATCAAAGTATTGGAGAAGTCGATCTGTAACAACCTGCATATTTTTCGATTATATATTTAAATGTTTAATTTAAATATAGCATTATTAGCCGTAGTAAGTCCGAAATGCTATTTTTTGTAAACAGTTGAATTAGGACTTGAGACACCTTTTATTGAGTTCAAAATGGCGTTTGCGACCTTTTTGAGTACAAACATCGATATGTTTGGAGTTGAGTAGAATTTTGTAATTTTTCTATTGGGCTTTGGGTTTGGGTTACAGCCCATGAACTCATCTAATACCCTAACTCCACTCCCTGTTCGTTCATTCATTCTATTTTTCCTAACACTCAAGCTAAGGAGAAAAATGGAAGAAAAGATAGGAAATTAAAATTCCTAAGCCCTAGTTTACTAGGAAATTCAAATTCAAGCTCCAAAATCAAAGAGAAGCTTAGGTAAGCATCCTCTTCATCTTCTCCATCTCAATCTCTCTTCAATTTTCATAAATTCCTAAACCCTAACTTAGAAAATATTTTCTTATGAGCTTAGATTGGATCTTCTTGAGTTAAATTGAAGAGTGGTAGATCTTTCCTTTGTTTTAGAGCTTCCAACTTGTGTTTTGGGTTTAAAAGTGAGTTATTGAACTCATGTCTATGTCTATACATTTCATTGTTGTTAGGTATGAATTCCTAACATCTATTTCATGTTCAATTGCTTTTGATTTGAATTAATTTGGTGAATTTTTCAATATTGGTGTTTTGAAGTCAAAATCTTTAAAGATCTTATCTTGAACATTTGAACATGTTTTTGGTGGTGTATCGAAGAGCCTATAGGGCAGGGTTGTTGATTGGCATAAATCCCTAGCATCCGTCACTCGTTTGATCGCTTTCGGTTTGGATTTTTTCCCTCTTTGGGCTAGACTGATTTTTGCCTAGCAGAAAAATCCAGACGTCTGAAACAAAATCCAGACGTCTAGAAAAAGTCCCTGGGAAAAAAGGGCAGAGCTAGAATCCAGACATCTGGAACAAAATCCATACGTCCGGTTGAAAAATCCAAATGTATGAAAGTGTTCTAGAATTAAAAAGAGAAAGGAGAAAAACACATATATTTCGAAAACCTAGGGCCAAACGTCTGGCTAAACCTACCATACGTCTGGAACTGTCAATTTTGCCTATTTTGGCTTTTTTGTATGAATTCCCAATTTTTATCGATTTTTGCTGATCCGATTGGTTGTTGTCATTTATTATCAGCTTTGATGACTTTTTTCTATATTTTTAGGAATATCCATTTGATGGATTTGATATCGATTTTATGGTTTTGATTTATGTTTTCGTATGTGAATTCTTGGTGATTGATTGTTTTTACAATCATTTCTGTGATTTGTCACTTTAAAATACAAAGGTTTCTATACTAGTAGTAAATATTCAAACTCTATCACAAAAATGATTTCAATATTATTTTTAATACAAAGCTCGCTTTTAAATCTGTTAGTATATAAAAACCTTTACCTCATTCGTATGAGAAATCTAATTAAACGATTTAGCAAAACAAGTGGTATGAAACGCTTGCGTTTTCTTTGTCGGTTAATTCTTGGACTTGTTTAAATGAAATCTTGTGACAATTTTCGAGTGGAAATCTACAGTTTGTTCGTAAATATTTAAGTTAGTCCAGTGGTTGTGGGACATGAAGCTAAACTCATTTATTTACTAGCTTAGTGTAATTTACAATTTCTTATTGATCAATGGTGATCATTTTGAGTTTTAGACTAGCGATGTGCGATGTCTCATAGTCCGCAAAAGGGGGACTATATCGAGTTTGGAGGAGCTTCGGCTCATATTCTGCAATGGGGGACTGTACCCTATTTTGGAGGAGCTTCGACTCATAGTCCACAATGAGGGACTGTACCCTGTTAGGAGGAGTTTCGGCTCATAGTCCACAATGTGGGGCTGTACCCTGTTAGGAGGAGCTTTAGCTCATTTTATGGAATAGTGTTCCATTTGTAATACACGTGTTGGTGAATTTTCATGCTTCCGTTTGTGATAGGCCTCCCCCTTTGTGATTTTTGGATTTCTAATTGATGATTTCTGGAATTTGTGTTTCACCAATTTTTGCGATTGGCATTGATATGCTTTGTCGATATTTGTGGTTTGGTAAATAAAATAAAGAATATGACATTCTTTTTGGCGTTTGAGAAAATTTGAGATATTGTATGATTTTTGTTGTAATTTAGTGTATACTTGTCTCAATATGATATTATTGTTATTATATATTTTTGTCATATCGCTTATCCAATCTCATTTTATATGATATTTATAGCTAGACTGGTCAGTTTATTATTTTATTCTTAAATAATACTCAGGTTAGACCGAGGTATTTCAGGTGCTTCTGCTTAACTTCTTATCTGGGTCTGTCATCTGACTTTTGGCTAACTACTTCGCTTAGTAGGTTTTGCTTTTATACGTTCGAGATAGAGACTCCTTGATGTAAACATATTTTTTTATCTAGCACTTGTACCTATTATTTTGTGATGTAGTGGATCTTATATGACCACTAGTTTTATGTAAACTTTTATGTGTTATATTCATATCTGTTTCTGCCTTAGTGATATGAATATTGTGACTGATTTATGTTATGCTTATTTTATATTTGTTTTCGAAGATCACATAGTCACTATGTAGTAGTTTTGAGTTTGTAATTGATGTATCATATTTCATCTTGAAACGAAATGCATGTAATACTATCTGACATATCGGTACTCGCACAAAGCAATTACACAGATGGTCGCTCCTCAACAGCCTTATTCTTCATGCTAGTTAATGACATTTCTTCGTAATGTCCTTGGCTAGTGTGAGTATAGAGGTGGGATGTCACAGGATCATTAAGAGTAGGAAAGAAAATAAAGACAGAATAGAATCTCACATATATTATTTCAATAAATAATCTTTACAGCGGAAATTAATATACATTAATCCGAGTTAAACATGCACAGTTATAAATATATGTCCTTACAAAGGCGGAATACAATACTACTCAAGTGTGGCGGAAATAAATAACAAATCTTCAGAAAATCTTCTAACTCCATGCTTCAAGCTCCATCCAGCTTCTTTTAAGCTAAATCTGACTACTAGGCTGCCCGGGAAAATTATGTTAGTTCCTAAGATGATGGTTTTGATGACAACAACCTTAAGACTTGTTATAAAATATAAATACTAATATTCTTGTCTAGATATATATGTATATGAAGGATATATATATATATGCAGGTACTGAGAATGAAGACTGTACAGTATAAAGATTCTAGACTGAGTATAGAGATTCAAGACTGACGAATTCAAGGATAAAGAAATCGAGACTGAAAACTCATGAGTATCAAAAGTTCAAGAGTTAAAGATATCAACATAAGCAATATAGTCTAGATTTATGTTAAAACTTCATGATAGCTCTAAAATCTTTATTCGGATTTTAATTATGGAATGGAATCCACCTTCTCGCTTTAATAGTGGGATGGAACCCACGAGCCCTTTAGTGGGATGGAACCCACGACCTTCTTTAGTGGAATGGAATCCACGAAATTTTCAAAATGATTTACTTTTTCAAAGCTATCTTTTTAAAGTCATCATTGTCAATTTAAATATATTAGCCTTAATTCAAAAACAATTTTTAATCATACTAATTTCAAAACCATCTCTTGGTTTTTAAACTTTCTCTTGATTTTAATATTTTAGCTTTAATATATCTAGTTTTTAATCGTAGATTATATATTTTAAGACTATTTTCGAAAACTCTTTTATAATTTTAAACTATATTCAAAATATTTTACAAAGTTTAGAAATTGTTTTGACAAGTTTTAGAATAGAAATCATTTTAAAGCAAAATCTATTTTCAAAATTAACATAGGCATGTCGGTATCCCTCATCTCCCCATGTTGACATGGTAGCCATAGAATTTAAAATTCAAATTTTCAAAAGAAGTGTCTATTCATCACAACCTTTCGCGAATGGACATGACCGTTGTTCTCATATAAATACCGGTTGTTTTCAACGAAATTTAAGTTAGTTTTTCTTCATTTCTTCACTCCTCTTCTCCACTCAAATATTATCTTATATTTCGAATACTTTAACAAAACTCTTTCAAAATTCTAAGTGAATCAAACTCGATCATCTCTAATTTGATTCTCTACTACTCTCTCTTAAAGATCTCAATGCTATTCAGAGTTATAGGATCATTTGTAATCAAAGAAGTATATCGAGTCTCTCTCTATCACAGTATGATTGGAAACGGTGTGATTGTGGCCCGTAAATCAACTGGGCGTGATTGTAGCCCATAAATGAATTAGATGATCTTATAGCCTAGTTAAATCAATAGAGTTTTCCCTGGACTCGGAGATAGGAGAGTGTATCTCATTGCCTTGAAATCGAGGTTTCAATATTGATATTATATGCGAAAAGAAATCTGCACAAGAAAGTGCAACGACCTGGAAATTTTAACGATTTTTAATAATGTAATTAACTGAATTTTTCCATAAAAATAAACAGTAAAATTTAATAATGAAAATTTGATATTTGGAATACATCTATACAAACGTAGCAAGTGTCGGATTTTCATTGGAAAATATGAAAGTTAGTTCAGTTGTGAAATTTCAATTTAAACTTTAAAATCGGTTGAAATTAGACGAAAGTAAAATATTTTTGAAACCCGAATAATTTTATATAATAAAAATTCAAATCATTTTTTGAATAGGACGTCGTATTTCGTTTCGCCAAATTTGGACTGCTCTAGTCCTATTTATTACATTTTTGGCGGTTTAGCAACAGTTTTGGCAGCGCATACCGACTTTTGATAGGATGATCATATCATTAATGCTTATGTACCATTCCATTTTTCTCATCGCGCTGATCTATATAGTATATTCATTTCTGCAATTCGATGTCCACTACGTGGCGAAATTGACAAAGCAATTAGTCATAACGGTATTCATTTTAAGCCTTTTGGTTTCCATTTGTCCTTTCATTTATCCGTTGGTCAAACCAATAGCCATTAGCTGTTAAATAATTGCAGAATTCAATGCATGACTTTTGGTTTTTCCCTATTTCAATTCATATATAATGGTTAGTTTCTTTCTATTTCATTTTCTTCTTTGTTCTGTTCTGTCATTGCTAGAAAAATGAAGAGATGGAGGTTTATATATGTCAGAGCATTCCTGTATTTGCCTGAAGCTTGCAACAGCTTGCTCTATTTTGCTTTAGCTTTTGGGCTTACTTCTTTAGTTCATCCCCACCCTCCCATACTTCCACCCATGTTAAATCCGCTTTCCCTTCTAGCTTTTTACCGAAGCTTCCCACAACCGCCCATCCTCTTCCCTTAAACCTTCTGGCATCATCACCTTCGAACGCCTAGAAATCCACTTCCCAGCCAGCAACCCTGATCTGTTTTCCCTTCCACACCTCCGCCCACCCTTCCATCTTTGGCCAACTCAGCACCACCCTGCCTCTTCCTTCATCGAGACTGTACCCCCAAAAGTGACCTCACCTTGCCGAACAACCACCACACCTAATAGCAAGCACCACAGCCAAGCCTTACCTTCACAATTCCTCCACCATACTGCTGCCGCAAATCCAACCCACTGGTAAGCCTTTCCACAAACGCCGCTTTCACTTCTTCTCTCTTATTGGCTGCTTCTCTTCAAGTGAAGAAAAAGAATTATATATATATATATATACATATAAAGTCGTATATATATATTAGAGGAAGCTCGTCCACTTTTCATTGCAATCGCCCTCCCTTCATCGTTTGTTGCATGTCAATTCGCCCATATATTCAACCCACCACGCCTATATGCAACCAATCACCTTTGGATCCGCCATCTCCATGCCTCCTCCTCTGTTTGTCCTCCACATCACTAGTAGCCTGACCACCTGATAGCTCTCGACCGAAGCCAAACAACCCCTAGCATCTTGCAGCCTATATATATAATGCGTACAAGTATATCTATATGAAATTTTTTGAAAGGTAATATATCTGTTTATTAAATATTAACTTTTAAATTGTATATGTATAAATATATAAAGTTAGTTATAATGTATAAGTTTATATTAGTATTATATCTGATCTGTTGGTTATAATCTATGTGTATATAAGTTATATATAATATGTTTGTATATATATAAGTTTACATAAGTTATATATAATCTATTTGTTTATATATATAGGTTTATATATATAGGTTTATATAAGTTGTATATGATCTATTAGTTTATATATATAAGTGTGTAAATGAGTTTTGGTTTTCAAGTATAATGCAAGGGTTTTATTTTAAATTTTAATATGTGTTTAAGTAGTAATGATTTGAAATATATATATATATATATATATATAGATTATTCTTTATGTGTTTAAATTAAATCTTGATTTGAAAATACATATAAAGTTTTTATGTTTAATATGTATCTTTAAATTGAATATTGATTTTAGAAAAATAATATAATATATATCTTGTTTCATTTTATATCAAGCTAGTTTTGATTTTCTCTCATTATTTCCAAGCTATTAACTTTGCTCGTCAAATTCATGTTCATCGTGCCAAGCTTTGGAATTTGTGCCTGGATTGTCGCATCTTGTTCTTGTCTATTTCTCTAGCCTCGAAAGGAGAGCAATCACTCACGATTAACATTCTTATAAATAGTAAATTTAATTCACATGAAATGAAAATTGAAAGATGCTGTTAAATTTGAATTGTTAAGTTATTTAATTGTTAAATATTATAAGCCATTATCTGCAATTGTTTACCTATGACATATGACACCACAACCTGTTGTATATATTATATTCAAGTTTGTTACTAATGATATATTCCCGTTATTGATATGTTATATTATTATCATATTTGTTCTCACTCTGCAAGTTCCTTGTTAGTTTAGAAATCCCTATGGGTTGAAATGATACATACTCGAATGATCTATAGATTAGGGGAAAACCGTTATGGGTAGAAATGACAAACCTAAGCGATTTTCATTAATTTTGAAATTTTGGGAATGGGGGTTGAAATGATATATACCCGTAAGTATTAAATTATTGCGGATTAAAATGATAAATATCCGTATCACTTGACCATAGAATAGAAAACTATATACGGACACCGTTGGTCTATTTTTGAAAAATGATTTCCATGGTTTTGAAAGGAAATATATGGACTTTAATAAATATTGATTTTTAAAATATAATATATAAATTTTATTTTTATATATGTGTAGGTTTAGATTTTTAAAATTATATATTTGAAAATTTTATGTTTATAAGTTAGTTTTGAAAATATAAATTTTAAGATTTTGCTTATAATTTTTTTAAATATATAAAATAAGATTTAATATATAAAATAAAATTTAATAATAAGATTTAATTTAATAAAATTTAATGTAATTAGTACATATATATATATGTGTGTGTGTGTTTAAGTATCTATTTAAAAGTATTTAAGTAAATTTATATTAATATTTTTAAATAGATTTTTGTAATAACTTTAATTAATTGGAGGTTGGAAAGATAAATTAGATAGGAATTAATTTAAAATTTAATTTGTTAAGAATTGAATTTAAATAAGAAATGATTTATAATTAAATTTGTTTAGAATTTAATTTAAATAAGGATGATTTGAACTTATTGATTTTGAGATTTTGAAAGGTTTGATTTTATAACTCGATTTGATAAAAAGTGACTAAATGAATATTTCAACTTTAAAAAAATTGAAATTTAATATTTAATATTAAATTAATATGTAATACTGAGATTTTGTTTAAATGTCATTTAAGATGATTATGTGAATATTTTGAAATATAAATTGGATTAAAGTTGAATTTTTGGAATAAATGAGATTTATTAAATTGAGCTATTATAAATTGTTTGAATATTGAAACGTATTTAATTGGAAGTGGTTTAAATTTGTAATTCAAATCTAGATTTGAAATTGACATAAATTTTGAATGGTTTTAACGAGAATTAGAAATCGTTGTGTTGAGTTTGAATTAAGTTGAGCTTTGGAACTAAGTTGATTTGAATGATTTGTAAAATTGGGAGGGACAATTTTAATTTGAAACTATTTTCAATATAAACTCTTTTTAACACACATACATATTATTTTTATATACAAACTATTTTATCCTATAACCTAATTCTTAATATATAAACTATTTTAATTTTTTAACTATTTCAAAATATACATATATAAGCTATTTTCAATATATAAACTATTTAAGTCCGAACTATTGTGATTTAGCTTTAATGGATTTAAATACTATTATTTTGATAAGATGATATAAACTATTTTGTAAACATGATTTTGAAAGTGATATGATTTTGGAAATGAATAATGGTTTCGAAAATGATACGATTTGTTTTTAAATAAATCTGATATTTTGATATGAAGTATGAACTTTTTGAAATGATTATAAAGTGATTTTATGAAATGACCACGGTGTAAAATAAGCGTTTGGTTGTTATCGAGACCGGGATCGGATATTGTGATACTCTCTGTCAATATTGAAATCCACTTTAACAACTCTTTACATGGTGGAGATTTTAGAACGAAGTAGGATGGTTTGGCGATGATTCTATATAAGGTATTAACGCAGCCCTAACTCCCGCGAGTCAGCTCGATGTGGCTAAAGTAGGAGCCATGAAGGGCCAAGTGAGGTCGCTCCTCCGATTGGGCATATTTCTATGATACCTTTCTATTACTTTGTGATTTGATTGGATGCACCTTTGATTTGGGAGTGTGTCTCGAGGTGGGCAGTAGTAGCTATTATGTGTTACCACCAGTCGGGATCCGCCAAACGGTAGTATCCTACCCTGGGCATCGCTTCGCATGCCTTGTCACATGCCTTATCGCGCCCTTTACGAGTTTGTTTTGTACCGTACTTATGGAGTTCTCTCTGATAGCCCTCCAGTTTATGGAGGAATTATGGTACTATATAGACTACGAGAATACATAAAATGCATTAAGGGGGATATGGATAACGCCTTAATGCTATTTTAAAGTTTACTTTACTGTAGACATTATACATGTAGCGAATTGTACTATGTATGTAGATAGTTTAACGAATCCTTGTAGAATGTGAATCCCAAACATCCTTTAAGTTATTTGTATTTCACTTGACATTTCACTTGACTTGAATTTACTGGTATAAGGAGGTTAATCCTAACTCAAGTGTTTTGTGTTTTGCTTTATGCTCGGGTCAAACTGAGTGACACCGCATTTGAGACTCATCTTTGGAGCTTGGAGCTTTGCTTGAAGACCTACCTTTATCTATTCTACTTTTAGTTTATTCCAGTTGTTTATGTTCAGACCTGTCATTGCTTATGTATTAGAGATTCGTTTGTATGCGGGATATCTATTGTATTTTGTTTTGACTCTGTTGTTTATATAATGGCTTCATGAACTACTATCTATCTTTTCCGCTGCTTATTATTATATTACTATATGTCTATGATTCTATGATTGATTTATTTACTGTATATACTAAGGTTTGCCAAATATATATTAATAATCTTTTATTTTGAGCAATTCAAGTCTGGCATGAGTGGATGATCGTCGATTCGAATGGTTCGAAATCCTAGGCAGTTAAACAAATTGGGTGGGACTAGATGTAGAGTAACTCCGAACCAGTATAAAATTTTGGTGTGTTCTTTTCTTTACTGCTTTTATTTACTATTTGCATGTGTGTCTGATTCTGTGATTGTCTCTGTGTTTATGAAATTGCATTTGTATGTGTTTAATTTGAAATGATTTCAAAAATTCTATAAAGTTCATTAAACGCTATTCATCCTCCCTCTAGTGTTAATCAAGCCTTAAGATCTGTAATCCGCATTTCCTACGAATTAGGGCACCCAGAGTTTAAGGAAAGGGAAAATAAACTTCGAGTAAGTCATGGGACAGGTGTGAGGGCTCAAAATATATGTTTAGAAAACAAGAAGGTGTCTCATAAGACCACATTGCACATAAACACGGAACAGGTATTTACCTTATGATAACCAAAAAATTTTACGTCAAAATACTTGAGATTATTTTTATTGACATATCTTTGAAAACAATTGCAAATAAACTTACTAATACTTAGCCGAAATTGTTACCATTATTAAATTCCAGCATACTAGGCTCTACAAACAAAATGGCAGGCACTTATTGGAGAATGGATTCCATACAAATGACTAGGTAAAGAGACAACCTTTCGGCAGTAAATCTCTAGAGGAATGTATCAAGTTCAACTGAACGTCTACACCTCCACCAACATAAGACCGGCCTACCTCTCCTTAGATAGTACCGAATATGTCATCACTCTGTTTATACCAACCTATCCGAGAGCTCTTTTTGCATACATCCGCATTAATTTATATCTCGAATGTCATAGCGAGAAGAAATATATCTAGAAGAGGATGACATTACAACAAAACTTGTTTTTAGTTGCATTAATTGGTAGCTTTTCAAGCTATATGCAACCATTGGTTAAGTTAATTTATAATAATGAACAAATAAATGTGGCCAAATGGTTCCCGCCAACAATTCATGAAAATTTCCCTAAAATTTTCTGTGTCGCTCCTTATCTCTTTTAAACACTTAAAAAACGTCGCTCAAATTCTATGGCCACTCATGTCTCCTTTCTCTCTCGTCTTCCAAATTCCAAATTGCAAATCCAAACCCAAAACCAATTTTCACCTAATTAAACTCCAAATACTTTATCAACCTATCCCTTCAAACTCCGTGTAAATTTTTGCATCCCTATTCGTCAACATACCCTAGTGTTTTCCAAAGAGATATAATAATTTAAATTTTGGGGGTAACGAGTTTGCTTTGAAAAATGAAGCAAGCGATTCCGCTGCCAGATTCAAAGATCCAAGATGGGTGAAAGGGAATTGGGATTTGAGCAAGTTTGAGAAAAATGGGAAAACTGATTGGGATGCTGTAATGGATGCTGGTGAGATTTTCTATTGCATACGAAATTTAAAATTGAATCTGTAGCTGATTTATGTTTACGTTGATATGGATAGAGAATTGGTAATTGGATGGATTTATTGGTTACACTTAACATGCATGTTGAATCTTCAACATTTCTGGATGTATTTCTACTTCCTTTTGGGGGTGAAATTGATTTTACTGATGTGTATACCCATTTTTTTATTTTCTATTAAAATTTTATTTTAAAATAAATGGTATAGCACAGACTTATTGGTTAAACTTGACATGCATCCAAATCTTCATTTCTAGGTGAAATTTCATACCTTTGTTCCTTCATATCAACATCTGAATCACCTGCTAAAACGCATAATTCTTAAATAAATTGATAAGTAAAAAAGAAAAGGAAAGAATATACATATATCTAAAGCTTAAGCTATTCAGACACTTCTATTCATTTAAAACTAGCTAGAGTATGTTAAATGCTATTTTTATAATCTTGACACTTTAGTTTTCGTAGGCCAAATCGAGACCCTTTAATATCAAGAATTTTTCCATATATTGGACATACACATCTGAAGTAGCAACGTGGTACATGCATCATCAGTTGAAATCAAATGTGAGACTGATGGTATATATAACATCTTGAATTTCAGAGGCAAGGAGAAGGAAATGGCTGCAAGATAAGCCTGAAACATCAAATAACAATGATTCTGTGGTATTTGATTCATCTATAGTACCTTGGTGGGCTTGGATTAGAAGATATCATCTTCTCGAAGCTGAGTTGCTCAATGGTATATTTCTCATTCCCATGCATATCCATATCTCTACCATTGATATTTTACGTTCAAGAAATGAGCTAAAATTCACACAGAGATAATTTCTAGTATTGGTATAACCTTAATATAATATAAATTTGTTCATTTTGCCCCAATGGATTTCTTGACAGGGATTGAAATCTCATTTGTTGGGTCGGGCCTTGCGCCAGCTAATTTGTGGTTTCTGAAAAACGAGCTACACTTTTGGAAATTTCTTCTGCAAAAATTTATTATTCATTGCTGTAGCTGGAGACTACAACAGATTGATGGTTCAATGATCGTCTCTTTGCAAACCACTTATGAGTGGTTAGTCAGCTCACAATTCCCATTATCAGCTTAATCCTTCATCTGTGTTGTTGTTTCTATTCATGTGTTTGGATTTGCAAATTTTGATTGCCACATATTCTTTGGTATGTTTGCAAATATTATTATGTGGTTTGGACATTGTTAAAAGTTCTGGCATTTCGTTATGCTAGATATACCACACTGTGGTCGATAAGACGGTTTTAGCTATGTCACTACTTTTTGCAATGAATCGTGTTTTTATTCTATCGATCTTCGTGTTTAAAATAGTTGGTATGTGAATATTACCGGTCATCTTAGCTTTGCATGACACCATTTCTACATGACTGCCGTGAATTTGCGCTTAAAGAATAAATGGCCATTGTCTTCATTGAATTCATAGTAAAGCACACAAATAGGATTAACAATGATGTGTTCTTAAATTAATTTCCTCTTAGGTTGAACAGGAAAAGTAATGAGTGAGCATCCTCGGTGCTTCCCACAACTTGGAGAAATCTCCGTCGAGGCACTAAAGGTTTATATCAATTTGTCTTTAGTTTATTTATTCTTAAAACATTGCTTATCTTTTGTTACATGTAACCTTTATTATTTATCTCCTAGGTCTATTCCTTGGGTTTTTATATTTCATACATGTATGATCATATCTCAAATCATATTTTTAATGCAAATATTGATTACATGTTGATTGGTTGATTAAATTCTTATATTAGCTTATTTGTTGGTAGATGTTTATGAAAGACTTGTTTAGAAAGGAAAGAATCCCGGATTCTTGTAGTTGCTGGCTACACAAACAATCAACGCTATTTGGCATGTGAGTATGCTATCTTATTCGTCTTCTATACATTTATCACATAAGTGATTTAACAGTGATATTTCTTGGTCTGTATAGCTTAATCTGATTTGTTTGTTAACCAGAGTTTTTATACTTCATGGTTTAAACTTTATATATTAGAAAATCTCCTTAAATTATTTTAATGTAATGTATATAACTGAAGTTTTATTAGCATTGTAATTCACGTTCTTTTCATTTGTCTCTTGGATTGTGTTTCTAAAATCAATAATCGATGAAACTAAATATTACAGTTAATTTATGCAACTGTAGGGATTATACCCAGGATACATAATTTTCTTTGTCTGGTCTGCATTGATGATTGCAGGCTCAAGAGGTAATCTTCTACTTTCTTGGTAACATTTTACTATTTGGGCACTATAACTAAACTCATGATTCCTCAACTCGTACGTTAATTTATAATGACGACGACGATTTGTGGCCACAAGATGGTTCAAACAATTTGGTTCTTGTTCAACTCTTTAGTTAAATTTGGTTGAATCTTTGTACTACCACGGAAATAATATTGTGTCAATGTAGGACTAGCAGTCTGTGCCTAATTTGATACATTCGAATTTATTTCTCTTGCTTCTTTGTATGACTTTGTGCCTTTGTCTTTAGTTTGTTTGCAAACAGTGATCGAATAAATGTCTTACCACGTGGAATAAGAAATTTTTCTGCTCATGTTCAAACCCATGACTTTACAAAATATTATGTTCATTCATTTTATAATTATAGTCCAAAATGCGCATTTGATTGAACACATTAATGCATGAAACTATTAGTTATCAGTACATGCCGACCGGCATTAGTTTCATAAATCTGTATAAATTTTGCTTCTGTTGTGTGCAATTTCAGCACCCTACGATATCAATATAAAATAACTTTTCGGTGACAAATAATAAAGAAAATTTATATAACTACATTATTTTAAGCCTAATCATACGTTTTCAATCTGTTTCATTTGCTAACTATTTTGATGATGCAAATTCATTTTTCTATACTACTATCCCTGGTTGCGAATTTCATTTTCTATACTGCATACCTTTTCTGTTAACATAGTTTTATAAATGATGATGATGAATAAACCAGGTTTATAAAAGTTAACTAAGTTTAACTAGGCTTATGGAATTCGTAGCATACGAATTAACATAATTGTTTATCTATACGTTGTGCTTTCACTTATGTAGGCATTGGACTTTCGAAGAGAGCAAGGTTGAACTTTTATGGTGCTAGCTTTCACTTCTGCATGCAACAAAGAATTATGGATAATCAACATTTCATTAGCACCGGTTTGGTATAACATTTTATTAGTACTAGATGTGTAAATTTTCATACGAATGGTTATTGTATGTTGGTCATTTTATATAAAATCTACTGTATTAGAATGGTTATGGATATCTTATTTGATTATATGATTAATATTTTTTTAATTATTCGAATATGATGATTATGTGAGTGTTGATTGATATAGTAGAAATAAAATAGATCATCAACGGGAAATAATAGCATGAAAAAATGGTGCAAAATGATCAATAAATTTTAGTAGCATTTCAAAAACGCTACTAAAATTCATATAGTGGCGTTGAGTAAACGCAACCATAAAGTAGGGGTAAAGTTGGAAATTCTATTGGTAGCGTCAAAAAACCTTTTGGTAGCATTTTATATACGTAGCAAAAAAAGAATTTAGTGGCGTTTCATAAATGCTGCAGTAAAACGATTTATGGTAGCGTTGAAATAATTGCAACTAAAAATCAGGTATTTTTAGTCGCGGGCTTTATAACAGCGTTCATCAAAACGCTGCTAAAACTTTTAGTAGCGTTTTTTGAGCGTTGCAAAAAATCAAAATTCTTGTAGTGTGACCATACATTAATGGTTGCGAATCACATAGCCTTGCTGCATCCAACCCTGTTTCGGTCATTTCCGGATGTGAGGCCTGAGATAACGATTACCTTTTACATAGCCCATCATCTTTCTTCAAATGCCACACTATCATTCTATCGATCACTTATTGACTTCCACAAACATACAACCTTCGAGCTTATACGTCTCAAAGAAGGGTGTTAAGCTAAGAGAAGTTGCCTTCTCCACCACTAAACAGATGCATGTTTATAAAAGTCAACGATGTAAATCTCAAGGATGCAATGTCAAACATCCATCCATACAAGTTTGTTATGGGACTGAACAAAGCTGAAGGTACTCTCCTACCACATCCTGTTAGGAATATACCTAGCATTAGTAGCGAGAAGTCCTTGCATCGAAGATATTCATAATGGAGCAGTACTTGTCGCCATAAATATATGATATGGTAAATTTCACCTCGAGGGACTAGTAGAAAGTAGCCCTACATCACGAATATCTCCATCATCAATACTTTTGTCTTCAGCATGTTTTACTTCGAACATAAATTGGTTTAGAGTGGTTTTCAAATAGGGATTACTCTAGATCCGACCCCGGTTCCTTCGATCCAATCATCGATAAAAAAAGATTTTGTGAATAGGAAATCATTCTTTAATTGATTAAGTTATTATTATCAAAAATCTCCCTCGGAGATATATATATTTCTAAAACATTCTTTCCGATATATACGGAATTATCAAACGTTTCTTATCAAATCATCGATTACTTAATACCCTTAAATTTGAATAATTCGAAATCATTTCATTTTACACATAAGAAAACATTTACAAAACCATTTCATTTAAATCTTAAAAAAGATTTCTTCATTCAAAAATCTTAATTTTAGTCGAGTTAAAACCACGTTATCTAGGATGTAATTCAAAGCCAGTCATATTATGTGAGCAGAATCAATAGAAATCATCTTATTCTACTCAATATCAATTCCCATATTCAAAAAATACTATGGGTGGAATAATGGTGAAATCGCCTTTTAAATTCCACGAATAGTACGAGTTCCCTCTTTGGGCTTTATCACTAAACACATGAAGATCATCTCTATAAAATCCAAGTTGTTTAAATCTTGGAAAATTAAATCATTTTGTACTTAACTCGTTTTCAACATTTCAACCTTATTTTTCCCTTGCCCAGGAAAGAGGCCAGGTGAGTCAGGGCACTAGTTGCTCCTGAACATCTCCTTAGTTTAAGCACCTCACATCTTGATCTCATGAATAGAAAAATCCAGTCTACTCGTTGGCTTTTAGAGCCAAGTTTAAACCACTTATTTATAATAGCTTTTTCTTTAAATCATTTATTTGAAATTTCTTCAAAAAGCTAGAAAACCTCCAAATTATTATTAAAACTCTTACCTATACATTCGAAAATGCTTATAAAATATTTGGGTAAGAACGATTAAGTTTAAAACCACATTTTGAAAGTTATAGAAAAGTGCTGCGGAAAGTTCTATGGAAAGTGCTTCTCAAGCTATATTGATCAAAACGACTTTTATTTATTTGAGCCATTTTTATTACTCAAATCACTTTTAAAACATTTTAAAATATTTATAAGATTTATTCCACATTTTTAAACATTTAAAAACATCATTTCCAAAGATATCTAGTTTTGGATTCCGAACTGCAAATTTCGGATTTTTCAAAAACTTTTTTTACTCATATCTAAAAGTCGACTTATCGAAATCTCGCTTTTCTTTCTTCGTTGAAATAATATGGATATGATAGTTCAAACATTCTTATCTCGAAGAATTCTGAGCTATATTCCATCTTTTACACGTGAGCAAAATCGCGAACTACCATTACGCAACGCGTTTATTTTAACTAAAATTTTCATTTCTTCTCAAACTTAACCAAAACACTTTAAATGTTTATAAAACATTTTAAATACATTTTAAACCATTTTTAAGAGGTTTAACAAATCCATACACACCATTTCATTTATTCAAGGAAAATGATTTCCTTTTGTGCTTATCGATCTGTATATTCGTGATTTGCATGTATATTCAACATTCATATGAAAACAACCAAACTTGATGATTAAAGCATAATAAACATTCAGTTGTAAACATCATATCATCATCCAACATATAGTAATTATAGTTTAGGATTTCTCACCTTAGATTCGAACGACCTAACTTTAAATCGACTATATCTCCACTACGATCGAAATAAACTCTATGAAATCGAGCTCCAAAGCCTTGAAATGGCTAGTCATAGCCTTGGGAGTGTAGGAGTTGCTCATGACTATGGTGGGAATGGAGGAAGGGCACAACCCAGGGTGGATCTAATGGTGGCCAAGAGTTTGAATGGTGGAAAGGAGGTGTTTTTGACTTGTTTTTGAAGTGGACCGATATTATATACACATGTATATATTTTACTAATATTTTTCCATAACTTTGCTAATATATTTTTAAGGCGTGGAAGCCATTAATGAAGATCTTAGGAAGCTTAAGAAGAAGGAAGAAGAAGAATGAAAAAGAAGGGAAGAGAGTAGGGTATTTATAGGAAAAAAGAGGAGTATAAAGGAAGATATGCATACACCACTTTTTCCAAACTTATCAAACACACTTCTGCTTTAAAATACACGGCCATAGCCCTTCCCCATGTGCACATCACTTTCATCCACTCATGTATGCATACGTTGACTTGTTTAAGCTTAAGGAAGAAGCTTTATACAAAATATCTTTGATTTTTGTACTGTATATGTATTCGTAAGTGTATAAGTATATATGTATGTATATATATGTTCATGTGCAAGTTGGTGGATGCATTTGTATGTTACATATGTATACACGACATATAAATAATGTTGCATTGATTCCAAACAACTTTCGTTCGGTAAACCGTTGTCGATCGGAGAACCGATTCCCGATCACATTTTCACTTATACTTTAACGTACATATATTTGTAAACAAAATTTCAAAATAAATATCTTATCATTTTAAATGAATTAAAATGATCGTATTTGATTTATAAAACCGTATAAATTAATATTAACAATTATTTACAAAAATCATTATTATACCGATAAAACGATATCGATTTTTCCTTATATTTTGAAAACAAATATATATCTTTATAAAATTGTTATAATGATTTATTATCACTTTATAACTATTCAAAATGAATTATAACCTTTTTACAATCACTATTTGAATAATTATAATAATTATTTAATCATCAAATCTCAATTTAAATTAAATAAATCAACTTTCATTTTTAAGGGCATTATTACTAATGTTATAAACCCATTTTGTTTTCAAAAATAAACCAATTGATTTTATTTCATATTCTTGTTTAATTATAAAAATAAGTATATGTATCCAGCTCCATGCATGATATTTTATGATAATAGAGCTACTAACTGGCAAAACTATTTTCGACCATTTTATCAATTTAGATTTCGAGGAAAATATTTTTGTAAATATTCATTCAAAATAAAATTATTATTACTTATTGTTACTCAAGAAAATATTATTTATATCATTAACCTTTTATTTAAATAAATTTAAAAATAAATATAATTTAGCAAAGTGATAAATTTGTGGGTCATTACATGAACCTTAAAACCATGAAGGATGTTGATTTTTAACTTACATCTGTATGATGTATATAGATCTTGCGTACACAATGTCTGATTCGATGTTCTATTCGAATTCACAACCTTACTTCCAAACTAATATTGATCCCCCGATTCTTTAGTGCGGACTCTGACCAGGCATTTAATCAGAACTTTAATTCTCCTTGCATAGCTTTAAACTATGATAGAAAACCAAAGCGTCTGATCGCAAACCCTTATCAATGTTCGTCGTTAAGAATCGAGTGATAAATCCTCTTTCGGATAAGTGTCATACACGTCAAAGTTCTATACTCGAATTTCAGACTAAATCGTACGATGAAATAATCCATATACTTCAAATATATTCATTAACCTTTCAAAAAAATATTTTTTTATGAAAACATTTCATAAAACTTTCATTCTTTATTCAAACTTTCATAAAGATACTTCTTTATACATAACAAATTTACCCTTTTTTCAAATATTTATAGACAAAAATATTTCTGTCTTTGTTTTCCCAAAAGAATTCAACTATCCTTTATTTGGAGTAATATAATTATAATTCTTATTTCAAAATTCCTTTGAATTTTTTTGTTAATAAATCTCCTTATAAATTTAATTCCAAACTTAATTTATATTCCATAACTTTCCCTTTTGTACTTTTTCAAAACATTAGGATATCCTTCTTTCTCAAACATCATTTTATTTTTTCTATGTACACTTTAATTTCTAAAATGCACTTTTATAAAATATATTCTTAAATAATTTCTTAATTTAAACACATTTTATAAAGACACTTCTTTATATTACAAAATCATTTTATTATCATACATTTCTAAACATATCTTAGTGGTTCTAAAAAACTTATTTTCAAAATAATTCATTAAGTTGATAAATTACCAAAACTTCCTTTAACTAATATCAAATGTGAAAACATTCTTTATTTAGTCAAAACTTCCTTTACCAATTAACACTCCTTTATACATACATACATACATACATACATACATACATACATACATACATACATACATACATACATACATACATACATACATACATACATACATACATACATACATATATATATTCTCTTTACTTACCAGTTTTAATACTTAAAAGTATTTATATACTTATTCAATTGCTTTAAGTATTTCATAATTTACTTAACGAGTTTTACTTACTTTAAAATATAATCGAAGAGATTAAAACAGCTACCACCAAAACATTATTAAAATGGACTTCTCTTTTTATAACATGATAATTATAATATTTCCTATATTTTTATAAAAGACTCCAATATTTGTTATTATCTTTAAAATCCCATTATTAAAGATCTAAATATACCTATAAGATTTTTTTTCCAAAGTGTCATTTAAGGGTTTAAAAACAAATGCGGCTAAGACGTCGTTTACTACAAACCCAGACACATTCATTATTAACTTCAACTATTTCTTTTAAAGATCAACGCATACTCATACTTATCAATCAAGATAATACACTTTGATAAAAATTGACAACCATTAATTTGTCAAATAAGTGATTCAAAATATCTCCTTTTTTTCATATTGATCGAGTAACTCCAAAATGATACCAAGGAACTGGGTACTACTAGTAGTATCACATTTCTCCCTAATAAGAAGGGAATACTTAAGAGAAGAGTTTACCATCCGAACACATCTCCTGCCCATTGTTGATTACTTTTGATCCACTTGAACTAATGAATCATAAGATTGTTTTTCACTTTCAAAAGCCCATTTTCAAAAATAATACTATTATTATTCCTTTTCCAAAAATCATTTGAAATTCCATCCGAAAATATCGAAATTTAAATTCTCACAAATTTCTTTATAAAGCATGTTTTATAAATCCAGTGTATAAAATTATGTATGCAAAACGTATTCATAAGATTTATTTATCTTAAATAAATTCCTTTAATGACCATTTATTATTTATCGAATACCTCGTAGTCAAATTGTGAAATTAAATTCATGAGGTGTTCGTGCTTAAACTTTTAAATTAAATAACCAATCAATCAATTATAATATCTAAGTATTATCCTTTCCTTAGTCAAATGACTATATTACTTGAAAAATATTCTTTATATTCAAAATATAATCATTGGTAAAATTATTTCATTTACCAATTTTCAAAGCTAAAATCGTTTGGATCTTATGGGGATAATCTTCCTCGATCGAAAATCCACCATTTCTAGGTGGATATTCTGGCTATTCCTCTTCGTCGCTAGAGAGAGCTTTGAGGCTGTCCTTATTGCCCCGATTTTCTCTAAAGGACTCCCGTTCGCGTAACTTCCCCTATATGATTTATACAAGGAAAATAATAATCATTTTAGGCACAAGTAATAGGTAATTGCTAGAGTATTCTTAGGTAGAGAGGTTTGGTCAATACTCAGAAAGGATGTTCGAGATTTATTTCGAAAGATAGCTTTTAAAATTCTTTGTATAAGATGTTTTATTATCTCAAAACTCTTTGAATTTTTTTCCAAAATATTCTTTTCTGCTCAAATATATATATATATATATATATATATATATATAGGTAAAATGATTTCATATAAAATCTATATTTTATTAACAAATATGTGCTCATATATAATACTCTCAATCTCATTCTTGGGTGCTACTAATCCCATCTTTAATGAGTTACTAATCCTAGGGTATTACTAACCCTATCTCCGATGATTCTTTTAACCCTATCAGGTTTAGGTGTTTGCTTAAGCTAAGCTCTGATACCAAATGTAACAAGCCGGTTCTTCGACTCTCAAAAATCAATACTAATACATTCTTGGTATTCTCATGCCGTAAATCCAAGTGCCGGAGAAGCGGATCATTAAAGGTAAGATAGAAAATAAAGACAGAACAAAATCGCATATATATTATTTCAACAAAAAATTACAACGGAAATTAAAATACATTTATCGGAGTTAAACATGGACAGTTATAAATATCTGTCTTTACAAAGGCAGAATACCATACTACTCAACTGTGGTGGAAATAGATAACAAATCTTTAGAAAATCTTCTAACTCCATGCTCCATGCTCCATCCGGCTTCTTCTAAGCTAAACTTAACTACTAGGCTGCCAGGGAAAATTAGGCCACCCAGAGTCTAAGGAAAGGGAAAATAAACTCCAGGTCAGTCATGGAACTGGTGTGAGAACTCAAAACACATGTTTCGAAAACAAGAAGGTATCTCATAAGACCATGCCGCAGATAAACACGGAATGGGTTTTACCTTATGATAACCAAAAAATTCTATGTCAAAATACTTGATATAATCTTTGGTGACATATCTTTTAAAACATTTGCAAATATACTTATTCACCTTAGCCGAAATTGTTACCATTATTAAATTCCAGCATACTAGGATCTACAAATAAAATGGCAAGCACTTATTAGAGAATGGATACAATAAAAATGACCAGGTGAAGGAATACCTTTCGGCAGTACATCTTAGAGGAATGTACAAAGGTCAATAGAACATCTGCACTTCTACCAACACAAGATCGGCCTACCTCTCCTTAGATAGTACCAAATATGTCATCACCCCGATCGTCACCGACCTATCCAAGAGCTCTCTTTGAATACCTCCACATTAATTTACATCTCTAACGTCATAGCGGGATTAAATAAATCTAGAAGGGGATGATCATACCCTAATGGTTGTGAATCACATAGTCTTGCTACATCCAAACCTATTTCGGATATTTTCAGGTGTGAGGCCTGAGGTAACGATTACCTTTTCACATATCCCATCATCTTTCTTTGAATGTCACACTACCATTCTATCAATCTTTTATTGACCTCCACAAACATACAACTTTCGAGCTCATACGTCTCAGAGAAGAGTGTAAAGCTAAGAGAAGTTGCCTTCTCCACCACCAAACAAATGTATGTTTATAAAAGTCAATGATGTAAATCTCAAGAATGCAGTGTCAGTCATCCATCCATACAAGTTCATACTAGGATTGAAGGGAGCCGAAAATACTCTCCTACCACATCCTATCAGGAACTTACCTAGGATTAGTAACGAGAAGTCCTTGCATCGAAGATTTTCATAATGGAGCACTACTTGCCACCATAAATATATGATATGGTAAATTTCACCTCGAGGGACTAGTTCCAATTAGCCCTATATCATGAATATCTCCATCTTCAATACTTTTATCTTCAACATGTTTTACTTCGAATGTAAATTTGTTTGAAGTGGTTTTCGGATAGGGATTACCCCAGATTCGACCCCGGTTCCTTCGATCCAATCATTGATGAAAAAGGTTTTGTGAATAGGGAATCATTCTTTAATTGATTAAGTTCTTTTTATCAAAAATCTCCCTCGGAGATATATATTTCTAAAACATTCTTTCCGGTATATATGGAATTATAAAACCTTACTTATCAAATCTTCGATTACTTAAAACCCTTAATTTTGAATAATTCGAAATCATTTCATTTTACACTTAGGAAAACATTTCCAAAACCATTCATTTAAATCTTAACAAAAATTTCTTAATTCTAAACTCTTAATTTTAATCGAGTTAAAACCATGTTATTTAGGATGTAATCCTAAACTAGTCAATATTATGTGAGCAGAATTTATAGAAGTCATCTAATCCTACTAAATATCAATTCCCGTATTCAACAAATACTATAGGCAAAATAACGGTGAAATCATATTTTAAATTCCATGAATAGTACGAGTTCCCTATTTGGGCTTTAACACAGAGTACAAGATGATCATCTCGATAAATTCCAAGTTGTTTATATCTTGGAAAATTAAATCGTTTTCTCGTTTTCGATATTTCGACCATGCCTATCCCTCGTCCAGGAAAGAGGTCAGGTAAGCCAGGGCACCGGTTGCTCCTGAACATCTTCTTAGTTTAAGCACCTCACATCCAGATCTCACGAATAGAAAAATCCAGTCTACTCGTCGGCTTTTGGAGCCAAGATTAAACCACTTAATTATAATAGCTTTTTCCTTAAATCATTTTTTGAACTTTCTTCAAAAAGCTAGAAATCCTCCAAACTATTATTATAACTCTTACTTATCCATTTGAAAATTCTTATAAAAGGTTTGGGTAAGAACCGTTAAGTTTAAAACCACAGTTTGAAAGTTATAGAAAAGTGCTGCGGAAAGTGCTTTTCAAGCTATATTGATCAAAACGACTTTTATTTATTTGAAAATCTATTTTTTATTACTCAAATCAATTTAAAACATTTTAAAACATTTATAAGATTTATTTCACCTTTTTAAACATTTTAAAAACATCATTGCCAAAGAAATCCAGTTTGGACCCCGAACTGCAAATTCAGGATTTTTTAAAAACTTGTTTTACTGGTATTTCAAAATCTACTTATCGAGAGCTTTCATTTATTTATTTTTTGGAAAACTATGGATATAATAGTTTAGAAAATTCTTATCTCGAATAATTCTGAGCTATATTCCATTTTTAAGAGGTTTAACAAATCCATACACACCATTTTAAATAATTCTGAACTATGGATATAATAGTTGGAAAACTATGGATAGAATCGAGAGCTTTCATTTATTTTAAATACATTTTAAACCATTTTTAAGAGTTTAACAAATCCATACACACCATTTCATTTATTCAAGGAAAATGATTTCCTTTTGTGCTTATCGACCTGTATATTCGTGGCTTGCATGTATATTCAACATTCATATGAAAACAACCAAACTTGATGATTAAATCATAATAAACATCAATTTGCAAACATCATATCATCATCCAACATATAGTTATAATAGTTTAGGAGTTCTCACTCTAGATTCGAACGACATAACTTTAAATCGACTATAGCTCCGCTAGGATCGAATTAAACTCTATGGAATCGAGCTCTAAAGCCTTGAAGCGGCTAGGCAAAGCCTTGGGAGTGTAGGAGGTGCTCAATGCCATGGTAGGAATGGAGGAAGGGAACGGCCTAAGGAGGATCTAATTGTTTCTATGAGTTTGAGTGATGGAAAGGAGGTGTTTTTAACTTGTTTTTAAAGTGGATCGGTATTATATACATGTGTATATATTTTACTAATATTTTGCCATAACTTTGCTAATATTTTCCTAAGGCATGGATGCCAATAAAGAAGCTCTTAGGAAGCTTAAGAAGAAGGAAGAAGAAGAATGAAAAAGAAGAGAAGAGAGTATGGTATTTATAGGAAAAAAGAGGAGTATAAAGGAAGATATGCATACACAATTTTTTCAAGCTTCTCCAACACACTTCTCCTTTAAAATACATGGCCACACCCCTTCTCCAAGTGCACATCACTTCCACATGTATGCATATGTTGACTTGTTTAAGCTTAAGGAAGAAGCTTTATTCAAAATATCTGAGATTTTTGTACTATGTATGTATTTCTAAGTGTATAAGTATATATGTATGTATACATATGTTCATGTGCATCTTAGTGGATGCATTTGTATGTTACATATGTATAGATGATATATAAACAACGTTGCATTGATTTCGAATAACTTTCGTTCGATAAACCGTTGCCAATTGGAGAACCGATTTCGGGTCACATTTTCACTTATACTTTAACATACATATATTTGGAAAAAAAATTTAAAATTTTTTCTTATCATTTTAAATGAATTAAAAGATCATATTTGATTTATAAAACCATATAAATCAATATTAACAATTATTTACAAAAATCGTTATTATACCAATAAAGCGATATCGATTTTTCCTTATAATTTGTTTATCAAATATATATCTTTATAAAACTATTATAAATGATTTATTATCACTTTATAGCTATTCAAAATGAATTATAACCTTTTTAAATCATTATTTGAATAATTATAATAATTATTTAATCATTAAATCTCAATTTAATTTAAATAAATCAATTATCATTTTTAAGGGCATTATTACTAATGTTATAAACACTTTTTGTTTTCAAAAACAATCCAGTTGATTTTATTTCATATTATTGTTTAATTATAAAAATAAGTGTATGTATCAAGTTCCGTGCGTGACATTTTATGATTATAGAGCTATTTACTGGTAAAACAGTTTTCGGCCATTTTATCGATTTAGATTTCGAGGAAAATATTTTTGTAAATATTCATTCAAAATAAAATTACTATCACTTATTATTACTCAAGACAATATTGTTTATATTATTAATCTTTTATTTAAATAAATTTAAAAATACATATAATTTGTCAAAGTGAAAATTTTGTGGGTCATGAACCTTAATAATCGTGAAGGATGTTGATTGATATCGAACATTAACTGTAAGCTAGGGTATCAAACTTGTTACATGTTGAAGATTCTAAACTAACAAGAGCTTTCAGATGTCGTACTTCAACAATGTAAGAGCCAATGAACTTCTACTAGCAGAGTTAAAAAAACAAGGAAAAGGACTCGAGCTTATATAACATGAAGTGTCATGGAATATGAAGGTGCCTCATTTAGTAGCACTTGTGTGATAACGTGCTTCATCGAGACTAAGAGGGTGTTGAGTTTCACCAATGCTAGGAAGATGTCGAAGTCGAGGTTCATCAATGTTAAGAGGATGTCAAGTCTTTAAACAGTGTCGAGCCTTTACAACTATAGCTATTGTAAAACATAAATGTGATAAGGGGGTTTCGAACTTCTAAAAGTAGCAAGGAATGATGGATATCAATAATGCAAAGGGGATTGTGTTCCTGAACTTCTGGAGCAGCAGGGGATGTCGAATATTGGCAATGTGCAAGAAATGTTGAATGAATGGTTGGTTGAATACATGGCATCCATTCCACCTGCCTCTACAAATAGGCCCCATCGGCCATTCAAAGAGGGGAAAATATTTCTTTTCCTGCTTCTTACATTTCCAAAATTGTCACCCTAAATCAAACTGGGGATTTAGAGCCGATTTTACATTTTTAACTTTTTGGACATAAGGATTTGGACAATGAACTTTGCATAGCATACTTCAATTGGATAAATATATTTGACCAATTGTTGAACTTATGACATGCATATGACTTCTTGTACTTGACTCAGAATATGAACATGCATATATCATTCTTTTGGATTTGAACTTAGACTTGCATACTTCTCTCAAACTTTGCATAAGGCTACCTAAGCTCTTATTTGAACTTGACTTGCCTTATCTTGCATATGTGGGTTAATAAAGAAATTTGGTAAAAGGGCAATACAAGTCTAAGGCAAATAAACATGTAAATGACCATTTAAAAAAATATTTAGTAGTTGTAAAATTTGATGCTTGCATAGGCCTTGAAACAATAACATGCAAAAAATCTTTACTAGTAAGTATATTTTACATTTCTATTTATTAATCATCAATTCGGTTTACTTATATATCCTGACTAAAAAACAATTTATAAATTATATTAATTGCATAGATTTATCAATATAGATTATTATAACTTTATACAACATATGTTCCTATAGTATAGAAATGTTAAATGTTACCATTTCATTTTTCTAGTAAGGCTCCCACTAGTCTCTTATGTTTCTCCAAACCCTAAGATGAAACATGGTTATCTTTCAACTTTACTAATGGCTGTTAGGACTCATCTATCTTGATATTCTTACCAAAGTAGTTAATATTGATATCGAATACGTATCGGTCAAGTATCAATATGAGATATTTTAAAATATCGTGATAATATCGGATAATATCGCTGATATATCAGACATGTGAACGTGTTATAAACCATATTATACTATTTTACAATGTTATAATGAGGTAATATTTTTAAATATTTGAATCAATATTGCCAAATTACTATTAAATTATGACTGCATATAGTAATAGATTATTTTATGGGATATTCTATTAAACATATTGGAATAAGCTTATAAAAATTGATAAATTCGTATAATGCACATTTTATTATTTTATTCATTTTTATACTATATTCATTTTTTAAGTAATCTGATCATCAATATTAATTTGTAATTTTTTCACATTTATAGTTTCTTCGTTTTCACTTGCTATTAATTTAACAAATAAGTAATGTGATTTGACATCGATTACAACTTCCACTCATTCTGTATCGATTTTTTAAATATTTAATTCTACTACTCTTCAAAGTTTTAGTTCTTGGTGCATGATAACAACTAATAAAATAAATTTTCGTAACTTAACTTACCAATTAGAAATGGTGATCCAAAATATAAGTAAAAGAAGAAGTAGATCTTAAATGATCTTGTTTTCAGTAGTAAAGTCTTCATATGAAAAATAAAAAATAAAACAGTGGAATAAATAGAGTTTTCTCTGTTAAAAGATTGTGGTTAAAACTAAAAAAATTGGTGCATTATGATATCTACATGTTGTTATTCACCATATACTAAAAAAGGATATCGAGAATGTAAAGATATTTATTTGTAAATTTATTTTCTTTGAGACATACAATAATGAACAATATTAAATAAAAATTATCAGGAATTTTACACTAAATATCATAGCGATATATCGGCAAATATTGGGCGATATACTGGTAACGATATTTTAAGCAATATTTCAAAAAAAAATTGGTTAAAGAGCAATATAGGATATATCGACGATACATCAGCAATATTATCCGATATTAACTACATAGATCCTAACCTTTAGTTTGCTCAATAAGCCATAGCCCCACAGACGATAGATAACTCCTTATCGCTTGTCATATACAACTCCTAACCCATGGTTTCTTATCCTAATATCATTTTGACCTTTAGTTTTCTCAACAAGTTGAAAGAAATTATTCACTCATGCCAGCCATTTTGCGATGGCCTAAGTATAGTATATGTACCTTGAGTTTGCTCAACAAATACATATAGTTATTTTATCTCGTCAAGTCAATATATTAATAATACTACACATAACATCTCTAGCTTAAGTTTTCTCAACAAGCGAAGCATGTGCAAGTAATTTATTAACATATAAATGGTAGAGGAAAACACTTATATTAAAGATTCATAATTTTTAGTATATCTAATTGATTGATATTTATTTATAGAATAATGTTTTTCTTATGAAATACCCTCGTGATTCAAGTGTCAGACACATAAGGAATTATGGTATACGTACTTTATGTATATATTTATTCCTTAAGTTTATTTAGTGTCTTTTTAAAGTTCCATACATTTATATTATATAAATTTTATTATTATATTTTATATTATATAAATTTTATTATTATTTAATTTTTATATTGTATTTAACATATATAATATTTTATGTATAACACTATAATAATTAAATCTTATTATTAATTTAATTAAGTAACATTTCAATTGATTATTTAATTATTTAATTATAACATATTATATTGAATATATATATATATATATATATATATTGTAACCTTTATAGTAATATGCATATATCTTATATATGTATTTTAGTTTATTAGTTAATCTTTAATTAATTAATTTGATTAATCAATTTTAGTTAAATTTTATTAATTTTGAAAATTCTTTTATACACACATATATATACTCATATTGTCTTAAAAAATTTAAGACAACATAACATATATCATTGTATATATTATACATATACGTATATGTGTGTATAATTAATTAACTTATTTATTTAATTCATTCATTTTATTAATATTATTAATAAATAATATTTTTGAATTTAATTATAATATTTTCAAACATTTTGAAAAATTATATTATAACTTTTATGATATATTTTTTATTATTAATTTAACTTTGAAATTTAGAACTCTTATTTTAATTATCACAACAATTTGAAAACCTATTTTATAATAGTTTTATTAATTCAAATTTAAAATTTTATTTCAATTTCAAAACAATTTTGAAATTAGCCCAATGCCCAGTTCAGATTGGGCCTTTTCTATTAGGGGCAACGTTTAGGCACAGTTCGCATTTCGGGCCAAGCAGGTAGCCAGGTAGGGTAGGGTACTTAGTTATCCATTTCCAAGCTTAGACACTACTTTTCTAGACACCCTACTAAGTAGGTAAGGTTAATTAAACAGCCCTAACACAACTAATTTTGACCGCATAGACTATTTGGCTCTGATACCATTATTGTAACATGCCAATCGAAAGTAGGTAAAATATGTAGACTTCAATTTTTTTTTACCTATTTTTGATATATTGGGCCTATGAGATCTAAACTAGTATTAGATCTAATCTAACGAAGTTTTTAAATAAAATCTTATTTTATTCTAATTATTAAAAAGGAAGCTTTAGTTTAATTTATACTATACATATTATAATGTGCGTATCAAATACACCTAAGTTTGAATAGTGCAAGTGTGACAACCCGCAAATCCATCCCATTTAAAGCTAACAATAAACCACACATGTCCAATCCAAACCGAATGGAAAGAGGGATAATCATGAGAAAGAAAGAAAGAGAGAAGAAGAGAAGAAGAAGAAGAAGAAAAAGGAACTAAAACAATCACAGAATCTCACAACGCAGCAGAAAAACATATAAAATCATATCAATCATCTTTATAAAACAGAAACTATAATATATATACATCCATCAGAGTACACAAATCAATCACTAATCATCTGCCTGGATAGTTATAGTAACATATCCTTACAATTGCTGATAATTTAAACAAAAATGCAACAGAAATATAAACATATACGTGAATACAACCAGAAAACCTCCAGCTCGTCTGCTGAAGCTCCAAAGCATCTGAATCCACATCTGTAAATATGCTCGGTCTGAGCCGAGCATTGAATGGAAAGAATGCCTAGATCAGTCTGGTAAACCAGCATGAGAAAACACGTCTCAACTGGATTTATTTTGAAGTTATAAAACTTTTCTTTATCGAAACAAAGGTATCTCATAAGACCACGCCCATACATAAATACAGACGGGTTTTTACCTTACGATAACCAAAACATTTCATATCAAATCCTGTTATAGTATACTTGTGTCTAGTATACATATAACATGAATTATATACGAAATGGTTACATTGATTAAATTCCAGCATACTAGCCATAATCGTAGGTTCGACAAACAAATGGCATGCACGTAGTGGAAAATGGATTTTCATACAAATGACCAGGTGAGGGGACTACCTTCCAGCAGTACATCTCTAGAGGAATGTACCAAGACCCAACTGATGGTTCTCTACCAATACAAGACTGTTCTACCTCTAACTATATAGTACCGAATATGTCATCACCCCGGTCATTGCCAACCGATCCAAGGGCCCTCATGGCATATGTCCATAATGATTTATGTCCCGAACGTCATAGCGGGAATAAATACATCTAGAAGAGAATGATCATATCCTAATGGTTGTGAACCACATAGCCTTGCCGCTTTTATCCTGATTCGGTCATTTTTGGGTGTGAGGCCTAAGGTCACGTTTACCTTTCACATAGTACATCATCTTTCCTCTTTGAATTCCATAATGTCATTCCTTCGATCACTATGGACTTTCACAAACATACAACCTCTGAGCTTGTACGTCTCAAAGAGGGTGTTAAGTTAATAGAAGTTGCCTTCACCGCCACCAAATAGATGTACGTTTATAAAAGTCAATGATCTAATCTCAAAAATGCAATGTCAGACATCCATCCATATAAATTTTCCAGGAACAAGACAAACTGAAGGAACTTTTCCTACCACATTGTGTCTGGAATCACTCCTAGGATTAGTAGCGATTAGTTCTTGCATTAAATATTTCATAACGAGAGATCGCTGCTATTATATCTATATTGGGAGTTTATCCCCAAATGATCAACAAGTAGTCCTTCACTACGAAAATCCCAAATATCAATGTCTTCCAAACTTGCACATTCGAACACATATATGTTGGTCCGAAGTGGTTCTCAGATAAACCCGACCCCGGTCTCTCCGGATCAACAACGATAAAAAGGCCAAATTTTAATAGTCGGTTATTTAACCATCAAAGCAACAACAAAACTAGTACTTAAGCAATCATTAGGCCCATTAAATTAATATTTTATTAATTAAATCAATATCCTAATATTCATTTCAAATTATCATTAAAAGATATATTCACTAAACCATTTCAAAATATTGATAATGGAAAACATTTTCATATACTTGTATCAACAGTATAAGCATATCCACAAATAATTTCATTTTCAACACTTAGAAAATATTTCCGTATACTTATATCAACAGTATAAATATATTTAATAACACTACAATGTAGAGACACACCAAATAGATTTCTATAACCGCACAACTTTGGATTTCATATGTCTCCGGACAGGTGTTAAGCATAGAAAGTAATGCTCCTACACCACCAAGCCTTTAGTACGATCATAAGAACCGATCTGTGTATTTCACCATGGAAGGTCAAAACATAATTTATTGGGTCAAAATGAATGAGGTATAAAACATCGCTACGACAACCCAAAAACATTAGTATAGAATTCGATTTATTAATATATATATATCATATGCAATATAAAACATTTCCTTTCGGAAATCATTTATTATAACGACAGTGTTATAGTCCATGCCTTCCATACTTCCCCGAAAACGTTTATTACTACAATAAATGTTGAAATCCATGTTTCCGCTAATTATCACATTTTAAAACATTTCTCAAACTATTTAAATTCCATTTGGAATTATTTCTTCCAAAACCTTTACTTCCAAAAGGTAAATTACTTTTAAAATATTTAACTTCATCAAAATATTTTTTTCAACATTTCTTATAAATAAAAATACATATTATGAAACTATATTTATAAATATCCTTTTGATTTTAAAAAATTTCTATTCATAAAATTCCTTTATTTATAAAATTCTATTTACAAATCCATTCTTTTACAAAAACCAATTTTACTATCAAATTAATTTCTTTATAAATCAAATTTATTCATAAAATCCATTTACGAAATATTTATAAATTTCAATTCTAAATCAACTTCTTTATTTATAAAAATATCGCCTTTATAATCTTTTATATAAACTTATTGCAAAATCTTTGCTCAATGTATTTATCAAAACTATACTTTTATAACATCAAAAATCATAAATTTTTATTTCTTTAAAAATAAAATCATTCCTTCTTCCTTAAAAAATTTAAAAATCATCAAAACATATTTACACTTCCAAAATTTCTTCTAAATCATTTTTGTAACAACCCTGTATTTTGTAATTATTTTAATTGTATACTTTAATTATTTTAATTTAAATTTTGATAAAAAAACTTATTTTACTTATTGAAATGATTAAATTTTATTATTTAAATATAAATCTTGATTTTTATATGAATTATAATTCCAAAACTTGAGTAAGTTGAATATTTCCAGAAAAAGTGAATTTTTGGTCAAATAGTCAAACTTTGTCTTTTAAATTAAAAATTTAAAAGTTTTAAATTTTAAATGTTATCTTTTATTATGAAAATAGATTTAATAACTTGAACACTGCTTTTTGTTTCGTGGAAAACATAGTTAAACTGCAAAAGATATGTACATTTCAATTTTGAGTATAAATTGTTTATTTGCAATTTTGTTATTTTAAATTGTATAAATTTTATTTTTTCTTTGTCATATTTTATTTTAATATGTTTTAATATGTTATATTTTTTATATTTTTACTTTTAAATATTTTTAAAATGATAATAGAATTTTTCTAAAATTTACTATGATGATTTCCTATTTTTAAAAGGCTGTTTTCCTTTTTCTGCTATTTTCTTCATCTAAACTATATTTAAATTAAAATTTATTTATTTACTTTTGTGATTTCCTTTTTACTTTTTTTCTTATCTTTATTTGTAAATACTTTTAAGTACATAAAAATTTTCCCAAGTTCATTGCACTTATTTTTCATATTTTCAAGACTAGTTGCAAATTTTGCTGTTTTATTTAATTAAACTATATATAATTAATAATTAATTTATTTATTTTTGTTTATTAACTAAATTTTCGTATTTTATCTGATTATATATATATATTTCAGTTATATAAGGTTTAAAAAGAAAATAATGGAAATTTGAAGAGTTTGTGTCTCTTTAGTTGCTCAAGGCTCTTCGTTTTTCCGCCTCTTCATTTTCTTTTGCCTTTTCCTCTCCTTGCTTTAGCCGTACCTTTTTCTTGCATTAGCCGTGAATTCTCATTGCTAATTCACAGGAGAAACTTCTCCTCTCTTCATTTCTCATGGCCACTTTATTTTCTGTAAAAATATTTGCAAGTTAATGGCTTCTTCCTCTCACTTTTCTTCTTATTTCCATTGATTTTGCCTCGCCTCTTCTCCTAGCTTTGCTTGGCCTAGCCTCTCCACCATCAGCTCCACCATCACTCCTCCATCTACAGTAGCCACCAGCCCCTTCTTTGACAAAAAAATTCAAGCCATGAGCACTTGATGATGATAGCTCCACAAAATTTGCACAAACTCCTCCAATAATGCCTTGCCAAGCCACAAACTTCACCATAGCCTTTCATATTCATTTCGGCCACACCCCTAGCTCCACCACCACCTACTGACCTGACCTTTAGCTGCAGCTCTACCTCTACCCAGATCTGAAAAGCCCTATAGCCGAACCCCACTTACCCATAGCCGAGCCACATGTTGACCAAACTTGCCTATATTGCTTTATTCCTATGTGTTCTTCATGTTGTTGCACTCCACTACACCTTCATCTCCACTTGTTGCCTTTCCTATATGATATTAAACCTGACCTATATGATACCATACTTGACCCAAAAACACATCATGGCTGAGCATAGAGTCCCCTAAGGCCAAGCATTGAAGTGGTTGAAGCAAGGTCCAATCTATCTTGTTCATTTTTGCTTTGTATTTCAACTTGTTTCATTATTGTGTGTTGAATATTTATATATTGCCTTATTTGTTTTGTTTTGGGTTGTTGATACAAAATCATATCTTGGCTCTCTCCACTCATTCAAATCAAGTCATACTTGTCGTGCCTTTGGAATCACTTTTGGGTGTGTTGTTTGTCTCTAGCTTCGAAAATGTGAGTCTTTCTCACTCTGACATTTATACTTATGAAATAGTGAATTGATGTCAAGTGTTTAGTAATATAAAATGTTATGCAAGTTAATGTTGATCATATGATATGCTACGCCATGTTATTACCATGTTAAAACTGTTAATTATCACCTGACATCTGATATGTGACATTATATTGTGACATTGACATTGTTTATATTGTTTATGCATATGTTCACACTGCAAGTTCCCTGTTAGAATAGAATCACCATGGGTTGAAATGATACATACCTGAACGGACTTTAGAATAGGGAAAAATTGTTATGGGCTGAAATGATAGGCCTGAGCGATTTTTATTGTATTTTATCTGACTTGGGATTGCGGGTTTGAAATGGTAAAACCCGGTTTTCTTTGTAAATTACGGATTGAAATGATATATATCCGTATCACTTGACCTAGGTTAGAAAATTATATACAGACCCCGTGGTATATTTTTAAATGATTTTTTTTAAATATGTATTTTCAAAAGTATGAAATTTTGATTTAAAATATATATATTATGGTTTTAAGAAAGTTAAATATTAAATCTTGAAATTGTGAATTTAAGTGAATTCAAGTATGCAAATTTGGAGTAAATGTGACGTTTGACTTTAAATTTTATTTTAAGATGTAAATAAATAATGGAAATTAAATTTAAAGTTTTGAAATGATATTTGAAGTAAAATTTTAAGTTTATTAAATTTATAAATTAATAAACAGTGAATTTTGACTTAATAAATGAATGGAGTATGCAAAATTGAATATTTGATCTTAAAATTTTATTGTGTTAAATCATATGTTAAAATGATTTTAAATGTGAAATTTTGAAGTCTAGAAATATGATTTTTAAGTTGTAATAATAAAAATTTGGAGTTTTATTATTATTTTTGAAAAGCTAAAATGAAACCTGGAATTTTATAGCATTTTCAAAATGCTTTAGTCTTTTGACAGCATTTTAATGCTATTGTTTTGAATCTAACAATGTTTGAAATAACTAAATATCTATTATGACATTTTATAAATGTCGCTATTTTTGAAATAAACCATTTTGGAAAATATAAGCTACGATAGCACTTTATAAATGTTATCGTTGCTATAATTTGACAATGTTTTGAAATGTTATAGATTTTAACACTGTTTGGGCTATATTTTAAAGTGTTAAATAATTTAACTTTTGAAATGGATTATCTGTGAAATTTTAGAAGTTTTGAATATTTAAATTTGAATTTTTAAGGAATTTAAATTGAATTTGAATTTAAATAAAGTTTACTTGGTTATGTGTTAAACGTAATGAAATGTAATATAATAAATGAATTTTTGAATGGAATTTTGGAATGTATTTTTGGTAATGATGTTTGAAATAATAAATGAATGACATATTTGATTTTTAAATGATATTTAACTTTGAATATTTGGATTTGAATTCAAATAATGATTTGATTATGTAGTTTTGAAAGGATGTAATATTTTAATGATTTTGAAATGGTTTGGAAATGATTTGATCTTTATTTTAATAAAGAATGTGAATTTTGAATGATATTTGATTTTTCTTTATTTGATAAAGGAATATTTGAAGTTTATATTTGTACGAAAAGATATTTGGTTTAATTGTAATTTAAGTTTATTTTAATAATATTGGATTTATGAAATGAATATTTCAAAACTACATAATAATGAAATTAGATTTGAGATATGAATATATGGAATTATAAAGTTTAGTTTTGAAATGTGGGATATTAAAGTTTGGAAACATATTAAAATTTGATAGCTTATTTTGTAGATCAAATCTATATTTGAAATTTATAAGATTTGAAATGTTTTGTTAGAGAACTGAATTGAATTGAAATTGATGGTTTGATTTGAATTAAATTGGAAATTTGAAATTTTGAATTAAATTGGAAATAAATTTGTAGGATGTAAAGAATTAAATGAATGTTTCATGATTTCAAATGTATGATTTCAGAATGTTATGATTTTCAAAGTGTAATGATTTCAAGTATTTTGGTTTCGAAAGAGTTATAACTTTGAAAGTATTATGATTTTTGGAAGTGAATATAGGTTTGAGATGGAAATGATAAAGTATAAACTATTTTGATTTCAATATAGTTTTGAAATAAAAATGATTTTGGTTTCGAAGTATAAACTATTTTGATTGAATAAATAGTTTTGAAATAAAAATGGTTTTGGTTTCGAGGCGTAAACTATTTTGAAAGGAATATAGTTTTGAAATGAAATGATTTGATCCTTTTGAAATATAAACTATTTTGAAATGACCACGGCGTTATAATAACGTTTGGTTGTTAAAGAGACCGGGATCGAAAGTTGTCATACTCTCTGCCAACTCCGAAAACCACTTTAACAACCGTGTACGCGGTGGAGATTCCAGAATGAAGTAGGATGGTGGCGACGTTCTTGAGGTATATTACATGGACCCAACTCCCGTGAGTTGGCATAAGGTGGCTAAAACAGGAGCGATCTCGGGCCAAAGGAGGTAGCACCTCTGGTCGGACACATTCCTTCGATACTATACTCTTACTGGTGATTGATTAGATGGCCATCCTCCGATTTTGATTGGGAGTGTGTTCCGAGGTGGGCGTATGTGGCTGCTGCGTTACCACCAGCCCGTGTGCGTAATTGGTATATCTACCCTGGCATTGCCTTGTGTGCCGTGTCACCTACCATACCGAGCCTTTACTACGAGTTTGTTTTTCTCCCGTAGCCCGTGTGGTATCCTCTGACAGTCACCCAGAGTGGAGATGGCATGATATTGGATGGACTACTGGGACTATTATGTGTGAAGGGTGATATGGGTAGCCCGGAACGCTATTTAAAAGTATGTTTATTTTACTGTAGACATTATTATAGTAGCGCAATATTACTACATAGTAAATAGTTTAACGGATCCTTAAAGGATGGGCGATCCCAAGCATCCTTTAAGTTACCGATGCATTTTTGTTACTGTTCACTTGAGTTTATTTACAGTTCATAAGTATTTATGTCCTGACTCGAGTGTTTTGTATTTTGCTTTACGCTCGAGTCAGATTGAGTGAGTTAGCATTCAAGATTCACCTTCGGAGTTGGAGCTTTCCTTGAAGATCCAGCCATCTATTTTGCTTTCTGTATCCAGTGATTTCAGTGATGTATTCTGGTTTGTACCTGATGTATCTTGTTACTTTTTGTTGTATCATGTTTAACTCTGATGTATCTTATTTTTATATAGTAGCTTCATGAACTACTATTTCTTTTAAATTCCGTTGCATTATTAAATACTCTGTGTCTGTGATCTGTGATTATGTATTTACTGTATATTATGAGATTTGCCAAATTTTATTTACAACGCGGTATTTTGAGAAATTCAAGTCCGACATGTGCGGATGCGAATGGTTGAAAATATCGGGTCGTTACAGTTGGTATCAGAGCTTTGGTAGCTCTAGGCAAAACTCAGCATATAGAGTAGATGTATTTACAGAATCACTTTCATTCGAGTTGAATCTCTTTCTTTTGACTCGATTCCTTGGAATTTTGGAACGTTCCCTGTGGTTCCAAAATCCATTCTTATTCCCCATTATTCATCTTCATTTGATTTCGGAGTATCCCATAACTCCACTTCGAATGATCTTTATAGTGAATTGGCGGTCTCACCAGTATTCTAATTTTCTTGTAAATGGGTGAATCTCCTTTACAATTAGCATCGATTCACCAGAGATTTATATTTATCCTCGGTTTAGATGCTAGTATCTCCTATTATCCCAAACTTTATCTCTTGAGGTCGAATGTAGATTTACCCAGAAAATCCACATCGGTCTTATTCTTTAAGTCACGGTTGACCCGGTTAAGGTTGCCCGCGATTTATTTCAGCTTATCCACCTCCCAACTCTGTATTTTATCATCCTGTCTTTTGTTTCCAATCTATTCTTCCAAACATTTTGAATTGTACTTGTAAATCTCTATTTTGTTTTATATATTGTGTTGTTTGAGTTGTTGATGTTGGATTGGGTTTCTGATCGATTCGTCTGATCAACGCTATCGATAAGATTTCCAAAACACTTTGACAGAACAAACTGACACAATATTATTTTAAAAATTTGGGAAATGAAATAAATTTTGATATATAAGTAAATTTATGGAACTTAATAAATTAATTTAAATTGATAATTTGAAATGATAATACTTGATTTATCATTTATTGTTCTACAAATGAATTTATAAATAGTTGTTTATAAATTGATTTGGGAACTGGCATTAATTTAAATCAAGAATTTGAGAATTTAATTTCCGATGGATTTCAAACCTTATGTTTAAAATTTTAAAAGGATATATTATTTAAAGTATTTTCAAGTAGAAATTTGTTTCCAAAGAATTTTAAAGTTTAAAATTAGTGCTCTTCTCTTGGTCGCTGAAAAATAACTTCGGTGATGACTGCAGCATCATCGACATTCATTTTCGAGTTTCGAAGTGAAGCGACAGTTCTGTAGTCTTACTACAGCTTTGTTTTGGGAATTTAATTGATTTCAATTTCTAAAATATGACTTGATTTTAATATATATAGATATATGATTGAAATTTGATTTGACATATTATGTATATATTATTAGTTATCTCTAAATGGTTTGAATGGAATCGGAAATTTAATTCTTAAATTCTATCTTATAGAATAATTTCAATTATGAAAGAAAAAAATTATTTAAAAATTTGGATAAATTATTCAAACTTGAGATAATTGAATTTGAAAGTTTTATTTGTATAAAACACAATTGCATTTCAATATAACTTACCTTAATTTTTATTAAAAGTTAACAATGTAATTAGATAATGTACAATATAAAAGGATTTTATAAATAAAATTTGAGTGGTTATAATAAATGTTATACACTTAAATTTTGGTAATAAAAGATTAACAGAGGTAAATAAAGAAAAAGAAAATTTAAAGAGATTTTATTTAAATAAATTAATAATCAAATTTGATTTAATATGGAACCTTAAGTCTAACCCAGAAATTTTAATAAAAGTTATTTCCTGAAATGAATATGTTTGTATACTAAACAATGTATATTTGAATAGAAAATAAAATATATTTGAATGGGATATTTTGTAATAAGGTTTATTTAACTTGAAATCATAGTTTAATTGATGTATAAATGAATAAAGGTGTAAAGAAATTTGATTGCTGTATTAGCTATGATATCTATTTTATAAATAAAATATTTTATTTATAAAATAGACATGTCTTGTAAAATGAATAATTTTGATTTAAATAGTTAAGATGTATTTTTAATATCACTAAAATTTGATTATTGAGAATTTGGTTTTCAAATGGAAATTTAAAGTGTAACCTATTGAAGGAATATCCTATTTATGAAATGAGTATTTTAAATAAAGTGTTAGGTTATTTCTTAAATTAAGAAATAGGTAAAATAATGAACTTTTGACTTAATAAATGAAGTATAGTTTAATTTGGATATTCCATTCGTAAAAGTTGTTTTAATAAATATAAGTAAATGATATCCAAATGAATATTTCTAAAATTGAACTGATTTGAAATACTAATATGTCTACTGTAACATATTATAAGTGCTGCTATTTCTAAAATAAAATGTTTTGGAAATTTTATAATTAAATAAATGAACTTAGAAATGTTACAACTTTGAAATGAGTATTATTTGACATTGAATTTAAATGGTTTAAAGGAAGATTATTTTAAAGGTGTTATGATTTCAAAGTATTATGATTTCAAAGCATGATGATTTCAAATTTATTATCTTATTTTGTTTTTCAAACTATCTTTTAGTTGTCCTTGTTTTCCTTATCTTTCTATAGAATGGGGAGGCTATTGCTTATACCAGTTTGTTTAGAAATCTTTCTATAATCTTTGAAAATCTTTGGTACTCATCTGATCTGAACACTTCTTACCATCCACAGACTATCAGTCAAACGAGAAGGGTGAATCAGATTTTAGAGGATCCTTTTATGCTTGTATTTTTTATTCTGGAGGATCTTGGAAGATCATCTCCACCTTGTTAAACTTACCTATAACAATAGTTATCAGGTATGATTCGAATATGCTTGTCATCTTATCTAAATCTGGTCTCATTCTATATTTTTTTTCTTTTTTTCTTCTGTGCTATCCCGTACCTCGTTCCTTTTCGGGGACGAAAAGTTTTGAATGGGGGAGAGTGTAACAACCCTGTATTTTGTAATTATTTTAATTGTATACTTTAATTATTTTAATTTAAATTTTGATAAAAAAACTTATTTTACTTATTGAAATGATTAAATTTTATTATTTAAATATAAATCTTGATTTTTATATGAATTATAATTCCAAAACTTGAGTAAGTTGAATATTTCCAGAAAAAGTGAATTTTTGGTCAAATAGTCAAACTTTGTCTTTTAAATTAAAAATTTGAAAGTTTTAAATTTTAAATTTTATCTTTTATTATGAAAATAGATTTAATAACTTGAACACTGCTTTTTGTTTCGTGGAAAACAGAGTTAAACTGCAAAAGATACGTACATTTCAATTTTGAGTATAAATTGTTTATTTGCAATTTTGTTACTTTAAATTGTATAAATTTTATTTTTTCTTTGTCATATTTTATTTTAATATGTTTTAATATGTTATATTATGTATATTTTGACTTTTAAATATTTTTAAAATGATAATAGAATTTTTCTAAAATTTACTATGATGATTTCCTATTTTTAAAAGGCTGTTTTCCTTTTTCTGCTATTTTCTTCATCTAAACTATATTTAAATTAAAATTTATTTATTTACTTTTGTGATTTCCTTTTTATTTTGTTTTCTTATCTTTATTTATAAATACTTTTAAGTACATAAAAATTTTCCCAAGTTCATTGCACTTATTTTTCATATTTTAAGACTAGTTGCAAATTTTGCTGTTTTATTTAATTAAACTATATATAATTAATAATTAATTAATTTATTTTTGTTTATTAACTAAATTTTCGTATTTTATCTGATTTTATATATATATTTCAGTTATATAAGGTTTAAAAAGAAAATAATGGAAATTTGAAGAGTTTGTGTCTCTTTAGTTGCTCAAGGCTCTTCGTTTTTCCGCCTCTTCATTTTCTTTTGCCTTTTCCTCTCCTTGCTTTAGCCGTACCTTTTTCTTGCATTAGCCGTGAATTCTCATTGCTAATTCACAGGAGAAACTTCTCCTCTCTTCATTTCTCACGGCCACTTTATTTTCTGTAAAAATATTTGCAAGTTAATGGCTTCTTCCTCTCACTTTTCTTCTTATTTCCATTGATTTTGCCTCGCCTCTTCTCCTAGCTTTGCTTGGCCTATCCTCTCCACCATCAGCTCCACCATCACTCCTCCATCTCCAGTAGCCACCAGCCCCTTCTCTGACAAAAAAATTCAAGCCATGAGCACTTGATGATGGTAGCTCCACAAGATTTGCACAAACTCCTCCAATAATGCCTTGCCAAGCCACAAACTTCACCATAGCCTTTCATATTCATTTCGGCCACACCCCTAGCTCCACCACCACCTACTGACCTGACCTTTAGCTGCAGCTCTACCTCTGCCCAGATCTGAAAAGCCCTATAGCCGAACCCCACTTACCCATAGCCGAGCCACATGTTGACCAAACTTGCCTATATTGCTTTATTCCTATGTGTTCTTCATGTTGTTGCACTCCACTACACCTTCATCTCCACTTGTTGCCTTTCCTATATGATGTTAAACCTGACCTATATGATGCCATACTTGACCCAAAAACACATCATGGCTGAGCATAGAGTCCCCTAAGGCCAAGCATTGAAGTGGTTGAAGCAAGGTCCAATCTATCTTGTTCATTTTTGCTTTGTATTTCAACTTGTTTCAATGTTATTGTGTGTTGAATATTGCCTTATTTGTTTTGTTTTGGGTTGTTGATACAAAATCATATCTTGGCTCTCTCCACTCATTCAAATCAAGTCATACTTGTCGTGCCTTTGGAATCACTCTTGGGTGTGTTGTTTGTCTCTAGCTTCGAAAATGTGAGTCTTTCTCACTCTGACATTTATACTTATGAAATAGTGAATTGATGACAAGTGTTTAGTAATATAAAATGTTATGCAAGTTAATGATGATCATATGATATGCTATGCCATGTTATTACCATGTTAAAACTGTTAATTATCACCTGACATCTGATATATGACATTATATTGTAACATTGACATTGTTTATATTGTTTATGCATATGTTAACACTGCAAGTTCCCTGTTAGAATAGAATCACTATGGGTTGAAATGATACATACCCGAATGGACTTTAGAATAGGAAAAAAATCGTTATGGGCTGAAATGGTAGGCCTGAGCGATTTTTATTGTATTTTATTTGGCTTGGGATTGTGGGTTTGAAATGATAAAACCCGGTTTTCTTTGTAAATTACGGATTGAAATGATATATATCCGTATCACTTGACCTAGGTTAGAAAATTATATACAGACCCCGTGGTATATTTTTAAATGATTTTTTTAAAATATGTATTTTCAAAAGTATGAAATTTTGATTTAAAATATATATATATATTATGGTTTTAAGAAAGTTAAATATTAAATCTTGAAATTGTGAATTTAAGTGAATTCAAGTATGTAAATTTGGAGTAAATGTGACGTTTGACTTTAAATTTTATTTTGAGATGTAAATAAATAATGGAAATTAAATTTAAAGTTTTGAAATGATATTTGAAGTAAAATTTTAAGTTTATTAAATTTATAAATTAATAAACAGTGAATTTTGACTTAATAAATGAATGGAGTATGCAAAATTGAATATTTGATCTTAAAATTTTATTGTGTTAAATCATATGTTAAAATGATTTTAAATGTGAAATTTTGAAGTCTAGAAATATGATTTTTAAGTTGTAATAATAAAAATTTGGAGTTTTATTATTATTTTTGAAAAGCTAAAATGAAACCTGGAATTTTATAGCATTTTCAAAATGCTTTAGTCTTTTTACAGCATTTTTATGCTATTGTTTTGAATCTAACAATGTTTGAAATAACTAAATATCTATTACGACATTTTATAAATGTCGCTATTCTTGAAATAAACCATTTTGAAAAATATAAGCTACGATAGCACTTTATAAATGCTGCTGTTGCTATAATTTGACAATGTTTTGAAATGTTATAGATTTTAACACTGTTTGGGCTATATTTTAAAGTGTTAAATAATTTAACTTTTGAAATGGATTATCTGTGAAATTTTAGAAGTTTTGAATATTTAAATTTGAATTTTTAAGGAATTTAAATTGAATTTGAATTTAAATAAAGTTTACTTGATTATGTGTTAAACGGAATGAAATGTAATATGATAAATGAATTTTTGAATGGAATTTTGGAATGTATTTTTGGTAATGATGTTTGAAATAATAAATGAATGACATATTTGATTTTTAAATGATATTTAACTTTGAATATTTGGATTTGAATTCAAATAATGATTTATTATGAAGTTTTGAAAGGATGTAATATTTTAATGATTTTGAAATGGTTTGGAAATGATTTGATCTTTATTTTAATAAAGAATGTGAATTTTGAATGATATTTGATTTTTCTTTATTTGATAAAGGAATATTTGAAGTTTATATTTGTACGAAAAGATATTTGGTTTAATTGTAATTTAAGTTTATTTTAATAATATTGGATTTATGAAATGAATATTTCAAAACTACATAATAATGAAATTAGATTTGAGATATGAATATATGGAATTATAAAGTTTATTTTTGAGATGGGGGATATTAAAGTTTGGAAACATATTAAAATTTGATAGCTTATTTTGTAGATCAAATCTATATTTGAAATTTATAAGATTTGAAATGTTTTGTTAGAAAACTGAATTGAATTGAAATTGATGGTTTGATTTGAATTAAATTGGAAATTTGAAATTTTGAATTAAATTGGAAATAAATTTGTAAAATGTAAAGAATTAAATTAATGTTTCATGATTTCAAATGTATGATTTCAGAGTGTTATGATTTTCAAAGTGTAATGATTTCAAGTATTTTGGTTTCGAAAGAGTTATAACTTTGAAAGTATTATGATTTTTGGAAGTGAATATAGGTTTGAGATGGAAATGATAAAGTATAAACTATTTTGATTTCAATATAGTTTTGAAATAAAAATGATTTTGGTTTCGAAGTATAAACTATTTTGATTGAATAAATAGTTTTGAAATAAAAATGGTTTTGGTTTCGAGGCGTAAACTATTTTGAAAGGAATATAGTTTTGAAATGAAATGATTTGATCCTTTTGAAATATAAACTATTTTGAAATGACCACGGCGTTATAATAACGTTTGGTTGTTAAAGAGACCGGGATCGAAAGTTGTCATACTCTCTGCCAACTTCGAAAACCACTTTAACAACCGTGTACGCGGTGGAGATTCCAGAATGAAGTAGGATGGTGGCGACGTTCTTGAGGTATATTACGTGGACCCAACTCCCGTGAGTTGGCATAAGGTGGCTAAAACAGGAGCGATCTCGGGCCAAAGGAGGTAGCACCTCTGGTCAGACACATTCCTTCGATACTATACTCTTACTGGTGATTGATTAGATGGCCATCCTCCGATTTTGATTGGGAGTGTGTTCCGAGGTGGGCGTATGTGGCTGCTGCGTTACCACCAGCCCGTGTGCGTAATTGGTATATCTACCCTGGCATTGCCTTGTGTGTCGTGTCACCTACCATACCGAGCCTTTACTACGAGTTTGTTTTTCTCCCGTAGCCCGTGTGGTATCCTCTGACAGCCACCCAGAGTGGAGATGGCATGATATTGGATGGACTAATGGGACTATTATGTGTGAAGGGTGATATGGGTAGCCCGGAACGCTATTTAAAAGTATGTTTATTTTACTGTAGACATTATTATAGTAGCGCAATATTACTACATAGTAAATAGTTTAACGGATCCTTAAAGGATGGGCGATCCCAAGCATCCTTTAAGTTACTGATGCATTTTTGTTACTGTTCACTTGAGTTTATTTACGGTTCATAAGTATTTATGTCCTGACTCGAGTGTTTTGTATTTTGCTTTACGCTCGAGTCAGATTGAGTGAGTTAGCATTCAAGATTCACCTTCGGAGTTGGAGCTTTCCTTGAAGATCCAGCCATCTATTTTGCTTTCTGTATCCAGTGATTTCAGTGATGTATTCTGGTTTGTACCTGATGTATCTTGTTACTTTTTGTTGTATCATGTTTAACTCTGATGTATCTTATTTTTATATAGTAGCTTCATGAACTACTATTTCTTTTAAATTCCGCTGCATTATTAAATACTCTGTGTCTGTGATCTGTGATTATGTATTTACTGTATATTCTGAGATTTGCCAAATTTTATTTACAACGCGGTATTTTGAGAAATTCAAGTCCGACATGTGCGGATGCGAATGGTTGAAAATATCGGGTCATTACAATTTTCAAATCAAAATAATCATTTTTAATATTTCAAAATGCCAAAAATAAGGACCAGTGTTGCCATAGCTCTAAATAAGTCAAGTCACGTTGAAAACATCAACATGACATCCAGAACATCGTAATCAGCATATATATGAAAAGTAAATCAATTGTGGTGAGGAATCCTATTGGATCTCTCCAACCTGTCCCCCTGCGTCATATACAACATATAATCATAAAAATATAAATCAACCGCTTCGAGGAGAGATTCGTATACAAAGGGTCATTCTCTCTTACAAGGAACATAATAGGGTCTCGTCTGCTCCAAATAGGCGGCAATATATATCCAAACCAACTAATGTATATAGTATATCATCCAGACAAACAATAAACATCATATATAAATTTATTCCCACTTATACAATGATAGAAGCAGGCCAGAGAGGTGAGTTTACTCACAAAAATGTTAGAAATTGCCAAAATGCTCCGGTATGAATTAGAATTGAATGGTCATTCAATTCATCCCAAAATTTCTACTAGCTCCGAATTTGTCCAGTCCAACTCCATAGCGTAATGCTTGCTGATATGAACGCAACGCAACTTGTCATGTTTGAAACAGACCTTGTAGGAGAAAGTTATGGATTAATTAACGTTTGGCATAATTAAATTAAAATTATCTAAATTAAATAAGTTTAAAACATTAACATTTCTCGTTCACTTTTCCCTTTTTCCCCAGGCTCACGCGTGCATTTATTTTTTTCTTTTCTTTTTTATCTCACACAAACGACCGCACCTCGCTAGAACCTCGACGCTCCCGACCACCCATGCGCGCGTGCCACTACCGCGCTCCCCCACCGTGCCACCGCCTACCACTCGCGCGTGCGTATGCTGCGTAATTGAGATGGAGCTACTAGCGAATGCGAGAAATTCTGGTCGCCTCGGTCGACAATTCGTCGATCCAACCATTGATTAGCTTCGTATGGATGCCCTTTACATTTTCCTAGTTGAAGTCGAAGGCCAATTCGGCCTCTAGAAGCTTCGATCGATGATGGCCATCGGATGGTCGATTTTCAATGGAAGCCGAGAACATTTTAGGGTTCGAGTTTGCAAATGGAGGAAGTAGATGGCTATTTATAGAAAATAAACTCGGCACTATTCATCCGTGAAAATTTCGAACTTCAAATGAAGCATGTCGCCCGGAATTCTATATGTTATACCCCTATTTCGAACACAATGGAACATATATCGGGAGCCAACTCTATTATATACAGAAGATAAATTTACAAAATCGAATTATTTTAGTTAAATTCCTTTAATTAGTTTCGAACTCGCATGACCAAACAATACGCCCAATCACTATGAAATTCAACTGCATATAATAATTCACTATTATAGTTCTGATGAAAATAGTTTCATCGAAATCCGAGACAGTGCCCAAAAAGACTATTTTTGCACGTTAACTAAAACGTGCAATTTCCAATTTCAGTTTATTCACTTTTACATCCAAATTAAAAGTTTACTAATTTCATTCTTATTCAAATAGATTTTAAATCAACTTTAGAAATTGTTTTTCATTCATTTGAAATTCGAGATCCATTTATTTAAACAATTTCGAATATTAAATCTAACAATTATCAAATTAATTGCTATATTTGAAATATAAGTTATTTAACTTATAAAATTAACTTTTCAATATTCAAAATCAATTAAGTATTCTAAATTCGAATGACTAAAATTTTGGTTTGTTACAGACTCCCCTCCTTAAAAGAATTTCGTCCCCGAAATTACAAAGTAAGAAAAATGCCATAAAACCCATTAGCTTTTCAAAAAAATTAGTTGAAATAGATTACCAAATTCATTTAAACCTTTTAACTTTTCAAAATCAAAGTTAAACTTCTCATAAAAACTTTTTTCTAAGTCTTCGAATTCATTCATAGTTATTAACTAATACTATTCCAAACATCAACTAATATCATTTCAAGTTATAACTCAAAATCAAAATTTTAGTTATCAAAATTTTTTTTCAAAATTCTCAGAAAATTAAATTTACAATTTTTTTTACCAACGCCTCCTTTCTGCGGTTTGATCACAGTAAATCACAATATATACATCTCATCTTCGAGGATAAGTCATCCCGTAGGGAAAATATATATAAAAGTACGATATGTAATCCAAAATACGTACCTTTTATTATATTAGCAAGCATATACGACGAATATAATGCGAAAGCGAGCTCCAAACGCGAAGCGTACACCATTTGCACCTACTAATCACTCAACAACCAATGAGAACATACATATAGAAAGTAATATCAATATATAACATATACCACTATAATAACTATGTGCAAATATAGCAAATGCAACAAGGGAAATCATCAAACAATTAATATTCATCTAATTAATTCATAACTATATCAATTAGCATTTTCTAATGTCAACATTTAATTTATTAAAGCCCATGCGATGTACATATATCATCCGTACGCAAAACTATACCTGATCCCTCGCTCGATCGCACAATTTCACTTCCGAACTAGTATCGTTCACATGACCACCCTAGAGCGGACTCAGATCTGGTTTGTTGATTAGAAAACCATCATTCTCCTTGCATTGCCATATTTTATGATAGAGTATACAAAATCAATTAAAATCAACATCCAGATTTCGCCATCAAGGAATTGAGTGAAAAATCTTAACTCGGATTGGTGTAAATCACCTTGAAATCATATATTCGAATCTCGATAAGCACTTATGCGAATAAAATAATATACGTACAACTTACGTATTAACTTCCATTGGTTTCTTATTGTATCCCATTTCTTTTTTTGCATTCAATTCCTTTTACATTCATTTGATCCGCATTCAACTTGAGTCAAATTCAATTTATTCATATTAGTTTCACCTACATTCAATTTATTAACATTCACTAATTTATCTTCACTTCAATTTCAATTTATATTAAACAACATTTCATTCCATATTCCATTTACTTAGTATTTTTTATTACTAACAACACTGTAACAACCATTCCATAAAATTATTTACTTAAGTTTATTTTGAACATGTTATACAACACTTCTTATTTTTATTTTCACTTCAAAACTTAAGTTCTTTCAATTTTATCAAACAACATTCTAAACCATATTCAATTCTTTTATAACTCAAATTGAATTGCATTTTATAACTTAAGTTTATTTTCATTTCAAAAGTCAAACTCTAATTTATTTAACTCGTTTAATCAACTTCACTTAACTTAAGTTAAATTTCATTATTTTATCTAATTCATTTCAAATTCAATTCACTTTTATTCAACTTTCCTTAAGTTAAACTTCATTTCATTTACTCAATTTATTTAACTTCACCTAATTTGATTCTTTTATTTCATATCTCAAATTCAAATTTCACTTTTGTTTGCTTAACCAAAATGTTCAACCACTTTTAAATTTTGGTTTTGCTTTCCTGTTCAAATTCATAAGTTATAAACTTATTCCTTATCTATACTATTTCCAAATTATGTGTTCAAAAACATTTTTCATGTATTCATCGAAACAAAATTGGAATTTTACAATCAAAACTTGTTTTATCAAAACAAAACTCCAATAGTAAATTACTAAGGTAGCAATTCATCACTTAGAAACCCGAAAATGAATACTAATGACGCTACAGTCATCACCCGAAGTATTTCCCAGCGAGTAAAATGAGTTTAGTGTTTTTATTTCTTTTAAATTTCTTTTTTATTTATAAATCACATTTATAAATTTATACTTATATATAATTTTACTTATTTCACCTTGGTTATATAAAACCATTTCTTATTTGTTTATATTATAATAATAACAACTTTATATTAAAACCCAAACAACAAATGATAATAATCAAATATTACCATTCATTAACAACCAACACACCATATATAACTCATCATAATTTCAGAAAAATGAGTCCTTTATGTATAAAACATAATTTAGGTAAAATTATTTCATTTACCCACTTTAAAACAATACTGTGTCGGTTTGTTTTGTTTAAACATTTAGAAATCGCTATCGATAACATCGGGTCGCACATATCGACTAGAATTCGTAAGCCACTTCAACAGATAAATTAATACAATATAAAACATTTTTATAATCACTAACAAATACGCGCTCATATATATAATACACTCAAAATCAATCTAGGGCATTACCAACCCTATCTATAATGAGTACCCAACCAAAGCCTAGGTGTACGCAAAATCCTAAGCTTTGATACCAAATATGACAACCCGCAAATCCATTCTATTTAGAGATGACAATAAACCACATATGTCTAACCAAACTGAATGGAAAGACGAATAATCATGAGAAAGAAAGAAAGAAAGAAGAAGAGAAGATGTGGAAGAAAAGCAAACTAAAACAATCATAGAATCTCACAATCGCAGCAGAAAAAATATAACATCATATCAGTGATCTTTACAAAACAGAAACTGTAATATTACATCAATCAAAGTACACCAATCAATCACTAATCATCAGCCTGGACAGTTATAATAACTTCCCCTTACAATTGATGATAGTTTAAACAAAAATGCAGGGGAAAAATAACATATATGTGATATGATCAGGAAACCTCAAACTTGTCTGCTGAAACTCCATAGCGTAGAAATCTACATCTGTATATATGGTCGGTCTGAACCGAGCATTGAAAACGAAGAACGCCCGGATCAGTCTGGTAAACCAATGTGAGAAAACACGTCTCAACTGAATTTATTTTAAAGTAATGGAACTTTTCTTTATCAAAACAAAGGTATCTCGTAACACCACGCTCATACATAAACACATAAGGGTTTTTACCTTATGATAACCAAAAAATTTCATATCAAATCCTATTATATTATACTTGTGTCTAGTATACAGATAATATGAATCATAACCCAAATTGTTACATCGATTAAATTTTAGCATAATAGCCACAATCGTGGGTTCTAAAAAAATGGCAGGCATGTAGTGGAGAATGGATTTCCATACAAATGACCAAGTGAAGGGACCACCTTCCAGTAGTACATCTCCAAAGGAATGTACTAAAGCCCAACTAATGGTCCTCTACCAACACAACCGGCCCGCCTCTAACTAGATAGTACCGAATATGTCATCACCACGGTCGTTACCGACCTATCCATGGGCCATCATAGCATACATCCACAATAATTTAAGTCCCATACGTCATAGCAGGAGTAAATATATATATATATATATATATATATATATATATATATATATAAGGGGATGATTATATCCAAATGGTTGTGAACCATATAGCCTTGCTGCATCTACCCTATTTCGTTCATTTTCGGGTGTGAGGCTTGATGTCACGTTTACCTTTCACATAGCATATTATCTTTCCTCTTTAAATGTCGCGTTGCCATTCCTTCGATCACTACTGACTTTCACAAACATACAACCTCTGACTCGTACGTCTCAAGGAAGGGTATTAATATAAGAGAGTTGCCTTCTTCGACACCAACAACTATAAAAGTCAACGATGTAATCTCAAAAATGCAATGTCAGACATCCATCCATACAAGTTGTCCAAGAACAAGACAAACCGAAGGCACTTCTCCTACCACATCCTGTCTAGAATCACCCCTAGGATTAGTAGCGATTAGTCCTTGCATTAGATATTTTATAACGAATAAACCATTGCTACTATATTTATATTGGGAGTTTATCCCTAATGATCAACAAGCAGTCCTTCATGACGAAAATCTCAAATATCAATGTCTTCCAAACCTGCACATTCGAACACATATACGCCAGTCCGAAGTGGTTCTCGAATAAATCCGATCTCGATCTCTCCAGATCAACAACGATAAGGAGGCCAAATTTTGATAGTCGATTATTTAACTATCAAAGCAACAATAAAACCTAGTACATAAGCAATCATTAGGCCCATTAAATTAATCTTTTATTAATTAAATCAATCTTCAAATATTCATTTCAAATTATCTTTAAAAAGATATATTCACAAAATCATTTCAAAATATCGATAATGGAAAACATTTCCATATACTTATATCAACAATATAAGAATATTCACAAATCATTTCATTTTCAACACTTAGAAAATATTTCCATATGCTTATATCAACGGTATAAGTATATTTAATAACACTACCATTTGTAGACACATCAAATAGATTTCTATAACCGTACAACTCTAGAGTTTGCACGTTTCAGGATGAGTGTTAAGTATGGGAAACAATGCTCCTACACCACCAAGCCTTTAGTACAACCATAAAAACCAATTTGTTTATTTCACAACGAAATGTCAAAACATGATTAATTGGGTCAAAACGAATGTTACGTAAAACATCATTTCGATAACCCAAAAACATTAGTATAGGGATTCGATTAATATATATATATATATATATATATATATATATATATATCCCGTGTACTTTATAAAACATTTCCTTTCGGAAATCAGTTACTATAACAACAGTGTTATAGTCCATGTCTTCTATACTTCCCCGAAAACGTCTATTACAACAATAAATGTTGAAATCTATGTTTCCGCTACTTATCACATTTTAAAACATTTTTCAAACCATTTAAATTCCATTTGAAGTTATTACTTCCAAAACCTTTACTTCCATAATATAAATTACTTTTAAAACATTTAACTTCGTCAAAATATTTCTTTCAACATTCCTTATAAATAAAAATCCATATTATAAAACTATTTTTATAAATCTCCTTTTGATTTTATAAAACTTCTATTTATAAAATTCCTTTAGTTATAAAATTCTATTTAAAAATCCATTCTTTTATAAAAATCAATTTTACTATCAAAGTCCATTTCTTTATAAATCAAATTTATTTATAAAATCCTTTACTAAACAAACTTCAAATCCATTTACAAAATATTTATAAATTTCAATTTTAAGTCAACTTCTTTATTTATAAAAATATCAACTTTATAAATCTTTTATATAAACTTATTCCAAAATCTTTATTCAAAGTATTTCTCAAAACTATACTTTTATAACATCAAAAATCATAACTTTTTATTTCTTTAAAAATAAAATCATTCCATTCTTTGTTTTAAATTTTAAAATCATTAAAACATAATTTTACTTCCAAAATCACTTGAAATCTTTTTCAAATCAAAATCATCATTTTTAGTATTTTAAAATGCCAAAAATAAGGCTCAGTGTTACCATAGCACTAAATAAGTCAAATCACATCAAAGACATCAACATGACATCCAAAACATCATATATCCTCATATATATGAAAAGTAAATCAATAGCGGTGAGGAATCTTGTTGGATCCTCCAACATCTCACACCACATCATAGACAACCTATAATCATAGAAATATAAACCAACCATTTCGAGGCAGGATTTGTATACAAAGGGTCATCTGCTCTTACACGGGAACGTAATATGGTCTCATTCGCTCCAATAGGCGGGAATATATATCCAAACTAACTAATATATATAGTATATCATCCAAACAAACAATAAAATCATATATATATATATATATATATATTCCCACTTATATAAAAATAAAAACAGACTAGAGAGGTGAGTTTACTCACAAAAATGCCCAAAATCGTCAAAGCGGTCCGCTTTGAATTAAAATTGAACGGTCGTTCAATTTAACCCAAAATTCCTACTTGCTCTGAATTCATCCAATCCAACTCCATAGAGTAGTGCTCGCTGATACGAACGCAATGCAACTTGTCATGTTTGAAATGGACCTCATACGAGAAAGTTATTGATTAATTAACGTTTGACATAACTAAAATTGTAATTATCTAAATTAAATAAGTTTAAACATTAACCTTTCTCATTCCCGTTTGCCTTTCTTCCCCAGGCTCGTGTGCACGTTTATTTTTTTCTTTTTTATCTCATATGATTGATCACCCCTCGCCAGAACCTCGCCGCCGACGATGACCCATGCGCGTGCAACACTACTATGCTCCCCCACCGCACAACCGCTTGCTTCTTGCAAGTGCGTACGCCGTGAAATCAAGATGGATCTGCTCGTGAATGCGAGCAACTTTCAATCTCCTTGGTCGACGATTCGTCGATCCAACCATAGATTAGCTTCGTGTGGATGCCCTCTACATTTTCCTAGTTAAAGTCAAAGGCTAATATGGCTTCAAGAAGCTCTGATCGATGATGGTTATCGGATGGTGGAGTTTTAACAGCGGCTGAGAACATTTTAGGGTTAGGGTTTGCAAATGGAAGAAGTAGATGGCTATTTATAGAAAATAAACTCAACATTATTCATCCGTGAAAATTTCAAACTCCAAAACGAAGCATGCCGCCTGGCGTTCTATATGTTATACCTCTATTCTGAACACATAGTATATATATCGAGAGCCAATTCCATCATATGCAGAAGATAGCTTTTCAAAATCGAATTATTTTAATTAAATTCCTTTAGTTAGTTTCTACGTGTTTCGAACTCCCACGACCAAAAGATACGTCCAATCGCTACGAAATTCGATAACATAAAATAATTCATTATTACGTTTTCGATGAAACTGGTTTCGCCAAAATCCAAGACAGTATCATAAGGTGTACATGGTTAATGTATATGTATATTGAAGTTGGGATTTGCATCTACAACACATACATTTTCAATTTATATAAGCAATGGTCGTCACATAGATTTTAATTGAACATGAAAGTTTATTTATGCATGCATGCATGTCAAAGGCTACTTATACATTGAATGAAATAAATAACATAAATAAATTGATTTGATTAAAAGGAATCAAACTATTAACGGGTAATGGTGCACTTATGTGACATTAAAAGAACGAGTAGAAGACATTTATTAGACAATTAATGAGAGGAAATCTTTTGGCATTCTTTTAATCTTTCTTTGTCTTATTTTCAAAACATTTAAACTTATGTGCAAATATATTCAAATATATTTTTACTTTATATTATTTAAAATAAAAATTGAGTTATATATATATATGTCTGTATACACATTAAAATTGTTATAAATAAATTGCATGCTTTGAAATCTAATGCTAACAATTTGAAATCAAAATTTAACTAAAGAAAGGGTTCAACATTAGTTTTGCAGCTTTACATAAAAGTCCTATTATGAAATTTAAACTGAAACCATATATACACACACACACAAAGATAATAATAAAATAATATTAGCATTCAAAATAACATACACATGTATAGCTTACAATTTAATATGTTTGCAATTTAAATTCAATAATATAAAAAATAGTTTTGAGTTAAAAAGGATTCGATTTTAAATTTATGTCAAAGCAACAAATTGTATGTGAAACTTTCATATTATTTCATGAAGTAATTTCAAGTATGGTTAAGGTAATAAAATACATTCAATTTTAATATATACAACAATTAGTTTCAACTCAAAAAATTTCCCTTTTTTCATCCTTTAATTGCTAAACAATAACAATTAATAAATTAAACAATATATTCACATATAAATTTATTGTACAAGAAATAAAATCTAAACTATGTTGATAAGATATAGCATATTATCATTATAAGATGTGCAAACAAGGGATCTGAATTGTAGCAATCCGAAAATTGAACACTTCATCGTCGCATATCAAAACATTTTGAAATATAATTAAGTGTTATAAATATGATTTTATAACATTGTTAAGACATGAATAATGACAAGAAACTTTTTTTTGAAAGTTATTTAATTCTTTGGAGAAAAATTAATAATGTGATTGGAAATTCGTTTATTAGTAAACGACTTTTTAATCTATATAAGTTGTTCGAACCCTGTTGAACCTGTCTAATGATCAAATGAACACATTGGCAACTAAATAACACAATTACCTTCATAAAGCAATGAAAGGTTTTAGAATCTTCCAAGTGGATAAGGGATATTTTCATGTTGAGGTTATACGTGTAAATTTTCTAAAGGAAGTGATCTAAAGGAGAAGTGATTGAGGATGAACCTCCGATGTCATGAAAGGAGGGTGAGAAAAAGGCTAAAGAGTACCATCGTTAAGCCTATAGAAGGAGAGGCATACCCCTGATGATAACTTACAAATTCACAAAGCAAAACCAAGCTATTTTCATGTATCTCTCTTTTCATAATTTCCTAAAGCAAAATAATTCAAAAGTGGGGGTTTGTATGGTGTTTGTAATTACAAGGAGTAGATATATACACATACATACACACACAAAGAAAGAAAGAGATGTACAAAGAGGGCAAGTTGTTACAGTCTAGGTAAGGCTTTGATGCAACCAGTGCTCTCACTTACCTGGCTTTACTCTTAAACGAGGAATAGTTATATTGGAATGTCGAAAATGAGTTAAGTATACAAATATTGATTTATATAAGAATCTTTTTGACTAGATAGTCGATTAGTTGACTATCAAACTTGACCTAATATGACTTAAGAAGTATCGAAAGGCTTTACGATTTCATACCAATGTGAACCCCCGAGGAGGAGCATTGGTACGAAACGTCTCTAACTTTTACTTACTACTGAAAGAACTAGAATTAAGTTAACTGGAATTCATCGATTGGTTTTGAAGAGTCTGGGATTGGCGAGTGTTTTACTTACCAAATACCACTTTAAAACTAGTATATGGATTTTATGTTTTGGAAGCAGTTGCAAAGGAGAATCTGTGTGGATGTTCGAGTTTTTTTCGAGATGCTTGAATCCATGTAGTGATTTGTGATATGTTCAAGATACTAAAATACATTGGGGATTCATGTTCTGTTCGATTAATGAAGACTCGTGTAAGAGATACCAAATGTAACCTCGACATTAGAAATGGCTAAAGACAGAGTTGGACGCACAATCTAGGGTTTGGCTGGCCCATGACAGGGAATTATCAACTACATATCTACAACTTGTTTATAGATATGTTGGTACTGGGAGTTGATGAAATTTGGTTCCACATGGTTTATGTTTATGTTCGAGCACAGGCCTTTATGTTTACCTTGTGTTATATTTATCTAGAGATATACGACACTTGAACGATGATTTCAGTCCTTATGCATGGAGATTGGATTTCGTCTTGACCGGAGGGATCTCCATCGAAAATCCATTATGCGAGCGTATCTTAGCGGGTTTGATTATACCCTAAATATGTTTTGGTGTGATGAATCTACGCACCACAACTATTCAATATGATTTACATACTATACCTTAGAAATTATCTATCATATCACCATATTAAACTTAATGAGTGGTTAGTTTCTTTTGAGGGAAAAACCGTTACGGGAATCCGTAAGGTCTCAATAGTTAATATTACAATATTCATGTATCTCGAGTTCTCTCATTCCAGACTTATGTCTAACGCTTGGTTTTTGTTTTCTCTAAATTCCTTACATACTCCTTTGAGTAGGCTGAGTATAGCAAGTTTTACCTTGGACTCTTCAGATTTCAGGAGATAAGTTGGAGGCTTCCATTTTCTATCTATTTCTTCTATTTCTGTTTATACTGTATTAGCTATGTATATATCATCATTGTGAGGACAGGTAGTTATAATTGTTCAGGCTGATGATAGCACTAAGGTTTTGTAACACTCAAATTCTTGTATTTAGAGCAACCCTTTGTAATATTCTTTGATAGTATATATTACCATTTTTCCATAAGATTCTGATGTTGGGTTCTTCCTTTCTTGTTTATTCTTTTTAACACTAACTTTCTATCTTTCTGGCACTTGGGCGTTCGACACACGAATACCGTGGATGTACTTAGTGTCAACATTCGTGGGTCAAAAAGTTGGGTCTTTAAATTTGGTATCAGAGCATGAGTTTGAGAAAATACCTTGGCTTTGGTTGGGTATAGCTCATTAGAGATAGGGTAAGAAACACCTAGAATAAGCCGAGTGCATTATATACACGAGAGCGTATTTGTATTTTTTTCTATAAACATATACCCCCTTTATCAGCTTTTCCATAAGAATAATCTCTTTCTTTGAAATAAATCTAGCCTTTTGTAACCTAAATGTATTCTGCCATACCCAGGCAGTACAAATCATGAGTACTAGAGTGTCAATGCTTTAGGATTCAGAGGTAGAGGAGGTCAGGGTAGTATCGTCAGAAATGGTGGAGATTGAGAACTAAGGAATTTTGTTCCGGTCGAGGAACCAAGGGTTGATATTATAGAGGAGGTAGTGCAGGTCAGGCCTTAGGTAAATTTTGCTTTGCTCTACCGTGATTATGGGATGCTGTAGGGGAATAGGTTTGGTGGTACAGAGATGGTCATAGAAGTCCACACTTGGATCAAATTGTGTGATCGGATATTTGGCGATATGGAGCTAGATGATGTGATGAAGCATCTGCTGGCATCATGAAACTTTATGGATGCAGCCATGTATTGGTGGTGTTCTATCACTGTTAATATCTAAGAGAATGACTTCTTTTGGGCCTAATTAAAGTAGGAATTCGAGATGAAGTTTGTCCTAGAAGCTAGGAAGACTTTGTTATTTAAGAGCTTCCTCGACTTGAAGCGGGGGCCATGATAGTGGCGAAGTATAATAACCGATTCACCGCATTATCTCGGTTTAGGTTTGGTTTGGTCGATACTCCATTGAAGAGAAATGAGATGCTCATCATGGGGATGCGCCCTTAATTCAAGGGTAACATGACAAATCACATCATGGGGTCTTTTCTAAATTTAGTGAACATGGGGTTGAGGTTTGAGAGCTTAACACTAAAGCCAACTATTCACGCTCCAGCTGCGAAAAACAAGCGGAAGTTTCGGCCACCTAGGGTTATTTCTGATTTAGCCTGCCATAAGTGTGGAAAGAAGGAGCATTTCGCTAGGAGCTATACATTAGTTGGAGATGATTGGTCACGTAAGCGCTGTTGGTTAAGGCACTGTTATCCGGCCTTTTGACCCTACTATATCAAGACTGATTGTAAAAGTTAGACTCGATGATAGATAAGGCAAGCGGCGTAGAGAAAGTTATCATGAAGACTAGAGATCAGGCACGAAGCAACGATCACATGAGACCAAGAGATAGACTTTTTGGAATATTCTAAGTATGGGTTAGTACTGAAAGGGACAATGGATTAAGGATCTTAAGGCTAATTTAACATTAGAGGGGGGAGGTGAATAGTGTTTAATGAATTCTAAGATCTATATGAACTAAATTGAAATTATGACACAAACAAATGCAGAACTTAATCACAGAACAATCACAGAATCAAACACAAATGCAGAAAGTAAATAAAAAGAAGTAAAGGGAAAGAACACACCGAATTTTATACTGGTTCGGAGTTACCCTACATCAGTCCTGTACCAAGGCAAACCACCTCATACAGATTTTTATTAAACTAGTGTCGAGATTACACTCTCAATTTATAAAGGCCTTGAGGTACCCTCCCGTCTCATGTGTCTGAGGCAATCTCTCTTGATTTACGGGGCACAAGATTACCCAATTGATTTTTAGGCACAACCACACCTTATAGAGAGACTCGATAAACTTTTGATTACAAATTGATCTTATAACTCTGAATAGCACTTGGATCTTCGAGAGAGGGCAGAGAATCAAACAAGAATGAGATTCTAATATGATTCACTTGAGAATTAGACAAAATTCCGGCACGATCTTAAAAATATGAAAATTATAGAACATGGATTTGTGGGGAAGAAGAAGTGAAGAAAATATGAATATAGATGATTAAAAAATTTGTTTGTGAAGCCTATTTATAAAGCACCAACGGTCATAACCATTCGTGAAGATTTTTAAACGAATATACACTTCTTTTGAAAATTGAAACTTTTGAATTCAACGAGCACCATGTCGACATGGGGTATCCCATGATGTCGACATCCTCTTGTTAAAAATAATGTAAATTTTTTTTAAAAAATGGTATTGAAATGAAAACATGATGAAATGATTTTGGAGTAAAATAAACTAATTTTACTATGTTTTAAAACACAAAAACAAAGGATATTTTAAGGCTAAAACATCTTTTTGAAAATCATTTGAAAAGATAGTTTTAAGGCTAAAATATTATGAAAAATAGTTTTGAAAATCGTTTTAAAAAACTATTTTGAAGTAGTTTTGCAAGCTTCTTTCTACAAAATATCTCATCACATCAGGACTCGAGAACTTGTACAAAACCAGGATATTCGTGGGTTTGTAAGCCACTTGTCGTAGGTTTGTAAGCTACTTGTCATGGGTTTATAAGCCACTAAGAAGGTATAAATGAGTTCCATCCCAAATGAAATTCGAAATGAAGATTTCCATGCTATTATGAAGTTTTGACAAAAACTAGTTACATGTCTTGAAATCTTGATCTTGATACTCTTGAGTCTTCAATCTTGAGTCTTTATACTGATCAGTCTTCAGTAATCAATACCTACATATCTATATATCCTGCATATACATATCTATCTAGATTATAGTGTTAGTATATATTTTATAATAAGATAATTAAAAGGTTGCCGTCATCAAAACTAATATCTCAGTTCCTAACAATCTCCCCCTTTTTGATGATGACAACCTGTATTTATAAAATATACTTATTGTACCATAACTCCTATCATAACTCCCCCTTACTCCATGACTCTCCCTTACTCCAAATCATCATAACTCCCCCTTACTCGAAGCAAACTACTATGTATAACTTCTTCCGCTTTGTCATCAACAAAAACTTCTAACTAATAAAGTTCCTGAACTTGTTATAAGATAATCAACCATAATAAAATAGAATAAACCATATATAAGTGTAATAAGTGCTAAGTGTGATCATAAGTGTAATCAAATAAATCAATCATCAGCTAATCATATTTACAGTAATTATTCAATCCAAACATATATACAAACCATACCAAATAAGTTAAGTCAGTCAAGCTATAACACGCACCAATCAAATCAAACAAATAACATACAAAATGACTAGATATTCCTCGGTAGTTCCACCCATCCATCTTCTCCAAAGATAGAGTCTTCTTTAATGACATTCCATTCTTCTTTATCTTTGTCGAGTGTTACTGGTGAAATTCCTTTGAGATCGTCCTTGTTAAGGGCTGAGATCATCCAACGAAGGGCGTCAAAATGTTTCTCTTGCTCCTTGATCATCTGTATTTAACTTAATTCTAAGTGACACTGATTACGAAGTATGAATGTATGAATATTCTTGGAGGAAGTGAGAGTTTCTTCAAGATTATCACTTAGGTTCTTAATCGGAGAAGCCATATATCAAGAAATAGAAAGAACTATGAAAGAAAATGACTAAAGATGAAGTTTGACAATTTATTCTGGAAAAAACAGAGGTAAATAGGGATAGAAAGTTGTTTGAAATGAATAGACATAAGTTAGTTACATGAAATTAAAATTTGAAAATGTAACTAGTTTCTGCCCGTTGGATGTCGACATGGGGGATGGTGTATGTCGACATGCCTTTGCCTAAAGTGACATTTTGCTTTGTTTTGAGTAATATTAACAAATCTATTAAACTAAAATTTGAATAATATAAAAACAAGCAATTACAGAGATAAGTGAACAAGAATAACAAGAAATGAAAGATTCCATTAATAATTCTAGTCAACATTACATAAGATAATATAATATTAACTAAAATAAAGGAAATACAAAGATAAAACTTAAGATAACATGAACTAAAACTAGTTGTATGAAGAAGAAGAAGATGATAGTCCAAGCTTTTTACTAATTTCCCAAAGAAATTGTCGATTTTAGTGGAAATCTTATCCATTATCTTACTCGTTGATCTTTTAAGTGTATTTTGATTTTCCACTATAATTCTTTGATTATTGATAATGGTCTTATTGGATGAATTAGCGGGATTAGCAGGATATTCAATACTTTCTAAGGAGGTTTCTTGATCTTCCTCCTCCTCAATTTTCATTCCTTCCTCTTCCTCTTCCTCTTCCTCTTCCTCTTCTTCCTCCATTTCTTCCATTTCTTCATGAGCAAGCCTTTCTTCCTTTTCCGTAAGTATTTCATATGGTTGAAACACTAATGGAATTTTCATAAGGGAAATGTTTCCATGGTTGAACACTTTTCGAGTTGTAAATTCTTCTCTTTTAAAATCAATTCAAAGTAATTGAAAATTCGAGTAAGATAAATTCCATGGTACAATGTGTTTTCACCCATGGTAAAGTTCTTGGGCCTTAGCTCATCCAAAATAACTTGAGCCCAATTAATATCATAATTCCAAAAATTGCAAAAATATCTTTGCAAACTTTCAAAGTCGGATTGTTGTAGTTTCCGGATCTTGGTATAAGAGTGTGTTGGATAAGAAGATTAACAATTCTTGCTTTTGGACGAAAATACCGGTTTTTGAATTAAAAATTGTCATCCCCTTCAAAGATGTGATAGAATGTCCCTCAATCATTTTCATTGATTTGACATTCCGAGAGATTCATTCTGGTATACTTACATCCCAAAATATTTCCCAAAATTTCACAATCCAAAATAATTTGTGTTCCTTTAACACTACTCCAAATTTTTTCTTCTTCCCCATCATAAAAGCCGCGATTCAAATTCGCATAAAACATCTTAACAAGGTTTGGATAACATACAAAATCATTTTGTTTGTTATTAACTAAACTAAGAAAAGAACATTGTTAAAAAGATTTTCAATTTCATAAGAAGTAAAATCTTCAAAAATAGCAAATTTTCCCATATGAATTTTACCAAGTTTACATAGTTGATGTAAGCTTTGATAGCTTCTGGGTCATTAAAAAGAATGTTTTTAACAGATTTTGGAAGCCTAATGGTGTTAGAAGTGTTTGAAGAGGCCATTGAATAAGTTTGAGAGGAGTTGAAGATAATGAAGATAAGTTTGAAATTTGAAATGAAAGCGAAAAGTGATGATAAAGAGAGTGAGATAAATAGAGATTCTATGGTCATGTTCTCTGGTCAAGAGGCAACTTTCCAGAGCATTGAAGTTGTCGAAAAGGTGGAGGGAAATTCAAAGGTTTGAATTCAAATTTTGAAATCGAATTCTGAGGGGCATGTCGACATGGGGTATCCGGGTATGTCGACATGTGCCTATTGATTCAAAGGACAAGTGTCTAATCCTATTTTCTACTAACTATATATATATTATATCCTATATTCTAATTATATAATTCCTATGATAACATTAAATATAATAATACTTAAATATTAATAATTTAATATTTAAAATATTATTAAAATAATATTATTTTTGAATTTAAAATTCAAATTTCAAGGGATAAATTTGAATTTAAAATTCAAGGAATTTAATAAAATCAAGCAAGCAAACAAGCGTCCATTCAACCAAGAAAAATTTGCACATAATGTAAATTCATAACTATTTTAGATCCATACTCCCATCGTCATCAGATTCATGAATAGCAGTGAAACACAAATTTGAATTTTCCATCTTCTTTTCATCATCACTGGATGATGAGTCTGAGTCATCAAGAGTTGTTGTGTATGCTTTCTTCCATTTCCTTGACGAATCATTATTTGGAGGGAATAACTGTTTATCTGGGTACGGACAGTCTTCCCTATAATGCCAAACTTTATTGCAATTGTAGATCTGTCATGGTTGACGTTCTCTGCATTATTTCTTGAATTCCTTTGATCATTTCTTTTGTAATTATTCATTTTTCTATATTTAGGAATTTCAGAAAGATTCTTGTCATGAAAGCAATCTCCTCATCACTGTTTGGTTCTGAATCTTCAGTTATTGCATTGAATGCTAATGACTTCTTTTCTATAGCCTTTTTTTCTCTTCTTTGTTGCAGTTGAACTTCATATGACATCAGATTCCCAATCAATTCTTCTATTTTCATGAGACTGATATCGTTTGCTTCTTCGATTGCAAGTCTCTTTTGATCCCATTTTGGAGTGAATGAATTTAGAATTTTTTTGACTTAATCTTCCTCCGAAAAGCTTTTTCCCAATGCAATTAATGAATGAACAATATCTTGAAATCGACAGTACATGTCGGAATGGACTCATTTGCATGCATTTTAAACAATTAAAACTAATTAGTTAATATTGAAATTTTAGTTTGTTTAACTTTGCTTGTTCCTTCATGAGTAACTTGCAAAGTTTTTCAGATTTCAAATGTAGACTTATAAACAGACACTTCATTAAACTCATTCCTATCTAATGAACAAAATAATATATTCACGACCTTTGAGTTATTTTGTGCAACGCCCTTTTGCTCAGCTGTCCACTGGGAAAATTGCTAGTTGGTTCAACGTACTCAGTTTGTGTGATATTCCAAGTGTCTAATCCTACAGATTGTAAATAAATTTTCATTCTACAAGCCCAATATGCATAATTATTGCCATTGAAAAATGGTGGTCTGACAGTAAACTGACCTTCTACAAATGAACTAGTGTTAGTGATCATAGAACTAGTGCTAAAGTTGACATTATCAGTTTGATGGCCATTAAATTTTTTTTTCAAGTTTCGGATTATGAAAATTATGAAAACCATTGCTCTGACCCCAATTGAAAGGGACAACGGATTAAGGATCTTAAGGCTAATTTAACACAAGAGGGGGGGGGTGAATAGTGTTTAATGAATTCTAAGACTTATTTGAACTAAATTGAAATTATGACACAAACAAATGCAGAACTTAATCTAAGAACAATCACAGAATCAAACACAGATGCAGAATGTAAATAAAAAGCAGTAAAGGGAAAGAATACACCAGATTTTATACTGGTCTGGAGTTACCCTACATCTAGTCATGTACCAAGGCAAACCACCTCATACAGATTTTTATTAAACCAGTGTCGAGATTACACTCCTCAATTTATAAAGGCCTTGAGGTACCCTCCTGTCTCACGAGTCCAGGACAAACTCTCTTGATTTATGGGACACAAGATTACCCAATTGATTTCCAAGCACAACCAAGCCTTATAAAGAGACTCGATAAACTTTTGATTACAAATTGATCCTATAACTCTGAATAGCACTTCGATCTTCGAGAGAGAGCAGAGAATCAAACAAGAATGAGATTCTAATTTGATTCACTTGAGAATTCGGCAAAATTCCAGCATGATGTTAAAAATATGAAAATTATAGAACATGGATTTGTGGAGAAGAAGAAGTGAAGAAAATACAAATATAGATGATTAAAAAATTCATTTGTGAAGCCTATTTATAAAGCGCCAACAGTCATAACCATTCGTGAAGAGATTTAAACGAATAAACACTTCTTTTGAAAATTGAAACTTTTGAATTCAACGACCATCATGTTGACATAGGGTATCCAATGATGTCGACATCCACTTGTTAAAAATATTGTAAAATTTGTTTTGAAAATGGTTTTGAAATGAAAATAAGATGAAATGATTCTGGAGTAGAATAAAATAATTTTACTATGTTCTAAAACACAAAAACAAAGGATATTTAAAGGCTACAACATCTTTTTGAAAATCATTTGAAAAGATAGTGTTAAGGCTAAAACATTTGAAAAGCAGTTTTGAAAATCGTTTTAAAAAACTATTTTGAAGTAGTTTTGCAAGCTTCTTCCTGCAGAATATCTCATCACATCAGGACTCGAGAACTTGTACATAACCAGGATGTTTGTGGGTTTGCAAGCCACTTGTCATAGGTTTGTAAGCTACTTATCATGGGTTTGTAAGCCACTAAGAAGGTAGAAATGGGTTCCGTCCCAAATGAAATTCAGAATGAAGATTTTCTTGCTATTATGAATTTTAACAAAAATTAGACACATATCTTGAAATCTTGATCTTGATACTCTAGAGTCTTCAATCTTGAGTCTTGAGTCTTTATACCGATCAGTCTTCAATAATCAATATCTGCATATTATATATCCTGCATATACATATCTATCTAGATTATAATGTTAGTATATATTTTATAGTAAGATAGTTAAAAAGGTTGTTGTCATCAAAACTAACATCTCAGTTCCTAACAAGTGCCATCCCTAAGCAGGGGATCGATACCTATCCCTTTCCCTCAGTAGGGAATTAGATCATTTCACTATGGTAATGAACAACACAAACTAGCAATTCAACCAATGGAAATCAATATCTCTAAAAGCATGAAGGAAACTATGCAAACAATTTTAGAAACAAGAGGCTAGCATTGAGGGGACCCACCAGACCGATCGCATGATGCGATGTGGGTTCTAAGACCGATTAGTGTGATCGCCTGATATTGGGAATAGGGCTGTGAAACTTTTAGTGACATCGTCTATATCTTGAGATTATGTCAGTGAATTTCCAGGAAAATATTCGATCGTCTACCCCTATAAATATAGAGTTCATTGTGCGTTTGAGGGATTTTTTTCCAGGACGGTGCAATTTTACTTGAACTCCATTATAATTGAGGATCAATTCCGATTTGATCCCCCTGTACTCAGGAAACCAAGTGATTAAGAAAGCAAATCCTTCAAAGTGGACATAGGCAATCAATGCTGAACCACTATAAACTTGTGTATTCTTTTTTTTGCTTGTTTCCCTCTATTTTAAGTTTCATTCTTTATTTTATTTCTATACTTTCAATCTATTGGGTGTTTATGCCAACTATTGGTGCAAACATTTTTCACCGAGAAATAATTCTCAACTTGATTGGATCTCATCATCTACTAGTGACTTCACATATCCATGAGATAGATCCAAATTCATGCCTATAAGTTTCCATTTCTATTCAGATTTGAAGAAGATCTAAAAGAAGCTATTAGCCATGGTCAAAGGAAAGTCTACTACTTTCCATACAATTGAAGGCAATGAAGGTAACAACGTTCAACAGGTTGACCAAAATGTACAACCAATGACTGCCGATGCCCCAAATCCTCCTAATTACATCACCAAAGCTAACTTTGAAGTCCTGATGAAGGAACTGCTTCATAGCCATCATCAGCTCAATCAACAAATCCTCGCCAGTATTGATCTGATGAACCAATTGAAAGATCAACATGGCAAGATAAGGAGGAGCCCTCTTCACACTATTAGTTAGAGAACTCCACTTCATCTGACGACTATCTCAGGAGCAGACGTTGCAAGACAGATGCATATGAAGGAGGAACCTCGAGGAGGAACTATGAAGCTAAATACCTCTAGACTGCACGCATCGACATAGAACCCTCCAATCTTGGGGAGCCATCAAGCTGGTGGAGGAACTAACTCCGGACGCACTGTGGCCGATCAAGGCACTAGAATTCAGGAAAATATGAATAAACACCAACTGAGAAATGATGGTAGGACTAGTTCTCATTAGGAACATCAAGAGCATGCTGAGCCAAGGCAACATGGTGTGGACCGAAGGCATTGATCGAGTCGTTCATGTGAGGTGGAACAAGACCACCACCTGGTACCAGCTCTTCATACATCGGACTTAATAGCTATGGTAAGACAGCTTTTGGAAGAGAGTCAAGGCTTGACCAATGATGATTGGGGACTCTCTAGAAGTCATACTCCGTTCACTGACATCCTACACGTAGAGTATCCGAAGAGGTTTAATATGCCTGCGATGCCTGCCTATACGGGAAAATCCGACCCTAGACAGCATCTTTTGAGGTACGAGTGATACATGGACTCCTCACGAGCCATTGATGTAGTTAAGTGAAGATGTTTTCTAGAAGGAGTGGCGACCATATGGTTCACCAACTACCACCGAGGTCAATTTCTTCATTTGATGAGTTAGCAAGGAAGTTCATAGAGCAGTTCCGCATGCACGCGGCTCGCCCTAAAGACGTCTGTTAACGCTAAAAATTTAAACGCTAACACCCTGGTGTATAAGATGTGATTGTGAAAGCACCACCCGTTTGTACGGGAAACAGGAATAAGCAGAAAGTATGTAGAAAAACGGTAAGAGACACAGTATTTATAGTGGTTCGGCTTATAATCCAGCCTACGTCCACTTTAATCTTTTCATCACTAGTTTGATTACAATTCTTTACAAGATCTTTCAATTACAACACACTTCAAGTGATAGGATATGTGAAACAAGTAGCTCAAGCTTTGATGTTGACAATCATCTTCAAATCCATGGTGAATGTGGATGATTCCTTCATGGAGTTCCTTTAGAAGTTTGTTGGATCTAAAAAGCTTTGAAGTCGTCTGGAATTTGGCAGAGTAATGGCGCTTGAAGAAAATGAGCCCCCCCCCCCCAAAGTCCTCTTTCTCGTTCAAGTTAGGGCTGTATTTATAGGTTTTTATCGGAGTTTGGTCGTAGGTCGTGACCGACCTAAGTAAGGTCGTAGGTCGCAGTCGACCTAGAAAGCTCTGGCCCTCCTTCCATAAGAACATACGTGCTGATTCGTACAAGTCCAAGGTCGTGAACGACCTATCTCCAGCGGCATGCAAAAAGGCGGCTCCTTTGTTCACACAGATAGGTCGAGAGCGACTTATCCTAGGTCGTTAACGACCTATCATAGGTCGTGGGAACTTTCCTGTAATCAAAGTACTTCGTTAGGTCGTTGGACAGTATCTTTATCTCCAAGTGCTAGGTCGTCTTCGACCTAAAGTAGGTCGTAGGTGGGTAACGACCTAGGGGATGGAACCTGACCTATCTCAATTGTGCTTGGTTCTCTTCTCAGCGAGTTGATAGGTCGCGTACGACTTATTATAGGTCGTAAGTCGGCTGAGACTTAGGTCGCTGAGATCACTTCGTCCTTAGGTCGGTAGGCTATGGCTTTCTTTAGGTCGCATATGATTTAGGTCGCTGATCCTCTTAAGTCGTTAGGTCGTGGAGCTCTTAAACCACTAGGTCGCGGGCTCCCTTAGGTCGCTGAGAGTTGTTAGGTCGTGGCATTCCTCAGGTTGCTGAGAACCGCTAGGTCGCGGCCTTTATTAGGTCGTAGCTTCTTGTTAGGTCGCGAGGCATTTTTAGGTCGTAACACTTTAGGTCGCTTCTTCAATTTGGTCACTAGGTCGGCAATTCTCTGAGTCGTTAAACTTGGTCACGTCTTAGGTCGCTAACGAAGAGGAGTTAACATTTGCCCCTCGAAGTATACGCCTAGGTCGTAGGTCGTGTACTTCGATCTTCTTAACTCGCGCTCTGATGAGTTGTTAGGTCGCAAGCGACCTATTGAGGAACTAGGTCGTGTGTGACGATCCACTTTCTACTCCTCTGGGGTATAAATAGCCTAGGTCGTTCCTTCTTCATTTCATCTGTTTTAACACCTCATTCTGCCATTAACAGCATCTCGCGATCTTGGAAAGCAAACCAGAGTTCAATCATCCACCGATTCGACCTCGCCATTACATTGTGTAAGTATACCTGATCTCTATCCACCCCACGATCATCACCGAACCAGGAATTCCTCATCTCCGAATCTCATAGCAATTTCGTGTGTCGTTTTTCGTCTTTTGAGTCAAGTTGTGGTCGATTTTGATCGCCATTAGTTGTGATTCATGAAAGCACAGTGTTGAGTTGAATTAGTGATTGATCGGAGATGCTTTCAATCGCCTCTTGGATGATTCGATGGTACGTAGGAATGACGGACCTCTCGAAGAGGATGATGGATTTCATCGTGAGTGATAATGGGTTATTGGGTCATAGTTCATCGGGATGGTGTGATATTGCGTGGAGAGGGAGTTGGTGATTTAGAAGATCTGAACGACTTAAGGATCCTTCAAATCTGCGACTTAACTCCTAGGTCGCGCTGAGATTCAAACGACCTAGGACTTAACAAATTTGCACATGAATTTCAAGCAGGACGACCTAAAAAATGAACAACCTAATCTTTTTTGCGGCATAAGCCGTAGGTCGCAACCAAACTTGGACTATGGGAAATCTGCACTGCCTTGAACCTTTTAACTTGCACAGCGCGACCTAATGAACCCCGACCTATGCTAGGTCGCTGGACGACCTATGACTTATGAAATTCCGAGATGACTTGGTTGAATTGAACTGGATTGTTTAATCTCAAATTCTGTTGCACTTTGTTGTAGATTATCTCTCATGCTAATAACCTGTTAAACATGACATTTGCAGAAAACCGGGACGAATATACTGCCATTGACTGCCCACATCAAATGACAGATTAGTTGATAAAGAATAATTAACTTAAATGAACTGTGTGAATGAAATGTTGTGAACCAATGAACTCAAGTGAAGTGCTAAAGCAAAACTTAAAATATCCAGTTAAAGCTGATTCGTTTGCATTAACACAATACTTGAGCGTTATATCAACAGGTCTTGGAATTTCATAGCTGACTAACTGTCAACCAACTTAATTTCAGTTATGTTTGAATTCCTCTTGTTGTTGTTTTTTTTTTTTTTTTTTTTTTTTAGTTCCGCACAACACTTCACACTTTTAGGAAACGTGCACCTTCATATTTGAATATCCAGTTGCTTGTGTAGAATGACTTCTCAATTAGAAGAAGCAGGACAAACTGGGGAGATTTTTCCAGTTGCTAACCGATTGATCGGTCCCCCAGAGAGAATGCCAACCACTCTGAACCACAAGGCCTTTCGCCAATTATGCATCCAGTTTGGCATCGCCGAAGCAGATGCTCTACTTCCCGGACCTAATGACTTTGCTGACCAACCACCTCACGGTTTTGTTGCCGTTAATCGCCAAATGTGCTCAAGCGGAGCGATTCCTCCTTTTAACGAATTTCTTCGACAAACCCTTCTTCGGTTAGCTATATCTCCCTTTCAACTGCACCCCAATGGTTATGCCATCTTGATGGGGTTGGGCGTGCTATTCAGGAAGACGCTTGATCGCCTCCCTAGCTTTGAGGAAATCTGCTATTTATGCACATTTGCGAAAAATAAAGACCATCCTTCTATCATTCTTGTGAGAGGTGCGAGAAATCGCAAACTCATTTTAGATTTGCCCGAGAGTGCACACGGGTTTTTGACTCAGTTCTTTTATGCTCGTTGCCCTCCAGGTTTTTATGCCATCTGGAGAATAGGAAGTAAGACTAGTGTTTCCATTTTTTTCGTTTTTGAAACTTTTTCCGAGATCCGAACTTTCAGTTGCTAACTTCATTCTTTGCTCTTTTCAGCACTTCCCCTCCCTTCTAGAGATCCGATTCATAAACAAGTTTTCGAGAGGTTGAGTGCCGTGGCTGCGGAAGAACGGAGCATAAAATTTCTGCTGAAGGATGAATTTTTACACCAATACGGGCTTCTACATGCTTCTCGTTCTACGCATGCTCATGAAGTTCCAACAGAAGTTCCCGATTCCCCGACGAAAACTCCTGACGCCCCGGTTACTGTCGAACAACTCGCATCAAAAGAGTCTAATATTGAAGCTTCATTGGTGAAGTGTTCCACTTCTACCGACATTATGGGGTCATCCAGTAAGACGGTGCTTGCCCCGATCGAGGAAGAAGAAGAACCTTCACAGTCTCTCGGGGGATTAGCTGATGTAGGAATTGAGAAAACAAGTCCCACCAAGCATGATGGTGACGATGTTTATGAGGGGTTGAGTGACATAATAGTGACTTCGCAGGAGCTTTTTAGAGATGACGTATCTAAAATTATCTCTCCTGTAATTGAGGCGACGTCTCTTCTTCGACAAACGCCAACACAAACATCAACTCCTCATACCCAAGCTATCATCACCTCTACACCAAAGAGTGGTTTGTAGCTTAATGCATGTAGTTTGCACATCACACAACACTTAGGATTTTTTGGCATTTGTTCACATTTAACTTCTTTTCTCTGGTAGTTTTTAAGACTTGTTATTTTTGCCTTTCAGATTCCTCTATGGGGCGCAGCGGTAGCGGTTCTTATTACAAAGACTTTCGACGCTATGGAGGGCGTGGCAGCTATGATTACAAGCAATACTATACCGATTCCAGAGAGACCAATGAGCAGAGAGCTGCGCGAAAAGCTGAAGAGAGGAGAAGGTATGAAGAACGTCATGAGGGAGCGGGCACGCGACATGAATCCTTCCCAAGGGATGATGACTCCCATAAACGTAAAACGCACGATGATAGGGGGAAGAGCCATATTGAGGATTCGAGAAAGCGGACCAAACTTGGCGAGGAGCACGTGCCCGTGACATCTGAAAGACCTGGTGCCTCAGTTTCTATTGACATCCCTTCCGAATCTCCTGCTCTTGAAGGAAGTGCCATCCAAACACTTCTCAACAGGCCTTCATACCACGTTGAAAGGGGGCCCCCGACTTTGCAGAGCCGATTCCCGAACTGGTGTTTGAGGGGGGTACGCTTCGACCTTGATTTGGTCCCCATCGACAAAGAAGCTATGTACAGAAATCTCGATGCTGTCAAGCTTGATATTGATAGAATGTCTGGATGGCAAAAGCTGGTTGATGAACTTCAGAGAGTTAATCGGGCTAACATCGAAGCAATGCTGACCATGGAAAATGACAAATCAGAATGGCAGAAGATTCTTGATCAACACAACGCTGAGATGAAGGAGATAGCCGAATACAATGAAAAACTCGAAGCTGAAGTAAAGCAGCTCAAAGATGATCTTGCCTCTTCTACTAATACTTACACCCAAAGAGAAGAGGTATTGCAAAAACAAGTGCGAGATGCGCACGCCAGCCAGAGGGACGCTGAAGCTAAAGCTGAGAGGTTGGAACAAGCTGTAGAGAACCACCGCACTGATGTCACCCAGCTGCAGAATAAACTGAGCGCCCGGGACATGGAGATTGGAGCGCTAAAAGCCCAACTTGCACAGACCGAAAAAGATCGAGATGAGGCCATGGCTGGCAAAATTGCAGCCGAAGAAACTGCTCAGACCATGGAAAACGATATCAATTCGACTTTATTCGATTTTTATTTACATTGTGTCTTGGGACGCGGCAGCCTCTCTTTTCTTGGTCCTAAGTATGAAATCACCCTGGCCGAGGTGTGGGAAGCTGCTCTTAACATGTTTAAAGACGCCGGGTATGGCGATGAAGATTTTGAGGCGCGTTACCTGGATGAGGGAGCTCGCGCTGCTCTTGCGAAGGGGCGAGAGCAACTTGCCAGGATGAGAACTGGAATGGCGGAAGAGGAACGTTCTGGAAAGGAATTAACGCTTACTTCCTCTGTCCAACCTCCAGTTTCTCCTGTGGTTGACATCACGGGTTCTAGCTCCTCTACTCCGTCTGCAACTAAGACAGTAACTGAAACTACAAGTGCACAAGGCGGGGATGAAGGTGGTGAAAGCAACGAAGCACAGCGATATGAAGTCAGCCTCAGAGATCCAACTTCCCCAGGTAAACTTGACACCGGACCAGCCCAAGTGGTGAACTGCTCGTTCGCTCCTTGTGAACTTGACGATCTTCTTGATTATTTTTCGAATGTTAATGAATTCCCGACTTTTGACGAGCCGTCATCCCCTCTCTTTTCGAAAGATACTGATATTTTAAGTTTTTTCTCCTTTGTAGAGAAAGCACCGAGTCAAACTCAAGCTTCTTCTCCCCCGGTGATCCTTCCTCCATCTCTTCAAGTAGCGCCTCCTTCTGCCTCGCAACCTGGGTCACAAGAAGAGCAAATAGAAGCTCTCCATGGCCTGGATGATCCCGTTGCTTCGCAAGAGCAAAAAGATGAGGGACTTGAGGGAGGTGACATATCTCCGGAGCGGACTCCTTCTGACGATATAACTTTATCTAAACTTGCCACTCCAGGAAGTGAGTCTTCCTCAAAGAGGAGAAGGAAGCAAGGAGCATCAAGGAGGAGAGGGAAGATAATCACTGCCACTGAAGAGGAGCCAGAAGTTGGGCCAGCTGCGCCTACCTCTCCTTCCTCCCTTATACCCACTGGTCGACCTGAAAAGCTGATCATTCGGCCGGGTAAAGGGTCTAAAGGCAGCAAAAAGAAGTGAAGATCTTCAGTTTCTAGTTTTTTTTTTTGTGTTTTGCATGTACTGGCCGAGAATTGTGCGGGTACCGGCCCCCGCTTTTCTTTATTTTGAAACCTGTACCTGCATTGTAATTGAATAAAATGATTCCTCGTTTGTACAAACTTTTGTTTGAATTAAAGAATACATTTGTTATTTGTTTTGGCATGAGTTCATTTGATATTGCAGCGAGCTTATGGTATGTTACTTGAGCGTTACCTTTTGCTGGTTTAGTTATACCATATTGTGTGTAATTATACTATATTGCCCCCATTCCATAAGTATGCTGCAATATTCTATACCTCGAGGGGACTTACACTCTTATTTGCTAAAGAATAATTATTTTATTCTTTAAAGAAAATTTTATAGAGTACAACTCCCTTCGTATAAGTTTTTACGCTTGGTCGTTCGAAGAAATCACTTTTTTCTTTTGCTTATGTGCATATCTCATCAAGTGAATTCCTCTATGTGGTAAAGCGGACCTCTGAAAGGTACTTTAACTTCTTTTCTTTTTACGATCATTTCCCACAGTAGGCAAATTACTTTTCCTTTGAAAGTTAACGTACGCTTTTGATGAGGATTTTTTTTTTTTTTTTTTTTTTTTTTTTTTATAGAAAGTTGTACCTCTGAGGAGGGATTTTTTCACGTTTCAACACTTGGAAGTTTTATTTCAATCTCGGTGAAACGTGTACCTCCAAAGAGTTATGCTTTAGAAATCCTTTTCACGTTTCAACACTTGGAAGTTTTATTTCAATCTCGGTGAAACGTGGGTTTCCAAAGAGGTCTTTTTTCTTAATTGTGTTCCCGGGAGGGGGTTGTACCTCTGAGGAGGGATTTCTCACGTTCCAACACTTGGAAGTTTTATTTCAATCTTGGTGAAACGTGTACCCCCAAAGAGTTGTGCCTTTGAAGAAAGCCTTTTCACGTTTCACCACTTGGAAGTTTTATTTCAATCTCGGTGAAACGTGTGCTTTCAAGAAGGTCTTTGTTTTTACATTTCAACTTTGGTGAAGTGAAATTCCGAAGAGCGGCTGCTACACTTCAACTCCTGGCGAAATGGGCCTCCGAAGAGGGCTTTTATTTTGTTTACATTTCAACTCTGGTGAAGTGAAATCCCGAAGAGCGGTTATAACACTTCAACTCCTGGTGAAATGGGCCTCCGAAGAGGGCTTTTATTTTGTTTACATTTCAACTCTGGTGAAGTGAAATCCCGAAGAGCGGTTATAACACTTCAACTCCTGGTGAAATGGGCCTCCGAAGAGGGCTTTTATTTTGTTTACATTTCAACTCTGGTGAAGTGAAATCCCGAAGAGCGGTTATAACACTTCAACTCCTGGTGAAATGGGCCTCCGAAGAGGGCTTTTATTTTGTTTACATTTCAACTCTGGTGAAGTGAAATCCCGAAGAGCGGTTATAACACTTCAACTCCTGGTGAAATGGGCCTCCGAAGAGGGCTTTTATTTTGTTTACATTTCAACTCTGGTGAAGTGAAATCCCGAAGAGCGGTTATAACACTTCAACTCCTGGTGAAATGGGCCTCCGAAGAGGGCTTTTATTTTGTTTACATTTCAACTCTGGTGAAGTGAAATCCCGAAGAGCGGTTATAACACTTCAACTCCTGGTGAAATGGGCCTCCGAAGAGGGCTTTTATTTTGTTTACATTTCAACTCTGGTGAAGTGAAATCCCGAAGAGCGGTTATAACACTTCAACTCCTGGTGAAATGGGCCTCCGAAGAGGGCTTTTATTTTGTTTACATTTCAACTCTGGTGAAGTGAAATCCCGAAGAGTGGTTATAACACTTCAACTCCTGGTGAAATGTGCCTCAGAGAGGGTTTTCATCGCCTGGAAGTTACTCTCTCATGGTTGGAGGGTCATGACTCCTCCAATCTTTTTTGTTGAGTAGAGAACTTTCTTTTTTGTGGCATATGACCCATTAGAGGTCTTTTATTATCCGAAGAGTTGTGCCTCCGAAGAGGACTTGTGGCGCTGATGGTAGCTTTGGTTGTTCCTCTGTTCACTTGCTTATGCCTTTTCAGCGATCCCTTTTTTTTTTTTCACAAGTGGCTTGTTTGATCCAAGGAAGTGTACTTCATTGCCAGGCAAATTCGTGAGAACGGGCACTAGCTTCCTAATTGGATGTTTGTTTGTTTAAACAATCTCAATTTATCAGCAAGGGCTCGTTCGAAGAAATCATTAGCCGTTCAATTGAAGCATTTCCTATCTAGGATTTGAATTCGGGGTCTTTGTGACTTGAAATTTGTTTGTTGAATGATGGTGAGAATCGCTCGGTCTTATTATGCGCAAGTTTTATCTCCACTGTCTGCAAAAATTTAAATCGATATTTCAGCAATACATTTTGTGTATTTTTATATCGAAAACAAAGCAAACATATAATGATAATAAGGAACACAAGATTTATAGTGGTTCGGCCATGAAATTGGGCCTACATCCACTTTATATTCTTTCATTATTTACTTGCATCAGTTTCACAATTGCTTTCAATTACAGGAATCATACATTCATAATTCTTTTTACAATGTTTCAACAAAATTTTCAAGTAAAGTATGGACGCAAGTGATTGCTGTTCCATGCCCTTGGAATTTGATCTCCATCAACTGTGGTAAGCTTGAATGTGCCGTCAAGAAGTTTCTGACCTATCACATACGGTCCTTCCCAATTTGGCCCAAACACACCTGTCGCAGTCATAATTCTTTTTAGGACTAGATCTCCAATTTCAAAGCTGCGTTGACGAACTTTGGAATTGAAATGTCTGGCTATCCTTTGCTGATGAGCTGCAACTCTGAGGTTAGCTTCATCTCTTTTTTCATCAAGGAGATCCAGCGCTTCAAGTTGCAGCTTTTCATTTTCTGCTTGATTGAAATGGATTCTTCTGTGTGAAGGGACCTCTGTTTCAACCGGGATCATTGCTTCCGATCCGTATGCTAACGAAAAAGGAGTATGCCCAGTTGCAGTTTTGTGAGTAGTTCTGTATGCCCATAGTGCAAGTGGTAGTTTATCGACCCAACCACCTTTTGCTCTTTCGAGTTGCTTTTTGATGGTTGATTTGATGATCTTGTTCACTGCTTCCACTTGCCCGTTTGCCTGCGGATGAGCTACTGCCGAAAAGCTTTTCTGGATTTTGAATCGTTTGCAAAAATCCTGGAATTCCTCACTTTCAAACTGAGTACCATTGTCTGTGATTATTTTTTGAGGCACACCGTATCTGCAAATGATATTCTTGGTCACAAAGCTTATCACTTTCTTAGAAGTGATAGTAGCCAATGGTTCAGCTTCAGCCCACTTAGTAAAATAATCAACCGCAACAATAGCATATTTAATCCCTGATTTAGCGGTTGGTAGCGGCCCAATGAGATCCATTCCCCAAATTGCAAATGGCCATGGACTGATCATCTGTGTGAGTTCGGTAGAAGGTGCTCTAGGAATTTTGGCATATCTTTGGCACTTGTCACATTTTCGGGAGTAATCTGCGGCATCCCGATTAATTTCTGGCCAAAAATATCCGTATCGGAGAATTTTCTTAGCTAATGTTTGACCACCTGAATGATCACCGCATTCTCCTCCATGCACTTCAGTTAGGATTGTTTTGGACTCTTCCCGGGATACACATCGAAGCAATGGCATTGAGAATCCTCGTCTGTATAATTGACCATCCTGGACTATATATCGAGAAGCTTTTCTCAGTAGCTTTTGTCGTTCTTTAGAGTTTTCTGGTAAAGAGCCATTGAGTAGATACTTTGTTATTGGAGTCATCCATGATTCTTGCTCTTGCGACATACTCATAACCCAATCGATATCCATTTCATCAATGCTCGGATTTGACAAAACTTCCACTGGAACTAACCCTAAGGATTGGGCTTCGCCAGAACTTGAGTATTTTGCGAGAGAATCTGCTTTCATGTTTTCTTCTCGAGGAATATGACTTATCGTGTAATGGTCGAATTCACATAAAAGTTCCCAAGCCTTTGACACATAAGCGGGCAGATTTCCTCCTTTCGTTTGAAACTCCTTCTTGACTTGACATACTATAAGCTGCGAATCACTGAAGATCTGTAACGCTCGAATGTTTAGTTCTTTAGCAATTTTCAAACCAGCGATCAGAGCTTCATATTCTGCTTCATTGTTTGTTGAAGGAAATTCTAATCTTAGCGCATAGCATAATGACCGGCCTTCAGGAGTTTCAAGAACAATTCCAGCACCTGAACAGTAATCATTTCTTGCGCCATCTACAAATAATTTCCATTGGGTTGGGGAGTTCTTGATTGTTTCTTCCTCGCTGTTACCCTTGTCTGTAAATTCTGCAATAAAATCTGCCAAAGCTTGTCCGTTGATCGCTTTCCTAGGATGATAAGTGATGTCATATTGGCTCAATTCAATATTCCACTTTAAAAGGCGGCCCGAAGTCTCAGGGCGAAACAAGACTTGCTTTAAAGGTTGATCAGTGAGGACTTTGATAGGATGAGCCTGGAAATATTGCCTCAACTTTCTTGAGGCAATCAATAGACAATAGGCGAGTTTTTCCAACTTGGAGTAATTCATTTCTGCCCCAGTGAGTCTTTTGCTGATATAGTAAACTGGATGTTGAATCCTTTTGTCTTCCCGTACCAGCGCCGCACTTAAAGCATGAGATGAAACTGCCAAGTATATAAGAAGATCCTCGCCATCGCCGGGCCTGGAAAGTATTGGAGGCGTTTCCATATGTTGAATCAATTCTTCAAAAGCTTTCTGGCATTCGGGAGCCCAGTCAAAGTTTTTCTTTCCTTTCTTTAGAGCGTCGAAGAATGGAATGCATTTATCAGTAGCTTTGGATATGAACCGACTTAAGGCGGCAATTTTTCCATTGAGACTTTGCAATTCCCTCTTTGTTTTAGGAGCTTTGACTTCTTTTAGAGCAGTGATTTGAGCTGGACTAGCTTCAATGCCCCTAGCGCTCACGATGAAACCCAAGAACTTCCCAGATTCTACCCCGAAAGAACATTTTAAAGGGTTAAGCTTCATTCCGTATCTTCGGAGAATTGCGAACATTTCTGCTAAGTGTTCGATGTGATCCACTGCTTTCTTAGATTTTACTAGCATGTCATCAACGTAAACTTCCATAGTCTTTCCCAACTGCGGTTTGAACATAGCATTAACCAGTCTTTGGTATGTTGCCCCCGCATTCTTCAACCCAAAGGGCATAACTCTGTAACAGTAAAGACCGACATCGGTGATAAAGCTTGTGTCCTCCTGATCTGGCTCATGCATCATGATCTGATTATATCCGGAGTAGGCATCCATAAAAGACAACAATTCATGACCCGCTGTTCCATCTACCAGTTGATCGATCCTGGGTAATGGGAAGCAGTCTTTGGGACAGGCCTTGTTTAGATCTGAAAAGTCGATGCACACTCTCCATTTACCATTGGCTTTCTTAACTAGCACTGGATTTGAAACCCAATTTGGATAGGTAGATTCTCTGATGAAATTATTCTCCATGAGCCGGTCAACTTCCTCTTTCAATGCTGTCGACCTTTCTAGACCTTGGATTCTTCTTTTCTGCTTTACTGGCGTGAACTTTGGGTCAGTATTCAGAGCATGTACCGCAACTTCTGGGGATATTCCGCACATATCGGCATGGGTCCAAGCGAAAACATCCAGGTTTGCTTTCAAAAAAGATATCAAGGCATTCTGAACTGACACACTAAGTTGTGAACCCACATTCAGCACCTTGTTTGGGTCCTTCAGATCAACGGGCACCGGTATCGTTGTTTCTGCTGGTACCACCCTACTCTCCCCCGCACTGGCCTTTCTAGGATCCATCACTTTTCGTGCCCCGCTATGCTCGCCAGTGCAGGGTCCGCCCTGTAGTTGCTATAGGGTTGGTGTTTTGATGCGGATTGGGGTTGCCGCATCTTTCCCCATTTCTCTCTTCCTTGTTTCTCGCAGCTCTGTCATATAACATTCTCGCCCAGCGTTCTGGTCTCCTTTAATAACTCCTACCCCATTGTCTGTAGGGAATTTAATAGTAAGACACCATGGGGCAAGGACAGCTTTGAATGCAGCAAGAATAGGTCGACCAAAGAAAGCATTATAAGCAGAAAATTCATCTACTATCACAAAAGTCTGCTTGCGAACTACTTTTCTTTCTCCTTCTCCGAGTTCCACAAGCAAGTCAATGGTTCCTACTGGTTGCTTTGGCTCCCCAGTGAAGCCAACAATCTTCTGAGATGAGGCTTGCACATCCGCCATCGGGATTCTCATCTGGTCAAACGTTTTCTTGAAGAGGATGTTGCAAGATGCGCCGCAATCAATAAGAACTCTTCTGACAATAGCCGGTCCAATACCGGCCGAGATGACTAACGGGTCCAAAGTAGGGGCCTCAATGCCCGTGGAATCTCTAGCCCTGAACACAATATCATCATTAAAAGTCCTTTGTTGTTTCAGGGGTGTAGAGTCCTCTAAAACAAAGACATTCTCTTCAGTTGGCATATGTTTCAGAGCTCGAGTGTACCTCTCCATTTCACCCCAGCTTCTGCCTGCTGGGTGGGGTCCTCCTGTGATGACATTAATAACTGGCCTTCCAGATTCATGTCCTGCGGCCTTCTCATTTGTCCTGGGCTGATGAGCAAGAGCTTGTTGCCCCTGACTTGACGAAGCAGGATCATTACAGCTCTTCTTCACAAATTGCTGCAGCTTATTTTCTCTTAGCAATTCTTCGATTATATTTTTCAATTGACGGCAGTCGTCTGTGTCATGACCAGGCTGATTATGGAAGCGACAGAACTTCCCACTTTGTACAGCTTTTCTTCCGGTTCTGAGAACAGGAGGTTTGGGATACTCAAAAGAATCTTTTGTAGCCAGGTAGATGCGCTCTGGTGTTTCTAACAAAGGAGTATATTCTGATGGCTTGAAGGATCGAGGCTTCTTCGAATTGTGTTGTTTCCCTCCACCATTATTTTCTCTTTTCTGTCCCACAGATTCATTCTTACGTGGCGCAGCAGTGTTGTCTTCAGCTTTCTCTACTGTTGCCTTTGCCGGGACAGGACGGCTTTCCAAACGCATGAATTCATCCGCCTTTTTGTAGAACTTTTCCAGAGAATTTGGCTCCTTCATGTTCAGCCACTTTCCGAATTCACTTGACTTATCGATAGCTCTCATCAAATAGGTCAAGACCATGCGGGGTTCTGCATTATCCACCTCAGCTAACGCTATATTAAAGCGATTTAAAAAAGACTTGATAGTTTCCCCCGGATTCTGTTCCAAACCGGATAACGACATGATGTCTTTTGCCTTTGAAGCATATAGCCTAAACTGCTCTTTAAATTTCCTGGCTAGGTCTGAAAACTGATCGATGGACCGGACAGGTAGTTTTGTGAACCAAAGCAGAGCTACCCCTTCCAAATACACAGGAAAATAGCGGCATTTTATCTCGTCAGAAGCTCTGGCACCTGTCATGTGCCAATCATATTTGTACAGGAACTCATTTGGATCACTTGTCCCTTTGTAAGCTGGAATGGTCGGAGGGGCGAACTTCCTTGGGAATTCAGCTTTTAGGATCTTTTCAGTAAACGGAGTCTTGCTCGGAGCGAAACCCCACTCTTTCTCATCTTCGACCCTTTGCATACTTTCTTTCATAATCTGTCGAACCATACCAGAAAGATATTCTTCGTCATTCCTATTTCTGGATCCTCCAGCCTCAGGCAATGTCTGTTCAAAGGGGCTAGCAGCCCTTTCGGGAATGTTTCTAGTTTCAGCATCATGGACATTACCGACAAAGTTCCTTTCATTATTCGCAGGTTGACAGTTTGCCCCGAGCAGATCGTTTAACCTATTCAGAATCAGAGCATTCTGAGCATTCTGAGCTTCCAATTGCGCGTTCTGGGCATTTATTTGCTGATTCAACCCAAAGATAGCAGCGTCCAATTCCGCTTTTGAAACTCCAACAGCTGGAGTGGCTTGATTTGGTGTTGGGGAAGTGGAGGTTCCCTCTTGAATGTTTGCAGATCTCACAGATTTACTTTTCCTTCCAGGAGCCATGATTTCGGATAGACTTCTGGTTCTTAAAGAAACTCTATCTACAAATCTTTCTGAAACAATGATGATAGATGTCCTGAGTTCAATTCTCAGTGAAAGCACCAAAATGTTAACGCTAAAAATTTAAACGCTAACACCCTGGTGTATAAGATGTGATTGTGAAAGCACCACCCGTTTGTACGGGAAACAGGAATAAGCAGAAAGTATGTAGAAAAACGGTAAGAGACACAGTATTTATAGTGGTTCGGCTTATAATCCAGCCTACGTCCACTTTAATCTTTTCATCACTAGTTTGATTACAATTCTTTACAAGATCTTTCAATTACAACACACTTCAAGTGATAGGATATGTGAAACAAGTAGCTCAAGCTTTGATGTTGACAATCATCTTCAAATCCATGGTGAATGTGGATGATTCCTTCATGGAGTTCCTTTAGAAGTTTGTTGGATCTAAAAAGCTTTGAAGTCGTCTGGAATTTGGCAGAGTAATGGCGCTTGAAGAAAATGAGCCCCCCCCCCCCAAAGTCCTCTTTCTCGTTCAAGTTAGGGCTGTATTTATAGGTTTTTATCGGAGTTTGGTCGTAGGTCGTGACCGACCTAAGTAAGGTCGTAGGTCGCAGTCGACCTAGAAAGCTCTGGCCCTCCTTCCATAAGAACATACGTGCTGATTCGTACAAGTCCAAGGTCGTGAACGACCTATCTCCAGCGGCATGCAAAAAGGCGGCTCCTTTGTTCACACAGATAGGTCGAGAGCGACTTATCCTAGGTCGTTAACGACCTATCATAGGTCGTGGGAACTTTCCTGTAATCAAAGTACTTCGTTAGGTCGTTGGACAGTATCTTTATCTCCAAGTGCTAGGTCGTCTTCGACCTAAAGTAGGTCGTAGGTGGGTAACGACCTAGGGGATGGAACCTGACCTATCTCAATTGTGCTTGGTTCTCTTCTCAGCGAGTTGATAGGTCGCGTACGACTTATTATAGGTCGTAAGTCGGCTGAGACTTAGGTCGCTGAGATCACTTCGTCCTTAGGTCGGTAGGCTATGGCTTTCTTTAGGTCGCATATGATTTAGGTCGCTGATCCTCTTAAGTCGTTAGGTCGTGGAGCTCTTAAACCACTAGGTCGCGGGCTCCCTTAGGTCGCTGAGAGTTGTTAGGTCGTGGCATTCCTCAGGTTGCTGAGAACCGCTAGGTCGCGGCCTTTATTAGGTCGTAGCTTCTTGTTAGGTCGCGAGGCATTTTTAGGTCGTAACACTTTAGGTCGCTTCTTCAATTTGGTCACTAGGTCGGCAATTCTCTGAGTCGTTAAACTTGGTCACGTCTTAGGTCGCTAACGAAGAGGAGTTAACAACGTCTTATCGCTCTTCAACCTGATCCAGGCACCGGGGGAATCACTGAAAGATTATTTTAAAAGGTTTAATAAAGCTGTTACATAACTTAGTAATCCAAAAGATGATACAATATTGATGGTGCTAACTAGGGGAGTCGATCCCGATTCGGATTTTGATGACAGTTAGCAGGAAATCCTCCCTCAACATTAGAGTGTTTCTTTGCAAAGGCAGCCCAGTACCTGAGGAAGGAGGTGGGAAAGCAAACCATGAAGAGAGATATTGCAGCAACAAGTGCCGAAGGAGTACAAAATAACATGGCAGTGAAGAAGTTCGAAGGGAGTTCCAGGAAAGTTGACGTTAATGTTCAGAACAAAGAAAATGAGCAAAATAGAGGCGGTGGTAAAAACCGCAATCAAAGGCGGGATTTTGGGCGAGGAAAGCCAAGGATCCCGACGTTTGATACATACACACCGTTGAACACATCGTTAGAAAACATCTATCTATTGACTTGTAACACTATGCAGTACATAAAACCACCTTCGAAGGAACTAACGGAGAAGCAGATATAGACAGGGAAGTACTGTAAATTCTATGAAAGTTATGGTCATAACACAGACGAGTTCCGTCACGTTCATGATGCCACTGAGAAGTTGATTCGTGAAAGAAAATTGCAATAGTTCATTAAAGCCCCACATGATGGCATTAAGGGGACATTCGACTCCAATAGAGAACAAGCTTCACCTAGTACCGAGGAACAAATACGGAGAGGAGGAAGATTGATCGTTAACAATATTATTGGAGGACCACATCCAACTAACAAAAGCTGGAACGAGATGGAGCGTTATGTGAATGCAATAAGACATGTTGATATTGAATGCTGCTTGAATGTAAAGGATGGTGCTCCGACAAAGCACCAGAGAACTATGATCAACAATGTCGTGTTTCGAAATAGAGATGCACACAAGGTAGAAGCCCCTACGATCGACCCAATGGTGATCTCTGCCATGATTGGCCCCGCCTTGGTGAGAAATATTTTGATCGATTGTTGAAGCTCGGTTAATATCATTTTAAGAAGGCCTATGACCAGATGTTTCTAGAGGCCAAAGACTTGAAACCGTCCAAATCCTGCATTCAAGGCTTTAATGGTGTTGCTACTGAAGTGGTAGGCTACGTCGAGCTACCGGTGGAGTTAGGAGATGGAAATCATAAGAGAGCGCAGGTGCTGTCATTTGTTGTGATGGATGTGAACTCTCCGTACAACGCTTTCTTAGGTCGACCAACCCTTGTTGAATTCTGGCAGCTATCGCCCCTTAGTGTATACGACTCAAAGTCCTGACAGAGAATGGCATGGGAATTATTCATAGAGATCAGGCGAATGGCCATGCCTACTATGTTGTTGAGTTGAGGGATGTTTGGTGGAAAGAAAAAGGAAACGACGTAGAGAAACCTCTATGCATCAAAACTAACGAAGCCTAGTAATCAACGTTCGAACCTTGGCTCGGGCGCTACAGTCGGTTCTATAAAGATATAGACCTAAGAGACGAGGAAGAGGAGCCCAAAGTACCGAAGCCTACACCCACTAAGCTGATGATCGACATCACGATCAACCACGATGACCCATCACGGGCCCTAAAGATCGGATCACAGCTCAGCGCAAAGATGATGAAGGAATTAGCTGGCTTTCTCCAAGTGAATCTTAATGTGTTCGCTTGGACCCATTTTGACACGTGTGGAATCTCGCCAACCATTGGAAGCTATGCATTGAATATCGACCCAAGACATGCCCCGGTGAAATAGAAATATTGCAGCATTGATCTAGAGAGATCTGCTACGCTTGAGGAGGAGGTGGATAAACTCAAGAATAATGGGTTTATCCATGATGCCCTCTACTCGAAATTGGTATCCAATCCTATACTCATGAGAAAGGCTAATGGAAAGTGGACAACGTGCGTTGACTGCTCAGACCTGAATAAAGCATGCCTGAAGGACAGCTTTCAAATTCCAAGGATCAACCAGTCGGTAGACTCAACCACTAGACATGAATTGCTTTCGTTTATGGATGCGTACTCTAGTTACAATTAGATCTCGATGCATGTCCATACCAGGTACACACCTGCTTCATTACCAACCTAGGATTATACTGCTACATTATGGTGCCTTTTGGACTGAGAAATGCCGTAGGTACTTATCAGAGACTAGTAAACCGAATGTTCAAAGACCAGATTGGACGATCAATGGAAGTATATGTGGATGATAGTGAAGTCACGATGATCAAACAACCACATCGATGATTTAGCAGAGATGTTCAGTGTTCTTCAAAAATAGGGAACTCAATTCCTTGAATTACTCTTTCGACATTGTGTCAGGGAAATTCTTGGGTTTCATCGTTAATTCTCGTGAAATTGAATCCAATCCCAAGAAGATTTAGACGATAAGAGATATCCAAGCACCGAAGAAAATTAAGCAGGTGCAAAGCTTAAAAGAAAAGGTCACGACCTTGTGTTGGTTCATCTCCAGAGCCACCGATAAGTGCACTCCCTTCATCGACTTGATCAAAAGAGGGAATAGGTACTTCGTAAGGATGGAGGATTGTGTTGACATGTTTCAAGCTTTGGTACACTACTTAGAAAGACACCCATCTTATCTAAGCCGTTGAATCATGAAGACTTGTACATCTATTTAGCAATGTCGGTACATGTCATAAGTGTCGGATTGCTACGCGAAGAGAATCAGATCCAAAGGCCAAAATACTATGTTAGCAAGCGGTTTTACAAGTGCTGAAAGAAATTATCCAAAATTGGAGAAGCTCGCATCTACCTACTGATTGCATCATGGAAGCTTCCCCTTATTTTTAGGCTCCACCCATCAGTGTCTTCACCAACCAGCCATTACGACCGTTCCTACAACGACTGAGACATCTAGAAGGTTACTAAAATAGAACATCAAATTGAGCCAGTTCGATATCACTTATCTTCTTTGGAGAGTCCTCAAAGGATAAGTGTTGGCAGAATTTATAGCAGAATTCACCGCATAAGATTGCTCTTCGGAGAGCAGTGAAGAACCTACCATCCAATGAAAGATGTACATGGATAGGGCATCTAGCAATTAGTGTTCTGGCATCAGAGTCGTACTAGTCACTCCTAAGAAATGCTCAATCTGCTACGCCTTTAAACTCGACTTTCCTATGACTAAAAACGAAGCTGAATATGAGGCCATGATCGCCAGGGCTCAAACTTGCTAAGGAGCCAGGAATACAAGCTTTGCAAATTTTCCATTATTCCTTATTCGTCATGTGCCAAGTCAGAGGAGAATATTAAGGCAAGGGAGTGCGACTTTCTCCTTACCTTAACTGAGTCCAAGGGCTATTAACCAATTTTGCGCATTACACTATCCCTAGAGAAGAGAATGAGAAAGTCAACTCGCTGGCCAAATTGGCTAGTTTCAAGGATGCACAACAGACAGACTTGGTCCCAGTTAAAGTACTTAATGCTTCGAGCATTGACCAGATGTAAATTGATTGAGTCTTAGAGACGAAGCCCGAAGAGGGGTTGTGGATGACTCTGATAAAAGAATATTACAAAGGGGAATCATTCCTAAATGGAGTAATGAAAAACGACAGGTCCTCCATAAAGCTTCATGATACATTCTTCAAGAAGGAGCCATGTACAGAAATGGTTTTTCCATTCCCTTGCTTCGGTGTATCGCCAACGATGAAATCAAGCGAGTATTAAGAGTACATGAAGAGAATGTGGTGATCACACCGATGAGGGCAAACCTTGGCGAAGAAGATACTTCGCTATGGTTATTACTAGCCAACTGTCAATCAAGACGCAGCTGATTATGCTAGATGACGTGGCAAGTGCTAGATATTCGCAAAGATTCTGAGAGCTCCACTGAGGGAAATTACTCATATGATCAGTCCATGGCTATTTGCTGCATGAGGCATTGACATCATCGGCTCCTTACTGATTTCCAAAGATGGCATGAAGTATGCCATTGTAGCAGCCGATTACTTCTCTAAAAGGGATGAAACTGAACTATTGGCCATAATCACATGAAGAAAGTAATCAACTTTGTTGTTCGAAACATCATCTATCATTTTGTTCTCCCTCGAACAATCATAACTGACAACGGGACCTAGTTTTACATTGCTAAATTCATAGATTTTTGCCATCAGAACCGTATTGAGAAAAGATTTGCAGTAGTTGCTTACCCTTAAGCTAATGGGCAGATTGAAGCTAGTATTGAAATCATAAATTCAATTCTGAAGAAAAGTTTGGAAAGACCAGAGGCAAGTAGGTTGATGAACTCTTATCAGCACTATGGGGGTACAAAATCATCCAAAACTCCATGACTGGCCATACTCCATGCGCACTAGCCTACGCCTCTGAAATCATGATTCTTATAGAACTTGAAGTCCCTTCTCATCGAGTGGCTTACTATGACTGTGGAACAAATAGAGATTCTGTCGTATTATCTTTTAGTTGGCAATAAAGCTTGAATTTTTTGCATATCTGTAAATTCCTTGTGCGTACTATAATGGTTGTGATATGCGACCAACTTACATTTATGTATGCCTAAACATAAACCAACGAGTATCCGAGGTTTGGTGCCAAATAATTTCTCAGGTCCATAATTGAATTAACCAAAGATGAATGTTACTCGACTGTTCATCCATTAATTTTTGCCTACGATCCGACCGGCCAATTATAAAACATAGAGTAGATGTGATTCAACCATCTATTGGCTGATTTCATCCCGTGATTTGGCGGGAGAAATATAAAGTAAAAATGGACGTGGTACGACCGACCACTCTTTGACTTTTGCAATTGACTTGGGGGCAATGGAATTAACCAAGAAAAACGTGAGTCGACCATTTATCATAATAACTCCAGTCCCCAAAGTGTAGGCTGAAGTATAAACATCAATCGGGTATGATTAATCACCCATCGACTAACTTTAATCCCCAAAGTGCGAAAAAGAGTATAAACAAACGAATGATTGCGATTCGACCACTCATTCGCCAACTCTAACCTAAACCTAATAGAGGGAGTATAAACTTGTAATGGATGGAATGAGGCCGTTCACAGATTAACTCCGCCAACCCAAGACTGGGGGCTGGAGTATAATCACTTAACCACTGAATACGAAAGTGTAACACCATGGCTCATGCATAGTGTTTGATGTAACTCATAGCCATAACCGATAAGAGGTTTTGACAAAGATTTATCGGATCGATGCCCGAAGTAACGAGCGACCGAATGACATTGCAACTTAAACAACGAGTGACGAATTACAAGTACACTGAATGAAAAACATAATAGATCAAACACTTAAATGAATTCACACAAAAACTAAACTAAAACAAAACAATTTTTATTCATAAGTAAAAAGCTTAGAATGCTAAGTACAATTTTATTTCAAAGACTGGAGAATAAAAGTAGGGCCATACCCACACAATCACGGCCAACAAAAACTACCTAGCTACAAACAATCTAAGCCGAGTCAAAAGCTATTTCTTGTCCTTCTTGGGCTTCATTGAGGTAGACTCACTGAAGCTCTCACCCTTACCACTCCACTTCGACCATCCTCCCCCCTTTCCACCCTTAGGTGAAATCGTTTTAGAGACAGAAACAGAAGCAGACTCACTTTAGGATATGGAAGGTCAACCTTTTCAAGGACGATATCGCCGAGTAGTATAATTTGGAGTGAAGTGACATCTACCTCGGCATGCTTCCTCTTGACTTGCTTGCCCAACTCTTCCTTCTCAATGCACTCCTTCAAGTTGTGCTTGTCTGTATGCTCAAAGGCATGAGCTACTATGACATTATCTGTTTCGTCCTGGGCCTGTTGATCATCAGTCTTTCCTTCATTCAAAGCCTCTATGACTTAAGCATCCGAGTCGAGAGTCTCAGTGGATTGGATGGTCGAGACCATCTGTGAAATGGCGACCATTATAGACTCCATGATCAGTGCATGCTGTCCTAGGATGGCTTCACCACCAGAAGCATGTACAGATGCAGATAGATCTGCAATTTCATATGGTTCATGGGTAAGCTCATGACTTTTGTGTGCAAGATGTAAACTTTTTCTAATGTTAGGGAGATGAGAGATATACCTTTGCCGGATTGGCCATCAATCGAAGCTGGAGTGTCGCCTTCAAGAATCGAAGATAGCCTAAATGACTTGTGGATTTCAGGATGATATGGATTGTAGCCTATCTTTTTTCACGAGCATGAGAAGTTAAGGCACCAGTTGCCTGACTTGTAAAAGGGTCTTGAGAGACGGACCCGGAGGCTTCACAACTATCTTTCCCTTTCTTGGTTATTACCGGGTTTTGAAGTAAACTGAGTCGAGAATTCTGGAGATCATTTGGCTCTTCATCATGCAAGATTTTTCACATAAGTTGTTCCTCATAAACCTCGACGCCATTAAGATATTTCTTCTTCAAGTCCATAATATAGTCCCAAGCTTCGACTAGCGAATTAGGACATTCCTCTCTAAGAAAGCGAAGGTTGTGGTTCATGAGGACATTTGCATTGTAGTATATCAATAGAGGATCAAAATTATCCTTTATCTCTATCCAAACAGTCTCCCTAGCTTTTCATTGAGGGCCTCCATTTGCTTGAGTTGTTTATCAGCCTCTATCTTAAACAGCCGAGCCTCGACAGTTTCCTTGCAATATCTTTGAGACTCTAATTGAGCCTTAAGCTTCTCTTGTTTTTCCCTCTTAAGTTCCTCCTTAATCTGCTGAATGTGATGGGCCAAGGCATCGGTATCCTTTTTCAAGACATCATTCTCCTTCTACAGAACATCTTTCTTAAGAGCTAAAGTGCCACTGCGACGAACAGCGGTGCCCAGTTTAATTTGATGTACTTTCATCAAATGCTCAACTGCTTTAGAAGACTCGCTAGCTCTCTTCTTAGCATCAGCCAGCTTTGTGTTCAACTCCTTGATTTCCTCGTCTAGGAGTTTGATGGTGTCTTTATCATGATTCACTTCTAGAGTTAAGCGATCGATCTCATACTTTCTTTCCATCGACACTTCATAAATCCTCTAAGCCACATGTTGAATTGTGCCATGCTAGATGTAGACATCGTTGGTATAAGATAGCACCATGTCCTTGGCCTCTGGAGGGAACAGATGTAAAGCAGGAACAAATTTGAACTCATCAAAACATAACTTGGGAAATATGGCCTTGAGCTCGACCATCTTTTCTGTAGTAGTGGCATCGAGAGAAGTTGGAGTTAACAGAGATCATTTACCATGTCTATGAAAAGATGTGTCAAGACTTCCAATGCAATTCTAGCGTTCATAAGATCATCGGATGTTGGAAGAGCCTGAATGTTTCTCGGGTAGTGTGGCCAAAGTAGCGGTGTAAGTAATGACTTGTGTTGCGACTTTTCTATTGATTAGAAAAGCACAGATTTTAATAAATTCTGCAAGCGCACAGGCGTGTAGTATGCAGGTCGAACACAGGGAATTGTATTTTAAAACAATTAAAATCCATAGTTAAATCTTAGGCATGTTAAACGAATTCGACGGTGAATTTTGAACAGAAAATAAAAACAATAATATACTCCGAATCGATTTCGAAACTAATCGAAATTGCAACCAAAATATAGAATTGTAAAAAAAAATCAGAACAGAAATTGAAATTGCGGAAAAGAAGATAACGGAGCAAACAACTGAAATAATTATTAACTAACTGAAAAGAGTGCAGAAAATAACTAAGAACAAGAATAAATAAATTGCTAAATCTAATCAACAATCCTACGTATTCTGTTTGAAAATAAAAACAGTGCTGAATTTAAATCTAAACTTGAAGAAAAGTGATGAGGTAAGAGATGATCTGAAGGTGCTGTATAATGTTGTATATATAGGCTTCAGGCCCTAAAATCAACTGCTACTTTTTAGGAGGAACTGGTCCTTTGCTTGAATTGGTGAAAGAGAACATATGTACGTCCACATCATTGCTTGAATTGGTCCATATTGCTTTGAATTGATGTTTGCTACCTTGAGAATATGCAGCCAATATTTACTAAATCAAAGTATGTGCATGCTTGCCACGTCATTGATTGAGGTTGGTCCCCACTTGCTTGAATTAATTAATTTTGTTCCTTGCTTTGAGTTTGAGCACGTGATGTGAGATATAGATATGATTTGTTTCCCATATTGCTTGCACCCATATGCTGAAGTGAAAATGTGAACTGACTCATTTCGCATAAATTGAAGTGTGACATTGCTTTGATTTATTTGGTGCTCAAAATGTTGCACTCATGCCGCTTGTCTTTTGAACCTAAGGACGCCACAACCGATTAATTTCAACGTTGCACTTCGGAATCTATAATCTGCAAAACCACAACAAATACCCGTATAATACCGCTTTATTAAAATAAAAATATATGAAACAAATGGTTTAAAATGCAGAAAAATACGTTCATCAACTTGCTACTACTTTAGACGGCAGGGTATGGATCGACACCCTTGTGATGAGAAGACTAGAACTTTGACTTGCGCCTGGATGACAAACCCTTGGATTGATGACTTTTGTACCGGTCCTCCCTTCCACCATAGCCTTCTCTTTTCTAGCTAGGTAGTCGAACAATGTCCGGACCTCAACTACACTCGAAATAAGATGGCTGAGGTTATGATGACTTCTTCAAGCGATCGTACTTACGAGTGCGCCCACGCAAACTACAAAAAAAACAAAGATGTATCAGCATCACTAGAATTAAAGATGGATAGGTGTCATGCGGTGTAGTGCACGTGCTCGTGGGTGTCCACTATCCTAGTGTCCCCCCGATGGACCAGGTACTGGAGCTTTGCTAGCCGGAGTGATCTCCCACATATGCTAGTGGGAGGAATGTCAACAACAATTCAGATGGGAGAATCGGATCCCCCAAAGCTCATGTTAGCAAAATCATAACTCTCGACATCCTCTGGTATAGGGATGCTCAACAATCCCTTAAAAAAATTTCTAGAGGCTAAGAATTAGAATTATCTATGACAATGGTAGTCGGCTCGGACTGCATGGCGACTTGTCCTTTGTGAAGCTTGTAAACGAGCCTCTTTCTTCTTCTTTTGTTTGAAACAGGGAGCTGTGTGTCTTTGGAGGACCCGACAACAGGCTCACACTTTGAACCCGCATCGTCATAGTCAGGCTCATTAGCATTGCCTCTTATCTCGCCTTCTTCAAAATCATCCTGAGCATTCTTAACTAGGGGTATGACAGGATTAACATCGCCACGTCCCTGCTATGCAATGCTTCTTCTTCCTTTCACTTCCTCGTCGGCATTCCCTGTTAACCTAGTGCCATGACCCTCTTCTAACAAGCCGAAGGCAAAGCGACGCCCATCGGTAATAAGGGATCTAGCATCTCTATCTTTCGATGATATATTCTAGAGTAGGATGCCGCCACTGAATACCTATCACCAATGAGACGTGGATAGGTACTTGTAAGATTCAAAGAACTGCTTAGTTCAAGGTATGACTTGGATAAAAGCACCAAAGATTAAGTTCGAGACGAGACTTACATCCTTCTAGCCATCGTCCTGCAAAACCAGATGGGCAACTCACGACAAACCATTCATTCTTAAAAGCACTTAGCTTGTTCTAAGCACCGATTACGACTTGGAAATTACTGATTGATTCCAAAAAAAGTACACAAGAGGCTCCCCTTACGTCACTTGAAATTGAAAATCAATCTAATATCCTTCGAGGTTGGTTCACGATATAATAACTCAAGAAATGTCATAAATGTGCAATGAAAGAATGCATAGATATATGGATGTAACTGGGTCGGAGCCAATCTCAAATAATGAAGCATCTTCTAAATAAATGGATTAAAAAGCGAAGCGTAACTTGCCAAACACATATATCTGTTATAAGCGATATATCCTTCCAAAGGCGAGTGAGCTCTATTATTACGTGTCAGGACTTATACATCCTCATATGGTATCCTATGTTTGGTGTAAAGTCTACGAAGAGAAGCCTCATCAACCCTTGAAGCCATAGAATCTTTTGGATCATTTAAAAATATGGCATCTTTTGAAGTGTTAAGGGCTGCTTATTTTATACTTTTGAATCTAGAGGGATGTCAGGAACCTGGTGAGAACTTTTGGGTTATTCTAATTGATGGCGAAAAGTGTGTCAGTGAGATATTGTTGTGGAGCTTGACTCAGCATCAGAATCGTCATGTGGACCAGTCTATTCGGTAACCATGGCAGCTAAACGCTTCGATCGTGTGAAACCCATAGCCATCAAACTTAGTAGATTGTTGATAGGAAAATAAACTGACTCCCCTTATGTAAAGTGTAAATTAATGCATTGTGGTGTAGTGTTGTGCATTGCAGTGATAAATAATTAAGAATTAAAACGATAGCTATGATGAGACTCTAGGATTTGATCAGAGTGACCGTCATCGCTGACCATCCCAACCAACTTTCCCGTCGATGGTTGTGGATTTCGTATATGCTTTGGGATCAATTATCGTAATATTGGAGTATGGTGTTCACATTCAATTCCATACATTATGTATATTCAAGTTCATATCACCTTCACAACTGTGCGACTTAAGTTGCAATGTTCAAGTCATATGTGTTCGAATGCAAACGAGCCCAAGGTCATATGCAAGTCTCCAAGTCATGTTCAAGCTCAAGGAAAATGCTCGCGTTCAAGTTCATGTTCATGTGGTCTCATGTGCAAGTATTAAAGTTCAAGTGTTTTCACTCAATCAAAATAGCCTAAGTCCACATAGGCAAAAGGATCATACCCGATCCCATGCTTACACAACGCTGCATTATGCAATCTTAAACCCCATTTGCTATAACTGATCCCATGCCAAAATCGATCCTAACTCAAACACCACTCCACTTCATCTTCTCCATGTTAGTAACAGACCCACGCCAATCTGATTATCCACAAACACGAGTCACGCAAATCGCCTCGTCATCTCCATCACCACCAACTCATACAAATCTTAAATCGAACCCACCTTTACGCCAAGATGAAGTTCTATTTGAAATTGAAGACGTATAACCCAAGTCGGCCTGAAATGGAAGATTGGGGTATGTACCATTCGAGGTTAAATTGAAAAAGGTGGGTTGTTTGGATTTGATTGAAGGTGATGGCGATGGCTCTAAAGGATGGGGAAGGATTGAATCGACAAAGAGATCGAAGGGATTAGTGGATTTCTAAAGCTTAAGCTCGTCAATGGTGATACAAAAGGCAAGAGTAGGTTTCGGTAGTGAATGGTGCAAGTGACGAAGAATGAACCAGATGTTTAGCTACATATAGATGCGGCTTGCTTCCTAAAAGCCCAAATCGGCTAAGTATTAGCAAACAAAGGGATCAGTATCGATCCCCCTGCCTATGAGATTCATGTCAAACCCCTAATTTTTTTTAAAAAATGAATGAAAAATAGCAATGCAATTATATTTGAACAACGAAAAATCGACGACGATCCATAAGAATATGAACATGTTCAGGAACTGATTATCACGGTGTGTACATGAATGTGCAAACATGTGAGCACACCCAATATTTGATTTCATGAACCGACATAAATTGAAATACTACTTGAGAACTCCAAAGAAAGTAGACTAGTTCAAGTAATTGAGAACTACTAACTTGATCGACAAGCTCAACGGAACTGAGCATGGATAGTCTAGGGAAGACATTTCGGATTTATACCGACTAATATTGACCAAGCATCGCAAAAAACAAAGAGAGATATGACTCTTTGGAAAGAAAATTCAATGAAAGGATAATGACTTTTTAGAAAACTGAATGGAATCCTTTTCGGCAACTCTAACTTGCTTCGATTCAAAGCACGTCATGTTTGAAACAAGACGCACTTGGAGTGCAAGTATTATCTGGCCTTTTAACCAGGCTATATCCAGACTGATTAAACAAGTTAGACTCAATGATAGACAAGGCAAGTATCCCAGAAAGGTGATCATGGAGTCCAAAGATCGCACGACACCAAGAGATAGACTCTTTAGAATAGTTTAAGTATGGGTTAATGCCTCACCTAGGGAAGGGATCGATACTTACACTTCCTCTATGCAGAGGATCAGATCGTATCATTATGGCAATGAATAGCACAAACGAGTAATTCAACTCAACGGGAATCGATCAATATCTCTAAAAGAATGAAGGCATCTACGCAAACAATTTTGGAAACAAGAAGCTAGCATGTAGGGTGACCCACCAGCCGATCGTGATGCCATGTGGCCTCTAAGACCGATCGGTGTAGATTGCCTAATATTAGGAATTGGGCCATGAAACTTTTTAGGTGATCTCGTCTACATCTAAAGATTCCATCGGCGAATTTTCAGGAAGATCTTCCGTAGTCTACCCTTATAAATTTAGAATTCATTATTCATTTGAGAGATGTTTTTTAGGACGTTTCTGTTTTACTTGAACTCCATTGTAATTCCGATCCAATCCCCCATACTCAAAAAACCAAGTGATTAATAAAGCAATACCTTCAAAGTGGGCTTAGGAAATAACGCATAACTACTATAAATTTGTATGTTCTTATTTTTTTCCTTGTCTCTCTTTGTTTTAAGTTTAATTCTTCATTTTATTTCTCTACTTTCAACCTATTGGGTGTGTGTTCCAACTTTTGGTTCAAATAGGCACTTATTGCTAGGTACTGAAGTTAGAGCCACAAACAATCAAGGCGCAATTTGCACCAAGGAATTTCGTCAGTTGCCACCATGCTGATAATCTAGTTAAAGACTGTTTGATGCTTCGTAAGAGGGGTAGCCTAGAATTTTTGCACTTGCTTCAGCACCTTCACTTCTACAACAGCAACGAAGCAAGTATTAGAAGGTATTCTATTTATTTCTAATATTCACATTCGTGTCTTATTTGATACTGATGTTTTCTTAGTTTTATATTGTATATTCTTGTTGATAGATTGTTACTTGAACTAGCTATAGCTTTAGATTCTATTTGTATGTCGAACCTTGTTGGGGGCTCAGCCAATCTTAGTATGATTTGTTTAGGAATTCTGATTTCTTATTTTGATCGACTCTTTCCTTGCGATATGTATGTTCTAAGTTTTATGGGCTTTAATGTTCTACTTGGGATGGATTTGTTATCGCGGAATAGTGTGGTCTTGGATTGTGATAAGCAAATCGTGTTATTAAAGAAGGGGAAGGAGGTTCATACATTTCCTTATGAAGAGCCTAGCTCGCTCATGACTAGTTTCCTTTATTCTCTTAATGTCGCAGAGGAGGAGTGTGGTTCTATCCCTGTTGTCTAAGAATTTGTGGATATCTTCGAAAATGTGTCAGGTTTACCACCTCATCTAGAGGTAGAACTCCATATCGATTTTGTGAAGGATGCAAGGTCTGTTGTGTTACCTATTCATAGACTTGCACCATAGGATAGGCTGGAGCTAACAAATCAAGTAAGTGATCTATTATAGAAGGGCTTGACCGACCAAATCGTTCGAGTTAGGGAGCGGCTGTCGTCTTTGTTATAAAGGAAGACGATTACCTAAGAGTGTGTGTAGATTACCATGAGCTCAATGAACGAACTGTTGGGAACAAGTACTTTTTCCTAGGATTGATGAATTTTTCGATCAGCTTCATGAAGCTCGAGTGTTTTCTCAGCTTGATCTTGCAACGGAGTTCCATCAGTTTAAGGTGGCAGAGGAGAGTGTACCTTTGACTGCTTTTAGATCTGACCAGTTTTATGAGTGGTTAGTTATGATGTTCGGCCTAACTAATGCTCCATTGTATTTTGTAGACCTAATGAACCAATTTTTTTGAGATGTGTTGAATTAGTTTGTTCTTGTTTTTATTAATGGTGTTCCGATCTATTCCAAGGCCGAGTAGGAGCATTCATGTAGTCCCTGGATTATATTAGAAATGCTAAAAGAGTATGTGTTGAAGGCTAATTTCTCGAACTGTCATTTTTGGTGTTCGGAAGTTAAGTTCTTAGATCATATTGTTTTGGTAGTGGGTATTTCTATTTATCCCGCTAAGGTTGTGACTATTCTGGACTAGAAGAAGCCAGAAAGCGCAATTGATAGTAGGAACTTTTGGGTCTAGTAGGATATTATAGGAGATTTATATAGGATTTCTCAAAGATTGTGTCTCTTTTAACAAATTTGACGAAGAAAGATGTCAAATTTGTACGAATGAATAAATGCGAGCAAGCTTTCTTAGAGCTAAAGGTGAAGTTGATCGGTGCTCATGTTCTTACTATGCCAGATGGAGGTGAGGTTTGACCATTTACACTGATGCATGTGGAACAGGTCTAGGTGTTGTGCTAATGCAGCATGATCGCTTATGCCAGTCGGTAGCTCAACCGCATGAAGCAAGGTATGCGACTCATGACTTGGAATTGTTGGCGGTGGTGTTTGCGTTAAGGATGTGGAGACATCATATGCTAGGTGAGAGTTTCGAGTTATATACGGACATAAACCCTTAAAGTATCTCGTCGTGCAAAAGGACTTAAATATGAGGCAGCAAAGGTGGTTGGAGTTTCTTGCGGCTTATGATCTAGACATATTGTGTACATCGGGGAAAGAAAATGTCATAACATATGCTTTAAGTAGGAAGTAAGCTGTTATATCCAGCACTGATGTTTTTCCAACCTTGATCAGCCGTATAGAAGACAATAATCATGGAGATCCTCTTTTTGCTTGAATAGCTAAAGTGCTAAGCGAAAATGAGGCACCAGATAGGTGGTCAAGATTTGAAGTAGATTGCCACAATTCAGTGAAGATGAATGGAAGGTTGTATGTTACCAACCTTGATGGAATTAGGTAGGAGGTTCCAACGAAGAGTCATTATTCATGGTTGACAATACAACCAGGGGTTACTAAAATGTATCAAGATATGACGCGTACTTTCTGGTGGAAAGTTACGTAGTGAGATATTTCAATCTTTGCAAGTAGATGTGCCAACTGCCAACAAATAGAAGGTAGTCACCAGAAGACGACTGGACTACTTCAACCACTCGAAGTTCCTAAGTGGAAATGAAAGAAGATTTCTATGGACTTTATCAATGAATAGCCAAGGTCGAGGGAGGGAAACGAAGGTATGTGGGTTATTATGGATTAATTGACCAAAAGCGTGTACTAATTACCTGTTAAGACTATAAGAATAGCTTCCAGTTCAGTTAAGTTATATGTTAAGGAGATCCTCAAATTACATGGTGTTCCTTGTGATACCGTAAGTGATAGAGATCAGATATTCACAAGCCATTTGTGGAAAGGTTTGCATAAGGCTTTAGGGTCTGAGCTTAGTTTGAGTACTATATACCATCCACGGACTGATGGGAAAATGGAAAGGGTAAACGGAGTGTTGGAGGACTTGCTTTGAGCATGCATTCTAGATTTTAGGGGTTTCTAGGAAGAAAACTTACCAACTTTTGAGGTTTCATACGACAATAATTATCAGGCCAGTATCCGAACGACACCATTTGAAGCGCTGTATGGAAGGCCTTGCTAATCTCCATCGCATTAGGTAGAACTTAGAGGGTATCTTGTGCGTCGACCGGATATGATTTGAGAGGCGTCAAATACGGTCATAGCGATTCAGAAGCGAGTCAAGGAAGCGTAGACAGAAGAGTTGTGTAGATGAGAGGAGCAGAGACTTGGAGTTCTCAACTAGACACTTTGTGTTTGTAAAGGTTTCTTCAATAAGAAGTGTAGTTCGATTTGGAAGGATTTGGAAGTTGGCTCCTAGTTATATCAGACCATTCCTGATTCTAGAGAGGATTGGTACACTCGTGTATAGAATCGAGTTACCGATTAGGCTATCGGGTGTGCACAATGTATTTCATGTAACACATTTGCAGAAGTTGGTGCATGATCCTTCGATGATAATGAAAGCATCGCAGCAAGAGGACTTCGAGATTGAGCCAAATTTGACTGTATTATGACAGCCGGTTTATATCATTGATAGAGATATGAAGCGATTGAGGATTAATGTTGTAAAGTTAGTCAAGGTAGAATGGAGCAAAGATGCTCAGGAGTATATATGGAAAACAGAGGATGGTATGAAGGAGTCTTATCCAGATTTATTCTTAAACTAAAGATTTCTTATCTTGGTATAATATATCTTTTGTAGTGTTCTCACTATTTGAGGTGGAGTCACTTTGTTTGCATTGGGCCACAGTTAGGTTGTATATAGTTTTAGCAGTACTCTATATATGTATCTTGTTCTTTTATCTTTTTTGATTATCGTTCTTATTTGAAATTCGAGGGTGAAATGTTCTAAGCGGATGTAAAAACCTGAAAATTCGAACACTTTGTTTTCGAATATTAAAACATTTTGAAATACAATTAACTATTATAAATATGATTTTATAGCCTTGTTAAGACATCATTTAATTAATGAATAATCGTAAAAAACCTGTTCTTGAAAATTGTTGATAAAAATATATTCTTCGAAGAAAAATTGATAATATGACCAAAAATCAGTTTATTTATAAACACCTTTCTAATCGGCGTAAGTTGTTCAAACTCTTTTGTACTTGTCTAATTATCAAATGAAAATATTAGCAACTAATTAACACACTTCTCTTCATAAGCAATGGAAGGTTCTAGCAGCTTCGAAGTGGATAGGAAATATTATCATGTTACGTGTATAAGTGTAAATTTGTAAAGGAAGTGATGTAAAGAAGGAGTGACAAGGGTGAGTCTTCCATAACATGAAAAGATGTCGTGAAAAAGGCTAAAGAGCACCATTCTTGAGCCTATATAAGGAGAGGCATAACCTTGATAATAATTCACAAATTTACAAAGCAAAACCAATCTACTTTAGTATCTTCCACTTCATAATTTTCTAAAGCATAATAATTGCAAAACTCATCACAACAGCTCAAACTTGAAGTGAAACCTTGGGATAACAATACAACACCTTATACCTAGTTTGTTTTGGAAGAAACAAAGCCACACTCACCTTAGCAATGAAGGTCGTGAGTAATTTGGGGGAGGAGGAGGTAAAAGCAAGTGAAAGTAAGAAAGAAAAATGAAGGAAAGGTGGTTGCAAAGTTGAGGTTGGACTTGGATGCATGGATCATGGTTGTTTGTTGGGTTAAAGGTGAACTAAATCACCACTTTCATTGAAAATATAGCACATATAGGTTAGTGTTTGATTGTGTTCAAGTTGTTTGAAATTATAGTGACAATGTTTGAAACTTTGGTTTTGATTCTTGCTTTGAAATCAAGGGCATATGCATGGACTTGAACGGACTTGAATGGACTTGTATAATATGTGGAATAACCTTGAAACAAAGCATATAGGTTTTAGTTGAATTTTGGGTCAGATTGAACTCAGATTTGAAAGTGCACTTCCAGCGATAGTCGTTATGGATGTATTTAGGAATTACCTTGTTTTTGGTGATTTCTATATAACTTTGTGGAAATATCCTTAAGGGTTCCTTGCAATATTTATAATTTTTTTATATGTATGTTTGTTGCCATAAATGATTTGGATAGTAAAAAGTTAAGTAACATCTCAAAAAGTGATAAAAACTTCCTTTGTGCAAAACAACCCCGTTTAGCCTTTATTTTTTGGACTTTATTGGTTTGAAAAAATATTTAAATTTAAGTATTTTATTTCATTCTTTTTACCAATGTTTACTAACTTATATTAGATTATTTCAAAAGCGGTTTGAGATATTTATAAATTTTTAAGAATTATTTATGAATTTTTAAATAAGAGGTTTTTATAGTGAAAACTTGTTTTTCTAAGTTTTTAAGTAAATTATAAAATTGGTATTTTCAAGTACTATTTTATAAAACACATTAAAATCTATTATAAGTACTATAAAGTATTTTAAAAGCATTTTAACTATATATTGTTTTTATAAAATATGTTTACTATTTTATATTTTATGTAATAAAATCTTTTAAAAATGGTTTATTTAATATCTAGTTTTATAGATAAATTACTATACATATATATGTCATTTTAAAAAGGGTTTTAAAAGTATAAAAAAAAGATTTAGAAATGGGTTAGAAAATTCTTAATGGCTGAATGGTTTGTTGTTTAATTACTTGTTTGAAAGGTAATTAACTATGCTTAACACTAAAGGTCGACGAAGTATCTACTTGTGAGAGTATAGATTAATGTTCTTGTAAGGATATGAGCAATAGAGCTCTAACCTACCAACTTCCCTTTTGACTGTTGAATAGTTAAGTTGGGATTGTCGAAAATATGTTAATTGTGTTGATTACTTCTTTCTTACTACACTTAACAGTAAAAGCCTACGAGGTAGACTTATCTATTTGTGAGATTCAAGAATGAAGTGTGTAGGTAAGGCATTGGTGCAATCAGTGCTCTAACTTATATGGCTTCACTCTTGGATGAGGTTAAGTTGGAATTTCGAAACGAGTTAAGCATACGAATATTGATTTGTATAAGCAATTGTTTTTGACTAGATAGTCAATTGGTCTTCTATCGAACTTATCCTAATATGACTTAAGAAGTATCGAAAGGCTCCACGATTTCATACAATTGAGAATCCGAGGGGTGGAGCATTGGTACAAAACATCTCTTGCCTTTACTTACTTCTAAAAGAATCAGAATTTGGTTAACTGAAAATTCATCAATTGGTCTTGAAAAGTCCGGGATTGGTAAGAGTTTTACTTCTCGAATACCACTTCAAAACTAATATATGTGTTCTATATTTGGAAGCGGTTGCAAAGGAGAAGTTAGTGGAGTTTTGAGATCTGTTCGAGATGCTTGAATCCATGTAGTGATTTATGGCCTGTTCGAGATACTGGAATCCATCTAGGAATCCACGAATAAAATTTTATGATATTTTGGATTATTGGATTTAGTAATAGAATATTTTTGGAATGATTTTAAAATATATGGTAATGATTTGATTAGGAAAACTAAATAAGACTCTAATCTAAATCCCATAATAGTGATACATCACAAACATAAATGTAGTAGGGTAGATTTGAGTAGAAAGGATTTAGTATTGATAAGAGCAGGTAGCAAAAACTAATAGATTTGTCTCTAGTCGTGCATAATTAATTGTTTGGATTTGTGTATAAATGATAACATGTTTAGTAATTTTGTTTCCATAAGTTTAGTTTATGTACTTTGCAAGAAGAATTATCAATAGAAAGGCCGTGAGCCCAATTATCTGAATAAAGTAGAATCCCATGGTTTTTGTAAGTTAAACCATAAACGGATCAAGAAATTTTGTAAGGAAAGAATAATATTGAAAATTGATTGTGTTGTCTTATCTGTTAAGCGGTTATGTTTTATGGTCGATACACCTAGCTGGCTAATGGACATGGAGTTTTAGACACTAGAATGAGATATTTTGATATAAAAATATCTAGAGTAAAAGATATTATTCATAGAATGGACCGATTTGAGTTTTCAGTGAACATGATTACTTTGTGTCGGGTAAGCATCCTGAACACACAGAATGGATTTTTCATTGCATTTGGAGCATCAGAAGGTTTGAAGATTAGTTCAATTTATTGAAATACGATTAGTATTTGATTGGTTAGGTATCTATTTGTTTGATTTTAATCGAGTCTTAGTTGTTTGGTTTTGATTGATTACTGTGTATTTTGATGTATATATAGTAGAATGCTGTAGAAAATAAGTTAGTACTCTTTAATAAAAAATGATGATGCAATTTCTTTAAAGAAGGGAGTCTGTAATATCCCATTATCTAGTTAATAATAAAATATAAGTATTAAATTATTTTGGAAGTAAAAAAATATATTTTGTAATTGTTAAATATTGAAAGTAATATTTCCAAAAAGAAAAATCGTTATAAGAATAAAATAAAATTTCGTTAGAATGTCTCAAGTGGATTTTTAATAAATGTAAAATGTTAGTTTAAAGATGGTTTGAGTAATAAGAGGGTTATATGTACCGATTTACTTAAGAATAAGAAGAAAAACTAAAATTTTCTACTCTCTTATTGGACCACATTTTTATCTTTATCTATATAACAATTATATTTAATTTATAACAAGAAAAATTGAATTTTTTTACTTTCTGATTTGACCATATTTTTATGCTTATCCATATAATAATTATATTATAACTTATAAGAAGAAAATTTGAATTTTCTACCCCCAGATTAGACCACACATTTTTTACTTATCGATATAATAATTATATTTTCACTTGTATTGTTATTTAAAACCTAAACTTCCTCCTCCCAAACCCTATAAATACCCAAGCCCTCATCTCATTTTACTTCATTCACAAATTAAGCTAGAAAAAACACCATCTTCGTCTTCAGAGCAACCAAGGTTTCCATTTGCTTCAACAAATCAAATGCTTTCAAGTTTAGGATGTGAGTATAATTTATTTGTTTTACAATAAGTTAATTATTCTTTTGATTTAATGGTATTATTGTATTGATCGATGTTACATCAATTGATTATATATATTGTTTTCAAAATGCTTGGTAGCTCGATAAGATTTAAGTATTATCTGCAAGTGTAGATTTATGGTTGTTAAGATAATACAATAGTTGATATTTTTGTTCATGATGCTATTTGAATAGTACACCATCTGTATACTTGGATTTAGATGTCATTTAAAAAAAATTGATCCTAAATTTATGCAAGAAATTGAATATTTAGTTCACCCATACTCTGCATGTATAATCATGTTATGTTAAGTGATTGAAAATATGCTTAATTGAATTTGAATGGATTGAATTATACTTGGATATGATTGATAGACAATGTGAACTAAGTATATAATGTATTCCTAAGTGTACTGTAATATAATGCAAGCTAAATGGATGAAATGAATGCTTTGAGTTAATATTAGTGATTTTAAATACTAATTTCATTTTAGAAATACAAGTATATGATTATGATGTGTGCTTCACCCATGACATATATATATATATATATATGTGTGTGTGTGTGTGTGTGTGTGTGTGTGTGTGTGTGTGTGTGTGAAATTTAACTTACATCTTGATTATATTATGTGCTTTGTCATGTTTAATTGCCATGATTTGGGCATTAATATTCTATTATGATGATATACATGTACATGAAAATTATTTAGGACATAACGTAATTTTGGGAAACAAGGATGTATTTGGCAGCCAAATTTTTTTGAGGGATGAAATTTAACATTTGATGAGAATGATATGAGGTATTGACTATTAGACTACTAGAACCCATCCTACCAAACTAATTTGAGGATCATAACTATAATAATAATGATATTATCCTTCATCATAAAGTCCAATGATCTGATTTGCATTGGCCATATGATGAATAATAAGAAATTAGATATGTAGTGCCACGAGAGCTAACACCTCAAGATGGAATTGGGCAGGTGACTGCAACACCTAAATGCATGTGTCTTCCAAAGCCATAAGGGCAGTGCAACTAAGAGATCGTGTAAAGTGTACTCATAACTGATCATAAGCAGTGGGTGAAAAGACCTCAAGTTTAGAGTGTCCTTGGCTATTTATGAAATATTGGAGAATTATTTATTAAACAACGAACTCCCTATGAAGGAGTGTGTAGACTCGAACTTCATAAGTTATATCGAGTATAGTATGTCAATCCAAAATTAATATTCAAACTTAAATCAAGAACTCTAAGATGGAAATGTTTCAACAATATATAATGGTTAATTCTACCAAAGGCTATGTATGTCACCATGAATAACATTTCAATGTAAGAACTATAAAAATGCATAAATTTAATTTACCCGAGGTGAATGTTGAGAACCCATGACATTGTTATGATAAAAATGTTGCAATATAGTTCGGAATAAAATTCGAAGCTCACTGGAATTTGAGAAAAAACTCCAAAGGATTCCATATAATATAGGTAGTTTATCAGCATCGAAGAGAGTTGATTGATAGAGTAGGTAATTAAAACAAAATAGCATACCCATTCACAAAAGAACTGATTCGATTGGTTTTTGAGAAAATCGATTGTAAGTGTTGGAATAAGATTCTATAATTGACCTAAATGCAAGTGGGAGATTGATAGAGTTAGGGGTATGCCTTATGAGCAATTATGTAATTTGTTACATATATCTAACTCGATAACCAACTTTGTTCAAAATAAAAGGTGTTTTATTATTATATACTTATTATAATGTGATATAATTTATTAGGTAATTAATTTAAAGTATATTTAATAAAAAAATCCTTAAGCCATAAGTTAAGTGATGGTAATTATAAGATGATGTAATCATGAGAAATTTGTCATGTTAAAATAATATGTTATTTTAAATATTCCTAGTCAAAGTGATTCAAGAAAGGATATCGATTCATCTGTTGAGACTAGAGTATGTAACACTCTCCAAATGTTGGAAAGTTTACTACTCATGTATGCTGGAGGAACCAAGGGTTTATGTACTAATAGTTATTGGATAATTATGAAATGATTCGCTTAGGAGTTTTCTACTAGTTAATATTACTAAGCTCAAATAGAGAATTTCGAAGTTACGATGTAACCTAGTTATCTCAACTTGAGAATACTATTGTACTTTAATATGGACACCCCACTTTGATTATAGTTAAATCGTTGCATAACATCCATTGAATAACTATAATTGGGTCTGAGTTGAAGCACTGGAAGTGAAAAACTGTTCAATAAAGAATTTGTCTCCTCGGTTCTATAGGCTTAGTATTATGGTCAACTATAGTCAATTCAAAGTCAAAATCTTTGACTAGAGTAGTATGGCCAATAACAAATGTTATTATTAAACCAAGGGCTTTGTTTATGGAATTACTAAGTTGAATATGGATGATATTGGAATTTTGACTAAAACCAAATTCCATAAATCCTAATGTGATATTGTGTCAATGAAGAGAATTGGTGTAAATAATCATTGCTAGGGAAGACAACTTATAATAAGTAAACTCGGATTTTACCAAAAAGATGTGCAAGCAATAAATTCGGCCAAAAAACCACACCACTAGCTAAGGTGACATGTGAAAGTTACTACTTATATTGTTCGATATTAACCGCTGACCAAATTTACATATTTGAGTCGCACAACTGAAATGATGAAGACTCTAAATAAACCAAATGATTTAACTAATTTATAATCATTTTAGATTAATTGAATCAATTAATATTTATGAAGTATTAATTATTAAATTCTATTTGATGTTTGAATACCATTAGTATTTCATAAAATGTGTATACATAAAATGTTGCGAATACATTTATCGATATAAGATACCGATCGAATACTTAAATTGGATTTTGGAATAAATACTAAATGGACTCTGAAATATATTATGGCCCATTCCCCTCATGCTACGACCAACCAACAAAGGAGGAGAGGAGAAGCTTTTGAATTTGAAATGAAAAGGCTAAGAGATAATTAAGGGAAGGAAAATCGTCCCCCTCTATAATAATCTTTTATTGCCTCCTTTATGAGATTTCTCATTCAGAAATTCCTCTCTTCCTCCTATTTTATTCTAGCTAAATTTCAAAGGCTGCCTGAGGATAAAAAAATTTAAGTCAAAAATCGAATAGAATAAAAACAAAAGGTGGTTCCTACCTCTTGATTCTTAAAAAATTCGGAGGTCGATTCAATTGGGTCTAGGAGAATTGATTCATTATTTTAAGATGTGGACTTTTAGCAACATCCCAAAGTAATTATCTGGTTTAATTTTTTATGTTATTCACATATTATGATTTATCTAGTATTTTAATGGTTCATCTTGCAACAAATAATTTAAACCCTTTTATGTCCTTCTTTGTTGAAAGTATATCAATTATGTTGAGTTAATTCAAATATAATTTTACTCTTCATCTCTTATCAAAATAAATTCATTATTATTGATAAGATTAAGCCCTCTTTCTCCTTTGTTAATTTATTGATGTTCTCTATGTTATTTAGATTTGAATGTTATTATCATGAACTTACATATGCTTAATTTGTCCAATTCTTTTCATACTATACTGGAAATTTTGTTAATGAATAAATTAAGTTTTGATTGACATCTATTTTATAATTTTATATACACAAAGGTAAATAAACTGTTCATGTTAATTAATGTTACGACCCGATTTTTCGACGCCCAAAAAACCGAAAACATAAGGGTTAAAGAAGAAGAGATAGAAGAAGAGAAAATAAATGACACTGAATCTTTCCATCGCAGCGGAATAAAATATAATAGATATTTACTAATCTTTACACAAAAGCAATTATATCTGTTTATACATTACATCATCAGAGTATATATAACACACAGCGAGACGGTAAACATAACCTGTCCTCACAAAACTGAATGCACAGCTAATCAACATAGCGGAATATTTAAAACAAGTACGGGAGTACGTATCGCCATTCAGCTCGTCTCCTGAACTCCTTAGCATCCTTTCCTGTAATCTATAATACTCGGTCTGACCCGAGCATTATAGTTAAATAACACCCGAGTCAGTCTGGAATACCAGCGTGAGAAAATCACACTCAAATTGATTATTAAAGTTTCAAAATCATTTGAAATCAAAAGCATCTCGTAAGACCACGCCACACATAAACATGTCGGGTTTTTACCTTACGATAACCAAAACACTTTTTATTAAAATCCTCTGATATTATAATAGTGCCTATATACAAATACTTATTCAAATAGCCGAAATTTTCACATTTATTAAATTCCAGCTAATAGGTATACAAACAAAACCGTAAAGACACGTAGGGAGAATGGATTCCCAACTATGACTAGGCACTGGGGTACCACCTGTCACAGCACCTGGTCTAGATCAGCGTACCGAGGATTACTCCCAATCCCCTACAACACAAGACCGGGACTACCCCTTATTGGATAATCCCGGGTAAGATCACCCCACGGTTGGGATCAGCAACCACACCACTAAGCCGAAATAAAAAGGGACATCTAGACAGGGATGACCTCATCCTAATGGGTGCTACCCACTTAGCCTAGCTGCATAACCCCTAATTTTCAGTCATTCCTGGTTGATGAGGCTTGAGGCTAAGCGTTACCTTTTTTGAACGTTTCACTTAGAATGCCCATCGTCCACCTAACGATGTTCCGAAAGCATTCATCCATACAGGTCCGTCCCGGGTTCGAACGGAACCGTAGGCACTGCTCCTACTACATCCATTTTGGAAATATCCTCAGGACTAGTAGCGACTAGCCCTGGCACTTCACTGCTCCATCTTCGACTCCGAACTCGTTTTTCCACGAAAACGTACAAACCAGATCGAAGTGGTTTTCGAGAAATAAATCCCGATCCCGGTCTCTTCGAAATGATCAGTGCATTGGTCAATATTGATAGTCGGTTATTTAACTATCAATTAACATTCACAACAACCATCAACATAAATAATTTCTCCAAATTATTTATTAATCTCAAAATATCTTCACAAGATATATTTCTATTTTCAACCCTTTTGAAAACAGTTTTCAAACCACACTTTTCTCATGAAATAAATTTCCAAATATTTATTTCCACTGAAAATACCAAGCACAAAAACTTTAGCTTTTTAAAATAATTTAAAACTCTTTATTATAAAATATCCTTTAAAACATTTAAGTTTAAACTACTTTAATACTTATTCAAAATATATACTTTAAGAATATTTAAAATAAAACTACTTTGTACAATATAAAACCGAATTTCTAACTTTTAAAACATAATACCAAGCCACCTTTAAATAATTATTGCTATAATAGTTTAAAGGAAAATACTTACTTTAGAATTTAAACATTTAGAAATAATAAATTTTCTAAAACATACATTTATACAACTTAAAATTTTTAACTTACATTTAAAAATTTACTTTGAAAACGTACTTGGCTATTCAGGGAAATACGCTTCTCTTTCACATCTTTAAAAAAATAATCACTATTTATTTTAAACAAATTTACTCATTCCTTTAATAAATTCCCACTGTGAATTTATTCTTCCAAATACCCACTGATATATTACTTTACTTTTATAAAAGCAGTTTATAAGTTTCATAGACTCAACTTCCCTTTAAAATTCCGATTCCGAAACACTTAGATTAATTTTCCAAATTGATTCCCAATCTACTCCATTTTGAAATAAATTCCTTTACTTACTCATTTATTGCAAAATCCATTAACTTGAGATTTTATTTCTTCATTATGATTTAAAATCTTTTAACTGAAAATACCAATTTCATATTTCCCAAATTCCTTCTTTATCCTTTCAAATGAATTCAAACCTAGAATTTCAAAATAAATTATTTATTTCTTGAAATAATAACACTTGAATTAAAAAATAAAATCACTTATTCCCATTTATTCAAAATCTCATTTCCCGCACTTGGAATTTAATTTATCAAAATTCACAAATCACTTTTTATTCTTTTCCAATTCATTTTTCATTTATTCAAATTTCTATGATTATTTTACTCAAAATTCACTCCTTTATTTTCTTTTCAGAAATCCCACTTCTATAGATTTTGATATCTCAGTTCACCGAAATATTTTAAATCAACCATAGTATCCAACATTTTCAATTATCAATATAATTCATCACAGGATAGCAAATAATTATATCACAGAATATTTTAACAAATCCAATATTTTGAGGAATCCAGTTGGATCCCTCCAACCTGTTTTCCTGCATCCACAGATGTTAGCACAATACCAATTCCACTTCGAGGTGGAATATCACGGTATATGGGTTTTAAATATAATATCATCCGCTATTATGCGGCGCATAGGGTCTCATCCGCTATATAACGCGGGAAATCAATCACTCCAATATATACTATATACTACTATGTATAATACAGCACATCAAATCAATTCAATCATTCAACCAATTATTTAAATTTAACCATTTAAATTTAAACAAAACCCAGATGAGTGAGATTAACTCACATTCGACTCCTGTTTTACAACCAACTACCAATCCAGCTTGCTTCTTTTTAGATTCTGACATTGTATAAATATTTACGGTTTATTAATGTTTGAATAAATTGAACAATTAATTCCCATAGATTTAATTAACTAATTATTTAATTTAAAACTAAACCCCTTTAAATAAATTAATTAGTTAACCATTCAATTTTAACTAAATTATTATTATTATTTTAAATGGAAACCATAATTATTCTTAAAATAAATAAATAAACTATAGATTTCAAAAATCTAACCTCCACAAATTCCTCAAACATTTAAAATCCCAATATTTTCCAATTTTTTTTCTAGAAGTCAACAGATTAACTCAGGTTTTTAGACTTGAGTACTATAAATTTTAAAAATGCTCAAAATAAATTTTCCATTGCATAACAATTTTATAAATTTGTATGTATATATATATATATATATCCCTATAAATATATTTACTGTTATCTATGTATATATATTTAAATTAACTAGTAAGTTAAATTCTGTGTAGCTTTATATTAGATCAAATTAAAAAACATAACTGCTAAATATTTTTCTGATTATATATATTTTAGTAAATTTAAATAAAAACATCCTATACCTATACCTTACTATGACTATTTTATTTTCTTATCTGCTTCAGTAAATATGTATAAATAAAATAAAATAAAATAAATAAAATCTACAAACATCTACCTTACAACCTTAAAGAGAATCCAGACCCTTGCCTGAGTCGGCCTGACATCAGAACGAGATCGCGACTAATCGTGACTACCACCTAGCCTTGTGTGCTAAAGCACAACGTCGCACAGCCAAATGCTCCACCGAGCTCCTCCAAACTCCACCTAGAGATGCACCCACCCTTGACAATGCCAAGACCCGCCACCGTCCCTCGATTGGAAGGCCATAAAGTCACGAAATCCTAACCCTAGTCGAACAACTGCGTGAACCACAGTCGAGCTTGAAAAACATACAGCCGAGATGAGTTCGAATCAGGAAGGCGGATACGAGATTTAATTTTCGAAGCTTCGTTCGATCCCTTTACTCGAAGGAGCTTCGGCCATTCCTATTTTATTTGAACGAAATCGTTAAATTTCGAATTCATTTGAACTAGAGAGGGGAAAATCTTCGGCCATTATTTAAGATTGTTTTCATTTCTTTTTTTTCGATCTGATTTCGAACCTGGGAAGCGAAGTGAGGAAGGAATAGACAAATTAAACAGGAATGGGAAGCATGAGATTGGAGATAAGGGTAGCGTGCTTTGAATGTTTTGCGTTTGGGGATAAATTTGTTATAGTAATTCGAAGTGAATAAAAGTACAGCTGATGCGAAAAGAATTTCAGCTGATGGTTGACAAATATATGTATATATTTAATTAAATTCAAATTCAAATTGTCTCAACAAATGCTACTTAAAATTTTGAATTCCTCTCAAGGAGTACCGCTAGGCGTTTATAATGTTATACCCATATTTCGAACGCAATGGAAAAGGTTCCGAGTCCCAATTCGATCATATGGAGAAGATAGCTTTTTGGACCTAGTTATCATATTAAATTTTCGATATAAATTCAGCGCGTTTACTTACCGTGTGCTCACACAACTACTCCAAATGCTATGAAAATTGAAATCTGATAATAATACACTATTACGTATCCAATGGAACTAGTTTCGTCGAATTCCGAGACTGCGCCTCGGAAGACTATTTTTAAATATCGATTTAAACGATATAATTTCAAAACTGAACAAATCACTATTAAATTCAAGTTTAAAACTTCTATTATCCTCAGCACTATCAATATAAATTTTACAAGCCTTCAAATTATTTTTAACAGGCTTAAGACTCCAGATTCAACATTTTACCCAACTTCAAATTATTTAATTTAATAATTAAATTACCCAATAAATTGTGATATTTGAATTCAAGTTAAAAATTAACCTTTAAACATTTAAAATCAATTAAATATTCCGATTTCAAATGCTCAAAAATTCCGGGTTGTCACATTCCTCCCCCCTTAAAAGAATTTCATCCCCGAAATTGCTAAGGCAGACGAATGCTTCAAACCCAATAACTCACTAAAACGCACTTAGTGAAAATCCCACATTCACTTTTATAACCCTTTAGTCCAAACTAAACAATTAGGTTCAATTTCCATTCCCAAGATCCCTTATTTCAATTCCAATTTGAAATCGTTTTGTCACTAATTTTTTTTTTCTAACTCCCAAAATTTCGAAATTTTTTGGCAGAGTCTCCTTTGTACGGAGAGCTTTTGCAATTTGACAAGAGATATAAATATATATACATCGACCCACACAGTTGGAAAAAAAACAACTCATATTTCCTATTTTTATTGCGTGGGCATACCGTTATTTAGCATTTTTAAGCAAGCGGCTTATTATTTTAGCATTTTGCGCGATCAAATCCAGTCAAACGGCTTCCCGGTACCTGTAATTACTCAATTCAAACATATAAATACTAAATATACGAAATTTATTAACATTTCACTTACTTTCAATAGCTAAACACATGTATTTCATAAGCAACATGCACGAAACACTTTCCATGAATAATTTATATGATTTCAAAACTAATTCAATTGCTTCCAACCAATTCATATGCCATTTCATTCAATTTAAATGGTTTACAATTCAATTTCTTACATTCAATTTATTTTTAATCCAAAAAAGCTCATATTCAATTCAATTGATTTCAAAATCAATTTTATTTCACTTCTATCAATTTATAGAATTTTATTAAATCGCAGTTTCGTCAAACGACAATTTATTTCTACGCAATTCGACTATATTCATGTGAATAAATAATTGCTTAAGCTTATAACCATTTTAAATTGATTCTAACTCAATTATATTTAATTCCTTCCATTTTAATTCATTCACAACCATTTTATTTAGCTCGACACATTCCATGCTTGTATACCACTAACCATTCCCAAATTAATTCAACCCAAGCTTTTATTTAATGATCTACCCTTCCTACTCGAAGTCGAGCTTCTCATTATTCTTAACTTAAGTTAATTTACTTCAATTTATTCCAGCTTCAAACTTAAGTTCACTTATATTTAATTTGATTCTCATCTAATCAAATTCCATTTAATTCAGTTATCCCATCCATTTTATTTTAATTCACATTCTCAATTAATAAAAATAATATCCAAGCACATATTTAACTCATTTATACTCGAATTGGATTTTATTTGTAAATCAAATCATTTCTATTATAATCCAATTCCATTTTATTATTACAACATCTCCACATATTTTAATTCGTTATCAGTCCAAGTCGAATTCTATTTATAATTCGAGTTTATTTCCAAACTTCATTATTAACTTACAATACATTTTATTTAACCGAGTTAAATTTTATTAACATACTCTATCAAATAATTTATTTAGCAAATTAGCTTACATCCAACTTTTAAATCAATAATCGATTTTATTACAAAAATCACATCATTAAATTTTTCCTGAGTTCAATGTTTTTTTATAATTCCAGTTTGGATTTTCTTTCATTTGCCAAAATTCCTACACTTTTATTTCGGCTTATTTATTTCCTTTTTACATTTTTATAAGTTACTCACTTATTAATATTCATACTTCTCCATCCATTTACAGTCAATCACATTTTCACTTTACTTTTAACTAGGGATTTATTACAATGCTTTTCAATTCTTTTATAAGCTTCCAAAGCTTGCTTATCCTAATTCAATACTTACTTAATTTACACTTATTTATTTAAGTAAGAATTTTATTCCATTCAATATTATCTATAACTCAACTGAATTTATTTCATTTCAATTTTATTTAACTCAACTCCAATTAAATCTAGCACTATACCATTCTTTTAAATTTTATTAAGCAAGACTTAATTCCATTTAATATCATCCCACACAATTCACTTTTACTTCATTTCAATTCTTTTCAACTTACTTCAAATCCAACTCATTATTATTAACTTTGCTTAAGTTAATTTAATTCTAATTAATTTTATTTCTCAATCCAAATTTAATTTTTATTTTTCCCATTCCAGTCACATTCAAGATTTACTAATTATTTCTTCCAATCGTCCAATAAATTTCAAAGTTTAATCTTAACCCAAGTTAAATTCTCATTTTTAACTTTCACCTTTAATTTTAAATCTAAAATCCAATCCCCATATTCCCCATCTAAATCATTCAATATTTATAAGTTTATAACTTATCTCCTAATGATCTCTAAATTATTTAAATAATGATTTCAGGATTTTTTAACGCCCGGCTTTTGTTTCAAATCATTTTGAAATCACTAATATATCAAAATCACACTTCTCGAATTTTTAAACCAATCTTAATTTTTATCCCCAACAAATTTCCTTTGAAATTTCAAAAACAAACTTTTTTTCCCAAAACATTCTAAAACAACGACCACGACAACAATCCATCACTTAGAAACTCGAAAATGAACACCGTTCATCATCGGAATTATTTCCCAGTGATCGAAGTGATTTCAGCGCAATGACATCTCCAAAACCTATTTAAAACCGTTTTCTTTCAAAAATATCTCCAAAATAATATTATTATTTTCCTTTCAAAATACTTCGGAAAACACTTACAAAATCTCGGGATTTAAATCTTTAATTTTTAATTGGTATCCATTTTTAAAGATAATCCATTTGTATAATTTATGCTCATACAATTTTTTTCCATTTAATCATACAAGTCATTCCAATTTTTAAAATCATATTTTTTTTAAATATTATCATCCAAGTTATATAACAATTTAAGGAAATATTTATTTTATATCAAAATATAGTTTGGGTAAAATTATTTCATTTACCCACCTTTAAAATAATACTGTGTCAATTTATCGTGTCGGGTGTTTATAAACTCTTCTCGAATAGCGGCCAACTTACTCGATCAGAATTCATATTTCACTCAACCAATAAGTCAATACAATATTAAAACAATTTATATTCACTAACAAATACGCGCTCATATCTATTAATACGCTCAAACTCATTCTAGAGTACTACGGACTCTATTTCTAATAAGTAATCCCCACCAGGGCCAAGGTTATCACCAACCTAAGCTCTGATACCAAAATGTCACGACCTTATTTTCCGACGCCCGAAAAACCAAACCATGAGGGTTAAAGAAGAAGAGGTAGAAGAAGAGAAAATAAATGACACAGAATCTTACCATCGCAGTGGAATAAAATATAATAAATAGTAACTAATCTTTATACAAAAGCAAATGTATATGCTTATACATTACATCATCAGAGTATACATAACACATAGCTGGACAGTAAACATAACCTGTCCTCACAAAACTGAATGCACAGCTAATCAACACAGCGGAATATTTAAAACAAGTACGGAAGTACGTATCGCCATTTAGCTCGTCTCCTAAGCTCCTCAGCATCCTTTCCTGTAATCTATACTACTCGGTCTGACCCGAGCATTATAGTTAAATAACACCCGAGTCAGTCTGTAATACCAGCGTGAGAAAACCACACTCAAATTGATTATTAAGGTTTCAAAATCCTTTGAAATCAAAAGCATCTCGTAAGACCATGCCACAAATAAACATGTCCGATTTTTACCTTACGATAGCCAAAACACTTTTTATTAAAATTCTCTAATATTATAATAGTGCCTACACACAAATACTTATTCAAATTGCCGAAATTGTCACATTTATTAAATACTAGCTAATAAGTATACAAACAAAACCGTAAAGCATGTAGGAAGAATGGATTTCCAACTAATGACTAGGCACTGGGGTACCACCTGTCACAGTACCTGGTCTAGATCAGCGTACCGAGGATTACTCCCAATCTCCTGCAACACAAGACCGGGATACCACTTACTGGATAATCCCGAGTAAGATCACCCTACGGTTGGGATCAACAACTGCACCACTAAGCCGAAATTAAAAGGGACATCTAGACAGGGATGACCTCACCCTAATGGGTGCTACCTACTTAGCCTTGCTGCATAACCCCTGATTTTCAGTCATTGCTGGTTGATGAGGCTTGAGGCTAGGCGTCATCTTTTTAGAACGTTTCACTTAGAATGACCGTCGTCCACCTGCCCCGGGTTTGAACGGAACCAAAGGCACTACTCCTACTACACCCATTTTGGAAACATCCTCAGGATTAGTAGCGACTAGCCCTTGCACTTCACTGATCCATCTTCGACTTTGAACTCGTTTTTCCACGAAAACGTACAAACCGGATCGAAGTGGTTTTCGAGAAATAAATCTCGATCCCAGTCTCTTCGAAACGATCAACGCATTGGCCAATATTGATAGTCGGTTATTTAACTATCAATTAACATTCACAACAACCATCAACATAAATAATTACTCCAAATTATTTATTAGTCTCAAAATATCTTCACAAGATATATTTCTATTTTCAACCCATTTGAAAACAGTTTTCAAAACACACTTTTCTCATGAAATAAATTTCCAAATATTTATTTCCACTGAAAACACCAAGCACACAAACTTTAGCTTTTTAAAATAATTTAAAACTCTTTATTATAAAATATCCTTTAAAACATTTAAGTTAAAACTACTTTAATACTTATTCAAAATATATACTTTAAGAATATTTAAAATAAAATTACCTTGTACAATATAAAATTGAATTGCTAACTTTTAAAAATTAATACCAAGCCACCTTTAAATAATTACTGCTATAATAGTTTAAAGGAAAATACTTACTTTAGAATTTAAACGTTTATAAATAATAAATTTTCTAAATCATACCTTTAAACAACTTAAAACTTTTAACTTATATTTAAAAATTTACTTTGAAAACATACTTGGCTATTCAGGGAAATACGCTTCTCTTTCACATCTTTAAAAAAAATAAATCACTATTTATTTGAAACAAATTTACCCATTCCTTTAATAAATTCCCACTGTGAATTTATTCTTTCAAATATCCACCGATATATTACTTTACTTTTATAAACCCAGTTTATAGGTTCGCAGACTCAACTTCCCTTTAAAATTCCGATTCCCAACACTTAGATCAATTTTCTAAATTGATTCCCAATTTACTCCATTTTGAAATAAATTCCTTTGCTTACTCATTTATTTCAAAATCCATTGACTTTAGATTTTATTTCTTCATTATGATTTAAAAAAATTTAACTGAAAATACCAATTTCATATTTCCCAAATTCCTTCTTTATCTTTTCAAATAAATTCAAACCTTGAATTTCAAAATGAATTCTTTATTTCTTGAAATAATATCACTTGAGTTTAAAAATAAAATCACTTATTCCCATTTATTCAAAATCTCATTTCCCGCACTTGGAATTTAATTTATCAGAATTCACAAATCACTTTTTATTCTTTTCCAATTCATTTTTCATTTATTCAAATTTCTATGATTATTTTACTCTAAATTCACTCCTTTATTTTCTTTTCAGAAATCCCATTTCTATAGATTTTGATAACTCAATTCACCAAAATATTTTAAATCAACCATAGTATCCAACATTTCAAATTATCAATATAATTCATCACAGGATAGCAAATAATTATATCACAGAATATTTTAACAAATCCAATATTATGAGGAATCCAGTTGGATCCCTCCAACCTATTTCCCTGCATCCACAGATGTTAGCACATACCAATTCCACTTCGAGGTGGAATATCACGGTATATAGGTTTTAAATATAATATCATCCACTATTACACGGCGCATAGGGTCTTTTCCGCTATATAATGCGGGAAATCAATCACTCCAATATATACTATATACTACTATATATAATATAGCACATCAAATCAATTCAATCATTCAACCAATTATTTAAATTTAAACATTTAAATTTAAATAAAACCCAGATGAGTGAGATTAACTCACCTTTGACTCCTGTTTTGCAACCCACTACCAGTCCGGCTTGCTTCTTTTTAGATTCTGACATTGTATAAATATTTATGGTTTATTAATGTCTGAATAAATTAAACAATTAATTCCCATAGATTTAATTAACTAATTATTTAATTTGAAACTAAACCCCTTTAAAAAAATTAATTAGTTAACCATTCAATTTTAACTAAATTACTATTATTATTTTGAATGAAAACCACAATTATTCTTAAAATAAATAAATAAACTATAGATTTTAAAAATCTAACTTTTACAAATTCCTCAAACGTTTAAAATCCCTATATTTTCCAAAAAAAAATCTAAAAGTCAACAGATTAACTCAGGTTTTTAGACTTGAGTACTATAAATTTTAAAAATGCTCAAAATAAAGTTTCCATTGCAAAAGAATTTTATAAATTTGTATACATATATATATCCCTATAAATATATTTACTATTATCTATGTATATATATATTTAAATTAACCAGTAAGTTAAATTCTGTGTAACTTTATATCAGATCAAATTCAAAAACATAACTACTAATTTTTTTTTCTGATTATATATATTTTAGTAAATTTAAATAAAAACAACTTATACCTATACCTTACTGTGACTATTTTATTTTCTTCCTACTTCAGTAAATATGTATAAATAAAATAAGATAAAATAAAATCTGCAAACATCTACCTTACAGCCTTAAAGAGAATTCAGACCCTTGCATGAGTCGGCCTGACATCAGAACGAGATCGCGACCAATCGTGACAACTACCTGGCCTTGTTTGCTAAAGCACAACGTCGCACAGCCCAATGCTCCACCGAGCTCCTCCAAACTCCGCCTAGAGTTGCACCCACCCTTGACAATACCAAGACCCACCACCGTCCCTCGACTGGAAGGCTACAAAGTCACAAATCCTAACCCTAGTCGAACAGCTGCGTGAACCACAGTCGAGCTTGAAAAACATATAGCCGAGACGAGTTTGAATCAGGAAGGTGGATACGAGATTTAATTTTCAAAGCTTCGTTCGATCCCTTTACTCGACTGAGCTTTGTCCATTCCTGTTTTATTTGAACGAAATCATTAAATTTCGAATTCATTTGAACCGAAGAGGGGAAAATCTTCGGCCATTATTTGAGATTGTTTTCATTTCTTTTTTTCCGATCTGAATTCGAGCCTGGGAAGCGAAGTGAGGAAGGAACAGACAAGTTAAAAAGGAATGGGAAGCGTGAGATTGAAGATAAAGGTAGCGTACTTTGAACGTTTTGCTTTCTGGGATAAATTTGCTACAGTAATTCGAAGTGAATAAAAATATAGATGATGCGAAAAGAATTTCAGCTGATGGTTGACAAATATATATGTATATATTTAATTAAATTCAAATTCAAATTGTCTCGATAATTGCTACTTCAAATTTCGAACTCCTCTCAAGGAGTGCCGCTAGGCGTTTATAATGTTATACCCTTATTTCCAACGCAATGGAAAAGGTTCCGAGCCTCAATTCGATCGTATGGAGAAGATAGCTTTTTGGACCTAGTTATCATATTAAATTTTCGATATAAATTCAGCGCGCTTACTTATCTTGTGCTCACAAAACAACTCCAAATGCTACGAAAATTGAAATCCGATAGTAATACACTATTATGGATCCAATGGAACTAGCTTCCTCGAATTCCGAGACTGCGCCTCGGAAGGCTATTTTTAAATATCGATTTAAACGATATAATTTTCAAAACTGAACAAATCACTGTTAAATTCAAGTTTAAAACTTCTATTATCCTCAACGCTATCAATATAAATTTTACAAGCCTTCAAATTATTTTTAGCAGGCTTAAAACTCCAGATTCAACATTTTACCCAACTTCAAATTATTTAATTTAATAATTAAATTACCCAATAAATGGTGATATTTGAAATCAAGTTAAAAATTAATTTTAAACATTTAAAATCAATTAAATATTCCGATTTCAAATGCTTAAAAATTCTAGGTCATCACAATTAATCAAATTTTGCCTTGAAAATTTTTCTTTTTTTTATGTGATTAATATTCTAAATATGAATGTTTTAAATATTATTTACAGAAGAAAAAATTCATTTGATCTGAAAATTCATGAATGGACTCTTGTGTACATTCTAAATATTATGTCTCCTTTCTAACTTTTAATTTTTAATTAAAGTTTCATGTGAAATCCTAAACTTTAGTCTCCATTCTAAACTAAAAGTTTGAATTAAATTTTAACTTTAAATTCTTACACACATAGATACACATGCACATATACATATATATGTTTGAACCAAAAATGGCACAAACACCCATAGAGATTGTGTAGATAATAAAAAGTGAAGAAATTAAATGAAAATGAGTAAGAAAAGAACGCACGGTGTTTATAATGTTTCAGCTAATCTTGGCCTACGTCCACTTAGTGATTTTATTGATGATATCACTTAATTACAAGCAGTTGTTCTTACGGTAGGAAAATAGAGTAAGAGAAAGCAAGAGCCAAAAGATACTTAGAAATGAGCCATACCCTTCTATTTATAGAGGTAGGAAGCCTAAGTTCTCGTCCCAAGATCTTCACCTTGTTTTCCACTCCATAGACCGTTTTCTAAGAAAAAGGTGAATACCTTGGTAATTTGCATGGATCGGTACCGATTCATGAGATGGACAAATTGGCTATCTTGAAATCTTTGCCTTGGATCGTTTGTTATTAGCTTTATAATCCCAAACTTGTTTGCACCATTATTTGCTCATTTCCGAATTCAAATGATGAACTAGTGGAGAAGCAGGGTTACTGATTCAAGTGCTCGTGGAAATCGACAAAGAATTTGTAATGAACCGTATTTTTCAACATTCAATTTGAAACGTTTAGATGGTTTTAATATTTAATTTTAATTATAAATTGATTTCTGGATATGAAAGAGTTGGTTTTACTTAATAAAATAGATTTGGAATTTAAATATAGCAATTTATTGAATAATTATTTATTAAAGTAATAATTGAATACTGGTTAAAATAGTGAATCGGGAGTTTAAGCTTGATAAAAATAATTTGAAGGCTTATAAATTCATATTAATGATATTGAAGACATTGCAACTTTTAAATTGAATTTGGAAGTAATCTATTCAATTTTAAAAATATACCGCTTAAATCGACATTTAAAAATAGCCTTCCAAGGCAAAACCTCAGAATTCGACGAAACTAGTTTCATTGGATCGGTAATATTTTGTTATTATCGAATTTCACATTTCATAGCTTTCAGAGTTATCGTGTGGTCGTACGGGATAGGATCGCACTGAGATTTATATCAGAAATTCAATATAATAATTGGGTCCAAAGAGTTATCTTCTCCATACGATCGAATTAGGACTCAAAACCTTTTTCATTGCGTTTGGAATAAGGGTATAACGTTTATGTCTAGCGGAACACCTTGATAGGGGTTCGTGATTTTAAGCTACGTAAATCGAGATGATTTTTATTTAATTAATACATAAATTTAAATACCCTAGTCAACAGCCGAGATTCCCTTCCATCAGCCTGCTTTCTTTCTCCATCAAAACTTTTTGCCTTCTCTGTAGCAAACAATGACAGGCATGCAAAAATCAAATCAGCCTTCCTTTGTCATCTCAAGCATGTGTCCCCTTTTCCTTCTTCCTTTTAAACACGAGAACCATTCAGTAAAATTCCAGATTCATGAACACGAAAAAAAATAGTAATGACCGGGCAAAAATCAACAGAATGAAATCTTTTTCGTGCGAAATCAAAATCTTCTCATTCAAAAAAAAAGAAAAATGGAGGAAGCGTACCTGTAAGATCGCGACATTCTCTTCATTTTTAAATCAAGCCGCCGTTCCCCGAAGGGAAGAAGGAGGCCTTGATCGAAATCGCGCTATGCTCTTCCTCTCCCAGAACAAACGAATAATTCGTTCTTCCTAAAAAAATAATATAAAGGGGCAGCGATCGAAATCGCATGGCCGATGGGAAGCTCGACTGGCGAGCACAAGGAGGTACGACACGGCGGAGGTTGGAGCACCGATGTTGACCGAAGTCGCACGAAGGGGCACACGCTCGTGCGAAGTCAGGGAGATCGAGGACTGGGAAGGCTCGCGTTTGGGGATTCGTGCGGCCGTCAGTGTTGCTTTTTCTCGTGAGTTTAGGATCGTGTTCGATCGTGTGTCGAACTCAACGGCAGTACAGTGGCGACGCGAGCAAATGATGGTGAGGTATATATTGTTTTCAATTTAAATTTTTATATATATGTATAAATATATATACAAAAAAGAAAAAATATATTACAGTGTGAGTAAAACCATTTCTATTTTAATCTAATATATATGTAGATGGGTTAGAAAATTAATTACATATATGATAATTCTGTTTTTAATATATAGGTCAGAAGGAAAATTTTATTTTTATTAGAATTTAATAAATATACATACATATATAAATATACATACATATATAAATATATATATATATATATGTATATAAGGTTTAAATAGAAAATAAATGTATATATATGATTGTGAAAAGAGGAATTTTTAAAGGTTGAAAGAATTTGTACAAATTAGATTTCTATGAAATTTATATAGAATATATATATATATATAGTTTCAAAAGAAAAAATATATATGTTTACACATTTTAACTTACTAGTTTATTTCAAAATAATATTTTTATGGAGATTAATTAGTGTAATTAACTTACTTTAATCATTTTAGTCACTTAAAGTAATTTATTAAAAGAAAATTAGTTTAAAATTAAATTATTAGTCTAAATGAAAATTATTAGGTTAAATTAATTAAATAAATAATAATTAATTTTTCGATCTATTCAAATATTAGTAAACTGCATGATGTTTGTATAAGGTCTAAAATTGTGAAGAAATAAGCCAGAATGGAAATGGGTTGCAAATAAAATAAAGGTGAGATTTTCTCACTCATTCGGATTACCTTGTTTAAAATTAAATGATAAATTTAAGTTATTGGATGCCGGACTTGATTGATAAATTTATAACTTATCTGTTGGATGATATTATATATATATTAGTATATATATATTAGAGTGATTGATATTCCTGCATTATATAGCGGATGAGACCCTATGCGCCCCGCAAAATAGTGGATGACCCTATATACCGCAATGTCTCCCTCGAAGTGGGACTGGTATTTTATTTGTTGATTGACATCTGCGAATGCAAGAAAAACAGGTTGGAGAGATCCAACAGGATTCCTCAAAAATATTTATTGTTCATATATATACATATATATGTTGGTATATGATGTGATGGATAAATTGATATAGTTTGTGTGTGAATTGGGTTATTAAATGTTAAATAGCATGAAAAGTAAAATGGCCATTTTAAATACCATAGATAATTAATTTGAAGGAAATTAAAAAGGAAATTTGATTGATAAATATTTATATTGTAAATTGGATTTATTTTAAAGGGAGTTAAGTGGAATAAAATGTGTTAACTAATTTGGGCTATGCTTAACCATTCGTAAAATTGAACAAAGTCGAGAATTTTGAAATAAATTATATAAAGAACTTGAAGGATATTTTGAAATTATATTAAAGAACTTAAGCAATAATTAAAATATATTTGAAAATAAATTGGAATTCATTAAGGAAATTAATTAAAATCAAACTTTTAAATAGAATCTATTTTTTTAAGAAGATTGAAAACTTAGGGGCGTTTATAAATTTATAAATGGAGTTTATAAATGAGATAGATTGATATAAGTGGATATGGAAAAAAATATAAGTTATGGCGTGAACTTATATCGAGTTATGAGAAATTATTATGAAAAGAAATAGTGGAAAATATTTTGAAGGTAAGGAATTGTGATACGGTAAGTGTGATACGAATCAGGAGGAACCTATGAATTGAATTGGTGAATATTGGACTTTCTAAAAATAGACTTTTATTGAGCAAATAGAAATTGTTTTAAATGAGATTTTAAATTACATACTGTTATAGGATATCCCGAAGTTAGTTATTTTAATACTTATTTAAATAACTTCTAATTTTATAAATAACCTTTGTAAATTAATTAGTAACTGAATATGAACTCTTAGATGCTTTTAGGAAATTGATATTCTAGTTTACCTAAAAACCATATTTTTAAAGTAAACCATTATTCTTATTATATATATATAATTTTAAATATTTTAAACTCAGTAATGAATCCTTTTGAGATAGAAAGCGAAGTTAATTAAAACTGAATAAGATTTTAGGGGAAAGATCTTATAATGGTATTATGGAAATTTTAAGTAAATTTCTAAAGTATAGGATAAGCGAACTTTGGAAGGTGATATAAAATCCACAAGGAAAGTAGGCATGAAACTGGGATTTTAAATAAGCATAAATGGCTTTGGAAATATTAAAGGAATTTAACTAAGGAATTCTGCAATTTATAGAATTCGTGTGGAATGAGTTTGAAAATTTACAAATAAAGTTGTAAATGATTTTTGAGAAAAGAAATAGGGAATAAAACAAAATAGTTTTCAAGTGTTGAATATTAAATAAAGTGGGAAAAATATTCTAAATGTTGGGAAAAGTTTGAAATTTATTCCGTGATAATAATAGTGATTTGGAAACTATTTTCAAAGTGTTGAAGTATGAGAATAATATCTTATGTAGATATTTTGAAATAAATAATTTGGAAAATTATTTAAGGCTTGATGGTTGCTTGTGAATGTTATTAGATAGTTAAATAACCGATTATCAATATCCGCCAATGCGTTGATCCTTTCGAAGAGGCCGGGATTTGGTTTAATTATCCGAAAACCACTTCGATCCTGTAACATCCAGCCTTTTCGTACGATTCAAATCGACACACGTGCCGATTCAAACCATATATGGGGTAAATAAGAAAAACAGAGAAGAAAAAAACAGAATCTCACAGCGGAATGATAAAATATAATAATCAATATACGGTTCATAAAAATAATTACAAAACATTTGATTCTTCTTTATACAATAAATATCAGAGTTTGCATACCAATAAATATCAATGCAGCGGAATACGGTGTGTAGTGGAACCATAAAATATATAATAATAATAATGATGAAATCTTCGTCTTCTTCCTCCAGAAATAAAGTCTTAAAATTCTGAAATGCTCGGACTGACCCGAGCGAATTGAAAAGACAAAACACTAGAGTCAGAACTAAAAGATCTTATGTAAGTTAAATCAACAGAAATAAATATGAATGCGGTAAATCAAGATATGCTTGGGATTTACATATCTTAAGGATCCATTAAACTATTTACTATGTGGTATATTTCGCTATTATAATAGTGTCTATAGTAAAATAAACTTACTTTTAAATAGCGTTAAGGAGTTACCCAATCTCCGCCTTAACACAATAATAGTCCCTGTAATCCATCCAATATCAGCGCATCTCCAGATAGGGAGACTACCCTAAATATTCCATGGGCTACGGGAGAAAACCAAACTCGTACAAGGCGCGATAGGGTAGGTGACGCGGCACAACTAGACAATGCCAGGGTAGATATACCAATTACGCATCCGGGCTGGTGGTAACGCGTAGCCGCAGCTACCGCCCACCTCGAGCCACACCCCCAAAAAGAAAAATCAAAAGTGGCCACCGAATCAATCCAAACGTCAAAGTATAAAATCGAAGGGATGTGTCCGATCAAAGGTGCTACCTCAATTGGCCCGAGAATCGCTCATGTTTAATCCACCTTATGCCAACTCACGGGAGTTGGGTCCATGTATTTACCTTAAAGGAAAAGCCGCCACCATCCTACTTCATTCTTGAATCTCCACCGCGTACACGGTTGTTAAAGTGGTTTCAGAGTTGGCAGAGAGTATGACAACTTTCAATCCCGGTCTCTTCAACAACCAAACGTTATTATAACACCGCGATCTTTTCAAAATAGTTTATACTTTAAAACCAGAATATATTATCCCTTCCAAAACCATATAAATACGATATCATTTATATTTTAAAAATCCCAAATCAATATGATATCATGCTCAAATATATCTTTCTCAAAAATCATACCACTTTAAAATTTAAAATTTATTGAAAACAAACATTTGAATTATAAACCATCAAAACATAATACTTCGAAGTCCATAGTTTTAAACCATAACTACCAATACTAAAATGGTTTGGATATTCAACAGTATATAAATAAAGTGGTTTGATTTTAAAATTACTTTGTAAAGTAAAATAATTTCCACGACTTTACAATTTTATTCTTTTTAAAATTAAGTTTAAATCCATAAATTTTGAATTTACTTTCAGTTTCAATAAACAACTTCAATTTCAATATATTTCAAACTTTGAGTATTTAACAATTTCAAACTAAGGTTGGAAATTTCTATCCAACAATTCATTGTCCTATAATTTAGTTTTGAAATATTTCCATAATAAATCCATGATCATTTAAAATAAAACTCAAATTACTAACAACTAAATGTTTCGTTCAAATTTATTTATACTAGAAATATTCATTTAATTCATCTTCAACAAAAAGTCCAGTTATAAATATCATACCTTTTAAAATTTTAAGTTTAATAAGTTTTACATCAACCTATGGAGTTTAATTCTTAAATAAGCTCAATTCCAAATAAATTTCCAATTCACTTTTCAATCTTAATTTATTTAAATCATTAAAACTCTATATATATACAATATCTTAGACATGTACTTAACCATATAATATAAAATAATCAAACCGCATTATTCAACTTATATATTTTTATTTAACAAATTTATATATAGCTTAAATTCAAAAATTTAACTATATATGTACATATAAAATAATAATTATATAATATCAAAATTTAATATTTATTAAACCGTATCCTATCCAAGCCATAGAAATCATTTTCAAAATATTTATATATATATATATATATATATACCGAAGGTGTCTGTATAAAATTTTCTATCCTATGGTCAAGTGATACAGATATTTATCATTTCAATCTGCAATTTAAATAAAAAAATTACGGTTATAAATCATTTCAAACCGCAATCCCGAATGAAATGAGATGCATAAAAATTTGCAGATTTTAACCATATAAAACTACCACAACCGTTCATCCATTATCAATCATCAAACATTTATAAAATAATCATCCAATTCAAACAACCATATCAATAAATAACAATTAATTACTGACGGTTTATTTTTCAATAATGAATTAAATAACTGTTTGAATGGCAGTTTTAAATGCAATAAATAAATAAATAACAAATTTAACTAGCAGTTTTATATGCAATGAATAATGAACATAACAACTTAACTGGCAGTTTCCTATGCAATGAAAAATTAATTAACAATTTAATTTAATAAATTTAATTTAACTAGGATGATGATTAAAATATGCCAAACAACCATAAATATATTTCAAATCACATCATATATCAATTTAACAAACATAAGAAATTTTAGTAATTGTGAATGGGTTAAAACACTCACCTTTTGAATTTAAATTGAATTAAAATCCAATTTAAACCCAAAAATTTGACGGTCTCCAAATTCGTCCAGACTAGCGCCCAAGTGTCCGAAATTTTATTACGATCCTAACCAAAAAATTGCTCATGAAACGGAGTTTGTATGTAAGAGTTATAGCGATTATTGCGCTTGAATTCTAATATTAAAATAAACAAAAAAGAACACTTTCAATCCCACCTCACTGCCACGTCATCCATCTCCTAGTCATGCGCAACTCTCCCAGCAATGCACTGAAACACGGCCCTAGCTTCATGCAACTGGAAAACCCCACGCCAGGAAGCTCGCCGCGCCCCCTGATGGCCGGCCGCTCCATCACTGAACTCGCCGCTGCATGCCACCCAGCCTCCACTCACCACGTCGACATCGATCTCGGCCAAACACTTGAACAACCGCCACAAATTAAAACCCTAATCGAATTAATCGCGACAATCAAGCCGTTAATTCGCCAAACTAACCACATAGATTGACTCCCCTCAGTCCCCTCTGCAATACCCTGAAACGATTCGTCGAGTTTGATTTCGACGTGATGAACGGCGGAGACTTCTTCGATTTTACCGGTCAGATGATTAACCAAAACGAAAATTGAACGCCACCAGTGAATTACTGTAACAACCCGCATATTTTTCGATTTTATATTTAAATATTTTATATAAATATTTTATCGTTAGTCGGATTTTAGTCCGAAAAGCTACTTTTTGCATACGGTCGAATTAGGGCTCGGGACCACTCCCATTGAGTTTAAAATGCCGTTTGCGACCTTTTTGAGTATAAGCTTCGATATGTTTGGAGAAAGTTGATTTCTGCTACTTTTTACTTTGGGTTTTGTTTTTGGGCTCAGCCCTATGTTAACTTATACTCCAAAACTGAACCACTCTCCTCATTCTCCCTCACTTCTTTCTCTTTTCAGTTTTCTTAGCTTTAATGGTGGGAGAGATTGGAAATTAAAACTCCAGAACCCTAGTTTCTCTTGCAAATCAAATTCCTAGCTCCAAACTCAAGAAGAACCCATTGGTAAGCTTCTCTTCTTCTTCTCCAACTTATTCTCTTACCAATTTCAGAAATTCCTAAACCTAATTTCGGGAATGTTCTTGTTTTTGAGCTTAGATTCAAGCTCAATTGAGTTGTGTTGAAGAGAGGTTGATCCTCCAATTGCTTTCAAGCTTCTTCTTGTTTGATTTTGAGAAAAGGTGTGATTTTTATCTCACATCTATGACTATAATTATCTTTGGTTGTTGGGTATGAATTCCTAACACTTCTTCATGTGCATTTGCTCTTGATTTGGATTGGTTTTGTGAATATTCCAATTTTTGGGTTTTTAAGTCAAATTTGTGTGAAATCCTTTTATGGATGTTTGATCATGCTTTTAGTGATGCACCGAGGAGCATATAGGGTCGGGTTGCCGATTGGCATAAACCCTTAGAGCCAATGTTCGTCCGGTTGCATTTTGGAAGAGTTTGCTCTTCATTTGAATAAGGTTGAAAAACAGCCCAGGCATGATTCAGTCGACTGAAAACTCTGTTCAGTCGACTGAACCTAAAACCCGAGAGTTTCCAGGCATGATTCAGTCGACTGAAAAACTCTGCACAGTCGACTGAAACTGGAAACAGAAATTTTCCTGAACCTGGAAAATTTCCAGGTAGAGGGTCAGTCGACTGCTCTGTTCAGTCGACTGAACCTGCTGTTTGAGTCCAATTTGCCTTTTTGGATTGAAATTCCAATTTAAATCGATTCGTGATAATCCTATTTGTTGTTATCATCTATTATGACTCTGATGACTCTTTTTAGGGATTTTTGAATATCCATTTCGATGGATCCTTTATAGATTTCGTTGGATTTTATTCACGTCTTCGTATGTGAATTTTTGTGATTGATTGTTCTTACAATCTTCTTCGTGATTTGTCACTTTAAAAATATAAAGGTTTTCTATACTAGTAGTAAATATCAAAACTCTTTCCTCAAACGATTTCAATACTATTTTAATACCAAATTTGTTTATAAAACCGTTTTCCAATCTATTAGTATATACAAACCTTTACCTCACTCGTATGAGAAATCTAATTAAACGGCTTAGTAAAACAAGTGGTATGAAACGCTTGCGTTTACTTTGTCGGTTAATTCTTGGACTTGTTCGATTGAACCTCTTGTGACAATTTTCTAGTGGAGATTTACAGTTTGTTCGTAAATAATTAAGTTAAGCAAATGGTTATGGGACATGAAGCTAAACTCATATATTTACTAGCTTAGTGTAATCGACACTTCTCGTTGATCATGACGATCATCTTTGTGATTTAGACTAGCAATGTGCGATGTCTCTTTGTCTGCGTGGGAGACTAAACCCCGTTTTGTGGAGTTTCGACTCAATTTGTGATGGGGTAGCAACCCATGGTCTTCGGGCCGTTTGTGGAGCTTCGGCTCAATTTGTGGTGGTTAGCGACCATGGAATTAGCGTTCCGTTTGTGATACACGTGTTGGTGGGCTTTATGCTCCCGTTTGTGATAGGCCTCCCCCCTTTGTGATTTCTAGATTTCTTGTGTAGATTCCTAGAATTTGTTTTTCACCAATTTTCGTGATTTCCATTGATAAGTTTTATCAATATTTGTGCATTGGTAAATTTGTGTGTCATTGACTTTAGTGATTTCTGGATTTCTTGTGTAGTCTTCTGGAATTTGTGTGTCATTGACTTTTGCGATTGACATTGATATTATCGTCAATATTTATGGTATGGTGAACGAAATAAGGAGTATGACGTTTCTTTGATTCTTGTGTAGATTTGGTGACATTGATTAATCTCTTGATGATTATCAACTAAGTATATATATATATATATATATATATATATATATCACAGCTTGGCATTGTGATTATTATGTGTTTAGTCATATCTCTTATTCTATATCGTTTCATCTGATATTTATAGTTAGACTGATCCGTTTATTATCTTCTTATTAAATAATACTCGGGTCAGACCGAGATGTTACAGGTGCTTCTGCTTGACTTCCCATCCGGGATTAACTCCTTGACTTTTGGGTTAACTACTTAGATTAGTAGTTATTTTGTTGTATACATTTGAGATATAGACTCCTTAATGTATACTTATTCTTTTGTGTAGTTCGTGCAACTATTCTTTTGTGATATTGTGGATCTTTTTAGACCACTACTCTGATGTACACTTTCTAGTGTAATATTCATATCTTATTCCGCCTTTGTGATATGAATTGTCTGTGACTGATTTGTGTTATGCTTATTTCTATATTTGTTTTCCGAAGGATTTATATAGCCACCGTGTAGTAGCTTTGAGTTTGTGTCGGTGTGTCGGATTTCCTCTTGAAATGGAATGCATGTTATATTATCTGACATATCGGTGCTCGCGCAAAGAAATTACATGGATGGTCGCTCCTCAACAGCCTTATTCTCCGTGCTAGTCGACAGCATTCACCGTAATGTTCTTGGCTACCGTGGGTATAGAGGTGGGGCGTCACAATTACATTAGTCAAGAACTTCATCATATATTTTTTTTAGATTTTTCTTAGGACTTTGAATTTTTAGCTTTTGATTTGATTTGCAATTGGATCTGGATCTAGAGTTTGTTTTGTCTGTCATTGAGGAGGAGAGAGTTGAGATGTACGTACATACAAATGAGAATTAGGCAGGCTAGGGGTTATAGCAGGATATTTATAGGCAGAATTGAAAATAGAAAAGATGGACAAACAGATATACGCGCTAACGCCAAATTGGCCCAAAAAGCCCGTTTTGACTCGGGAACGAAATTGGGTCAATCCATATATCAAAATAGATGTTTTAAAATATTTTAAACGCAATGGAAAAGGTTTCAGGTTCAAATTGCATCGTATGAAGTAGTTATGCTAAAATCAATATTTTTCAAATTGATTTCAATTGATTTCAATTAAATCGATTTCAAGGCGTTTCTTGTTCGTACGATCAAACGACAAGTCCGATCGTTACGAAACTTGAAACCCTACAATAATCCACCGATACGGATCCGATGAAACTGGTTTCATCAAAATCTGAGTCAGTGGCCAAAATGGCTATTTTTATATTAATTAAATAAATAAAAATTTAGTCAATTTAATCAAATTTTTAATTTAAATTCGAAAATAACCAATTCTTATCATTTTAAATTTTCCAATCCTTTACAATGATTTAAACCAAATTTAACTGTCAAATTAGAGTTGATTTATTTATAAATTTCAATATTTATTCTCAATTTCATCAAATTCAACATTATAAATTTAATCTCAAATAAATCTATTAAATTCACTTCCATTCTATTATTCAGTTTATTGATGTCAAATTGATGAAATTAACATTGGTTCCATACCTATAACATTAAAAACTCCAATTTAAACTAAATTTTATATAGCCACCGTGTAGTAGCTTTGAGTTTGTGTCGGTATGTCGGATTTCCTCGTGAAATAGAATGCATGTTATATTATCTGACATATCGGTGCTCGCGCAAAGAAATTACATGGATGGTCGCTCCTCAACAGCCTTATTCTCCGTGCTAGTCGACAGCATTCACCGTAATGTTCTTGGCTAGCGTGGGTATAGAGGTGGGGCGTCACAGCTTGGTATCAGAGCCAAACTTCGAAACAATATGGAATATTATAACAAGGATCATCGTCCTAAGTTTTTCTTAGGAGTCGAGCTTTAGGATTTAATTCGAGTCTTCGTACCGATTCATCCTATTTTCCTTATGATTCCTTGTTTATCTATCAAGATTGCTTGATATTCAATTTGGTGAATAACCTTTTCTTCTTCTTCTTTCTTTCAAAAGGAAGAGAAATGTCTAGACCATGCCGCCCCAGAGCCGTGCCATCTAGCACTCCACCCCAAGATGGAGTTTTATGACTGCTCAACAGCTTCTTGATTTGGTAACAAATGCTCAAGCAGCTGGAGCTAACCCGGAACCTACTCACCCAAAGTCGGGATTTGCACGCTTGTGTAGCGATTACACTAATTTGGGTGGGGAGCCATTCAAAGGTTCCGAAACTGTTATTGAAGTACAGGCTTGGCTAAGAACATGCGATCACATCTTTTCGCACATGAATCTTATTGACCTTCACCGAGTTCAGGTGGCCTCTAGTATGCTCCGAGAAAGAGCATTGGATTGGTACGAGCTTCTTATTTCTGAGATTAATGAAGAGGATCTCACCTGGGAGAAATTCCGAGAACGCTTCGAGTTGAAATTTGTACCGGAAGCAGAGAAAGTGACATTGGCTCGACGATTTATAGACCTTGTTCAAGGTGAGACCTCCGTGACTGATTACATCACCTCCTTCGAGTCTCTTTCCAAATATGGGGTTGAATACATCAACACCCCTCTGAAGAAGAATCAGAGATTTGTTTGTGGCTTAAACAAAAGTCTCAAGAAGCCATTACTCCTAAAATTAGAAGTTTCTTTCGACCAACTCGTTGATATCGCTCTTCGTCTTGAAGAGGCGGATAGGGAGAATGATGTTGAAGTGGTGGGTTCCAAACCAAACTTCAACAACAAGAAGAGGCCAAGCAAATTCAAAGGTCCTTATCCCAATAAGAAAGGGAGGCAAGCAACTCCTGCTGAAAAGACCTTTTCCTCTACTCAAGGGAAATGCTATAATTGTGGTTCGAAAGACCATTTTGCGAACAAGTGTTCAAAGCCTCGTACTTGTCGCTATTGCAAAAGCCCGGACCATTTTATGCATGTGTGTCCCAAACTTCAAATAGGAGGGAGGGAAAGTTAAATGTTGCTCAAGCCCCTGGCAACACATCTCGTGGCCAAGGTATTTCTCATTCTATTCTGGACGGAATTATTTTATTTCTTGATCATCCTATTCGAGTTCTTTTTGATACGGGTGCGTCCCATTCTTTTATATCAAAAGAACTTGTTGATACTTTTTCTTTGGATGTTTTGTTTTTAATGACTTCTTTGAGAATTGCGAATCCGGTTGGTGGATCCGCAACAATCAGTTTATTGTGTAAAGATGTCGAGATTATTTTGTGTGATCTTTCTTTCCGAGCCGATTTGCATGTCATGCGTTATTTAGGCTTTGGAATGATTTTGGGAATGGATTGGCTTAACCATTATGAAGCACATATCCTATGTCCTGAGCGGACTATTTATCTTCGACATCCTCAATCTGTTAATCAGGTTTCTGTTATTCTTAAAGATTCAGATTCTGCTTTGGTTGCATCTTTATATTCTTTAAATCCTCGTGATGACGATGATGATGATGAGGGTGATATTATTTCTCTTATTCACGACGTTTGTGAATTTTCCGACATATTCGAGCCCGTTTTAGGATTACCACCTAAGCGAGCAATTGAGTTCAGAATTAATCTTATTCCGGGAGCTCAACCTATCACTCGTCCTCCTTATCGTATGTCCAATAAAGAAAACGAGGAGATGCGTAAACAATTATCTGAATTGGAAACGAAGCAATTTATTCGCTCTAGTTCCTCGCCTTGGGGAGCTTCAGCTATTTTTGTGAAGAAATCCGATAGTACACTTAGGCTTTGCGTTGACTACCGCAAGCTTAATGATCTTACTATCAAAAATAAATATCCTTTACCTCGGATTGATGATCTATTCGATCAACTTAGTGGTGCTAGAGTCTTTTCACAATTGGACTTGGCTACCGGTTTTCATCAGCTTCGTATTGCAGAGGATAGCATTCCTTTGACATCGTTCCATACTCGGTATGGATCTTATGAATGGCTTGTTATGCCATTTGGGTTAACTAATGCCCCGGCTTATTTCGTTGACTTAATGAATCGAGTTTTAAAGACTTTCTCGACCGGTTTGTTCTCATCTTTATCGATGATATTCTTGTTTATTCTAAAACCGAGGAGGAGCATGAAAAACATCTTCGGATTGTGTTGGAAACTCTTAGGAGTAATCAATTAAAGGCAAAATTTTCTAAGTGCCACTTTTGGCAATCTCGTGTGAAGTTTCTCGGTCACATTATTTCTGAATCCGGAATTTCTGTGGATCCTTCAAAGATTGAAGCGATTCAAGATTGGAAGAAACCGGAGAGTGTGACAGAGATTCGTAGTTTTCTCGGATTGGCGGGCTATTACCGTCGTTTTATCAAAGACTTTTCTAAGATTTTCGTGCCTCTCACTAGCTTGACGAAGAAAGGTGTTAAATACATTTGGTCGGACAAATGTGAAGCTTCTTTTCAGAAATTAAAAGAACTTCTTTCTGATGCTCCTATTCTTGTTATTCCCGATGGGAATCAAGATTTCGTTGTTTATACCGATGCTAGTCGCATTGGTTTGGGTGCCGTTCTTATGCAAAAGGAACGCGTTATTGCTTATGCTTCTAGGCAATTAAAGCCTGCTGAGACTAGATATGCCACTCATGATTTAGAGCTCGCGGCTATTGTTTTTGCTCTTCAGATTTGGCGTCATTATCTCTTAGGAGAGAGATTTGTTCTTTACACAGATCATAAATCTTTGAAATATTTATTCTCTCAAAAGGAACTTAATTTGCATCAACAGCGTTGGCTCGAATTTCTTGCACCATATGATCTTGATATTCATTATACTCCCGGTAAGGGTAATCTTGTCGCCGATGCTCTTAGCCGTAAACAACAAGCTGTTGTTTCTATGATGATATCCAAATGGAACGATCTCGAGATTTTATCCACTTGCGAAATTCGAGACCATGTTTCCGATTTATGCTCATCATTTGTTTTATGTAGCCTTGAGGCTCATCCATCTCTTTTAGACCGCATTCTTGAAGCTCAAAGGCTAGATACTGAATTGGTTCTTCTTGGCCAAAATATTAAGGATAAAATTGATATTGAAGGTTTGAAAGACTTTAATATCGATTCTCGTGGCGGCATTCGGAAATTTGGTAGACTTATCGTGCCAAATGATAGGGATCTTCGTAAAGATATTTTAGAAGATTCTCATCACTCTAAATTTACCATTCATCCCGGTAGTAGTAAAATGTACGCGGATATGAAGCGACTTTATTATTGGGAGGGAATGAAACTTGACATCGCTAACTTCGTTAAGCGTTGCATGACTTGCCAACTCATTAAGGCCGAACATCAAAGGCCCGGAGGGTTATTGCAACCTTTAGAAATTCCAGTTTGGAAGTGGGATCAAATTTCCATGGATTTTATAGATGGCCTTCCCCGTTCTCGATCGGGTTATGATAGCTTATGGGCAATTGTTGATAGACTTACTAAATCCGCCCATTTCATTCCCGTTCGGTCTAACCGAACCATTCCTCTTTTGGCCAAACTCTTTATTAAAGAGATTGTTAAATTGCATGGGGTTGTACTTCTATTGTTAGTGATCGTGATCCATTGTTTACTAGTGGATTTTGGAAGAGTCTTCAAAAAGCATTAGGAACGAAGCTTAATTTTAGCACCGCTTATCATCCCCAGTCCGATGGACAAACCGAGCGTGTGAATCAAACTCTTGAAGATCTTCTTCGTGCTTGTGTGCTTGATTTTGGTGGAGGTTGGGAAGATCATATTTCACTTGTTGAATTTTCCTATAATAATAGCTTCCAATCTAGTATTGGTATGGCACCTTTTGAGGCACTCTATGGAAGGCCATGCCGATCTCCTTCTTGTTGGCCGGTGAGAAGCTGGTTTTAGGTCAAGATTTTATTCGGGATTCTACAGAAAAGATTGATCTTATTCGTCATAGGATGAAAGAAGCCCAGAGTAGACAAAAATCCTATGCCGATAACCGGAGAAGGAAGTTAGAATTTTCTGTGGGAGATCTTGTGTTTATTCGTGTTTCACCAATGAAAGGTGTTGTACGTTTCAGTCGATCGAGAAAACTTGCGCCTCGATATATTGGGCCATTTCCTATCACCGAACGTATTGGTTCCATGGCTTATCGCCTTTTATTACCGGCTCAGTTTTCTACTATGCATGACATGTTTCACGTTTCTCAACTTCGGAAATGTCTTCGAGATTCCGATTCTATTCTTGATCCCGGTGTTGTGGAAGAGATTGAAGTTTCGCCTAATTTAACTTATGAGCAACATCCTATTCGTATCGTTGCTTCGGAAGTCAAACGACTTCGAAATAAAGATGTTCCACTTGTTAAAGTTCAATGGTCTTCAAATCCTAAGGATTGTTCTTGGGAATCTAGAGAGTACATCGAGCGTACACATCCGGACTTACTTTCTCGTGCTCTTTGAGGTGAACTTCTTATTTCAAACTTCTTTTGTGTTGAATATGCTTTTATGGTTGTTACTATATATCTTCTTCTTGTAATATTGCGAGGACGCAATTTCTTTAAGGAGGGGAGTCTGTAACAACCCGCATATTTATCGATTTTATATTTAAATATTTTATTTAAATATTTTATCGTTAGTCGGATTTTAGTCCGAAAAGCTACTTTTTGCATACGGTCGAATTAGGGCTCGGGACCACTCCCATTGAGTTTAAAATGCCGTTTGCGACCTTTTTGAGTATAAGCTTCGATATGTTTGGAGAAAGTTGATTTCTGCTACTTTTTACTTTGGGTTTTGTTTTTGGGCTCAGCCCTATGTTAACTTATACTCCAAAACTGAACCACTCTCCCCATTCTCCCTTACTTCTTTCTCTTTTCAGTTTTCTTAGCTTTAATGGTGGGAGAGATTGGAAATAAAACTCCAAAACCCTAGTTTCTCTTGCAAATCAAATTCCTAGCTCCAAACTCAAGAAGAACCCATTGGTAAACTTCTCTTCTTCTTCTCCAACTTATTCTCTTACCAATTTCAGAAATTCCTAAACCTAATTTCGGGAATGTTCTTGTTTTTGAGCTTAGATTCAAGCTCAATTGAGTTGTGTTGAAGAGAGGTTGATTCTCCAATTGCTTTCAAGCTTCTTCTTGTTTGATTTTGAGAAAAGGTGAGATTTTTATCTCACATCTATGACTATAATTATCTTTGGTTGTTGGTATGAATTCCTAACACTTCTTCATGTGCATTTGCTCTCGATTTGGATTAGTTTTGTGAATATTCCAATTTTTGGGTTTTTAAGTCAAATTTGTGTGAAATCCTTTTATGGATGTTTGATCATGCTTTTAGTGATGCACCGAGGAGCATATAGGGCCGGGTTGCCGATTGGCATAAACCCTTAGAGCCAATGTTCGTCCGGTTGCATTTTGGAAGAGTTTGCTCTTCATTTGAATAAGGCTGAAAAATAGCCCAGGCATGATTCTGTCGACTGAAAACTCTGTTCAGTCGACTGAACCTGAAACCCGAGAGTTTCCAGGCATGATTCAGTCGACTGAAAAACTCTGCACAGTCGACTGAAACTGGAAACAGAAAGTTTCCTGAACCTGGAAAATTTCCAGGTACAGGGTCAGTCGACTGAAAAACTTTGTTCAGTCGACTGAACCTGCTGTTTGAGTCCAATTTGCCTTTTTGGATTGAAATTCCAATTTAAATCGATTCGTGATAATCCTATTTGTTGTTATCATCTATTATGACTCTGATGACTCTTTTTAGGGATTTTTGAATATCCATTTCGATGGATCCTTTATCGATTTCGTTGGATTTTATTCACGTCTTCGTGTGTGAATTTTTGTGATTGATTGTTCTTACAATCTTCTTCGTGATTTGTCACTTTAAAAATATAAAGGTTTTCCATACTAGTGGTAAATATCAAAACTCTTTCCTCAAACGATTTCAATACTATTTTAATACCAAATTCGTTTATAAAACCGTTTTCCAATCTATTAGTATATACAAACCTTTACCTCACTCGTATGAGAAATCTAATTAAACGGCTTAGTAAAACAAGTGGTATGAAACGCTTGCGTTTACTTTGTCGGTTAATTCTTGGACTTGTTCGATTGAATCTCTTGTGACAATTTTCTAGTGGAGATTTACAGTTTGTTCGTAAATATTTAAGTTAAGCAAGTGGTTATGGGACATGAAGCTAAACTCATATATTTACTAGCTTAGTGTAATCGACACTTCTCGTTGATCATGACGATCATCTTTGTGATTTAGACTAGCAATGTGTGATGTCTCTTTGTCTGCGAGGGAGACTAAACCCCGTTTTGTGGAGTTTCGACTCAATTTGTGATGGGGTAGCAACCCATGGTCTTCGGGCTTTTGTGGAGCTTCGGCTCAATTTGTGATGGTTAGCGACCATGGAATTAGCGTTCCGTTTGTGATACACGTGTTGGTGGGCTTTATGCTCCCGTTTGTGATAGGCCTCCCCCCTTTGTGATTTCTGGATTTCTTGTGTAGATTCCTAGAATTTGTGTTTCACCAATTTTCGTGATTTCCATTGATAAGTTTTATCAATATTTGTGCATTGGTGAATTTGTGTGTCATTGACTTTAGGGATTTCTGGATTTCTTGTGTAGTCTTCTGGAATTTGTGTGTCATTGACTTTTGTGATTGACATTGATATTATCTTTATATTTATGGTATGGTGAACGAAATAAGGAGTATGACGTTTCTTTGATTCTTGTGTAGATTTGGTGACATTGATTAATCTCTTGATGATTATCAACTAAGTGTATATATATATATATATATATATATATATATATATATATATATATCATAGCTTGGCATTGTGATTATTATGTGTTTAGTCATATCTCTTATTCTATATCGTTTCATCTGATATTTATAGTTAGACTGATCTGTTTATTATCTTCTTATTAAATAATACTCGGGTCAGACCGAGATGTTACAGGTGCTTCTGCTTGACTTCCCATCCGGGATTAACTCCTTGACTTTTGGGTTAACTACTTAGATTAGTAGTTATTTTGTTGTATACATTTGAGATATAGACTCCTTAATGTATACTTATTCTTTTGTGTAGTTCGTGCAACTATTCTTTTGTGATATTGTGGATCTTTTTAGACCACTACTCTGATGTACACTTTCTAGTGTAATATTCATATCTTATTCCGCCTTTGTGATATGAATTGTCTGTGACTGATTTGTGTTATGCTTATTTCTATATTTGTTTTCCGAAGGATTTATATAGCCACCGTGTAGTAGCTTTGAGTTTGTGTCGGTGTGTCGGATTTCCTCTTGAAATGGAATGCATGTTATATTATCTGACATATCGGTGCTCGCGCAAAGAAATTACATGGATGGTCGCTCCTCAACAGCCTTATTCTCCGTGCTAGTCGACAGCATTCACCGTAATGTTCTTGGCTACCGTGGGTATAGAGGTGGGGCGTCACAATTACATTAGTCAAGAACTTCATCATATATTTTTTTTAGATTTTTCTTAGGACTTTGAATTTTTAGCTTTTGATTTGATTTGCAATTGGATCTGGATCTAGAGTTTGTTTTGTCTGTCATTGAGGAGGAGAGAGTTGAGATGTACGTACATACAAATGAGAATTAGGCAGGCTAGGGGTTATAGCAGGATATTTATAGGCAGAATTGAAAATAGAAAAGATGGACAAACAGATATACGCGCTAACGCCAAATTGGCCCAAAAAGCCCGTTTTGACTCGGGAACGAAATTGGGTCAATCCATATATCAAAATAGATGTTTTAAAATATTTTAAACGCAATGGAAAAGGTTTCAGGTTCAAATTGCATCGTATGAAGTAGTTATGCTAAAATCAATATTTTTCAAATTGATTTCAATTGATTTCAATTAAATCGATTTCAAGGCGTTTCTTGTTCGTACGATAAAACGACAAGTCCGATCGTTACGAAACTTGAAACCCTACAATAATCCACCGATACGGATCCGATGAAACTGGTTTCATCAAAATCTGAGTCAGTGGCCAAAATGGCTATTTTTATATTAATTAAATAAATAAAAATTTAGTCAATTTAATCAAATTTTTAATTTAAATTCGAAAATAACCAATTCTTATCATTTTAAATTTTCCAATCCTTTACAATGATTTAAACCAAATTTAACTGTCAAATTAGAGTTGATTTATTTATAAATTTCAATATTTATTCTCAATTTCATCAAATTCAACATTATAAATTTAATCTCAAATAAATCTATTAAATTCACTTCCATTCTATTATTCAGTTTATTGATGTCAAATTGATGAAATTAACATTGGTTCCATACCTATAACATTAAAAACTCCAATTTAAACTAAATTTTCAATTAATGTAATAATTCAATATTTAATTTCATTCATTTGCAACTAATCCAATTATTATAAATTGAATAAATTAAACCACTATTTAAATTCAAATTCTATAATTCATAAATTTTATCATCTTGTATTACTTAAGAAATTTAGAAATCCTTTAAAACCAATTCCCATATCAATTTTAAAGTAAATTAATTCACCAATTATAGTATTTACTTCAATTTCTTAAAATAATCCCTTTATTATAAATTGAATCCAATTTATTTTAATAAGTTTCAAATAAAACGGATTAGATTCAATTCCAACCCTTAAATTTACACTTAAGTTTAGGTTATATTCAATTTATAGCGTATTACTTTCTTAGTTATTACTTTACATATTTCCCGAATTAATTTCTCAATTAAATTAATTTGAACTTATTTCCCAATCCACCAATTACTACTTAGAATAAATTTACGCTTCTATTAATTTACATTCACACTTCCGTTACTATATTAATAATTATTAAAGTAACGTTTATTATCAATAACAACATTATAATCACTCAACATTTAAATGAACTTTATTTCCAATAAATTCATTGACCAATTAATTAGGTAAATTATAATAGTTGCTATCCTACCCTTAAATTTATTTACAAATAACATACTACCTAATTGCATTCACTTATGTTCTATCCAAACATACATTTAGATTTTATTTCCATTAACTAATTAATAGCTATTAACAATTTACTTCCATTTGTACAGTTGCAATTCATTTTGGTTATTATTTCATTAATACTATTTCCAATTTTATTTCTTTCAGTATTAATTACACAATCATATTTAAATAACAAATTATAATGTTTTCCACTATTTCTATTTACACTCCATTATAACCTAAATAATCATTTCAATCAAATTTGAATTGCATTAAATTGGTTATTCATCAACTACCATTTGCATTACTACCTTAATTCACATATAGTATCAGTTTTATCAATATATTAATACATATGTAAATTAAATTCTTGTTTTTAAATTACTTATTTTAAATTTTATCCAAGTGCAACAATTAACACTATTTCTTTATTGAGATTTCACTTAAATTTTCAACAATTAGGTTTAATAACCATTTCTACCATTCATTATTAATATTTATTTCAATGTACATTATAAATTTTTTATTCCTTCCTAACTTAATTTCGAAAATCTAATTAATTTAACCAATTTTATTTATCAAAATTTACGGGTCGTTACACTCTCCCCCATTCAAAACTTTTCGTCTCCGAAAAGGAAAAAAAGGAAAAGAAGAATTAAGAAATCAATATCTCTTATTCAAAATATTAATTTTATAAAAAATTAAATTTAAAAAATTAATTAATTTGATAAAATGTATCAGTTTATAATCATTAAATCTTTTTATACTTAAAGTTATAAAGTTTGGAAAACATTTTTTTTCAAAATATTTCTAAGTCCAAAATTTACGGAAATTTCGGCAGAGTCTCTTTTGTACGGGGAGGCTCGGGAGAAAATATAATATCCAACATAATAATATACAACATATATTTTTCAAAATAATATATATCCCAACATGGGAAAATAATATAATAATGCTATAACCCGTAATCCAAAAACGTACCTATTTGTCGGGCAATTAACGCTTATTTTATGGAACCAAAAGTAGTAGCAATTGCTTCCCTACCTTGCATTTCACTTATATAATCCAAAAAGGTTAACAATTATATAAGATGAAATATTTAAAGTGGTTTCAATCATCAACAAATAAATCAATACAACATCAAACACTTGCAATAAGGCATACAACCATAAAATCAATCATTCATTCATATCAAATAAAACAACTTGTTGTTCGGGTTCACAACTTTAAATTGTACAGAATGAAGATTAAACTACTATGTGTACCCTTCACTCAACAGTCTTAGGTGAAACTAAATAGATTATTCATACATCTAAACAATTTTAAAGTTTCCTTACCCAAACAATCATAAACCAAAACAAACAACCATTTAAAAAATATTTCCATTTCATTCTTATTAATTTCATTTCATACATTTGTTGTTTGATTTCCATTTTATTTATAAAATGATTTATCTTTTTAATTTACATTTATTTATAAAAAACTTTTAATTTCATTTACTCATTCCATGTTTGTTTCAATTATTTTCACTTATTACTTAGAATTATTCATTTCCATTAACTCAGGTCATGCCAGTTCCTTTTATTTCATTATAATTATTCATTCATTTATTATTGCATGACCTCATTTATTTACATTCATTTATCAATAGTATTCATGTCATTCAATTTCATAGCATTTCCATTTTATTTACTTAAGTTTATAATCATCTATTTGTAATACTTACCTTTAATTATATTTACTTATAGTAAAAATTTCAATTATAACTTAAGTTTATAACATTAAACTCTCATTTATAACAGCAAATTAATTGAATACTTTCATTACCTCAAGCTTTACTTGTAAGATTTCCCATTACATTTTCTTATTAACATTGTAACTTTTTCTTATATGGTAAGTTATATATATGCTTTAAGAATGTAATTGAAAATTATACAAATTTATCTCATTTCTTTTAATTTAGTCTAATATTCAGTAATTTAGAGGTTCAATAATTATATCCTTTGCTTTTATTGATTATAAATTTCAACTTTCCTGTTATTTCATTTATAACCTATCATTTAATCTCTTATTTTAATTAGAGGTTTCAATTATAAATTAGTCACATTTCATTTCACTACAATAATTGAAACTATTAATTAACTAGAAATTACAACCAAATGCCAGGTTTAGTTTTAAATCATTTTAAAGATAATAGATAAAGGTTTATACTTAAACTTATATATAATCATAATAATATGTAACAACCCGCATATTTATCGATTTTATGTTTAAATATTTTATTTAAATATTTCATCATTAGTCGGATTTTAGTCCGAAAAGCTACTTTTTGCATACGGTCGAATTAGGACTCGGGACCACTCTCATTGAGTTTAAAATGCCGCTTGCGACCTTTTTGAGTATAAGCTTCGATATGTTTGGAGAAAGTTGATTTTTGCTACTTTTCACTTTGGGTTTGGTTTGGGCTCAGCCCTATGTTAACTTATGCTCAAATCTGAGCCACTTTTCCCCACTCACCCTCATTCTCTTCTCATTTCAGTTTTTAGAGTATTAATGGTGGGAGAGATTGGAAATTAAAACTCCAAAACCCTAGTTTCTCTTGCAAATCAAATTCCTAGCTCCAAACTCAAGAAGAACCCATTGGTAAGCTTCTCTCCTTCTTCTCCAACTTATTCTCTTACCAATTTCAGAAATTCCTAAACCTAATTTCGGGAATGTTCTTTTTTTGAGCTTAGATTCAAGCTCAATTGGATTGTGTAGAAGAGAGGTTGATTCTCCATTTGCTTTCAAGCTTCTTCTTGTTTGATTTTGGTAAAAAGGTGAGATTTTTATCTCACATCTATGACTATAATTATCTTTGGTTGTTGGGTATGAATTCCTAACACTTCTTCATGTGCATTTGCTCTTGATTTGGATTGGTTTTGTGAATATTCCCATTTTTGAGTTTTTAAGTCAATTTGTGTGAGAATCCTTTTATGGATGTTTGATCATGCTTTTGGTGATGCATCGGGGAGCATATAGGGCCGGGTTGCCGATTGGCATAAACCCTTAGAGCCAATGTTCGTCCGGTTGCATTTTGGAAGAGTTTGCTCTTCATTTGAATAAGGCTGAAAAACAGCCCAGGCATGATTCAGTCGACTGAAAACTCTATTCAGTCGACTGAACCTGAAACCCGAGAGTTTCCAGGCATGATTCAGTCGATTGAAAAACTCTGCACAGTCGACTGAAACTGGAAACAGAAAGTTTTCTGAACCTGGAAAATTTCCAGGCACAGGGTCAGTCGACTGAAAACTCTGTTCAGTCGACTGAACCTGCTGTTTGAGTCCAATTTGCCTTTTTGGATTGAATTTCCAATTTAAATCGATTCGTGATGATCCTGTTTATTGTCATCATTTATTATCATCTTTGATGACTTATTTTCTTTGGGAATTTTATGTATATCCACTTCGATGGATCCTTTATCGATTTCATTGGATTTTTATTCACATCTTCGAATGTGATCTTTGTGATTGATTGTTTCTACAATCCCGCTTGTGCTTTGTCACTTTAAAAATATAAAGGTTTTCTATACTAGTAGTAAATATCAAAACTCTTTCCTCAAATGATTTCAACACTATTTTAATACCAAATTCGTTTTCTTAAACCGTTTTCCAATCTATTAGTATCTACAAACCTTTACCTCACTCGTATGAGAAATCTAATTAAACGACTTAGTAAAACGAGTGGTATGAAACGCTTGCGTTTACTTTGTCGGTTAATTCTTGGACTTGTTCGATTGAACCTCTTGTGACAATTTTATAGTGGAGATCTACAGTTTGTTCGTAAATATTTAAGTTAAGCAAGTGGTTATGGGACATGAAGCTAAACTCATATATTTATTAGCTTAGTGTAATTGACACTTCTCGTTGATCATGACGATCATCTTTGTGATTTAGACTAGCAGTATGCGATGTCTCTTTGTCTGCGAGGGAGACTAAACCCCGTTTTGTGGAGTTTCGACTCAAATTGGTGGGGTAGCAACCCATGGTCTTCGGGCCGTTTGTGGAGCTTCGGCTCAATTTGTGATGGTTAGCAACCATGGAATTAGCATTCCGTTTGTGATACACGTGTTGGTGAGCTTTATGCTCCCGTTTGTGATAGGCTTTCCCCCCTTTGTGATTTCTGGATTTCTTGAGATGGTTTCTAGAATTTGTGTTTCACCAATTTTTGTGATTTCTATTGATAAGCCTTATCGATATTTGTGCATTGGTGAATTTGTGTGTCATTGACTTTAGTGATTTCTGGATTTCTTGTGTAGTCTTCTGGAATTTGTTTGTCATTGACTTTTGTGATTGACATTGATATTATCGTCAATATTTATGGTTTGGTGAACGAAATAAGGAGTATGACGTTTCTTTGATTCTTGTGTAGATTTGGTGACATTGATTAATCGGATTGATGATTTTCAACTAATTATATATATCACAGCTTGGCATTGTGATTATTATGTGTTTGGTCATATCTCTTATTCTATATCATTTCATCTGATATTTATAGTTAGACTGATCCGTTTATTATTTTCTTATTAAATAATACTCGGGTCAGACCGAGATATTGCAGGTGCTTCTGCTTGACTTCTCCCCTGGGATTGACTTCTCTGACTTTTGGCAAACTACTTAAATTAGTAGTTTATTTTGTTATGTACACTTGAGATATAGACTCATTGTTGTATTCTTTTGTATAGCACGTGTTGCTATTCTTTTGTATTATTGTGGATCTTTTTGACCACTACTCTGATATACACTTCCATGTGTTAATTATATATTCATATCTTCTTCCGCCTTTGTGATATGAATTATCTGTGACTGATTTGTGTTATGCTTATTTCTATATTTGTTTTCCGAAGGATTTATATTGCCACCGTGTAGTAGCTTTGAGTTTGTGTCGGTATGTCGGATTTCCTCTTGAAATAGAATGCATGTTATATTATCTGACATATCGGTGCTCGCGCAAAGAAATTACACGGATGGTCGCTCCTCAACAGCCTTATTCTCCGTGCTAGTCGACAGTATTCACCGTAATGTTCTTGGCTAGCGTGGGTATAGAGGTGGGGCGTCACAGCTTGGTATCAGAGCCAAACTTCGGAACAATATGGAATATTATAACAAGGATCATCATCCTAAGCTTAGGAGTCGTGCTTTAGGATTTTATTCGGGTCTACGTACCGTCCTATCCTATTTTCATTTATGATTCCTTGTTTTGTCTATCAAGATTGCTTGATATTTATTTTGAGAATAACTTTTCTCCTTCTTTCTTTTCTAAAGGAAGGGAAATGGTTAGTTCTAGCAGTCCTAGCGCTGGTCAATCCAGTAGACCTTCTCTGGAGGACGCATTCATGACTGCCCAACAACTTTTGGATCTTGTAAAGAATCAAGAGTTTATCTGTGCTTTGAGTAAGAACCCCGATATGGTTCTACCTTTGAAACTTGAAGTTTCTTTCAATCATCTTGTGGATGTTATTCTTCTTCATGAAGAGGTTGGTAAAGGAAGTGTTTGTGATGTTGGGACTTCCAAGAAGAGGCATATTAAGTTCAAGAGCCTTAATCCCAATAAGAGAGTGAAGCAAACTACTTTTGTAGCAGAGACTCCAATCCCTTATCGTGGAGGATGCTACAATTGTAATTCTAGGGACCACTATGCAAAGGAGTGTCTGGAGCCACTCTTTTATCGCTATTGCAGAAATACAGGTCGTCATATTTCTGTCTGCCCCATACTTCAAAGCAAGAAGAAGGTGGAACAAGAAACTTCGGTAGCCAAGACTCCTACCCCAAGTCGTAAACAATGCTACAATTGTGGTTCCACGGACCATTATGTAATTAAGTGCCCGAAACCCCTCTATTTCCGCTATTGCAAAGGCTTGGGTCATTACTTATCTACATGTCCCAAACTCCCTTGCAAGAGGGAGGGAAAGTCGAAAGTCGTGCAAGCCCCTTGTGACACTTCTCTTGGTCAAGGTATTTCTTATTCAATCCATGATGACATTTGCTTTGTGATTATCTTGTTCGTGTTCTTTTTGATATGGGTTCCACCTCACTATTTTATATCAAAAGAACTTGTTGATTCTTTCCCTTTAAACAATTTTAGGCTTGATGTCTTCCTTGAGAATTGCGAATCCGGATGGTAGATCCGCAACACTCAATTTGCTTTCTATTGATGTCGAAATTATTTTATGTGATTTTTCTTTCCGAGCCGATATTTATACTTAGGCTTCGGGATTGATTTGTGTTAAAGGATTGGCTTTATCATTATGAAGCCATATCCTTTGTCCCTAGTGGACTATTCATCTTCGACATTTTCTATCTGTTAAGCAGATTTCTATTCTTCTTGTGATTCCGATTTCAAATTTTTGAAGGCCTCATTTTATTCTTTAAGCCCGCATGATGAAGAAAGTGTTGTTTCTCTCATTCATGTAGTTTGAGAATTTTCCGGTAATTTTGAGTTTGTCTTAGAATTATCTCCTAAGAAATCTTTTGTGTGGTGATAAGGTCTTTCTAGTTCGACCTTGCCACCGATTTTCGTTTGGGTACGAGTTGCGGGAGTTAGCATTCCACTTACCGCATTCCGCACTCGTTACGACTCTTATGAATGACTTATTATGTCATTCGATTCGTCTAGCTTATTTCATCCATTTTATTAATCGAGTATTCTATGAATATTTCAGTGAGACTATTCTTGAATTTATTGATTTTGGATGAAAATAGAAATTTAAAATTTTGAAAATCTTTTTCATAAGATTTATTTATAAGTACAATTTGATTTTTTTGTTCTTAAAACGAACAAAGAATATTCTTAGAAGTTTTTGAGAAACTTACTTATCCTATGGAATATGATTTTGTGATTGTATTGCCCATTTAGTGTTTTAAGAATTCTGGTCGATGCGCTTGATCAACGTTATCGATAGGAATCTCCTAAACGCTTTGATGAGACAGTCAGACACGATATATTGACTTGTAAAAATGTAAATTTTTGTAGAAAGATTATTACATAAAAATAAAAATGTAATTTTGAAAGTTTTAACTTTTCGGGAAAGAGGATTATTTAAAAGAACTCTTCCTTTCGATACTCTTATTCTTGTGATTCCTGAAGGGGAACCAAGACTTTGCTATTTGTACCGATACTAGTCGTATTGGTTTGGATGTCATTCTCTTGCAAAGAAGAACGTGTTATTGCTTATGCTTCTACGCAATTAAAGCCTGCTGAGACTAGATATGCCACTCATGATTTAGAGCTCGCAGCTATTGTTTTTGCTCTTCGGATTTGGCGTCATTATCTTTTAGGAGAGAAATTTGTTCTATATACCGATCATAAGTCCTTGAAGTATTTATTCTCTCAAAAGGAACTTAATTTGCGTCAACAGCGTTGGCTCGAATTTCTTGCACCATATGATCTTGATATTCTTTATACTCCCGGTAAGGGTAATCGTGTCGCCGATGCTCTTAGCCGTAAACAACAAGCTGTTGTTTCTATGATGATATCCGAATGGAACGATCTCGAGATCTTATCCACTTGTGAGATTCGAGAGCGTGTTCCCGATTTATGTTCATCTCTTGCTTTATGTAGCCTTGAGGCTCATCCTTCTCTTTTAGACCGCATTCTTGAAGCTCAAGGGTTAGATCCTGAATTGGCTCTTCTTGGCCAAAATATTAGGGATAAAATTGATATTGAAGGATTGAAAGACTTTGATATCAATTCTCGTGGCGGCATTCGGAAATTTGGTAGACTTGTCGTGCCAAATATTGGTGATCTTCGTAAAGATATTTTAGAAGATTCTCATCGTTCTAAATTAACCATTCATCCCGGTAGTAGTAAAATGTACGCGGATATGAAGCGACTTTATTATTGAAAGGGAATGAAACTTGACATCGCTAACTTCGTTAAGCGTTGCATAACTTGCCAACTCGTTTAGGCCGTGCATCAAAGGCCCGGTAGGTTATTGCAACCTTTAGAAATTCCAATTTGGAAGTGGGACCAGATTTCCATGGATTTTATAGATGGCCTTCCCCGTTCTTGTTCGGGTCATGATAGCTTATGGGTGATTGTTGATAGACTTGCTAAATCCGCCCATTTTATTCCCATTCGGTCTAACCGAACCGTTCCTCTATTGGCCAAGCTCTTTGTTAAAGAGATTGTTAAATTACATGGAGTTCCTACTTCTATTGTTAGCGACCGTGATCCATTGTTTACTAGTGGATTTTGGAAGAGTCTTCAAAAAGCTTTGGGAATGAAGCTCAATTTTAGCACCGCTTATCATCCCCAGTCCGATGGACAAACCGAGCGTGTGAATCAAACTCTTGAAGATCTTCTTCGTGCATGTGTTCTTGATTTTGGTGGAAGTTGGGAAGATCATATTTCACTTGTTGAATTTTCCTATAATAATAGCTTCCAATCTAGTATTGGTATGGCACCTTTCGAGGCACTCTACGGAAGGCCATGCTGATCTCCTTCTTGTTGGCTTGAGGCCGGTGAGAAGCTGGTTTTAGGTCCAGATTTTATTCGTGATTCCACAGAGAAAATTGAACTTATTCGACATAGGATGAAAGAAGCCAAGAGTAGACAAAAATCCTATGCCGATAACCGGAGAAGGAAATTAGAATTTTCTGTGGGAGATCTTGTGTTCATTCGTGTTTCACCTATGAAAGGTGTTGTACGTTTCAGTCAATCGGGAAAACTAGCGCCTCGATATATTGGGCCATTTCCTATCACCGAACGTATTGGTTCCATGGCTTATCGCCTTTTATTACCGGCTCAATTTTCTGCTATGCACGACGTGTTTCACGTTTCTCAACTTCGGAAATGTCTTCGAGATTCCGATTCTGTTCTTGAGCCCGTTGTTGTGGAAGAGATTGAAGTTTCGCCTAATTTGACTAATGAGCAACATCCTATTCGTATCATTGCTTCGGAAGTCAAACGACTTCGAAATAAGGATGTTCCGCTTGTTAAAGTTCAATGGTCTTCAAATCCTAAGGATTGTTCTTGGGAATCTAGAGAGTACATCGAGCAAACACATCCGGACTTACTTTCTCGTGCTCTTTGAGGTGAACTTCTTATTTCAAACTTCTTTTGTGTTGAATATGCTTTTATGGTTGTTACTATATATCTTCTTATTGTAATATTGCGAGGACGCAATTTCTTTAAGGAGGGGAGTCTGTAACAACCCGCATATTTATCGATTTTATGTTTAAATATTTATTTAAATATTTCATCATTAGTCGGATTTTAGTCCGAAAAGCTACTTTTTGCATACGGTCGAATTAGGACTCGGGACCACTCCCATTGAGTTTAAAATGCCGTTTGCGACCTTTTTGAGTATAAGCTTCATATGTTTGGAGAAAGTTGATTTTTGCTACTTTTCACTTTGGGTTTGGTTTGGGCTCAGCCCTATGTTAACTTATGCTCAAATCTGAGCCACTTTTCCCCACTCACCCTCATTCTCTTCTCATTTCAGTTTTTAGAGTATTAATGGTGGGAGAGATTGGAAATTAAAACTCCAAAATCCTAGTTTCTCTTGCAAATCAAATTCCTAGCTCCAAACTCAAGAAGAACCCATTGGTAAGCTTCTCTCCTTCTTCTCCAACTTATTCTCTTACCAATTTCAGAAATTCCTAAACCTAATTTCGGGAATGTTCTTGTTTTGAGCTTAGATTCAAGCTCAATTGGGTTGTGTTGAAGAGAGGTTGATTCTCCATTTGCTTTCAAGCTTCTTCTTGTTTGATTTTGGTAAAAAGGTGAGATTTTTATCTCACATCTATGACTATAATTATGTTTGGTTGTTGGGTATGAATTCCTAACACTTCTTCATGTGCATTTGCTCTTGATTTGGATTGGTTTTGTGAATATTCCCATTTTTGAGTTTTTAAGTCAATTTGTGTGAAAATCCTTTTATGGATGTTTGATCATGCTTTTGGTGATGCATCGGGGAGCATATAGGGTCGGGTTGCCGATTGGCATAAACCCTTAGAGCCAATGTTCGTCCGGTTGCATTTTGGAAGAGTTTGCTCTTCATTTGAATAAGGCTGAAAAACAGCCCAGGCATGATTCAGTCGACTGAAAACTCTGTTCAGTCGACTGAACCTGAAACCCGAGAGTTTCCAGGCATGATTCAGTCGACTGAAAAACTCTGCACAGTCGACTGAAACTGGAAACAGAAAGTTTTCTGAACCTGGAAAATTTCCAGGCACAGGGTCAGTCGACTGAAAACTCTGTTCAGTCGACTGAACCTGCTGTTTGAGTCCAATTTGCCTTTTTGGATTGAATTTCCAATTTAAATCGATTTGTGATGATCCTGTTTATTGTCATCATTTATTATCATTTTTGATGACTTATTTTCTTTGGGAATTTTAGGTATATCCACTTCGATGGATCCTTTATCGATTTCATTGGATTTTTATTCACATCTTCGAATGTGGTCTTTGTGATTGATTGTTTCTACAATCCCCCTTGTGCTTTGTCACTTTAAAAATATAAAGGTTTTCTATACTAGTAGTAAATATCAAAACTCTTTCCTCAAATGATTTCAACACTATTTTAATACCAAATTCGTTTTCTTAAACCGTTTTCCAATCTATTAGTATCTACAAACCTTTACCTCACTCGTATGAGAAATCTAATTAAACGACTTAGTAAAACGAGTGGTATGAAACGCTTGCGTTTACTTCGTCGGTTAATTCTTAGACTTGTTCGATTGAACCTCTTGTGACAATTTTATAGTGGAGATCTACAGTTTGTTCGTAAATATTTAAGTTAAGCAAGTGGTTATGGGACATGAAGCTAAACTCATATATTTACTAGCTTAGTGTAATTGACACTTCTCGTTGATCATGACGATCATCTTTGTGATTTAGACTAGCAGTGTGCGATGTCTCTTTGTCTGCGAGGGAGACTAAACCCCGTTTTGTGGAGTTTCGACTCAAATTGGTGGGGTAGCAACCCATGGTCTTCGGGCCGTTTGTGGAGCTTCGGCTCAATTTGTGATGGTTAGCAACCATGGAATTAGCATTCCATTTGTGATACACGTGTTGGTGAGCTTTATGCTCCCGTTTGTGATAAGCCTTCCCCCCTTTGTGATTTCTGGATTTCTTGAGATGGTTTCTAGAATTTTTGTTTCACCAATTTTCGTGATTTCTATTGATAAGCCTTATCGATATTTGTGCATTGGTGAATTTGTGTGTCATTGACTTTAGTGATTTCTGGATTTCTTGTGTAGTCTTCTGGAATTTGTTTGTCATTGACTTTTGTGATTGACATTGGTATTATCGTCAATATTTATGGTTTGGTGAACGAAATAAGGAGTATGACGTTTCTTTGATTCTTGTGTAGATTTGGTGACATTGATTAATCGGATTGATGATTTTCAACTAATTATATATATCACAGCTTGGCATTGTGATTATTATGTGTTTGGTCATATCTCTTATTCTATATCGTTTCATCTGATATTTATAGTTAGACTGATCCGTTTATTATTTTCTTATTAAATAATACTCGGGTCAGACCGAGATGTTACAAGTGCTTCTGCTTGACTTCTCCCCTGGGATTGACTTCTCTGACTTTTGGCAAACTACTTAAATTAGTAGTTTTTTTTGTTATATACACTTGAGATATAGACTCATTGTTGTATTCTTTTCTATAGCACGTGTTGCTATTCTTTTGTATTATTGTGGATCTTTTTGACCACTACTCTGATATACACTTCCATGTGTTAATTATATATTCATATCTTCTTCCGCCTTTGTGATATGAATTATCTGTGACTGATTTGTGTTATGCTTATTTCTATATTTGTTTTCCGAAGGATTTATATTGCCACCGTGTAGTAGCTTTGAGTTTGTGTCGGTATGTCGGATTTCCTCTTGAAATAGAATGCATGTTATATTATCTGACATATCGGTGCTCGCGCAAAGAAATTACACGGATGGTCACTCCTCAACAGCCTTATTCTCCGTGCTAGTCGACAGTATTCACCGTAATGTTCTTGGCTAGCGTGGGTATAGAGGTGGGGCGTCACATAATAAATCTCTTTTTTTCTTTTTTTCTTCAAACAAATCTGTAGTAAACTACTACAGTGGCCTTCCCACTTCCAAACTCGAAAATGAATGTCGATGATGCGTGCACTCATCACCGAAATTATTTTCCAGCGACAGAGAGGGAGTATAACTTTATCTTTCCAAAATTTCTTTTAACAAAAAATTTCTTTCAAATTATATTGAAATACTTATATCAGAAAATCTTTCTTTTAATAATAATATTATTATTTTTCAAAATCATTCAAAAGAAATTTCAAAACCCCGGAACTTAAGTTCTAAATTTCCAATTTTATTTAATTTATTTTAAATCTTATTTCGACTATTAATTATAAATTTATTACCTAACAACCAATATATTGCAACCAAATATATATTTATCATTTAAAAATTTATTTTATACATAAAAAATATAATAGGCAAAATTATTTCATTCACCTATATTAAAAACAAATATCGTGTCGGTCTGTCCTATTAAGTGTTTAGAAATCCCTATTGATGTCATAGCGTCCCATGCATCAACCAGAATTTATAAATACGAAACGGACACAATATTAAAACCTTTTTATAACACTAACAAATACGCTCTCTCATATATATACGCTCAGCGACTCTCATAGGGTATTAGTACCCTAATATAAAGAATCAGACCCCACAAAGCTAAGGTTTATTGCTAAACCTCGCTTTGATACCTTATGTAACATCCAGTCTTTTCGTACGCTTCAAATCGACACACGTGCCGATTCAAACCATACGGAAGGGCGGATTGTTATGGGGTAAATAAGAAAAATGGAGAAGAAAAAAAACAGAATCTCACAGCGGAAGGATAAAATATAATTATCAATATACAGTTCATAAAACTGATTACAAAACATTTGATTCTTCTTTATACAATAAATATCAGAGTTCGCATACTAATAAATATCAATGTAGTGGAATACGGTGTGTAGTGGAACCATAAAATATATAATAACAATAACAATGAAATCTTCGTCTTCTTCCTCCAGAAATAAAGTCTTCAAATCCTGAAACGCTCGGACTGACCCGGTTGAGTCAGAACTAAAAGATCTTATGTAAGTTAAATCAACAGAAACAAATATGAGTGCAGTAACGCAAGAGATGCTCAGGATTTACATCTCTTAAGGATCCGTTAAACTATTTACTATGTAGTTTATTTCGCTATTATAATAGTGTCTATAGTAAAATAAACTTACTTTTAAATAGTGTTAAGGAGTTACCCAATCTCCCCCTTAACACAATAATAGTCCCAGTAGTCCATCCAATATCAGCGCATCTCTAGATCGGGTGACTACCCTAAATATTCCACGGGCTACGGGAGAAAACCAAACTCGTACAAGGCGCGATAGGGTAGGTGACACGACACAACTAGGCAATGCCAGGGTAGATATACCAATTACGCATCCAAGCTGGTGGTAACGCGTAGCCGCAGCTACCGCCCACCTCGAGCCACACCCCCAAAAAGAAAAATCAAAAGTGGCCACCGAATCAATCCAAAAGTCAAAGTATAAAATCGAAGGGATGTGTCCGATCAAAGGTGCTACCTCAATTGGCCCGAGAATCGCTCCTGTTTTAGCCACCTTATTCCAACTCACGGGAGTTGGGTCCACGTATTTACCTTAAAGGAAACGCCGCGGCCATCCTACTTCATTCTAGAATCTCCACCGTGTACACAATTGTTAAAGTGGTTTCGGAGTTGGCAGAGAGTATGACAACTTCCGATCCTGGTCTCTTCAACAACCAAACGTTATTATAACACCGCGGTCTTTTCAAAATAGTTTATACTTTAAAACCAGAATATATTATCCCTTCCAAAACCATATAAATACGATATCGTTTATATTTTAAAATCCCAAATCAATATGATATCATACTCAAATATATCTTTCTCAAAAATCATACCACTTTAAATTTTATAATTTCTTGAAAACAAACATTTGAATTATAAACCTTCAAAACATAATACTTCGAAGTCCGTAGTTTTAAACCATAACTTCCAAAACTTAAATGGTTTGGATATTCAACTGTATATAAGTAAAGTGGTTTGATTTTAAAATTACTTTGTAAAGTAAATTAATTTCCACGACTTTACAATTTTATTCTCTTTAAAATTAAGTTTAAATCCATAAATTTTGAATTCACTTTCAGTTTCAATAAACAACTTCAATTTCAATATATTTCAAACTTTGCGTATTCAACAATTTCAAGCTAAGGTTGGAAATTTCTATCCAACAATTCGTTGTCCTATTATTTAGTTTTGAAATATTTCCATAATAAATCCATGATCATTTAAAATTAAACTCAAATTACTAACAACTAAATGTTTCCTTCAAATTTATTTATACTAGAAATATTCATTTAATTCATCTTCAATAAAAAGTCCAGTTATAAATATCATACTTTTAAAATTTCAAGTTTAATAAGTTTTACATCAACCTATGGAGTTTAATTCTTAAATAAGCTCAATTCCAAATAAATTTCCAATTCACTTTTCAATCTTAATTTATTTAAATCATTAAAACTCTATATATATACAATATCTTAGACATGTACTTAACCATATAGTATAAAATAATCAAACTCCATTATTCAACTTATTTATTTTTATTTAACAAATTTATATATAGCTTAAATTCAAAATTTTAACTATATATGTATATATAAAATAATATTTATATAATATTAAAATTTCATGTTTATTAAACCGTATCCTATCCAAACCATAGAAATCATTTTCAAAATATTTATATATATAGACCGACGGTGTCTGTATAAAATTTTCTATCCTATGGTCAAATGATACGGATATTTATCATTTCAATCCGCAATTTAAATAAAAATTACGGTTATATATCATTTCAAACCGCAATCCCGAATGAAATGAGATGCATAACAATTTGCATATTTTAACCATATAAAAATACCATAACCATTCATCCATTATCAATCATCAAACATTTATAAAATCATCATCCAATTCAAACAACCACATCAATAAATAACAATTAATTACTGATAGTTTATTTTTCAATAATGAATTAAATAACTGTTTAAATGGCAGTGTTAAATGCAATAAAAAAATAAATAACAAATTTAACTAGCAGTTTTTATATGCAATAAATAATGAACATAACAACTTAACTGGCAGTTTCCTATGCAATGAAAAATTAATTAACAATTTACTTTAATAAATTTAATTTAACTGGGATGATGATTAAAATATGCCAAACAACCATAAATATATTTCAAATCACATCATATATCAATTTAACAAACATAAGAAATTTTAGAAATTGTGAGTGGGTTCAAACACTTACCTTTTGAATTTAAATTGAATTGAAATCCAATTTAAACCCAAAAATTTGACGGCCTCCAAATTTGTCCAAACTAGCGCCAAAGTGTACGAAATTTTATTACGATCCTAACTAAAAAAATTGCGCGTGAAATGGAGTTTGTATGTAAGAGTTATAGCGATTATTGGGCTTGAATTCCAATATTAAAATAAACAAAAAAGAACACTTTCAATCCCACCTCACTGCCACGTCATCCATCTCCTAGTCACGCACAACTCTCCCAGCAACGCACTGAAACACGGCCCAAGCTTCATGCAACTAGAAAAACCCGCACCAGGAAGCTCGCCGCGCCCCCCTGATGGCTAGCCGCTCCATCACTGAACTCGCCGCTGCACACCACCCTGCCTCCACTTACCACGTCGACATAGATCTCGGCCGAACACTTGAACAGCCGCCACCAATTAAAACCCTAATCGAATTAATCACGACAATTAAGCCATTAATTCGCCAAACTAACCACATAGATCCACTCCCCTCAGTCCCCTCTGCAATACCCAGAAACGATTCGTCGAGTTAGATTTCGACGTGATGAACGGCCGAAACTTCTTCGATTTTTACCGGTCATATGATGAACCAAAACGAAAAACGAACAGGACCAATGAATTACACTAGTCGAGAACTTCAACATATATATTTTTTTTAGATTTTTCTGAGGACTTTGAATTTTTAGCTTTTGATTTGATTTGCAATTGGATCTGGATCTGGATCTAGAGTTTCTTTTGTCTACCATTGAGGAGGAGAGAGTTGAGATGTACGTATAGACAAATGAGAATTAGGGAGGCTAGGGGTTATAACAGGATATCTATAGGCAGAATTGAAAATAGAAAAGATGGATAACTAGATATACGCGCTAACGCCAAAGTGGCCCAAAAATCCCATTTCGACTCCGAAACGAAATTGGGTCAATCCATGTATCAAAATAGATGTTTTAAAATATTTTAAACGCAGTGGAAAAGGTTTCAGGTTCAAATTGCATCGTGTGAGGAAGTTATGCTAAAATCAATATTTTTCAAATTGCTTTCAAGCCGTTTCTCATTCGTACGATCAAACGACAAGTCCGATCGTTACGAAACTTGAAACCCAACAATAATCCACCGATACGGATCCGATGAAACTAGTTTCATCAAAATCCGAGTCAGTGGCCAAAATGGCTAGTTTTATATTAATTAAATAAATAAAAATTTAGTCAATTTAATCAAATTTTCAATTTAAATTCGAAAATTACCAATTCCTAACATTTTAAATTTTCCAATCCTTTACAATGATTTAAACCAAATTTAACTGTCAAATTAGAGTTGATTTATTTATTAATTTCAATATTTATTCTCAATTTCATTAAATTCAACATTACAAATTTAATCTCAAATAAATCTATTAAATTCACTTCCATTCTATTATTCAATTTATTGATGTCAAATTGATGAAATTAACATTGGCTCCATACCTATAACATTTAAAACTCCAATTTAAACTAAATTTTCAATTAACGTAATAATTGAATATTTAATTTAATTCATTTGCAACTAATCCAATTATTATAAATTGAATAAATCAAACCACTATTTAAATTCAAATTCTATAATTCATAAATTTTATCATCTTGTATTACTTAAGAAATTTAGAAATCCTTTAAAACCAATTCCCATATCAATTTTAAAGTAATTTAATTCACCAATTATAGTATTTACTTCAATTTCTTAAAATAATCCCTTTATTACAAATTGAATCCAATTTATTTTAATAAGTTTCAAATTAAACGGATTAGATTCAATTCCAACCCTTAAATTTACACTTAATTTTAGGTTATATTCAATTTATAACTATTACTTTCTTAGTTATTACTTTACATATTTCCCGTATTAATTTCTCAATTAACATAATTTGAACTTATTTTCCAATCCACCAATTACTACTTAAAATAAATTTACGCTTCTATTAATTTACATTCACACTTCCGTTACTATATTAATAATTATTAAAGTAATTTTTATTATCAATAACAACATTATAATCACTCAACATTTAAATGAACTTTATTTCCAATAAATTCATTGACCAATTAATTAGGTAAATTATAATAGTTGGTATCCTACCATTAAATTTATTTACAAATAACATACTACCTAATTGCATTCACTTATGTTCTATCCAAACATACATTTAGATTTTATTTCCATTAATTAATTAATATTTACATCCATTTATTAACAATTTACTTCCATTTGTACAGTTACAATTCATTTTGGTTATTATTTCATTAATACTATTTCCAATTTTATTTCTTTCAGTATTAATTACACAATCATATTTAATTAACAAATTATAATGTTTTCCACTATTTCTATTTACACTCCATAATAACCTAAATAGTCGTTTCAATCAAATTTGAATTGCATTAAATTGGTTATTCATCAACTGCCATTTGCATTACTACCTTAATTCACATATAGTTACAGTTTTATCAATATATTAATACATATGTAAATTAAATTCTTGTTTCCAAATTACTTATTTTAAATTTTATCCAAGTGCAACAATTAACACTATTTCTTTATTGAGATTTCACTTAAATTTTCAACAATTAGGTTTAATAACCGTTTCTACCATTCATTATTAATATTTATTTCAATGTACATTATAAAATTTTTATTCCTTTCTAACTTAATTTCGAGAATCTAATTAATTTAACCAATTTTATTTATCAAAATTTACGGGTCGTTACAGATCCGGTTTGAACGTTTACGAATGAAGACCGTGAAGATGATGAAGACGGTGATTTAGTTTGTCCAGACCCAGGGCAACTTGTATGGACGAATGCTATCAGAACATTGTCAGGAGGACGATGAGCATTCTAAGTGAACATGTTCTAAAAAGGTAACACATAGCCTCAAGCCTCATCGACCGGGAATGGCTAAAACAGGGAGGTGCAGCAAGGCTAAGTGGGTAGCACCAAGTAGGGTAAGATTTCTCCTGTCTAGATGTCCCTTTATTTCGGCTGTGTGGGCCGTTGTTAGCTCCAACTGCGGGGTGATCTTATTCGGACTATCCAGTAAGGGGTAGCTCCGATCTTGTGTTGCAGGGGATCGGAAGTGGGCCTCGGTACTCTAATCTAGGCTAGGTACTATGACGGGTAGTACCCCAGTAGCCCTGCCATTGTATGAAATCCAATCTCCAATAAGCGCACGTACGGTTTTGATTGTGCCCAACTATTGCTGGATTGTAAGATGCAAGCATTTCAGCTAAATTATATTTTACTTTCTATAGACACTATTATAATATCAGATGAACTTGATAAAAATGTTTTGATTATCGTAAGGTAAAAACCCGGCATATTTATTTGTGGCGGGTCTTACGAGATACCTTTGTTTTCAAAGGCTTTTCAAAACTTTAATAATCCAATTGAGCGTGGTTTTCTCACACTGGTTTTCCAAACCGACTCGGATTTTGTTTTATTACAATGCTTGGGTCAGACCGAGTTGTATAGATTCAGGTTAAAAAGCTAAGGAGCTCAAGATGCGAGCTGGATGACAGAGACGTATCTCCATATTTGAATTACTATTTCTATTGTGTAAGGACTGATTATAAGCTGTCCAAAGTGATGGACGATTGTTGTACTCTGATAACGGTATGTTTATATAATAGTACAGATTTTTTTGTATTTAAAAGCTATTGTTCTATATTATATTTTTTTCCTCTGCCATTGTAAGATTCCGATGTTGTTTTTATCTTCTTCTTCTACCTCTTTCTTCTTTTTCCCTTACGGTTGGATATTTTCAGCATTCGATTGTTCGGCATGTAATACAGTGGACGTATTGATGTCGACTTTTGAAGGTCGAAAAAACGGGTCGTGACATTGTGGTATCACAGCAGAAGGTTAAGCGAGAACCTTGGCTCTGGTGGGGATTACTCATTAAAGATAGAGTCAGTAATACTCTAGAATGAGTTTGAGTGTATTAATAGATATGAGCGCGTATTTATTAGTGAATAAAATGTTTTAATATTGTGTTGACTTATTGGTTGAGTGGCATATAAATTCTTGTCGAGTAAGGGGACGCCGCTATTCCAGTAAGAGTCTATAAATACTTGAACACGATAAAACGACACAATATTGTTTTGAAGTAGGTGAATGAAATGATTTAACCCAAAATATGTTTTGATATAAAAATAAATAATTTTCTAAAATTATTATATATAATTGGAGTGTTTGGACGGTAATATTATAGTCAAACAAGATAATAAAATTTAAAATAGTTCATATAACTAATATGGGGAAATTGTATAAGTATAAATCATACAAAGGAAAATGAAAAAAAATGAAATTTAACTTGGATTAAGTTGACAAAAAATTAAAATTTTGAAATTAAATTAGTGTAGATTTGAAAGAAATAAATTAGTGAAGTAGATTAGTTAAATGGATTAAATTTTAGTTAAGTAGATTAAATTTTGGATGTGAGTGAATTGGAAAAAAAATTAAGTTGGATTTGAGAAATAAGAATTAGATTGAATTTAACTTAAACTAAATGAAGTTGAATTTAAATAAAATTAAATTGCATTAGATCAACAAAACAACACTTGGAATAGGCTTTTTCATCGAGTAGAGTAGGTAGGTAGAAGACAAGTACCATAGGTTGATGAAATATAGGTCGGTACTGATTCAAGAGGTTGGATCGGCACCGATCCACCACTTAGGTGGATCGTGATTCTTTTCTCCTATGGTTGTTTTGTATTTGCCCATTGACTCTGTTCGTGCTTGTTTTCAAGACTTTTTGGCTATCTCACTTGGCTTCCTGCGTTGATAGTTTCCCAATTTGTTTCATCCAGTCTACCCAAATGTTGCCTGGTCAAAAGGCTGGATAGCAATACAAACACACTCAAAAATGGTTACATAAAAATAAATTGTTTTAAATCTACAGCACCAATTATCATCTATATAGATATATATACATGTATTGCTCTAACTCAAAATCACAAGATGGATCTTGTGTAGTAAATGTAATATATAATACCAAACCTTTCTTTAATTGAAACCAAATTCACTATTGTTAATTTGACATTTCAAAACATTTAAAATTCTTTATTATGATTTCAACACACACACACATACATGCTGCTGCACGTCTATTACATACGTACGTACGTACATACATACATACATACATACATACATACATACATACATATATATATATATGATTTTAAATCAAAATTTTGGATAACAAAGGCACATGTAAAGGAGAAATCGGTCTGTTGTGGTATAAATTTTAGCACTTGGATACGTTCACATTAACTATGTACACTTCTTATTTGTAGCATGTGCACTTCATGCAAATAAGCGTGTTTGATACACTTGTTAATAAAAACTTAAAACATTATATACATATATATGTATTTATTTTAACTAAATAAATAAAATAAAGATTTTATCTCAAAATTATTAGATTGGATCTAAAATCCATTTAGGCTCCATAGACTTAACTACGATCGAAATGAAATTCCATTTGAAATTCACCCAATTATCCCACTTTCGATTGACCAATTTTTTTTTTAAAATGAACAAGAACCTTTTCAGTGAGGGCAATGAAAGGGAAATGGACTATTGGGTCTCATATGTAACATCCCGCCTTTTCACACGGTTTAAATCGACACACGTGCCGATTCAAACCATACGGAAAGGCGGGTTGTTATGGAGTAAATAAGAAAAACAGAGAAGAAAAAAAATAGAATCTCACAGCGACAGGATAAAATATAATAATCAATATACAGTTCATAAAACTATTTACAAAACATTTGATTTGTGACGACCCACCTCTATACCCACGCTAGCCAAGAACACTACGGTGTAGTGCTGTCAACTATTACGGAGAATAAGGCTGTTGAGGAGCGACCATCCATGTAATTGCTTATCACACGGTGGCTATAAATAATCTTCGAAAACAAACATAGAAATAAGCATAACACAAATCAGTCACAGACATACATATCACAAAGGCGGAAGAAGATATGAATATATAACTAACACACGAAAGTGTACATCAGAGTAGTGGTCAAAAAGATCCACAATAATACAAAAGAATAGCAACATGTGCTATACCAAAGAATACAACCATGAGTCTATGTCTCAAGTGTATACAACAAAAACTGCTAATCTAAACAAGTAGCCAAAAGTCTGTGTAGTGAATCACTGGGGGAGAAGTCAAGCAGAAGCACCTGTAACATCTCGGTCTGACCCGAGTATTATTTATAAGAAAATAATAAACGGATCAGTCTAGCTATAAATATCAGACGACATGATATAAAATAAGAGAAATGGCATATGCGAATAATATCCATAACATCATACTGCTATAAGTATGTAAATGATAATCAACAAGAGATTAATCAATATCACAAGAATCTTCTCAAAGATCCAAAAGGGTATCATACCCAAAACTTGTACTCATAACAAGTCAATGACATAAATTCCAGAAATCAACACAAGAAATCCAGAAAATCATGAAAAAGAAAGAGGCCTATCACATGACGGTTCGAAAACCATGGGGAGCTACCCCATATGTGTGAGTCGAAATCACACAGATGAGGTCTAGACTAACCAAAAATAAAAAAAGGTATGTGTGAGTGAAATCACACAAGTGGTGTCTAGTCTAACCTCGCAAACAAAAACGTATGTGTGAGTGAAATCACACAAGTGGTGTCTAGACTAACCAAGAAGGTCAAAAGGTATGTGTGAATGAAATCACATAAGTGGTGTCTAGTCTAACCAAGCAAACAAGAGACACCGCACAATTGCTAGTCTAAATCATAAGAATGATCGTCATGATCAACGAGAAGTGTCAATTACACTAAGCTAGTAAATATAAAAGTTTAGCTTCATGTCCCATAACCACTTGCTTAACTTAAATATTTACGAACAAACTGTAAATCTTCACTAGAAAATTGTCACAAGAGGTTCAATCGAACAAGTCCAAGAATTAACCGACGAAGCAAAAGCAAGAGTTTCATACCACTTGTTTTACTAGGCCGTTTAATTAGATTTCTCAACCGAGTGAGGTAAAGGTTTGTATATACCAATAGACTGGAAAACGGTTTTATAAACGAGTTTGGTATTGAAAATAAAATTGAAATCATTTTGATGAAAAAGTTTTGATATTTACTACTAGTATTGAAACCTTCATATTTCTAAAGTTGTCTCGAAGAATGGTCAACTCAGCATCTCAACAAGCAAGTTCTGTTGAATGTTTTTCAGATAAGATCCCCTACGGAGGGGGGGTCTAGGGGGTGGCAACCACCTAAGGTGGGGGTGCGGGGGCAACGCCCCTGCAACGGGGTTCGATCTGCATGGTCAGGTCGCGGGGGTCCAGGGGGCAGCGGCCCCGGCAGGGTGCGGCGCAGCGCCCCGTCCAAAACGGTACGACCGAGTGAAGACCTAAGGGAGAATAGGATCGAGCGACCTAAAGGGGCACACGACCTAAAGGTATTCGCGACCTAGTGGTCGAGCGACTTAACAAGGTTCACGACATAAGAAAAACAAGTTCACGCGACCTAACGGGAAATAAGGTCAAACGACCTAAGGGGTTACGCGACCTAACGTTACACGGGTCAAACGACCTAAGGCATCACAGGTCGAACTACCTGACTGCTTAAGGGACAGACGACCTAAAGAGGTTTGCGACCTAATGGGGTTCACGACCTAAAGGTATTCGTGACTTAACGGGTTATAGGTGTAAAGACCTAATGACATAAAGGCCTAACGACCTAAAGGTGATAGGGTTACGCGACTTAGGGACAGAAGTAGGACCGAGCGACCTACGACCTAGGAGACTCACGACCTACGACCTAAGGCCCGCGCGACTTAGTGAAATAGCAGAGGCAATATTAGGTCGGAGACGACCTACGACTTAAGGCCAGCGCGACCTAAAGTTTTAACACGCGAGCGACCTAACGTTATAAAGGCCAAACGACCTAAGGCTTAACTCGCGAACGACCTTCGGCTTAAGGCTTAACTCGCGAGCGACCTACGACCTAACATCCAGGTGACTTTTCCACGCGCGCAAGCCACGAACCCGAGTGACCTAAGGGTCCAGAACGAGGAGAAGGGGGTTGGAACTTGGCTTAATAGGCTAAACTAACCCAAAGTCCAAAGCGGGAAAAGTTAGTGAAATTTCACTAACTCCAAACCTATCAATGTTTATACTTAAAAAAAGTTGTAAACGGCATTTCGAACTCAATGGAAGTGGTCTCGAGTCCTAATTTGACCGTTTGCAAAAAGTAGCTTTTCGGACCAAAATCCGATTAACGATATAATATTTAAATAAAATATTTAAATATAAACTCGATAAATATGGGGGTTGTTACCATATTTAAATATAAACTCGATAAATATGGGGGTTGTTACAGACTCCCCTCCTTAAAGAAATTGCGTCCTCGCAATATATATATAAGATGGAAATAAAAAGTAACAACCATAAAAGCATATTAACACAAAAGAAATTTGAAATAAGAAGTTCACCTCAAAGAGCAGGAGTAAGCAAGTTCGGATGTGTACGCTCGATGAATTCTCTTGATTCCAAAGAGCAATCCTTAGAATTTGAGGACCATTGAACCTTCACAAGCGGAACATCTTTATTTCGAAGGCGTTTAACCTCCGAAGCAATAATTCGAATAGGATGCTGCTCATAAGTTAAATTCGGCGAAACTTCAATTTCTTCCACAACAGCAGGCTCAAGGATAGAATCGGAATCCCGAAGGCACTTCCGTAATTGAGAAACGTGAAACATGTCATGCATGGCAGAAAACTGATCTGGTAATGCAAGGCGATAAGCCATGGAACCAATACGTTCGGTGATGGGAAATGGCCCAATATATCGAGGTGCTAACTTTCCCGAATGACTGAAACGTACAACACCTTTCATAGGTGAAACACGAGTAAAAACAAGATCTCCAACAGAAAATTCTAATTTTCTTCTTCGGTTATCGGCGTAGGACTTTTGTCTACTCTGGGCTTCTTTCATCCTATGTCGCATAATGTCAATTTTCTCTGTGGAGTCTCGAATAAAATCTGGACCTAAATCTAGCTTCTCACCAGCCTCAAGCCAACAAGAAGGAGATCGGCAGGGCCTTCCGTAGAGTGCCTCGAAAGGTGCCATACCAATACTAGATTGGAAGCTATTATTATAGGAAAATTCAACAAGTGAAATATGATCTTCCCAACTTCCACCAAAATCAAGCACACAAGCACGAAGAAGATCTTCAAGAGTTTGATTCACACGCTCGGTTTGTCCATCGGACTGGGGGTGATAAGCAGTGCTAAAGTTAAGCTTCGTTCCTAAAGCTTTTTGAAGACTCTTCCAAAATCCACTAGTAAACAATGGATCTCGATCGCTAACAATAGAAGTAGTAACTCCATGCAATTTAACAATTTCTTTGATAAAGAGTTTGGCCAAAAGAGGAACGGTTCGGTTAGACCGAACGGGAATAAAATGGGCGGATTTAGTAAGTCTATCAACGATCACCCATAAGCTATCATGACCCGAACGAGAACGGGGAAGGCCATCTATAAAATCCATGGAAATTTGGTCCCACTTCCAAATTGAAATTTCTAAAGGTTGCAATAACCCACCAGGCCTTTGATGTTCGGCCTTGACAAGTTGGCAAGTTATGCAACACTTAACAAAGTTAGCAATATCAGATTTCATTCCCTCCCAATAATAAAGTCGCTTCGTATCAGCGTACATTTTACTACTACCGAGATGAATGGTGAATTTAGAACGATGGGAATCTTCTAAAATATCTTTACGAAGTTCACCAATATTTGGTATGATAAGTCTACCAAATTTTCGAATACCGCCATGAGATTCAATATCAAAGTCTTTCAAACCTTCAATATCAATTTTATCCTTAACATTTTGGCCAAGAAGAGCCAATTCAGGATCTAGCCCTTGAGCTTCAAGAATGCGGTCTAAAAGAGAAGGATGAGCCTTAACGCTACATAAAACAAGTGATGAGCATAAATCGGATACGCGCTCTCGAATTTCACAAGTGGATAAAATCTCGAGATCGTTCCATTCGGATATCATCATAGAAACAACTGCTTGTTGTTTACGGCTAAGAGCATCGGCGACACGATTACCCTTACCGGGGGTATAAAGAATATCAAGATCATAAGGTGCAAGGAACTCGAGCCAACGCTGTTGACGCAAATTAAGTTCCTTTTGAGAAAATAAATATTTCAAAGACTTATGATCCGTGTAAAGAATAAATTTCTCTCCCAATAGATAATGACGCCAAATTCGAAGGGCGAAAACTATAGCCGCGAGTTCTAAATCATGTGTGGCATATCTAGTCTCGGCCGGCTTCAAGTGCCTAGAAGCATAAGCAATAACAAGTTCTTTTTGCATAAGAACGGCACCCAAACCAACGTGACTAGCATCAGTATAAACAACAAAATCTTGATTCCCTTCGGGAATAACAAGAATAGGAGCATCGGAAAGGAGTTCTTTCAATTTCTGAAAAGAGGCCTCACATTTGTCCGACCAAATGTATTTAACTCCCTTCTTAGTCAAGCCAGTAAGAGGCACGACAATCTTAGAAAAGTCTTTAATGAAACGACGGTAATAACTCGCCAATCCGAGTAAACTACGAATCTCTGTCACACTCTCCGATCTCTTCCAATCTTGAATCGCTTCAATCTTTGAAGGATCCACAGAAATTCCGGATTCGGAAATAATATGATCAAGAAACTTCACACGAGATTGCCAAAAGTGGCATTTAGAAAATTTCGCCTTTAATTGATTACTCCTAAGAGTTTCCAATACAATCCGTAGATGATTTTCTTACTCCTCCTCGGTTTTAGAATACACAAGGATATCATCAATGAAGATGAGAACAAACCGATCAAGGAAAGCCTTGAAAACTCGATTCATGAGGTCAACGAAGTAAGCCGGAGCATTCGTTGAACCAAATGGCATAACAAGCCATTCGTAAGATCCATAACGAGTACGGAACGATGTCAAAGGAATACTATCCTCAGCAATACGAAGCTGATGAAAACCGGTAGCCAAGTCCAGCTGTGAAAAGACCCTAGCTCCGCTAAGCTGATCAAACAGATCGTCAATCCGAGGTAAAGGATATTTATTTTTAATAGTCAGATCGTTAAGCTTGCGATAGTCAATGCAAAGCCTAAGCGTACCGTCAGATTTCTTTATGAAAATAGCCGAAGCTCCCCAAGGCGAGGAGTTAGAGTGAATAAATTGCTTCATCTCCAATTCGGATAATTGTTTGCGCATCTCCTCATTTTCCTTATTGGACATGCGATAAGGAGGACGAGTAATAGGTTGAGCTCCAGAAACAAGATTAATTCTGAACTCAATTGCTCGCTTAGGTGGTAATCCTAAAACGGGCTCAAATATGTCGGAAAATTCACGAACAACGTGAATACGAGAAATAATATCATCCTCATCATCGTCATCGTTATCACGAGGATTTAAAGAATATAAGGATGCAACCAAACTGGATTCCGAATCTTTAAGACTAACAGAAATCTGATTAACAGATAGTGGATGTCGGAGATGAATAGTCCGCTCAGGACATAGGATATGGGCTTGATAACGGTTGAGCCAATCCATTCCCAAAATTATTCCAAATCCTAAGTAACGCATGACATGCAAATCGGCTAGGAAGAAAAAATCGCATAAAACAATCTCCACATCTTTACAAAGCAAACTAAGAGTTGCGGACCCACCAACGGGGTTTGCAATTTTGAAAGAAGTCATTAATGCAGTAACACTTAAGGAAGTAGTGTCTACCAGTTCCTTTGATATAAAAGAATGGGATGCACCCGTATCAAAGAGAACTCTAATAGGTTGATCATGAAATAAAATAATACCATCAAGAATGGAGTGAGAAATACCTTGGCCAAGAGATGTGTTGCCAGGGGCTTGAGCCACATTCAACTTTCCTTCCTTCTTGCCTTCACGTTTGAGGCATTGATGTATGTAGTAATCCGGGCTCTTACAATAGCGACAAGATTTGGGATTAGAGCACTTATTCGCAAAATGATCCCCAGATCCACAGTTGAAGCATCTCGCACCACTAAGAGAAGGAGACTTTGCCGCAAGGGTTGCTTGCTTACCCTTTTTATTGGGATAAGGTCCTTTGAATTTACTGAGCCTCTTTTTGTTGTTATTGAAGTTTGGTTTGGCACCCACAACCTCAACATCACTATCCTTATCAGCCTCTTCAAGTCGAAGAGCGATATCAATAAGTTGGTCAAATGAAACTTCCAACTTCAGAAGTAATGGCTTCCTGAGATTCTTGTTCAAGCCATAAACAAATCTCTGGTTCTTCTTCAGTGGAGTATTTATATATTCGACCCCATATTTGGAAAGGGATTCGAATGATGCAACGTAGTCCGCCACAGAAGACTGGCCTTGAACAAGGTCAATAAATCTCCGAGCCAAAGTTACTTTTTCAGCCTCGGGCACGAATTTCGATTCGAAGCGTTCCCGGAAGCGCTCCCAGGAGAGATCCGCTTCATCAATTTCTGAGATTAACAGCTCATACCAATCCAACGCTCTCTTGGAGCATACTGGAAGCCACCTGAACACGGTGAAGATCGACGAGATTCATGCGAATGAAGATTCGATCGCAGGTCCTCAACCAAGCCTGGACCTCGATGATAGTTTCAGAACCTTTAAATGGCTTCCCACCCAGGTTGGTGTAATCATTGCACAAACGTGCAAACCCAGATTTAGGGTGAGTAGGTTTCAGATTAGAACCAGCTGCTTGAGCATTTGTGACAAGGTCAAGAAGTTGCTGGGTAGTAATAAAAACTCCATCTTGGGGTGGAGCACTAGATGGTCCAGCTCTGGGACGACCAGGTCTAACCATTTCTCTTCCTAAGAAAGAAAGAAGAGAAAGAAGAAGATTATTCACTAATGAATATCAAGCAAACTTGATGGATAAAACAAGGAATCATAAAGGATATAGGATGAATTGGTACGACGACTCAAATTAATCCTAAGACATAACTTTTAAGGTGGACTTAGGACGATAATCCTTGTTAAGTTAATCTACATTGTTCCGAAGTTTGGCTCTGATACCAAGCTATGACGCCCCACCTCTATACCCACGCTAGCCAAGAACACTACGGTGTAGTGCTGTCAACTAGCATGGAGAATAAGGCTGTTGAGGAGCGACCATCCATGTGATTGCTTATCACACGGTGGCTATAATAATCTTCGGAAACAAACATAGAAATAAGCATAACACAAATCAGTCACAGACATCCATATGACAAAGGCGGAAGAAGATATGAATATATAACTAACACATGAAAGTATACATCAGAGTAGTGGTCAAAAAGATCCACAATAATACAAAAGAATAGCAACACGTGCTATACCAAAGAATACAACTATGAGTCTATGTCTCAAGTGTATACAACAAAAACTGCTAATCTAAACAAGTCGCCAAAAGTCTGTGTAGTGAATCACTGGGGGAGAAGTCAAGCAGAAGCACCTGCAACATCTCGGTCTGACCCGAGTATTATTTGTAAGAAAATAATAAACGGATCAGTCTAGCTATAAATATCAGATGGCATGATATAAAATAAGAGAAATGGCATATGCGAATAATATCCATAACATCATACTGCTATAAGTATGTAAATGATAATCAACAAGAGATTAATCAATATTACAAGAATCTTCTCAAAGATCCAAAAGGGTATCATACCCAAAACTTGTACTCATAACAAGTCAATGACATAAATTCCAGAAATCAACACAAGAAATCCAGAAAATCATGAAAAAGAAAGAGGCCTATCACATGACGGTTCGAAGACCATGGGGAGCTACCCCATATGTGTGAGTCGAAATCACACAGATGAGGTCTAGACTAACCAAAAATAAAAAAGGTATGTGTGAGTGAAATCACACAAGTGGTGTCCAGTCTAACCTCGCAAACAAAAACGTATGTGTGAGTGAAATCACACAAGTGGTGTCTAGACTAACCAAGAAGTTAAAAAGGTATGTGTGAATGAAATCACACAAGTGGTGTCTAGTCTAACCAAGCAAACAAGAGACATCGCACAATTGCTAGTCTAAATCATAAGAATGATCGTCATGATCAACGAGAAGTGTCAATTACACTAAGCTAGTAAATATAAAAGTTTAGCTTCATGTCCCATAACCACTTTCTTAACTTAAATATTTACGAACAAACTGTAAATCTTCACAAGAAAATTGTCACAAGAGGTTCAATCGAACAAGTCTAAGAATTAACCGACGAAGCAAACGCAAGCGTTTCATACCACTTGTTTTACTAGGCCGTTTAATTAGATTTCTCATCCGAGTGAGGTAAAGGTTTGTATATACTAATAGACTGGAAAACGTTTTTATAAACGAGTTTGGTATTGAAAATAAAGTTGAAATCATTTTGATGAAAAAGTTTTGATATTTACTACTAGTATTGAAACCTTCATATTTCTAAAGTTGTCTTGAAGAATGGTCAACTCGGCATCTCAACAAAGCAAGTTCTGTTGAATGTTTTTCAAATAAGATCCCCTACGGAGGGGGGGTCCGGGGGTGGCAACCCCCTAAGGTGGGGGTGCGGGGGCAACGCCCCTGCTACGGGGTTCGACCTGCCTGGTCAGGTCGCGGGGGTCCAGCGGGCAGCGCCACGTCCAAAACGGTACAACCGAGTGAAGACCTAAGGGAGAATAGGATCGAGCGACCTAAAGGGGCACGCGACCTAAAGGTGTTCGCGACCTAGTGGTCGAGCGACTTAACAAGGTTCACGACCTAAGAAAAACAAGGTCACATGACCTAACAGGAAACAAGGTCAAGCGACCTAAGGGGTTACGCGACCTAACGTAACACGGGTCAAACGACCTAAGGCATCACAGGTCGAACGACCTAACTGCTTAAGGGACAGACGACATAAAGAGGTTTGCGACCTAATGGGGTTCATGACGTAAAGGTATTCACGACTTAACGGGTTATAGATGTAACGACCTAACGACATAAAGGCCTAACGACCTAAAGGTGATAGGGTTACGCGACTTAGGGACAGAAGTAGGACCGAGCGACCTACGACCTAGGAGACTCACGACCTACGACCTAAGGCCCGCACGACTTAGTGAAATAGCATAGGCAATATTAGGTCGGGGACGACCTACGACTTAAGGCCAGCGCGACCTAAAGTTTTAACACGCGAGCGACCTAACGTTATAAAGGCCAAACGACCTAAGGCTTAACTCGCGAACGACCTTCGGCTTAAGGCTTAACTCGCGAGCGACCTACGACCTAACGTCCAGGCGACTTTTCCACGCGCGCAAGCCACGAACCCGAGCGACCTAAGGATCCAGAACGACCTAAGGCTGGAAATTCACCAAAAACACTAAAAAGTGGAGTTTTTCGCCAATCAATCCAAACCAAATGCAAATGTGCATGTTAAAGTGATAGGGAACCATTCCCAACAGTGCAAGATAGTTATAAGCAAGAGTGTGAGATAAAAATCTCACCTTTTCACTAAAATGGATGAAGATGAAGCTTGAAGCCAATGGAGAAGCAATCCAAAGCTTGAATCCAATATCTTCTACTTGAATTTGGAGTTGAATGTTGGATCAGCAATAAAATTTGAGCATGGAGTTTTAATTTCCCATTCTCTTCACCAATAATAAAAATTTCAAGTTAGTTAGGAATTTATGAAGAGTGAGGAGAAGGGGGTTGGAACTTGGGCTTAATAGGCTAAACTAACCCAAAGTCCAAAGCGGAAAAAGTTAGTGAAATTTCACTAACTCCAAACCTATCGATGTTTATACTTAAAAAAAGTTGTAAACGACATTTCGAACTCAATGGAAGTGGTCTCGAGTCCTAATTTGACCGTTTGCAAAAAGTAGCTTTTCGGACCAAAATCCGATTAACGATATAATATTTAAATAAAATATTTAAATATAAACTCGATAAATATGGGGGTTGTTACAATATTTAAATATAAACTTGATAAATATGGGGGTTGTTACATGATTCTTCTTTATACAATAAATATCAGAGTTCACATACCAATAAATATCAATGCCGTAGAATATCAATGCAGCAGTTCACATACCAATAATAATAATGAAATCCTCGTCTTCGTCCTCCAGAAATAAAGTCTTCGATCCTGAAACGCTCTGACTGACCCGTGTGAATTGAAAAGACAAAACACTCGAGTCAGAACTAAAAGATCTTATGTAAGTTAAATCAACAGGAATAAATATGAGTGCGGTAACTTAGAAGATGCTAGGGATTCACATCTCCTAAGGATCCGTTAAACTATTTACTATGCAGTAATATTTCTCTATTATAATAGTGTCTAATAATAAAATAAACTTACTTTTAGATAGCGTTAAGGAGTTACCCACTCTCCCCCTTAACACAATAATAGTCCCAGTAGTCCATCCAGTATCAGCGCATCTCCAGATTGGGAGACTACCCTAAATACTCCACGGGCTACGGGAGAAAACCAAACTCGTATAAGGCGCGATAGGATAGGTGACACGGCACAACTAGGCAATGCCAGGGTAGATATACCAAATACGCATCCAGGCTGGTGGTAACGCATAGCCGCAGCTACCACCCACCTCGAGCCACACCCCAAAAACAAAATCAAAAGTGGCCACAGAATCAATCCAAAAGTCAAAGTATCAAATCGAAGGGATGTGTCCGATCAAAGGTGCTACCTCAATTGGCCCAAGAATCGCTCCTATTTTAGCCACCTCATGCCAACTCATAGGAGTTGGGTCCATGTATTTACCTCAAAGGAAACGCCGCCACCATCCTACTTCATTCTGGAATCTCCACCGCGTACACGGTTGTTAAAGTGGTTTTCGGAGTTGGCAGAGAGTATGGCAACTTCCGATCCCGGTCTCTTCAACAACCAGGTGTTATTATAACACCGCGGTCTTTTAAAAATAGTTTGTACTTTAAACCAGAATATAATATTCATTTCAAAGCCATATAATTTCGATATCATTTCCCTTTTAAACCAAATCCATATAATATCATTTCAAATATATCTTTTTCTAAAAGCATACCACTTTAAAACTTATAATATCTTGAAACCATACATTTGAATTATAGTCTTCAAACATAATACTTCGATCCATAGCTTTAAAACCATAACTTCCAACTTAAATGGTTTGGATATTCAACAGTACATAAAATAAAAATGGTTTGAATTTAAAATTACTTTATAAAGTAAATAATTTCCACAACTTTAGAATTTTATTTTCTTTAAATAAATTTTAAAACCATAAATTTTAAATTCACTTTCAGTTTCAATAAACCACTTAAGTTTCAATATATTTCAAACTTTGAATATTAAACAATTAGAAACTAAGGTTGGAAATTTCTATTCAACAATTAAATGTCCTATTATTTAGTTTGAAATATTTGCATAATAAATCCATAATCATTAAAAATAAAACTCAAATTACTAACAACTAAATGTTTCCTTCAAATTTATTTATACTAGAAATATTCATTTAATTCATCTTGAATAAAAATCCGGTTATAAATACCATACCTTTTAAAATTTAACCTATAGAGTTTAATTCTTAAATAAGCTTAATTCCAAATAAATTTCCAATTTACTTTTCAATCTTAATTTAATTAAATCATTAAAACTCTCTATATATACAATATCTTAGACATGTGCTTAACCATATAATACAAAATAATCAAACTCCATTATTCAACTTATTTATTTTTATTTAACACACACAAATATATATATAGCTTAAATTCAATAATTTAACTATATATGTATATATGAAATAATATTTATATAATATCAAAATTTCATATTTATTAAACCTTATCCTATCCAAACCATAGAAATCATTTCAAAATAATTATATATATAGACCGATGGTGTCTGTATAAAATTTTCTATCGTATGGTCAAGTGATACGGATATTTATCATTTCAATCCGTAATTTAAGATAAAAAATTACGTTTATATATCATTTCAAACCGCAATCATGAATGAAATGAAATGCATAACGACTTGCAGAATTTTAACCATATAAACTACAGCAATCATTCATCCATTATCAATCATCAAACATTTATCAAATCATCATCCAATTCAAACAACCACGTCAATAAATAACAATTAATTACTGACAGTTTATTTTTCAATAATGAATTAAATAAATGTTTAATTGGAAGTTTTAAATGCAATAAATAAATAAACAACAAATTTAACTGGCAGTTTTATATGCATTGAATAATTAATATAACAACTTAACTGGCAGTTTCATATGCAATGAATAATTAATTAATAATTTAATTGAATAAATTAAATTTAACTGGGATGATGATTAAAAATATGTCAAACAACCATAAATAAATTTCTACTCATATCAAAACTCAATTTAACATACATAAGAAATTTTAGAAGTTGTGAGTAGGTTAAAACACTCACCTTTTGAATTTAAATTGAATTCAAATCCAATTTAAACCCAAAAAATGAACGTTCTCAGAATTCGTCCAAACCAGTGCCAAAATTTTCAGAATCCCAATACGAACCTAGCGGAGAAAACCGTGCGTGAAACGGAGTTCGTATGTACGAGTTATGGTTATTAGAGCTAATTGAAATCGAAATTAACAAAATAAATTAAATAATAATAAAATACCGTGCCACATCCTTTCTTCCCATGTGAAACCGCGTAAACCCTACAGCACCCTACAGCGTACACGACAACTGAAGCCACGCATGACGCCGTCATCTCGGCCCTCCTATCAACGCGTCGCCCCTCTAGACAACTCCGATGAGACCGCCACTACACGACGCCCAGCTCCCAAGCTCTTCCAGTGAAGCCGCCGCCGCCGATGAACTATGGGTTCCAAACCCTAAACCACGATTTTATGACGATCTAACCGTTTAATCTCCAATTTACTTGCATGGATGAGCTTCGCTTGAGAATCTCTACAAAACCCAAAAGGGAATTTTCGATCCGACGAAGTTCGTCGTTGAGCGATGGACGGCCGAAACTTCCTCGATTTTTATTGATAACACGATGAACCAAAACGAAAAACGAACACCACCAGTGAATTACGCATGTCGAGAGCTTCAACATATACTTTTTCCAGATTTTTCTAAGGACTTTGAATTTTATGTATTGGATCTGATTTGAAGGTGGATCTGGAATTGGTTTGTCTGCCATTGAGGAGGAGAGAGTTGAGATGTACGTACAGACAAATGAGAATAGAAGTAGGCTAGGGTTTATAATAGGATATTTATAAGCAGGATTGAAAATAGAATAGATCGATAAACGAATATACGCGCTAACGCCAAAATGGCCCAAAAAGCCCGTTCTGACCCCGGAACGAAATTGGATAAACCCATATATCAAAATAGGTGTTTTAAAATATTCTGAACGCGATGGAAAAAGTTTCACGTTCAAATTCCGTCGTATGAAGAAGTTATGCTGAAATCAATATTTTTCAAATTGATTTCAGTTGATTTCAATTAATCGATTTCAAGGCGTTTCGCGTTCGTACGATCAAACGACAAGTCCGATCGCTACGAAACTCGAAATCCTACAATAATTCACCGTTACGGATCCGTTGAAACTGGTTTCGTCGAAATCCAAGCAGTGGTCAAAATGGCTATTTTTATATTAATTAAATAATTTAAAAATTGATTAATTAAATCAAACTTCCCATTTAAATTCTAAAATCGAAAAATTTATCACCTTTATATTTATCAAACATTTACAACGATTTAAACAAGTTTAGATGTCAATTTAGAGTTTATTAATTTATCGATTCCAATTATTAACTTCCAATTTTCATTATATTCCGAAATTTAAATTAGACTTTCAATAATTCTATTAAATTTTACTTTCTCTCTATTATTCAATTCATTGCTATCAACCGGATGAAATTAGCATTGGATTCAAAATATATTACATTGGATATCCTCACATTCCTTCTTTATTTCAATTAATGTAAAATTTCAAACATTTTATTTCATTTATTTTCAATAAATCCAATTTATTAAAATAAAATAATAAATCTTGATTCCATTCTTTTTATTCAGTCACTCATTGTCTTATGGGTAAACTCAGCCTTGCTGTAAATCCAGTTTCCCTAATGTTTTCCAGAAATCAACCAAATTCATATTAATGTAGTATTTGATTATGTTAAATTTCAATGGATTTAGATCTATTTCACTAATTCAATAAATAGGTAAACAATTAGTAATTATCCCAAATTTCCCAATTGTTTCCCATTCATATTCTATTATCGAATGATCCATAATAAAATTACTTACCTAACTTTGACCATGTCACATTATAGTTTACTGCGTATTATTACACTAGTTAATATAACTTTATATTTATTTCCTAGTTCTACCAATTTCAATCAAATAAAATCTTACAAATGGGTTTCCATTAATAGGTATTACAATAAATTAGTTATTATTCAACTTGCATAATATTAAATTCCAATTGCTGCAATAATTACGCTTATTAAAAATTGGATTTAGATGGAATGATGTATTTGTCTTTCATTAAACTCTATATTCAAAATCCAGCCTTTCTTTGTATTAACTTCTATTTCCATTTATATTAAAGTTGTAAAATATATTTATTATAATTAGAACCTCAATTAATTCATTCAAATAGGTTTTATTCCTTTATTTTATCTTATGAATAAAATATGCGTTTCCATTGCTAATTACATTTACTCTTTCCAATTAGAGTTCTTACCCACATAAATACGACAATTATTTTCATCTAAATGTAATTTTTTTTCAATATATTGTCAAACTCTATTTCCATGCCTTAAATGACAACAACTGTCCGGTACGAAAAAAATCTTAACATTATTTACAAATATTACCTTAATTAACATTAACATAAGATTTAATTACAATTATTGCAACTGATTTCAAATTTTAAATTAACAGGCTACCTAAGTAGGCAACATACAATTTGAATTCCATTCTAGTTATATACTTTTATTAAAAATTTACAAATTCAACATCCCTATTTGTTTCCTATATTAAACTTAAAACCAAGTATGCCAACTTTATTTCTTTCAGTATTAATTACACAATCATATTTAATTAACAAATTATAATATTTTCCACTATTTCTATTTACACTCCATTATAACCTAAACAGTCATTTCAATCGCATTTGAGTTGCATTAAATTGGTTATTCATCAACTGCCATTTACATGACTACCTTAATTCACATACAGTTACAGTTTTATCAATATATTAATACGTAGGTAAATTAAATTCTTGTCTTTAATTACTTATCTTAAATTTTATCCAAGTGCGACAATTAACACTATTTCTTTATTGACATTTCACTTAAATTTTCGACAATTAGGTTTAATAACCGTTTCTATAATTCATTATTAATATTTATTTCAATATACATTATAAAAAATTTATTCCTTTCTAACTTAATTTTCGAAAATCAAATTAATTTAACCAATTTTATTTATCAAAATTTACGGGTCATTACACTCTCCCCCACTCAAAACTTTTCGTCCCCGCAAAGGAAAAAGAAGGGAAAAGAAGAATTAAGAAATCAATATCTCTTATTCAAAACATTAATTTTATAAACAATTTAAATTGACAAAATTAATTAATTTAGATAAAATATATCAGTTTATAATCATTAAATTTTTTATACTTAAATTTATAAAGTTTGGAAAACATTTTTTCAAAATATTTCGAAGTCCAAAATTTACGGAAAATTTCGGCAGAGTCTCCTTTGTACGGGGAGGCTCGGGAGAAAATAAAATATCCAATATAATAATATACAACATATATTTTTCAAAATAATATATCCCAACACGGGAAAAATAATATAATAACGCTATACCGTAATTTGAAAACTTACCTATTAGTCGGGCAATTATATAGAATGAAATATTTAAGGTTGTCCGACTACAAACAAACAATTCAATACAATCAACAATCCCTTGCAACAAGGCATACAACCATCACATAAAAATCAACACAAATCAAACATTCATTTATATCAAACAAACAAATAGTTGTTCGGGTTTTAAAACTTTAAATTATACGGAAAGAAAATAAACTACTACGCGTACCCTTCACTCAACAGTCTTAGGTGACACTAAATAGATTATTCATACCTTCCAAACAGATTTAAAGTATCCTTGCCCAAACTACCATAAATCAAAACAAACAACAATTTCAACAACAAATCAAATTTACTTATTATAAATTTCATTTCATACTATTGTTGTTTGATTTCCTTTTAATCCATATATTGATTTATCTTTTTAATTTTACATTATTTCTTGCAAATTTTCATTTTTTTCTCGATTTCTTTGCATATTAATTCATTTATTTACTGCTTAATTTCATTTATTTACAGTATTCATTTTCTGCTTATTTTCAAAACAAATTCTTTCAACACTTACTTAAGTTTATTTTCATTTCTTTATAACCTTTCTATTATATTTAATTAGTGGCCTTTCAGTAATAACTTAAGTATATAATAATATAACTTTAAATCCTTATTTATACAAGCATTTCATTAATTACTTTCATTTCCTCAAATTTCTTACTTGTATAATATCTATTACATCTTCTTATCAACGTTTCAACTTTTATATCTTTTAGTTAGTTATATATATGCCTTTAAGGATGTAATTGAAAATCATACAAGTTTATCTTATTTCCTTTAAAATTTATTCAATGTTCAATAATTATATCCTTTGTATTATAGGTTACACATTTCAGATTTCTTTTAGTTTCATTCATAACTTATCATTAAATTTCTTATTTTAATTAAAGGTTCTAATTATAATTTGTTACATTAAATTTCACTATAATGATTGAAATTATTAATTAACGGAAACTTAAGAATTAAATACCGGGTTTTATTCAAAATCATTTTAAAATAGTAGACAAACGTATTTATATATCCAATTATATTTAAAACAATTTAAAATTCATATTTGTTTATCAAAAGAAATCTGCATTAACTACCACAGTGGCCTTCCCACTCCGAAACTCGAAAATGAATGTCGATGATGCGGTCGCCATCACCGAAATTATTTTCCAGCGACAGAGAGGGGAGTACATAACTTATTTCTTTTTTTTAAATTCCTTTAAAACAATTCTTTTCAAATTATATTGAAATATTTATATTAGAAAATACTTATAAAATATTATTATTATATTCTAAAAAAATCATTTGAAAGAAATTTTCAAAACCTCGGAACTTAAGTTCTAAAATTTCCAATTTGATTTAATTTATTTCCAATCTTATTTATTTATTTTAAATCTTATTTCAACTATTATTTAAAAATTTCATTACCTAACAACCAATATATTACAACCAAATATAACATTTATAAAAATTTACTTTATATATATAGAAAATATAATAGGCAAAATTATTTCATTCACCTATGTTAAAACCAAATATTATGTCAGTCTGTCCTATTAAGTGTTTAGAAATCCCTATTGATGTCAAAGTGTCCCATGCACCAACCAGAATTTATAAATACAAAAAGGAACAAACTAACACAATATTAAAACCTTTTTATAACACTAAAAAATACGCTCTCATATGTATACCCTCAACGACTCCCATAGGGTATTACTACCATATCAGTAAAGAGTCAAACCCCACAAAGCTAAGGTTTATCGCTAAACCAAAGCTCTGATACCAGATGTAACATCCCGCCTTTTCACACGGTTTAAATCGACACACGTGCCGATTCAAACAATACGGAAGGGTGGATTGTTATGGGGTAAATAAGAAAAACAGAGAAGAAAAAAAAACCGAATGTCACAGCGGTAGGATAAAATATAATAATCAATATACAGTTTATGTGACGCCCCACCTCTATACCCACGCTAGCCAAGAACACTACGGTGTAGTGCTGTCAACTCGCACGGAGAATAAGGCTGTTGAGGAGCGACCATCAATAGTTAGGCCTTATACTAGTATTGGTTATCTCAATGGGAGTGGTATATAAATATATTTTCTTTCATTTTTCATCTCTGATTTATTTTCTCCCATCGACATACCCCAATTCCAGTATAAACCGAACTACGATGGTTCGTAATAGTTTAGAACAGTAAATATAAAATCTCACACAGATAAAATAATGCGGAACACAAATCAAACAGAAAGTCTCATATATACAATAACTGATGTCAGTTACAATACATTTGATTCAATACATATGACACGGTACATATGATACAACTACAACAGTCGACTAAGGAAGTTACATATACAAGTACATTAACGTATTTAATATACATGAATACATATCTTCCTATACAATTTTACAGACTACTACAAATGACGATGACTACTCCAAAAGATATGAAAGAACTTCATAGCTCTAGCAGCAACCCAAAGCAGAATATCTACAACCTGAAATACTCGGTCTGACCCGAGTATTAAATTCAAAAGAAAATAATACTCGGGTCAGTCTAATTCAAACTCAGTTATTAGTGCACAGAAGCAATAATAATTAAATAATGAATAGACGACAGTAATTAAACCAAATCAGAATGCAATTCAGAACGTTGAATTGAAATAAACAAAACAGTTCAAACCATTGGAATATCAATTAAAATATTAATTCAAGTAGGGCTGCAGTACACGCACGCGTGCACTGCCTCGCCACTACTGAATATGGTATACGCAAAAAGATCCATAAGTCAAAACAAATAGAATATCATACACGCCATACCGTGTGGCTGCAGTTCACGCTTGCGTGCACTGCCGTGCCACTACAGTGATGGTGTACCCATTGAATACCGTGTGGCTGCAGTTCACGCTTGCGTGCACTGCCTTGCCACTATAGTGATGATGTACCCAATGAAAATTCACAAGCAAACACAAGATCAAACCCGAGTCACCGGATTTAACTCAAGTGTAAATTCGAAAACAATCCATTTGCATCAATACGATGCAAAACAACATTGGCAACTGCAACAAAAAGCTGCAGTTCACCACAAGATCACAAGTGTGTGAGACAACATGTATCGAAGAATGGGCAATAAAAGAGGCAACCAAGTGATGTGCAAATGAATGCAACAGTGGAATGAATCAGTGCAGTGATATGCACAATGCACCGCAACAACATAGTGACAACAAGCAACAGCGAAGCATCAGGTCGAGCAAAAAATGGAAATACAGTAAGGCAACACAAAACTCGAACAAAGGTCAAGGCCAAAAGCACATCAGGAATGTACCAGTGGACCAGAAAATGACTTTAAGCATCGGAATAAAAATCATGAATTCAGATGAAGGCAAGTGTACAGGCTCAGCGAACACTTTGAATGTTGACCAAAACGAGCAGATATATATGTATGCATATATATGCATATAAACATACACATATCAGTTCAACCAGATGTGCATGATCTCATAAATGATGGTTGTGAAAATATAGTTCTCTGGCTTGCACAATTAACTAGAAATAAAGACATGAGTGCTAAACTGGAATGCCCTCCATGTCAAAATACAAGAAAAAGTCAAGGAACCCTTTTAAATAAACAAGGTCAAGCCTGGACAACATGAATGCGAACACAATTGTACAAAATGAATGTAAAATTACAAACTGCACATGAGCAAAGTTAAACAAAGGCGCAACATGGAACCGCAAACATATAGACTAAACTTATATGAGTGCTCATATAGGCAGTGAACATGTGAAACTCAAGCTACCAGTATGAACCAGCTCAAAATGTAAAGGAATATCAACAAGGTACAAAGGCAAAGCACCAGTACAACTACATGAAACAGGTTAACATGAAGCAGTAATTTATGTACATGAACATGAAGATAAGGCATACTAGATGATACAAGCGATGTAGATAAGTATTCCAGATCCAGTCAACCAAAATACGCCAGGCAGTTCTAGCCAAACCAAACAATACAAAACCTCAACAGCAACAAGACTCAATGCATAAGTACTATGCAGAGCTCGAAGCTACAACCCAACACACGTACACCTCAAACAAACAGCAAAATGTCTAGAGCATAACAAAGTTTATTTGGCAAAGCAAAAGGATTATCACTGTCAACAAGCACAAGTGCGACACCAACACGGCAGTGAGGCAGTATAGTGCAAGTTTAAACATGTTACTGCAGTTTCAAACCAAGACAGATATGTCAAAAAAATTCATCACATAAACACTGTCAAGTTCCAATGTAAAAACGCAAAGCCGTGTATTCAAAAAAAATCAGAGAATACATCAAATGAGTTCAAGTATCGGCACAACTGAAAATCAAATGGGCAACATGTAACATTCCTGAAATATTAGCCGAAATAATTCAATAATTAAATTGATTTTGAATTTAAACTGTGAATTTAATTGTGAATTAATTTGAGATTTCCAAAATAAACTTAAAATTTTAGATTATAAATAGAAATTTGGTGGGAATTTAAGGATAATTTTATTTGAGATGAATATGCACTATAATTTGAATAAATATGTATATATTGAAAGTTAAAATTTTAAAAAGGATTTTGATTTTGAAAATTCAAAATGTATATATTTATATAAAATTGGATTTTAAAACCACATAATTTTATACTAGTAGAAATTTGGTAATATTTCTTTTGAAAATTTTATTTTGAATTAGATATAAATGATTTTCAAAAACAATTGTTTAAAACTAAATACTATTTTATATGGGTTATTTATTAAAAACATAATTAGTTAAAATCATTTCTTTCTTTAAAATTAATAAAACAAAATGTGTATAAAATGAGTAATAAAAGTTTAAAATAATATTGGCATAAGGATTGAATACATATTGGAATTGATTTTAAATTTAAAATGAATGTTAACATATGAAAATATAAATAATACAAATTACTTCTATATTAAAACAAGAATGAATGAAGCTTTAGGTATGTATACATAAGAAAACATAAGGATACTGTGTATGTGTACATACAAACCAACATAACATACCTTAAAGATCTTACATATCTATACATATATACAAATGGCATTCAATTTAATTGTTTAAATAAAATAATAAGATTAAAAATTACAAGAACTCTTCATTTTCCCATAATGCAATCAAACCATATCTCACAAAATCTGAAACAAACAGTAAAAAGAGATGTGGCCTCACCTATTCCAATACATAAAGCTGTCTAAAGCATAGATATCAAAAAAAAAAAATTGGCAACTCAGTCTTACAATTCTCAGATCAAACTAAAAAAAAAAATCTGGAAAATTGAAGAGGCAATCAAATATCAAACTCTGGAAACAAAGGGGCTGCATTTCATATTTTCATAATCTGGAAATGCAAGGGGACCCTGCATTTCTTTGCATCTGCAAATTCAATCATAGAACCTGCATTTCAAATCTGAAACCAAACAACTCCTCTTTTCCTAAATTTCTGCCAGCATGTTTTTTTTTTTTGCATATGAAAACCAAATCTCATTCTCACAACCAAAATTCAAATCTGCATATTTCAAACCTGTAAAACTTTGCATTCAACTCCTCTTTCCAAAATTACTACCTGCATCAACATGAAAGCAAGAAAACCTGCATTTCAATCTAAATCAAGTAGAGGCCTGCATGCATCAATTTGAAGCCTGCATGTAAAGAACCTGAAAGCACCATTTTTTAAAAAGCATTCAAGCCTGCATTTCAAAACTCTGGAACAAGAAGCTCTGCATTTCAGAGGCCTGCATGTTTTAAAAAGCAAGCATCATTTTTAAACAAAGAAGCCTGCATGCTAAAATAAAATCTGGAGCCTGCAATTGAGTGTGCTCTGCATTTTGCATACAGGTGAGTAACACTTAATTTAAAATAAATTAAGTAGGAATGCATGTTTGTTTATTTGCTGAGTTAAATTTTTATACATGTTTTTACTGCCTGTGTAAATAGGAAGTGCAATGCTTGTTTGATTTCAAGGTCCTGATTGCTATAGTTTGAGTTCAAATTTGATAAATAGTATTTCTTTCTTGATCTGGATGTTATTATGGATTAGAATTTGAATGGAATTGGTTTATTACATGATGGAATAAATTTTTAAGGCTTTATAAGTTGTTTAGTTTTCTGTGTTGTCTGAAACACAAAATACAACTAAATTCTGAAAAAAATTGGAAAATGTAGGTATCATGAATGGGTGTTTCAAGTTTACTCATAGAATCATTAAGTGAATGCAAGAATTTTAAATCAAAGATTAAAATTTACAGTGATAAAATAAAATGCAGTTTTGAAAATTTACTGTATTTTACTTTTTGATCAAGATCAGTGATCCTTGCATTTGAACTAGTTGAATTTGTTTTCTGGAGGTAGTCGTCTATCATAAATCATAGAAAAATTATTGAATTGATATGCAAATCAAGTTTGAGATTGGAATTTGGGATTTGAGATGTAGAACCCTAGTTACTGTGTTTAAGGTGTTTTGGGTGCTGCGACTTCAAGGGTGCATCGAGTTCAAAGCTGTTGTGGGTATTGATGGATGGTGAAGTGATGAAGCTACTGCCGGAGTTTGGACGATGATGGTGACCGGAGAGGGGAGATTATTGTGATGACAGGTTTAGTGATGGGGTCTGGCCTGTTTCAGGTTTGGGATTGATATTTGGATTGCAGTGTTTTTGTCTCGGGAAATTTAGTGAGTGACTCGGAGTAAGTGGGTTACTGACCCGAAGTAAAATGGGATTGTCTCGAGTCAAAATTTTGTTTCAGGTTTAGCAAAACAGAAAAACTGTTCTGTTCTGTTTTTAAGAATTTTAAAGAGTAAATTTTAAATTAAATCTGGAAAGTGAACTTAGAATGAAACTTGAATCTTTAGAGGGATTCAAATTGTTTGAATTCTTATTTTGTAATAATTTAAATGCAGAAATTCAAATTGGTTTAAAATAAAAAAAAAAAGAGAAAGGGGGAACAGGAACCTGTTTCCAGATTTATAAAGTTTGAAATAAAATGCAAACTAAAGTTTTAACTTGGGATGTTAAAACTGAATTCAAATATGAATTCAAATAAGTTTGAATTCTGGTTTCTTTAAAATAATTTAAATTCAAAAATTTCAAAGTTTGTTTTTTTAAATAAAACAGAAACTGTTTCTATTTTAAATGTAAAGGTAAACTTAAATTTTTAGGTGGAGATTTGAACCGAGTTTTAGTTTGAATTTGAATATGAATTCAAATTTGATTTGTCTGGAATTTGAAATCATTGATGGTTTTTAAATTTAAATTTGGTTTCAAAAATCATAAGTAAATGCATGTGTGTTTTGCATTTGAATTAGAAGGTTAAATATTTAAATTAAAAATCCAAAGTGAATTCAAATCTGAGTTTTAATCTGGAATTAAAATTTAAACTTCAATTTTAAAATAAAGGTTTAAATTTAAATTGCTTTCAAATGATTTTCATTTGAATTAAAGGTGTAAATTATAGAAAGAGTTTTAAGGAATTTAAAACTAAAATGAGAATGAAAGTTGTATTTCAATTTTGAAGTTTTAAAGTAATTTTTTAAAATTGATTTGAATTTGATTTGAATTGAAATTTAAATCCTTTTCAATTTATTAATAAAGTATATGTTTCTTGTAAACATATAAGATTAAGTTGTGTATTGTTTTAAACTCTTATTTAAGACAAATTTGAGTCTTGAGTTTAAAGAAAATGTTAAATGAAATTTAATGTAAATTTAAAAACATTTTGTTTTAAGTGCATAATTTAAATAAGGAATGTTTATCTAAAGATAAAGAAAAGTATAATGATCTGTAATTCATTTATTTATTAAGGTAGTACAAATGGATAATTAATATAATTAATTAATTAATGAAATGGATAATTAATTAAAGTAATTAAGGGTTTTAATTTGATTAATTAAAGTTTAAGATTAATTTTTCTTAGAATAATTAATTTGTAATTAAGGAATCATTAATTGAATGATATTAGATTTTAAATTAATAATTGAAGATTTATTAATTGAATAAATATGGATAGTTAATTAATTAGGAATAATAAATGAAAGTAATCATGTAGGTAATAAATTTAAAACCACCCAGTTTATTCATCTTAATTGTAGATGCTGATTGTTATTGAATGTTGTGTGATGGATTGATATATTTGATATGTGATGTGATGCTATGTGATACTTTGTGCTGATCTGCTATATTTGTGATGAACATACTGTTGTATGAATATGAAACCCTTTGACCCATAAAACGACATTTGAGTTTCGATGCGACAGGGAGTCGGATTCTAGTTGGTTATCCGAAACCCACATCGAATCATATTAGTGAATTTTTGTGATTGATAATTTACTTTATCTATGAATCTGTGAATATAGATAAGCGCTATGGGTTATACCGCTTATCTTTATGATTGAATCTGTGATGTTGATGTTGTGCACTATTGTGTTGAACCCCTGGACCACACTTATACACACACAAATATGGATTGCACGTGGAAATGGGTTAAGTCACAGATTTTGAAATTGTTTTAAAATTTGAATTTTTGAATCCAAAATAGTTTTGGAATTGGAATTGAAGTTTTTGAAAAAAATGAATTTCAAAAAAAAATAAAAGTTATTTTGAATAACTCGATTGAGTTTTGAAATTTTAAATAATTTGAGTTAAATTTGAATTCAATAATTGAATTGAATTCTATAATTTGGGAACTAGGGTTTAAAAAGTTATTCAACTTATAAATGGATTTATATGGAGTTTTAAACCACTTTAAAAAGTGATGTTTGGAATTTAAATTAAACCAAGATTTCAACTTGTATAAATCGGACTTTTCTGAAACGAAAACTATTGTTTTCAAATAATAGAAGCTTTCATAGAAGAAATGGTTTTCCAATGTGTGTTAAAAGGAATTCAAGTTTTGAAATAAAAATGGTTTTCCGAGTTATTAATAAATCTTTGGAACGTGTTTTGAAAGCTATAAATTAAATCTTTAATTTAAAGATTTATTGAGTTAATCCAATTGGAATGGAAGTTGTTTTGAATCTATGAATAGATCTTTGTGAAACTGGTGAAACTTTGTGAAATAAATCTTTTTGTTTAAAGATTTAAAATGGTAATTTGTTTAACCATTTGAAAGAAAAATTTTGGATTTTATAAGTTGTGACTTAATTAAAATCCCATATCCATATGTTTTAAAATATGGCGCTCATTATTCGGTTTAGCCGGGAAAGGACCTAGTGTCATATAGCCCATTCCGAATAGTGATACGACGTTATGGATAGCAATTGAAGACCGGTGGTGAAGACCGGATATTTCCGAAAACAAAAGGATAACTCATCGATTGTCTCTGCACTGGCTGATCCCCGGTATAGAGATCTTCACATGTGATGGGAAGTCCGGACGTGATTAGGGATTATCCGGATTTGCAAGGGCTTCTTCGGAAGTGCCTTCGGTTCTGTTCGAACCCGGAACAGACTTGTATGTTTGTATGTCCGACATTACACTTTGAGATGTTAACTGATTTCTATCAAATACATTTCTGCCTGGTGGCGGAGAATTTATTCTCTCAGCTTAACACCCTTCTCTGAGACGTACGAGCTCAGAGGTTATGTAGTTGATATTTATCAGTGATATATTCCCAATTTGGTAATGTGGCATGCTGAGTGCTGCTGTGTGATGATCATTGGATGATCATTTGTGATATGATCATTTGTTTGATCATTTATCTTTGTGATCATTGCTTTGATCATCTGTTGACCCAAAGCATGGCTTTGTGCCAAAGCGTAGCTTTGTGGACGAGACTGCATCAGGACCTCACTCCCCGGAAATGGTCGAAACAGGAAAGATGCGGCAAGGTTATGAGGGTCGCTCCCTTTAGGGTGTGTCATTCCCTTCTGGTAAAGGGTGGTATCAGGTATGGAGCCCTGGTATTTAACCTATGTGGTTGCTCCAATCTCATTTACTGTGTGGTTGTTGCTTTGAGGCGCCTCGGATAAAGGTCCCAAAGGACCGGGGGATGGCATATTCGTGTAGTAGTTACCTAGTTACAGAGGTAACCCGGCCTTGTGTTGGCAGAGATCTAACCGTAACGTTAGTTTCTCGGGACGTCCCGCCAGAGGCGATCCCATGTGGCAGTAGGAAGTTCCTTAGCCTGACCATTTGTTGGAAATCCATTCATCCAATACGTGCCTTGTACGGTTTTAGTTGTAGAACCTGCCATTTAACATGGCAGCTATAGTAGGCATAGTATCATGGTACCTATGCTGGCTAGGATTTATATTATACTTTCGAAAGATTTTCCACTATGCACTAGAAATAATATCAAAGGATTTTTCTCGTAGTAAGCATGTTTGACTATCATAAGGAGAAATCTCCCCCATGTGTGCGTTTGCATTGTGTGTGTGCCGGGAGGCCTTATGGTAGTTTCATTTTTCAAAAAGCATTGCGGATTTCAAATTTAAATTCTGTTGTTTGTTTTAAAAGACCAAATTTTTTTGTTTGCTCATACCAGTCCCATGACTGACCTGGAGTTTATTGTTCCTTTCCTAAACTCTGGGTGCCCACTATTTTCCCACACGGGCAGTCTAGAGTTGGGGTTTTCAGATAATCAGTAGTAGGTGTAGATTCGATAGCTTTCAGCCTTAGGATTTGGCAATTACAATTGGATCGAGCTGCTTCTCTTCATCTTGATTTGGGAGTTCTCGCTATTTCTGGATTGGTGCTTTGGAGATGGAGATTACTGTTACTGGAGTTCTTCCTTGAAGACTACATTGGAGATTTTGTTCCGCTGCTAGTGTTATCTTTTATTTCCGCTGCTATTCTTTGTAACTCTGATGTATATTGATGTTCATTGTATCATTCTGTTGTATCAGATATTGTATCAAATGTTGTACATTGATATATGTTATTCTTTTCTTCCGCTGTGTTATTTACTTAATGTGACGACTCGAATTTGAACGATCGAATCTGCGGCATTCGAGTACAATGTAAAGTATGGATGTCGATTTTCGAACGCGAAAAATTCGAATCGTCACATTTGGTATCAGAGCTGAAGGTTAAAACTTTAGCTCAGGAGTATAACACATTAAGTAACTCATTAGAGATAGGGTGAAGTAAACCCTAGAATGAGTATATCCCTGAGATATCCGTTCGAATGCCTCAGTAAATTCTCTTACTATCCACTGATAGTGAGTATGAGTGCGAGAAGAGAATGAGATAGGGGACAGGGGAGTACCACTATAAATGGTCAATACCCTGCAACAGTGGGAATATCTTTTCCCTATCAATCTCCTTTGATTCAATTTCGAATTTTTTTGATTGCTTCGTAGCTGCTCCAGAAAGAAGTTTCGGTGTGATGATGGCCATACGTATTGTTGTAGGAAATTCTTACTTCGTATCTTCATCGGTTTCTTATCAGCTTTTCGATCTAAACTCTAATGAATTTGAAATTGAAAATATTAAATAAATTGGAAGTTTTAAATTAGTAAATTGGTTAACTAATATGAAGATTTGATCCATCTATCTATTCTCTGGGATCCGATATATTCTACGAACGATTAGTTATCTCTTCGAACTAGTCAATGCCCTTGCATATTCGTAGACCGATGGACCCAAATATCTTGTGTAATATTTTATGAGATTGTTCTCATATCTATTGTTGATATTCTTATTTGGTAAGCCAAATGCAGAATAGTTAATCGGCCTGATTTATGAGTCGATTATCTATCCTTGTGTATCTATCCATCATTGGTTGTCTTCCTACTTTCAAATTTCGAGGACGAAATTTCTTAAGGAGGGGAATCTGTAACATTCCTGAAATATTAGTCGAAATAATTCAATAATTAAATTGATTTTGAATTTAAACTGTGAATTTAATTGTGAATTAATTTGAGATTTCCAAAATAAACTTAAAATTTTAGATTATAAATAGAAATTTGGTGGGAATTTAAGGATAATTTTATTTGAGATGAATATGCACTATAATTTGAATAAATATGTATATATTGAAAGTTAAAATTTTAAAAAGGATTTTGATTTTGAAAATTCAAAATGTATATATTTATATAAAATTGGATTTTAAAACCACATAATTTTATACTAGTAGAAATTTGGTAATATTTCTTTTGAAAATTTTATTTTGAATTAGATATAAATGATTTTCAAAAACAATTGTTTAAAACTAAATACTATTTTATATGGGTTATTTATTAAAAACATAATTAGTTAAAATCATTTCTTTCTTTAAAATTAATAAAACAAAATGTGTATAAAATGAGTAATAAAAGTTTAAAATAATATTGGCATAAGGATTGAATACATATTGGAATTGATTTCAAATTTAAAATGAATGTTAACATATGAAAATATAAATAATACAAATTACTTCTATATTAAAACAAGAATGAATGAAGCTTTAGGTATGTATACATAAGAAAACATAAGGATACTGTGTATGTGTACATACAAACCAACATAACATACCTTAAAGATCTTACATATCTATACATATATACAAATGGCATTCAATTTAATTGTTTAAATAAAATAATAAGATTAAAAATTACAAGAACTCTTCATTTTCCCATAATGCAATCAAACCATATCTCACAAAATCTGAAACAAACAGTAAAAAGAGATGTGGCCTCACCTATTCCAATACATAAAGCTGTCTAAAGCATAGATATCAAAAAAAAAAAATTGGCAACTCAGTCTTACAATTCTCAGATCAAACAAAAAAAAAATCTGGAAAATTGAAGAGGCAATCAAATATCAAACTCTGGAAACAAAGGGGCTGCATTTCATATTTTCATAATCTGGAAATGCAAGGGGACCCTGCATTTCTTTGCATCTGCAAATTCAATCATAGAACCTGCATTTCAAATCTGAAACCAAACAACTCCTCTTTTCCTAAATTTCTGCCAGCATGTTTTTTTTTTTGCATATGAAAACCAAATCTCATTCTCACAACCAAAATTCAAATCTGCATATTTCAAACCTGTAAAACTTTGCATTCAACTCCTCTTTCCAAAATTACTACCTGCATCAACATGAAAGCAAGAAAACCTGCATTTCAATCTAAATCAAGTAGAGGCCTGCATGCATCAATTTGAAGCCTGCATGTAAAGAACCTGAAAGCACCATTTTTTAAAAAGCATTCAAGCCTGCATTTCAAAACTCTGGAACAAGAAGCTCTGCATTTCAGAGGCCTGCATGTTTTAAAAAGCAAGCATCATTTTTAAACAAAGAAGCCTGCATGCTAAAATAAAATCTGGAGCCTGCAATTGAGTGTGCTCTGCATTTTGCATACAGGTGAGTAACACTTAATTTAAAATAAATTAAGTAGGAATGCATGTTTGTTTATTTGCTGAGTTAAATTTTTATACATGTTTTTACTGCCTGTGTAAATAGGAAGTGCAATGCTTGTTTGATTTCAAGGTCCTGATTGCTATAGTTTGAGTTCAAATTTGATAAATAGTATTTCTTTCTTGATCTGGATGTTATTATGGATTAGAATTTGAATGGAATTGGTTTATTACATGATGGAATAAATTTTTAAGGCTTTATAAGTTGTTTAGTTTTCTGTGTTGTCTGAAACACAAAATACAACTAAATTCTGAAAAAAATTGGAAAATGTAGGTATCATGAATGGGTGTTTCAAGTTTACTCATAGAATCATTAAGTGAATGCAAGAATTTTAAATCAAAGATTAAAATTTACAGTGATAAAATAAAATGCAGTTTTGAAAATTTACTGTATTTTACTTTTTGATCAAGATCAGTGATCCTTGCATTTGAACTAGTTGAATTTGTTTTCTGGAGGTAGTCGTCTATCATAAATCATAGAAAAATTATTGAATTGATATGCAAATCAAGTTTGAGATTGGAATTTGGGATTTGAGATGTAGAACCCTAGTTACTGTGTTTAAGGTGTTTTGGGTGCTGCGACTTCAAGGGTGCATCGAGTTCAAAGCTGTTGTGGGTATTGATGGATGGTGAAGTGATGAAGCTACTGCCGGAGTTTGGACGATGATGGTGACCGGAGAGGGGAGATTATTGTGATGACAGGTTTAGTGATGGGGTCTGGCCTGTTTCAGGTTTGGGATTGATATTTGGATTGCAGTGTTTTTGTCTCGGGAAATTTAGTGAGTGACTCGGAGTAAGTGGGTTACTGACCCGAAGTAAAATGGGATTGTCTCGAGTCAAAATTTTGTTTCAGGTTTAGCAAAACAGAAAAACTGTTCTGTTCTGTTTTTAAGAATTTTAAAGAGTAAATTTTAAATTAAATCTGGAAAGTGAACTTAGAATGAAACTTGAATCTTTAGAGGGATTCAAATTGTTTGAATTCTTATTTTGTAATAATTTAAATGCAGAAATTCAAATTGGTTTAAAACAAAAAAAAAATAAGAGAAAGGGGGAACAGGAACCTGTTTCCAGATTTATAAAGTTTGAAATAAAATGCAAACTAAAGTTTTAACTTGAGATGTTAAAACTGAATTCAAATATGAATTCAAATAAGTTTGAATTCTGGTTTCTTTAAAATAATTTAAATTCAAAAATTTCAAAGTTTGTTTTTTTAAATAAAACAGAAACTGTTTCTATTTTAAATGTAAAGGTAAACTTAAATTTTTAGGTGGAGATTTGAACCGAGTTTTAGTTTGAATTTGAATATGAATTCAAATTTGATTTGTCTGGAATTTGAAATCATTGATGGTTTTTAAATTTAAATTTGGTTTCAAAAATCATAAGTAAATGCATGTGTGTTTTGCATTTGAATTAGAAGGTTAAATATTTAAATTAAAAATCCAAAGTGAATTCAAATCTGAGTTTTAATCTGGAATTAAAATTTAAACTTCAATTTTAAAATAATGGTTTAAATTTAAATTGCTTTCAAATGATTTTCATTTGAATTAAAGGTGTAAATTATAGAAAGAGTTTTAAGGAATTTAAAACTAAAATGAGAATGAAAGTTGTATTTCAATTTTGAAGTTTTAAAGTAATTTTTTAAAATTGATTTGAATTTGATTTGAATTGAAATTTAAATCCTTTTCAATTTATTAATAAAGTATATGTTTCTTGTAAACATATAAGATTAAGTTGTGTATTGTTTTAAACTCTTATTTAAGACAAATTTGAGTCTTGAGTTTAAAGAAAATGTTAAATGAAATTTAATGTAAATTTAAAAACATTTTGTTTTAAGTGCATAATTTAAATAAGGAATGTTTATCTAAAGATAAAGAAAAGTATAATGATCTGTAATTCATTTATTTATTAAGGTAGTACAAATGGATAATTAATATAATTAATTAATTAATGAAATGGATAATTAATTAAAGTAATTAAGGGTTTTAATTTGATTAATTAAAGTTTAAGATTAATTTTTCTTAGAATAATTAATTTGTAATTAAGGAATCATTAATTGAATGATATTAGATTTTAAATTAATAATTGAAGATTTATTAATTGAATAAATATGGATAGTTAATTAATTAGGAATAATAAATGAAAGTAATCATGTAGGTAATAAATTTAAAACCACCCAGTTTATTCATCTTAATTGTAGATGCTGATTGTTATTGAATGTTGTGTGATGGATTGATATATTTGATATGTGATGTGATGCTATGTGATACTTTGTGCTGATCTGCTATATTTGTGATGAACATACTGTTGTATGAATATGAAACCCTTTGACCCGTAAAACGACATTTGAGTTTCGATGCGACAGGGAGTCGGATTCCAGTTGGTTATCCGAAACCTACATCGAATCATATTAGTGAATTTTTGTGATTGATAATTTACTTTATCTATGAATCTGTGAATATAGATAAGCGCTATGGGTTATACCGCTTATCTTTATGATTGAATCTGTGATGTTGATGTTGTGCACTATTGTGTTGAACCCCTGGACCACACTTATACACACACAAATATGGATTGCACGTGGAAATGGGTTAAGTCACAGATTTTGAAATTGTTTTAAAATTTGAATTTTTGAATCCAAAATAGTTTTGGAATTGGAATTGAAGTTTTTGAAAAAAATGAATTTCAAAAAAAAATAAAAGTTATTTTGAATAACTCGATTGAGTTTTGAAATTTTAAATAATTTGAGTTAAATTTGAATTCAATAATTGAATTGAATTCTATAATTTGGGAACTAGGGTTTAAAAAGTTATTCAACTTATAAATGGATTTATATGGGGTTTTAAACCACTTTAAAAAGTGATGTTTGGAATTTAAATTAAACCAAGATTTCAACTTGTATAAATCGGACTTTTCTGAAACGAAAACTATTGTTTTCAAATAATAGAAGCTTTCATAGAAGAAATGGTTTTCCAATGTGTGTTAAAAGGAATTCAAGTTTTGAAATAAAAATGGTTTTCCGAGTTATTAATAAATCTTTGGAACGTGTTTTGAAAGCTATAAATTAAATCTTTAATTTAAAGATTTATTGAGTTAATCCAATTGGAATGGAAGTTGTTTTGAATCTATGAATAGATCTTTGTGAAACTAGGTGAAACTTTGTGAAATAAATCTTTTTGTTTAAAGATTTAAAATGGTAATTTGTTTAACCATTTGAAAGAAAAATTTTGGATTTTATAAGTTGTGACTTAATTAAAATCCCATATCCATATGTTTTAAAATATGGCGCTCATTATTCGGTTTAGCCGGGAAAGGACCTAGTGTCATATAGCCCATTCCGAATAGTGATACGACGTTATGGATAGCAATTGAAGACCGGTGGTGAAGACCGGATATTTCCGAAAACAAAAGGATAACTCATCGATTGTCTCTGCACTGGCTGATCCCCGGTATAGAGATCTTCACATGTGATGGGAAGTCCGGACGTGATTAGAGATTATCCGGATTTGCAAGGGCTTCTTCGGAAGTGCCTTCGGTTCTGTTCGAACCCGGAACAGACTTGTATGGTTGTATGTCCGACATTACACTTTGAGATGTTAACTGATTTCTATCAAATACATTTCTGCCTGGTGGCGGAGAATTTATTCTCTCAGCTTAACACCCTTCTCTGAGACGTACGAGCTCAGAGGTTATGTAGTTGATATTTATCAGTGATATATTCCCAATTTGGTAATGTGGCATGCTGAGTGCTGCTGTGTGATGATCATTGGATGATCATTTGTGATATGATCATTTGTTTGATCATTTATCTTTGTGATCATTGCTTTGATCATCTGTTGACCCAAAGCATGGCTTTGTGCCAAAGCGTAGCTTTGTGGACGAGACTGCATCAGGACCTCACTCCCCGGAAATGGTCGAAACAGGAAAGATGCGGCAAGGTTATGAGGGTCGCTCCCTTTAGGGTGTGTCATTCCCTTCTGGTAAAGGGTGGTATCAGGTATGGAGCCCTGGTATTTAACCTATGTGGTTGCTCCAATCTCATTTACTGTGTGGTTGTTGCTTTGAGGCGCCTCGGATAAAGGTCCCAAAGGACCGGGGGATGGCATATTCGTGTAGTAGTTACCTAGTTACAGAGGTAACCCGGCCTTGTGTTGGCAGAGATCTAACCGTAACGTTAGTTTCTCGGGACGTCCCGCCAGAGGCGATCCCATGTGGCAGTAGGAAGTTCCTTAGCCTGACCATTTGTTGGAAATCCATTCATCCAATACGTGCCTTGTACGGTTTTAGTTGTAGAGCCTGCCATTTAACATGGCAGCTATAGTAGGCATAGTATCATGGTACCTATGCTGGCTAGGATTTATATTATACTTTCGAAAGATTTTCCACTATGCACTAGAAATAATATCAAAGGATTTTTCTCGTAGTAAGCATGTTTGACTATCATAAGGAGAAATCTCCCCCATGTGTGCGTTTGCATTGTGTGTGTGCCGGGAGGCCTTATGGTAGTTTCATTTTTCAAAAAGCATTGCGGATTTCAAATTTAAATTCTGTTGTTTGTTTTAAAAGACCAAATTTTTTTGTTTGCTCATACCAGTCCCATGACTGACCTGGAGTTTATTGTTCCTTTCCTAAACTCTGGGTGCCCACTATTTTCCCACACGGGCAGTCTAGAGTTGGGGTTTTCAGATAATCAGTAGTAGGTGTAGATTCGATAGCTTTCAGCCTTAGGATTTGGCAATTACAATTGGATCGAGCTGCTTCTCTTCATCTTGATTTGGGAGTTCTCGCTATTTCTGGATTGGTGCTTTGGAGATGGAGATTACTGTTACTGGAGTTCTTCCTTGAAGACTACATTGGAGATTTTGTTCCGCTGCTAGTGTTATCTTTTATTTCCGCTGCTATTCTTTGTAACTCTGATGTATATTGATGTTCATTGTATCATTCTGTTGTATCAGATATTGTATCAAATGTTGTACATTGATATATGTTATTCTTTTCTTCCGCTGTGTTATTTACTTAATGTGTTATAAGCTCCGGCGACTCGAATTTGAACGATCGAATCTGCGGCATTCAAGTACAATGTAAAGTATGGATGTCGATTTTCGAACGCGAAAAATTCGAATCGTCACACAACAAAGGCCATAGTGAATCATCAAAACAAAAATCAAAGCCTAAGCTTAGCAATGTCAACCAAACCAATGTCCACAAAAAAATTAAGTGACCGAAGTCAATGCGGAGCAAGCCTTGGTTATGAAACCATTATATCCGAAGTTCATCAGAGAAAGCAAGGCCGAAGCCAACAAAGTAAATGAAAATCAAGTAGTTAGCGAATTCACAGATTCGAACACAAGCAAGAAACCATAAAAGCAATTCCCCAAATAAATTTTCATCTCGAATCAATAACAAGATAAACTCGAACTACCGAAACACTACACTAAGGATGAATTGAGATGTGAGTGAGAGAATCGCTCACCTATGCCACGAGTTGGAGCAGCCGATGAGAGCACGAGCGCGATTTCCACTCGATCGACCAATTAAAGCCGGCTTCAAAAGCCCTAGCTTCGAAAAGAACGATAGGAACGGCAGCCATTGTTTTCGTGATTTTGTTTAGGGTTGGTGAACGAATGAAAGAAGAAAAAAAAATGGATAAAGGGGGAAAAGAATGGGTTTTTCCCCATGTAAATTTTCACGGCCCAATAATAAAAGGACCACTATTTAATTCAAATTAAAAGACTTCAAATGGAAATTTGCGACTATATAAATCGTTTAAATGTCGATTATTAATTGTTGCGAAGTACCGGGTTGTTACAGACTCCCCTCGTTAAAGAAATTGCGTCCTCGCAATAATAAGGAATAATTGGACAACTGGTAACAACCATAAAAGTATATCATCGCAGGATGAAGAAATTTGAAAATAGGAAGTTCAACATAATGAGCATGAAAAAGAAAGCCTGAACGTGTTTGCTCGATGAATTCTGTGGATTCCGTAGTGAAATCCATAGGATTTGAGAACCACAGAGCTTTCACGAGAAAAACATCGTTATTTCGAAGGTGCCACACCCCCGAAGCAATGATGTGAATAGAAGGTTGCTCAAGAATAAGGATCGGAAACCCCTAAGGCATTTCCGTAATTGGAGGACGTAGAAAACGTCATGAATAGCAGAAAATTGAACCGGTAATAAGAGGCGATAAGCCAAGAAACCAATACGTTCAGTGATAGGAAATGGCCCAATATATCGAGGCACTAACTTTCCCGACCGACTGATACGCACAATACCTATCATAGGTGAGACACGAGTAATTTGGAACAACAGCGTAGTACAATAACGATACGCCCAATGAACCAATCAACATAAAAGAACATCAGACGTAAGTCCATAAAAGGAATGAGACGAATCTCAACAAAACGAAGTACATCGAAACGTCTCATGAACTTGGTAAAAAGATGATTCCATACGGACATCATCAAAGAAACAACCACTTGTTGCCTATGACTAAATGCATCGGCAACACGATTTCCCATCCGGGAGTGGTAAATAATATCAAGATCATAAGATGTATGGAGCTCGAGTCAACGTGGTTGACGCAAATCATGTTCCTTATGAGAAAATAAATATTCCCAAGATTCATGATCAGGGTAGAGAACAAATTTCTCACCCAAAATAATGATGCCAAATTTTTAAATACGAAATCAATAGCCACGAGCACTAGATCAAGCGTGGCATATCTAGTCTCAATAGGCATTTATGATTTAGAAACACAAGAGACAGCACGTTCTCTTATGCAAGAGAATGGCATGCAAACCAATACGATTAGCATTGGTACAAACGATAAAGTCTTGGTTCCCTCGGGAATCACAAGAATAGAAGTATCGGAAAAGAGTTGTTTTAAATAATATCCTTTCCCGAAAAGTTAAAACTTTCGAAATTTACGATTTACTTTATGTAATTATCTTTTCAGAAAAATTTTCATTTTAAAATTCAATTTACTGTGTCTGATTGTCTCATCAAAGCGTCTAGGAGATTCCTATCGATAACGTTGATCAAGCGCATCGACCAGAATTCTTAAAGCACTCAATGGGCAATACAATCACAAAATATTCTCTTAATTTCATAAAAGGAATTTACAAATTTTCACCCTCAAACGGACAAGTCCGGAATCAAACGAATCAGTAAAAGAAAGGGGTCATAGTCCTCGATTTTGCTGAAACGTTTAAATCGCTTCCTCATTCTTTTGAAAGCGTAAACTATAAAAAATTTGAAAACGATTTTTATTTTGAAACAATTTTTAAAACACGTGATTAAAACAGCGATATCAGTAGCAACTTCGATAAGTGGATTTTCATTCATCAAAAGTGTCACAAGAACCTTCTCAAAGATAGAAAGGGATATCATACCCTAAACTTGTATTCATAACAAGTCAATAACACACGAATTCACCAATGCACAAGAATTGATACAACTTATCAATAGAAATCACGGAAATTGGTGAAGCACAAATTCTAGAAATCTACACAAGAAATCCAGAAATCACAAGATAAGAGTATGAAAACTCGAACGGGAGTATGAAAACTCGAACGGAGCATGAAAACTCGAAGGAGAGTATGAAAACTCGAACGGAGTATGAAAACTCAAAGGAGAGTATGAAAACTCGAACAGAGTATGAAAACTCGAAGGAGAGTATGAAAACTCGAACGGAGTATGAAAACTCGAAGGAGAGTATGAAAACTCGAACGGAGTATGAAAACTCGAAGGAGAGTATGAAAACTCGAACGGAGTATGAAAACTCGAAGGAGAGTATGGAAACTCACCTACACGCGAGCATGAAAATTCATCAACACATGTAACGCATAACGAGAACGGGAGCACGAAAACTCACCTACACGCGAGCATGAAAACCCATCAGCACATGTAACGCAAAGCGAGAACGGGAGCACGAAAACTCACCTACACGCGAGCATGAAAATTCATCAGCACGTGCAACGCATAACGAGAACGGGAGCACGAAAACTCACCTACATGCGAGCATGAAAACTCACCAACACGTGCAATGCAAAGCGAGAACGGGAGCACGGAATCTCACCTACACGCGAGCATGAAAAATCATCAACACGTGCAACGCAAAGCGAGAACGGGAGCACGGAATCTCACCTACACGCGAGCATGAAAAATCATCAACACGTGCAACGCAAAGCACGGAATCTCACCTACACGCGAGCATGAAAAATCATCAACACGTGCAACGCATAACGAGACGCTATCTCATGGTTGCAAGCCATTAATTTTGACACACGAATGGCCCGAAGACCGTGGGGCGCTACCCCACATGTGTGAGTCGAAATCACACAGATTGAGGTCCAGACTAACAAAAAATCAAAAAAAGTATGTGTGAGTGGAATCACACAAGTGGTGTCTAGTCTAACCTCGCAAACAAAAGGAAAGTATGTGTGAATGAAATCACACAAGTGGTGTCTAGACAATCCTCAAAGCCCAAGAGATATGTGTGAGACGAAATCACACCGATGAGGCCTAGTCTAACCGTAAAAATGATCGTCATGATCAACGAGAAGTGTCAATTACACCAAGTTAGTAAATATAAAAGTTTAGCTTCATGTCTCATAACCACTTGCTTAACTTAAATATTTACGAACAAATTGTAAATCTTCACTAGAAAATTGTCACATGAGGTTCAATCGAACAAGTCCAAGAATTAACCGACGAAGCAAACGCAAGCGTTTCATACCACTTGTTTTACTAAGCAGTTTAATTAGATTTCTCATCCGAGTGAGGTAAAGGCTTGTATATACTAGTAGATTAGAAAACGGTTTGAGAAAAAGAGTTTTATATTGAAAATAGAGTTGAAAACATTTTGATAAAAGAGTTTTGATATTTACTACTAGTATTGAAACCTTTATATTTTTAAAGTGACAAATCACAAAAATGATTGTAGAAACAATCAATCACAAGAATTCACATAAGAAGACGTGAATAGAATCCAAAGAAATCGATACCGAATTCATCGAAAGGTATGTTCACAAAAATCCCGAAGAAAAGGTCATCAAAGTTGCTAATAAATGATAGCAACAAATCAGGAAATAATCAAGAGTCGATTAAATTCGAAAACCAAATCAATTCACTAAGATTCACATTCGAAGACGTGAATAAAATCCAAAGAATTCGATTCCAAATCCATCAAAGTAGGAATACCCAAAAATTCCTGAAATAGAAGTTATCAAAGTCGACAAAGGTGATAACAACTAATCGGAAAAGAAGAATCGATCAACAATTGGAAAAACGAAGCAAAACGAGCATAAATGCATGAATGACTTTAACAAAAGTAAAAGTCAAGTCAATGTCGATATCGACAAGGCAAAGTCCAAGACAATTTCTTTTATACCAAAGAAATTTTAAAACTATCAGAGAGAGGCACATGAAAGCCAACGAACCATGGATAAACAGACAGAGTCGACAATTGAAATGCAATATGTCGGATAAACAGACAGAGTCGACAATTGAAATGCAATTTGTCTCAAAGATTGATACTCACAACCCAATTGCATGGAGACTGCATTAAGTACACGAATCAGAGACAAGAATGCATATATACAGCAGTTTGAATAAACAATGCTAGCTCAAGTCGAAGTGGGTAAGAGTTGCAGCAATGCTCATGAAAAAGAGTTAGGAATTCATACCTAACAATCAAAGATGATCTTAAGATAAAGATGTGAGATAAAACATCGACAAATAGTTGTAACACATGTACTATCTAAGTTATGTTTTATATTTGTTCTAAACCCCAGGCTCTGATACCAAGCTGTGACGCCCCTCCTCTATACCCACGCTAGCCAAGAACACTATGGTGTAGTGCTGTCAACTCGCACGGAGAATAAGGCTGTTGAGGAGCGACCATCAATAGTTAGGCCTTATACTAGTATTGGTTATCTCAATGAGAGTGGTATATAAATATATTTTCCTTCATTTTTCATCTCTGATTTATTTTCTCCCATCGACATACCCCAATTCCAGTATAAAACGAACTACGATGGTTCGTAATAGTTTAGAACAGTAAATATAAAATCTCACACAGATAAAATAATGCGGAACACAAATCAAACAGAAAGTCTCATATATACAATAACTGATGTCAGTTACAATACATTTGATACAATACATATGACACGGTACATATGATACAACTACAACAGTCGACTAAGGAAGTTACATATACAAGTACATTAACGTATTTAATATACATGAATACATATCTTCCTATACAATTTTACAGACTACTACAAATGACGACGACTACTCCAAAAGATATGAAAGAACTTCATAGCTCTAGCAGCAACCCAAAGTAGAATATCTACAACCTGAAATACTCGGTCTGACCCGAGTATTAAATTCAAAAGAAAATAATACTCGGGTCAGTCTAATTCAAACTCAGTTATTAGTGCACAGAAGCAATAATAATTAAATAATGAATAGACAACAGTAATTAAACCAAATCAGAATGCAATTCAGAACATTGAATTGAAATAAACAAAACAGTTCAAACCATTGGAATATCAATTAAAATATTAATTCAAGTAGGGCTGCAGTACACGCACGCGTGCACTGCCTCGCCACTACTGAATATGGTATATGCAAAAAGATCTGTAAGTCAAAACAAATAGAATATCATACACGCCATACCGTGTGGCTGCAGTTCACGCTTGCGTGCACTGCCGTGCCACTACAGTGATGGTGTACCCATTGAATACCGTGTGGCTGCAGTTCACGCTTGCGTGCACTGCCTAGCCACTATAGTGATGATGTACCCAATGAAAATTCACAAGCAAACACAAGATCAAACCCGAGTCACCGGATTTAACTCAAGTGTAAATTCAAAAACAATCCATTTGCATCAATACGATGCAAAACAACATGGGCAACTGCAACAAAAAGCTGCAGTTCACCACAAGATCACAAGTGTGTGAGACAACATGTATCGAAGAACGGGCAATAAAAGAGGCAACCAAGTGATGTGCAAATGAATGCAACAGTGGAATGAATCAGTGCAGTGATATGCACAATGCACCGCAACAACACAGTGACAACAAGCAACAGTGAAGCATCAGGTCGAGCAAAAAATGGAAATACAGTAAGGCAACACAAAACTCGAACAAAGGTCAAGGCCAAAAGCACATCAGGAATGTACCAGTGGACCAAAAAATGACTTTAAGCATCGGAATAAAAATCATGAATTCAGATGAAGGCAAGTGTACAGGCTCAGCGAACACTTTGAATGTTGACCAAAACGAGCAGATATATATGTATGCATATATATGCATATAAACATACACATATCAGTTCAACCAGATGTGCATGATCTCATAAATGATGGTTGTGAAAATATAGTTCTCTGGCTTGCATAATTAACTAGAAATAAAGACATGAGTGCTAAACTGGAATGTCCTCCATGTCAAAATACAAGCAAAAGTCAAGGAACCCTTTTAAATAAACAAGGTCAAGCCTGGACAACATGAATGCGAACACAATTGTACAAAATGAATGTACAATTACAAACTGCACATGAGCAAAGTTAAACAAAGGTGCAACATGGAACCGCAAACATATAGACTAAACTTATATGAGTGCTCATATAGGCAGTGAACATGTGAAACTCAAGCTACCAGTATGAACCAGCTCAAAATGTAAAGGAATATCAACAAGGTACAAAGGCAAAGCACCAGTACAACTACATGAAACAGGTTAACATGAAGCAGTAATTTATGTACACGAACATGAAGATAAGGCATACTAGATGATACAAGCGATGTAGATAAGTATTCCAGATCCAGTCAACCAAAATACGCCAGGCAGTTCTAGCCAAACTAAACAATACAAAACCTCAACAGCAACAAGACTCAACGCATAAATACTATGCAGAGCTCCAAGCTACAACCCAACACACGTACACCTCAAACAAACAGCAAAATGTCTAGAGCATAACAAAGTTGATTTCGCAAAGCAAAAGGACTATCACTGTCAACAAGCACAAGTGCGACACCAACACGGCAGTGAGGCAGTATAGTGCAAGTTTAAACATGTTACTGCAGTTTCAAACCAAGACAGATATGTCAAAAAAATTCATCACATAAACACTGTCAAGTTCCAATATAAAAACGCAAAGCCGTGTATTCAAAAAAATCAGAGAATACATCAAATGAGTTCAAGTATCGGCACAATTGAAAATCAAATGGGCAACAAAGGCCACAGTGAATCATCAAAACAAAAATCAAAGCCTAAGCTTAGCAATGTCAACCAAACCAATGTCCACAAAAAAATTAAGTGACCGAAGTCAATGCGGAGCAAGCCTTGGTTATGAAACCATCATATCCGAAGTTCATCAGAGATAGCAAGGCCGAAGCCAACAAAGTAAATGAAAATCAAGTAGTTAGCGAATTCACAGATTCGAACACAAGCAAGAAACCATAAAAGCAATTCCCCAAATAAATTTTCATCTCGAATCAATAACAAGATAAACTCGAACTACCGAAACACTACACTAAGGATGAATTGAGATGTGAGTGAGAGAATCACTCACCTATGCCACGAGTTGGAGCAACCGATGAGAGCACGAGCGCGATTTCCACTCGATCGTCCAATTAAAGCCGGCGCTTCAAAAGCCCTAGCTTCGAAAAGAACGATAGGAACGGTCGCCATTGTTTTCGTGATTTTGTTTAGGGTTGGTGAACGAATGAAAGAAGAAGAAAAAAATGGATAAAGGGGGAAAAGAACGGGGTTTTTCCCATGTAAATTTTCACGGCCCAATAATAAAAGGACCACTATTTAATTCAAATTAAAAGACTTCAAATGGAAATTTGCGACTATATAAATCGTTTAAATGTCGATTATTAATTGTTGCGAAGTACCGGGTTGTTACAGTTTATAAAAATGTTTACAAAACATTTGATTCTTCTTTATACAATAAATATCAGAGTTCACTTACCAATAAATATCAATGCAGCGGAATACAGTGTGTAGTGGAACCATATAATATATAATAATAATAACAATGAAATCCTCGTCTTCATCCTCCAAAAATAAAGTCTTCGATCCTGAAACGCTCGGACTGACCCCAGTGAATTGAAAAGACAAAACACTCGAGTCAGAACTAAAAGATCTTATGTAAGTTAAATCAACAGGAATAAATATGAGTGCAGTAACTTAAAAGATGCTCGGGATTCACATCTCCTAAGGATCCGTTAAACTATTTAGTATGTAGTAATATTTTGCTATTATAATAGTGTCTAATAGTAAAATAAACTTACTTTTAAATAGCGATAAGGAGTTACCCAATCTCCCCCTTAACACAATAATAGTCCCAGTAGTCCATCCAGTATCAGCGCATCTCCAGATCGGGAGACTACCCTAAATACTCCACGGGCTACGAGAGAAAACCAAACTCGTACAAGGCACGATAGGGTAGGTGACACGGCACAACTAGGTAATGCCAGGGTAGATATACCAATTATGCATCCGGGCTGGTGGTAACACGTAGCCACAGCTACCGTCCACCTCGAGCCACACCCACAAAAAGAAAATCAATAGTGGCCACCGAATCGATCCAAAAGTCAAAGTATAAAATCGAAGGGAAGTGTCCGATCAAAGGTGCTACCTCAATTGGCCCGAGAATCGCTCCTGTTTTAGCCACCTTATGCCAACTCACGGGAGTTGGGTCCACGTATTTACCTCAAAGGAAACACCGCCAACATCCTACTTCATTCTGGAATCTCCACCGCGTACACGGTTGTTAAAGTGGTTTTCGGAGTTGGCAGAGAGTATGACAACTTCCAATCCCGGTCTCCTCAACAACCAGACGTTATTACAACACCGCGGTCTTTTAAAAATAGTTTGTACTTTAAACCAGAATATAATATTCATTTCAAAGCCATATAATTTCGATATTATTTCCCTTTTAAACCAAATCAATATGATATCATTTCAAATATATCTTTTTCTAAAAGCATACCACTTTAAAACTTATAATATCATGAAACCATACATTTGAATTATAGTCTTCAAACATAACACTTCGAAATCCATAGCTTTAAAACCATAACTTCCAACTTAAATGGTTTGGATATTCAACAGTATATAAAATAAAAATGGTTTGAATTTAAAATTACTTTATAAAGTAAATAATTTTCACGACTTTAGAATTTTATTTTCTTTGAATAAATTTTAAAACCATAAATTTTAAACTCACTTTCAGTTTCAATAAACCACTTAAGTTTCAATATATTTCAAACTTTGAATATTAAACAATTAAAAACTAAGGTTGGAAATTTCTATTCAACAATTAAATGTCTTATTATTTAGTTTGAAATATTTGCATAATAAATCCATAATCATTTAAAACAAAACTCAAATTACTAACAACTAAATGTTTCCTTCAAATTTATTTATACTAGAAATATTCATTTAATTCATCTTGAATAAAAATCCAGTTATAAATATCATACCTTTTATAATTTCAAGTTAAATAAGTTTTACATCAACCTATGGAGTTTAATTCTTAAATAAGCTCAATTCCAAATAAGTTCATTTAATTCATCTTGAATAAAAATCCAGTTATAAATATCATACCTTTTAAAATTTCAAGTTAAATAAGTTTTACATCAACCTATGAAGTTTAATTCTTAAATAAGCTCAATTCCAAATAAATTTCCAATTTACTTTTCAATCTTAATTTAATTAAATCATTAAAACTCTATATGTATACAATATCTTAGACATGTACTTAACCATATAATACAAAATAATCAAACTCCATTACTCAACTTATTTATTTTTATTTAACAAATATATATATATAGCTTAAATTCAATAATTTAACTATATATGTATATACGAAATCATATTTATATAATATCAAAATTTCATATTTATTAAACCGTATCCTATCCAAACCATAGAAATCATTTCAAAATAATTATATATATAGACCGACGGTGTCTGTATAAAATTTTCTATCCCATGGTCAAGTGATACGGATATTTATCATTTCAACCCGTAATTTAAGATAAAAAATTATGGTTATATATCATTTCAAACCGCAATTCCGAATGAAATGAAATGCATAACGACTTGCAGATTTTTAACCATATAAACTACAACAACCATTCATCCATTATCAACCATCAAACATTTATAAAATCATCATCCAATTCAAACAACCACATCAATAAATAATAATTAATTACCGACAGTTTATTTTTCAATAATGAATTAAATAACTGTTTAACTGGCAGTTTTAAATGCAATAAATAAATAAATAAAAATTTTAACTGGCAGTTTTATATGTAATGAATAATTAATATAACAACTTAATTGGCAGTTTCATATGCAATGAATATTTAGTTAACAATTTAATTGAATAAATTAAATTTAACTGGGACAATGATTAAAAATATGTCAAACAACCATAAATAAATTTCTACTCATATCAAAACTCAATTTAACAAACATAAGAAATTTTAGAAGTTGTGAGTGGGTTAAAACACTCACCTTTTGAATTTAAATTGAATTCAAATCCAATTTAAACCCAAAAATTGAACGGTCTCAGAATTCGTCCAAACTTATGGCAAAATTTCCAGAATCCCAATAAGAACCTAGCGGAGAAAACCACGCGTGAAACGGAGTTCGTATGTACGAGTTTTGGTTATTAGAACTAATTGAAATCGAAATTAACAAAATAAATTAAATAATAATAAAATACTGTGCCACATCCTTTCTTCCCATGTGAAACCGCATAAACCCTACAGCACCCTACCACGTACACGACACCTGAAGCCACGCACGACGCCGTCATCTCGGCCCTCCCATCAACGCGTCGCGCCTCCTGACAACTCCGATGAGACTGCCACTGCACGTCGCCCAGCCCCCGAGCTCCTCCAGTGAAGTCACCGCCGCCGATGAACTATGGGTTCCAAACCCTAAACCACGATTTTACGAAGATCTAACCGTTTAATCTCCAATTAACTTGCATGGATGAGCTCCGCTTGAGAATCTCTACAAAACCAAGAAGGGAATTTTCGACCCGACAAAGTTCGTCATTGAGCGGGGAACGGCCAAAACTTCCTCGATTTTTATTGATAAGACGATGAACCAAAACGAAAAACGAACACCACCAGTGAATTACGCTAGTCGAGAGCTTCAACATATATTTTTTTCAGATTTTTCTGAGGACTTTGAATTTTATGCTTTGGATCTGATTTGAAGTTGGATCTGAAATTGGTTTGTCTGCCATTGAGGAGGAGAGTGTTGAGATGTACATACAGACAAATGAGAATAGAGGTAGGCTAGGGTTTATAACAGGATATTTATAGGCAGGATTGAAAATAGAATAGATCGATAAACAGATATACGCGCTAACGCCAAAGTGGCCCAAAAAGCCCGTTCTGACCCCGGAACAAAATTGGGTAAACCCATATATCAAAATAGGTGTTTTAAAATATTCTTAACGCGATGGAGAAAGTTTCACGTCCAAATTCCATCGTATGAAGAAGTTATGATGAAATCAATATTTTTCAAATTGATTTCAATTAATCAATTTCAAGGCGTTTCGCGTTCGTACGATCAAACGACAAGTCCGATCGCTACGAAACTCGAAATCCTACAATAATTCACCATTATGGATCCGACGAAATTGGTTTCGTCGAATTCTGAGTCAGTGGTCAAAATGGCTATTTTTATATTAATTAAATAATTTAAAAATTGATTAATTAAATCAAACTTCCCATTTAAATTCTAAAATCGACAAATTTGTCACCTTTATATTTCTCAAACATTTACAATGATTTAAACAAGTTTAGATGTCAATTTAGAGTTCATTAATTTATCGATTCCATTTATTAACTTCCAATTTTCATTATATTTCAAAATTTAAATTAAACTTTCAATAATTCTATTAAATTTTACTTTCTCTCTGTTATTCAATTCATTACTATCAACCGGATGAAATTAGCATTGGATTCAAAATATATTACATTGATATCCTCACATTCCTTCTTTATTTCAATTAACGTAAAATTTCAAACATTATATTTCATTTATTTTCAATAAATCCAATTTATTAAAATAAAATAATAAATCTTGATTCCCATTCTTTTTATTCAGTCACTCATTATCTTATGGGTAAACTCAACCTTACTGTAAATCTAGTTTCCCTAATGTTTTCCAGAAATCAACCAAATTCATATTAATGTAGTATTTAATTATGTTAAATTTCAATGGATTTAGATCTATTTCACTAATTCAATAAATAGGTAAACAATTAGTAATTATCCCAAATTTCCCAATTGTTTCCCATTTATATTCTATTATCGAATGATCAATAATAAAATTACTTACCTAACTTTGACTATGTCACATTATAGTTTACTGCATATTATTACATTAGTTAATATAACTTTATATTTATTTCCTAATTCTACCAATTTCAATCAAATAAAATCTTACAAATGGGTTTCCATTAATAGGTATTACAGTAAATTAGTTATTATTCAACTTGCATAATATTAAATTCCAATTGTTGCAATAATTACGCTTATTTAAAATTGGATTTAGATGGAATGATTTGTTTGTCTTTCATTAAACTACCCTATTCAAAATCCAGCCTTTCTTTGTATTAACTTCTATTTCCATTTATATTGAAGTTGTAAAATATATTTATTATAATTAGAACCTCAATTAATTCATTCAAATAGGTTTTATTCCTTTATTTTATCTTATGAATAAAATATGCGTTTCCGTTGCTAATTACATTTACTCTTTCCAATTACAGTTCTTACCCACATAAATGCGACAATTATTTTCATGTAAATGTAATTGTTTTCCAATATATTGACAAACTCTATTTCCATGCCTTAAATGACAACAACTGTCTGATACAAAAAAATATTAACATTATTTACAAATATTACCTTAATTAACATTAACGTAAGATTTAATTACAATTATTGCAACTGATTTCAAATTTTAAATTAACAAGCTACCTAAATAGGCAACATACAATTTGAATTCCATTCTAGTTATATACTTTTATTAAAAATTTACAAATTCAACATCCCTATTTGTTTCTTATATTAAACTTAAAACCAAGTATGCCAATTTTATTTCTTCAAGTATTAATTACACAATCATATTTAATTAACAAATTATAATGTTTTCCACTATTTCTATTTACACTCCATTATAACCTAAACAGTCGTTTCAATCGCATTTGAATTGCATTAAATTGGTTATTCATCAACTGCCATTTACATTACTACCTTAATTCACATACAGTTACAGTTTTATCAATATATCAATACATAGGTAAATTAAATTCTTATTTTTAATTACTTATCTTAAATTTTATCCAAGTGCGACAATTAACACTATTTCTTTATTGAGATTTCACTTAAATTTTCAACAATTAGGTTTAATAACTGTTTCTACAATTCATTATTAATATTTATTTCAATATACATTATAAATTTTTTATTCCTTTCTAACTTAATTTTCGAAAATCAAATTAGTAATCAATTTTATTTATCAAAATTTACAGGTTGTTACATCATATATATTGATGTAAGTGGCTGATACCTATATTTTCTAAGGATAATTGACATACTTCGTAATTTTTACCGAATATTTCTCGAGACTAGGATGTGTGTGTATGTATGTATATGAAGAATAAATTCGATGTCCATGAGAAATTTAAAGAGTACAAGAATGAAAATCAGACAAACCATAAAATTCAAATTCTTCGATCTAATCGAGTACGTGAGTATGTTGGACAAGAGCCCTAACTATAGTTAAAAGATAACGGGATTATCTCTCTGCTTTCTCCATGATATAATCACTAAAATAATGGTGTTCAAAAAGAAGGAATTGGACTCTATTAGATATGGTTCGTTCCATAATGAGTAAGGTTGAGCTGCCTCTTTCCTATTGGGGATATGAACTGGAAACTATAGTGCATATGTTGAATATGATGCGTACTACATCTATGATTAAAACTCCACATGAGATTTTGCATGGGAAGAAACCCTACCTAAATTATTTGAAGATATGTGGTTGTCCAGCCCTATGCAGTTAAAGCCCTACAAAATCTCTGTTATAGCATATAGCACTCTTTGTCTACTACACTATTTCAATTTAGTGCTACTAAAAAGTAAATTCGCCTTAAGCCCTGCTATTTTCCACTACTCTCGCTAAATCAACACTTTTTAGCGGTCGCTTTAGCATCATTAATATATAAAGGTTGAATTGACTAGTTCTCTTTTAAACTAAATCAACCAAGTTAGGGTAAAGATATAATTTTAAGGCATAAGTGCTCAATATAAGTTGGCAATTATTGTAGTCACTAAATTTAGTCTACATAAATCAAGATACTCTTCGGTTTATTTATATAAGAGTAAATAATATTCCTTTTTTCTAAATAAATGATATGAGAATGAGAATTAATTAACTTTATATATTTGGTTTTATATCTAATGAAGCTTTTTGCACCTCCGTTGTTTTTCTCTACATCCTCACTTTTTCACCGCCGTAACTTTTGCACCTCCATCGCTATGGAACCACCAAGCACTTTAACTGCACAAAGTCTCTAGCCTACTTTAAGAACGCTGGCCCTAATAAACTTGAGGCAAGGTTGGATCTACATAAATTTATATGATATACCAAGAATTCTAAGGGATATATTTTCTATAACACCAAGGAACAAATGTAATTGTTTCTCCATATACTGCCCTTTTAGGAAAGGAATTTCCAACAAAGGAAATTAACAGAGAAATTGTAGACTTGGATGAGATTCAAAAAGTAAACATAGAGATTGAACCAACAGAAGAATCAAATCCACAACTCTATGAAAACATGCAACCTATTAGAAGGTCTTATAGGGAATCTCGCTTGCCAAATGGTAGTACAGTTTTCTCATGGATGGCAAGAAAGAGGACTGCATCTTAGAAGATGATACTTCTCTCTCATTCCAACAAGTACTACAGAGTAACGACTCTACACTTGGCTAAATGCTATGAAGTATGATATTTTACATATATGATAACAGTATACACTTTTGCTGACATACCCAAAGGGATAATACCCATTGCCTACAAATGGATTTTTAAGAAAAAGAAAAATGCAGATGAAGAGGTGAAGACCTATAAAGCAAGGTTTGTTGCATAAGGTTTTCATCGAATTAAAGGTGTTGATTATGATGAAACATTTCTCCCATAGCCATATTGGAGTCCATATGGATAATGCTTGCTATTCCTACGTTCTATGACTACAAAATAAGGTGAATGGATGTGAAAACATCATTTCTAAAAGTGATGTAGTGTCAATGAAGAGAATTTGTGTACATAATTATCACTGAAAGGTATTGCTTGAGTTTGTAAAATTAGATTTACCAATAAGATTTGTAAGTGACGAATTAAGCAAATTGTCATACCTGTAGCTAAGGTAAGTTGTGAACATTAATATTTAAATTGTAAACATTAATTGCTGGCATATCTGTGGGTCGCACAACTGAATCTATTCGGTCTTAGAAAAACCGCTTGATTTAATCGATTTATACTAGTTATTGTTTATGCCCAAAGTTAGCATAAACACCCAAAAGATCATAGAAGAAAATAAAGTAAAGAAAATAAATGAAAAATGAGAGAAAGAAACACACAACAATTATAGTGGTTTGGCTACTCATTGGCCCATGTCCGCTTGAACTTTGTTTATGATTTTACAAAGTATTTACAAAGGTGATTTTATGGATCAGTATTCTATGGATCGACATTGATCTGAAAGATTACAACAGAATTTTAGAAATTTAAAATACAAGGAAAAAGGATCCTTAAAAAATGGCTATCATCCTCTATTTATAGCTAAAGGTTGATGGATTTTTCTTCACCATATTATTCCCCACATTCCCCATGTCTTGAAGGAGCCGCTCTTAAAAAGATCATGGCCAACTCAAGAAAGTTCAGAGATCGATACCCAGACATGCACAACGGATCAATAATAATCCATAAGATGGGCTATAAACCCTTCTTTGATCCTTCAATGTTGCTTGGAAGGCTTGTACCTTCATCTTTGGAGTTTGGTTGTATTTGTATTGATGTGAGCTAAGTCTATGGTGAAGTCTATGGTTCGTCGACGAGGTAAAAATATTCGATCAAGTTGTCCTAAAACTTGTTATCCATCGATTTTGGATCATGAATGGCTAGCAAACCATCTTATATTTCTTGGGTTGATTGAGGATCAATCTAGTTTTGTGTGGCACGGACCATATAGAAAATTTAATCAAGCATTAGGATCGGTACCGATCCATGGCCATCAATTAGTACCGACTAAGACTTGTTTTGATTCTTGATCTTTTGGCATCTGTACCTAGATTGGGCTGGTATGTAAGCCACTCTTGAAGATTCCAAGCAAGTTAAAGGCTTCATCTACTGATATTTTTTGATATACATGAGTTTGAAAGTGAATTGTTCTAAATTTTTTATCAGTTATTCTCCTGCTTCACTGTTTTGACTCATCCAAATATGGCTTGGTTATATAAATGGATAACATTTGCCCCCCAAAGTATATTTTGTTTTAAAAAGATATGGTTTAAATCAAGACAAATTGTGGATTCACTATCATTAATCTTGGGTTTCGTTCTAAATAAATGGTATTTTTCCTCTAAACTATTTTTTACATAACATTATGTCTTTTACCAATCGTTGAATTTCCTTGAATGGCCCTGAACTTGCAACTCTAGTGTAGAATAAGAACTAGAGCACGCTCTTCAATTTCACTATTCCAATTTTAGAAAGTTTTCAACGATTTCTTTCTCCAATTTTGCAGATAGGACTTTTTTCTCTTGAATGCCCATTTGTCTATCATGCATGCATACACACATACATTTATTGTTCATCTTATTATTATATTTTTACCTTTTCTAAAATTTAATGGAACAGTACCGATCCACGGTGCCTCAAATGTAGGCGATTCTTCTGCCTATCCATACGGTTTGGTGCTGGCATAATCACGAGCCCATACTTGGCATTTTCCACTTGTTTTTTATTTCTGGCTTTAGGACTTCCTTCCCCAAGTTCTCCATTGTTTAGACTCAAAACGCCGACCTAGGCTCCAACTTCAGATCGTCGCTCTTCTCCGCCATCAAAGCCATTAGAAACACCAACTCCCAACTTTAATGCATGAGTACTGATCCACTTGAACAACTTGGATTTTGGATTCAAAGTACCCTCAAACCCAATCATAGTGGTTCACCTTAAGGTGACCGACGGTGTCGCTTCAGGCTTAATGCCAACGATATGCACCTCAACCATGCTTGAACACCAATGGAACTCCATCGCTCTCTCTTTATGCATTAGGGCCCGAACCTGCACTTAGATGTTTTACACCAAAAATCAAACTACAGAGGTCAATTTGAAGAATTTGGGGATTTAGTCAATGCAAATCGCAAATTCCATGGGTTTGATTTGAGCTTAAGTCCTAAGGGCTTCAATTCAAGTCGGCTTCGAGTCTTACCCATGGAAAACCTGATTTTTTTAAAGTGAACTTAATTTTAGTGTATAATTTGATCAAATATGCTTTGGCTTTTCAGATGGAGTTACGTAGAAAATTAATTGAGCTGTGATTGACGATTCATGATTTGTTGGGACGGTTTTTAATAATAGTCGCACTGAATGCATATTGACACTCGTAACAAATTATTTGTCAGTCTTTTAATCGAATTGTGGATTTGCATGCACTGCACAGCTTAAGATGCACACACTGCATAATTTTAACTACACACTATCGCCCCCCTCCCCGTCAATGTATGAGATCTAATCGATCAACACCCATTGTTATTCGTCGGGTCTGGTACATTGACAATATAGGGTTTTCTTCCAACATGGGGATTATAGTTTTTAATATGCTTGATATCTCTTGCATGTGAAGTTTTGATAGTTATGGATTGCAGATGCTCCTCACATCTCTCCACTGTGGCCGCTGGTCCTTCAACATCATGATATGTCGAGTTTGACATTGCGACGACTGTGCCTATGACAAAGTCCACTTATGTTCCATCTTAATCTCATTCTGCCGGTCGCCGGGCAAGGCAGCCTTTAGAAATAGTTCCTTTTGTTTTAGCTGAAGAGCCTATAGTAGGGGTTTCCCTTGATATTGATATAGGCGATACTATTATTGTAGTCGATCCCCAACTTCAAAGGTTGATGAAGCGTCTCTCATAAGGATATGCGAGAAGCATGGTATTCCATTCGATGATATGTTAGTTCCTGCATGTTATCAGCAAGCACATCTTCCACCAGTGGGATATACAGCATGTAAGCTGTACATGTGCATGGTTGGCCATGTTTCACCATTCAACCATTTTATTTGCACAATTCTGCAGTTTATGAAGCTTGCCCTGGTTCAATTGCACGTGGATAACTATGCTTTTTAAACAACTTATATATGATTTTTATCTATCATTTGGATCAATAGCCTAGCGCCTAGGAAATTCGTTATCTGTACATCTTTAAGCGTCGAAAAGGGTCTCCTTCACACATTTCTTGGAACCTGCCAGGGGTTGCTGGATAGTGTTGGGCCTCTAGTACAAGCTAAGCTACTTTAAGGTTGAATCCTTCTTTGTACATTGCCAATCTGGTTTCGTTAAAAGGTGGTTATCTAGATGTAAGTATCATTCTCACTTTCTCTTTATTAGTACGAAGGTCATAGTTTCAGCTATTCATATTATCACTTCTTTCATTAGTAGATAATTCTAGAAGGCCCAACGGTGCAGCCTTATTGGAACTCTCATAGTTCTCCATCATGTCCTACTTAGATAAAAGGAAATGAAATCACTTTTCACTAACAAAAACTTTCATGCTTACAATCTTTTAGAAAAGGGTCATAGCACTAGCTATGTTTCGGAAGTTAGGGATGATAATGATGAGGATTCCTCGCAGGAATACGATGCTGCTACAGATATCGATAAAGGTCATGAGGTGCCCCTTATTCTTGACCCTTCTATTGACCCTGAAACAAGGTAGAGGGCTGAAAATGGCGGAGAAAAAGGTGAGTATGCCAAGGAAAGTGAGGGTAATGGTGGAGGAAATTAGGATGACTATATTGGACATGAATCCTCTAGTAATGGAAGTGATGATGCTTATGAATTTCTTTAACTCGATGTCCTAAAATAAATATTATTTCGTCTTAGGTGCCCATGCAACTTCCACTAACTTCTATAATTGATGAGACTCCCATCACATAATTTGGGGATATATTCGGGTTCGTCGGCAGTATTCCAGATGAAACTGGCTTATTTGGCCTTAGTAATATCAGCATCAGGGATATTAGTTTCCTTATTCGTCTACCTGATGAAGTGCCTGCTAGTTATGCAAGGTAAATAACCTTGTTAGCAAGATTTTAAGCCCACAGTCTGTGGATGCTACGACACATCCACACTTACATGACACTACACCCTTGCTCTGTTTGCACTATATTTCCATCTTGTTGGTGTTAACTTATAACGACCTACCTTTTTGGACGGTTTAAATTGATGATAAACCATACATGTCGGACTCAAACCATTCAAAAGGGTAGATTGTTATGATGTGAATAAAAAACAAAGAAAGAAAAAAACAAAAACAGTCACAGTGGAATGACAAAATATAATAATAATAAAACAATTCATGAAGCTGTTTTACAAATAACATTTGATTAGAGTTATACAATACAAAATCAGAGTTACAGACAACCAAAATAAATAAATAAATGCAGTGGAACAACATGATGTAGTGGAATAAATATAATAAATAGTAATAGTACAAAATCTTCGTCTTTATCCTCCATAGATAAGGTCTTTAACCCTGAAATGCTCAGGCTGACCCGAGCGAATTGAAAAGACAAAATGCTCGAGTCAGAACTAAAGGATGTTATGTAAATGAAATCAATGGTAAATAAATGAGTGGAACGGTGTCAGAGATGTTTACGGGGTTTGACATCTCCTATCCAGTGTCTAACGCGAGTGCAATAATTTAAAAGATGTTTGGGATTTCCATCTCCTAAGGATCTGTTAAACTACCTACTATGTAATACAATAGGCTATTATAATATGCCTACAATAAAGTAAAAGTATTAAGATAGCATTAAGGTGTTACCCATATCACCCTTAACACATTTTTACATATTCCCATAGTCTATACAGTACTGTAATTCCTCCGTAAACTAGAGGCTATCAGAGGGCACTCTATATGTATAGTACAAACCAAACTGGTAGAAGAAGCGATAGGGCATGTGAACACAGCACTCGAAGCAATGCCGAGGTAGATATAGAATTGCACTCCCAGACTGGTGGTAACGCATAGCAGCTACTACCGCCCACCTCGGAACACACACCCAAATCAAAATCAAGGGTGACCACCAAATCCATCACAAAGCTAGAATATAACATCGAAGAAATGTGTCCGATCGGAGGAATGACCTCACTTGGCCTGGTATAGCTCATGTTTTAGCCACATCAAGCTGACTCATGGGAGTCAAGGTCACGTAAATACCTCATACGTTCGCCAACCATCCTACTTTATTTCTGGAATCTCCACCATGTACACGGTTATTAAAGTGGTTTTCAGTATTGATAGAGAGTATGACAATATCCGATCCTGGTCACTTTAACAACCAAACGCTTATTTCACCCCAGATGGTTCTTTTACGTTTAAAAAAAGTCAATTCAAAATTTATATCAAAATATCATACTCAATTTCAAATCATATCTCTTTCGAAATCATATTCACTTCAACTATATTCACTTTCAAAATCATGTTCACTTCCAAATCATATTCACTTTCAAATCATTTTCTCTTTTGAATTTCACATTCACTTTGAAATTTTCGATATGCTCTCTTAATTAATTCTTCATTTCAAAATCATCTTATTCACTCAAATATGTCATTCCACAAAAGGTATCAATTTCAATTTCCAACTTACGTTATATCATCATCAAGGATTTAAACATAAATACTTCAACTTTACACAGTCTGAAATTTTAGAAAATAATTTAGGTAATTATAAATAGTTTATATAGTTTTAAAATATTTTAAATAGATTTAAATTTGATTTAATTAGTTTAAAATGATTTAAATAGATTAAATATAAATTACATAGATTTAAATTATATTAAATAGATTTGTAAATAGGTTAAATAAATTTTAAAATAGATTAAATAGATTTAAATTATATTAAATGGATTTAAGGTAGATTAAATAAGTTTAATGAGTTTAAAATAGGTAAAATAGATTAAATTATATTAAATAGGTTATAATAGATTGAAATAAATTAAATAGTTTTAAATTGATAAAATAGTTTAAATTAGTGTAAATAGATTTCAAAGTTATATCCAAACATTCCAATAACTCAATCGAATAAATTCATTTATATTCGACACTTCAACCTTGAAATTCCAATTTAAATGCTTAGAATAGTTCATTAAATCAATTCCTTTTCAGCATTAACACTTGGATTATCGAAAATACTTCAGTTTATATGAATCGATTTCTTTTTCAAAATACTAGTTAACTGAATTCGAAATTTTAAGATTCAAAAATCATTTAATTTAACCAATTTGGTGTTCGTATATAATTTTCTACCCTAGGGTCAAGTGATATGGATATTTATCATTTCAATCCACAATTTAAATTTTTTATGGTTGTATATCATTTCAAACCGCAATCTCGAATTAAATAAAAATCCATAAAATCGCTTTGGTCTATCATTTCAACCCATAATGATTTTTCCTTAATCTACAGATCGTTCGGATATGTATCATTTTAACCCATAGGGAATTTGCAGTGTTATAACAATATAAAATACTACATCCAGTCATCCACTATCAGCAACCAAACATCTATTACAATCATCATCAAAATCAATCAATAAACATCCATAATCAACTAATTATCAATAACAAGTATTAAATTGACCATTAAATTAGATATTCAATTAAACGCTGATTAAATGCTATAAAAGTGAAATTTAACTAATGACAATTTAAATATACCAAACATCAACCAATCAATTTCTAAACACATCATAAATTTAATTTAACTAACATAAGATGATTTAGTACTTGTGAGTGGGTTAAAACACTCCTTTTGATTTCAAATCGGTTTGAAATCCAAATAAAAGCCCAAAAATTCAATAGAAGAAATCGCACGTGAATCAAAGTTTATATGCAAAAGAAATTCATGTTATAGTAAATATTATTAAAATAATAATTGGAATACATTTTAATTAATAAAATAAGCAAAGTTTAATACTTATGTTTTTCTCACGATAACGCTTCAGGCAAAGATTAAAGAACAAACTAAGATGTAGGTAGGACATGTAGGAAAAATGAAACTCATCTTTCATCAACGAAAGCTTTTGAATTTGCAAAAATGAGACTTTTGAATATGAAAGTTCACATTAAAATGATTCGGGAGAATGAAGATTTGAAATGGAGATCTAAACATAGGAAATGAAGCGGTGACAAAAAAATGAGGAAACAAATAAAAAAAACGTGAATAAATTTGTTGATGAGATTATAGCTTCAGCAAACAATATTTTGAACTAAGTGAATATGAGGTTTCAGGAGAAACAAAACATAAAAAAAGAAATAAAGTGGCAAATTATTTAATAATAAAGAAATGAAGGTGGAGGGACAAAAATGAATGTCAGGTTTCTAAAATGAAGGCTTTAGGAAATATAGGCTACCAAAAACAAAATAAAAAATATGAGGTTGTGGAAGAAGGCTATAGGAAAAAAATGAAAAGAATTAAAGTGGTTATAGAAATATGAAATGAGATAGAGAAAACAACGAACTCACATTTTTTTAGAATTGGTGGTAGGACATGGTGTAAAGAGGTGAAGAAAGGTTAAATAAAAAATATATGTATACATATAAAGTAAAACTCACGTTTGAGAAGACGCAAATTTAGGAAAAAGTAGAAGGAACAACCATAATGAAGAAACAAACAAAATAAGGAAAGAAATGAGGCAGGTATTAAATGAAAAAGGAAAAATACACGTTTGAATTTTAAAAGACATGTTAAAAAAGCAAGCAATACTTTTGGTATAAAATTTCAAAACGCTTGCTACCTCAATTAATTTCATTAATAGGAACGTTTCAGGGCAAGGCTCACATGTAAATGAATGTGTGACGACCCGGAATTTTCAAGCATTTAAAATCGGAATATTTTGATTAATTTTAAATATTCAATAGAGCAAAATTTAACTTGAATTACGAATATCACAGTTTATTTGATATTTAAATTATTAAATTAATAATTTGGAATCGGATAAAACATGTAATCTGAAGTTTTAAGCCGGTTAAAAATATTTTGAAGGCTTATAAAATTTATATTGATAATACTGAAGTGGATTGAAGTGATGAAATCAAATTTAAAAATGGTTTGTTAAGTTTTGAAATTTTATATCGTTTAAATTGAATTTAAAATACTCTTCCGAGGTGCAGTCCCGGAATTTGACGAAACCAGTTCCATTGGGTCCGTAGTATTGAATTATTATCGGCTTTCAAATTTCGTTTTGATTGGAATTAGTGTGTGTGTGTCCGAAATATAAACGTTCTGGAAATCTAATTGATAATAATCTATTAAAATTTAATTAAATTGATTAAGCTTCTTGTATACGCCAACATTTTCCTTATCTTCTCGTTTACGCCTTTGTCCTTCTAACAGGAATCTAACCCTTATTCCTTTCAACGAAGCCCTTCTTCATAAAAAAAAATATCTCAGCAAAAGGGATCTATGGCCGAACGCAACTTCCTCTTCGAGTACAAAATCCAACGAAGTTCGTTCAAAGCCGATTTATTCTTCCTCTTTCCTCTGTTAATCAATTCGAGTTCTCTATATGTTAAAAGAAATGGCGGATGTTATAAATTGAATTCGAATTCGATTTCGAGACAGAAGTGCTCGACTTCATGGGAGTCTGGCGCGACTCGTGTGGCCGAGCTCGAGAACATCGGTGTCGATGGGTTCTCGAGAGATGTTCGATCGAAGCCGAGATGTTAACTCAAGCTCGGATGTGACGGTGCGATTCGCGATACGATGGGGAAGAGAAGCTCGTGCATTCAATGGAAGGGTCGCGATCGAAGATCGCGCGCGTGAGTTGGGGATGGATGGGGCGGCTACGCTAGGATTTCGGTGTCGAGCTAAGGTGAGCATCTGATCCTGTAAGTGGAACCTAATTTTTTTTTAATTTGATTTATGTGGATATGTTCAGAGAAAAGAAAAAAAAAATGTTTACTGTCTACTGTTAAAATTGCTAGAGTTTATATACATTTGTACAAGAAAGTAATTTATATAATCACAGTAAATTATATGATCAGTTTAATTTTAATATATATATATGGATAAGAATAGAAAATTATATAAGTGCAAATCAAAAGTTTTATTTAACAGTAAGAGTTGCTAAAAAAAATATATATATAAAATAAAATATTCTTATTCAAAGGAAAATTTGTTTAAAATCCAATTATTAGCTTAAAACCCAAATTTTAGTAGATGGAAATTAAATTGTTAAATTGTCTCGAATATTAATAAAATTTGTTTAGTGAAGTAAATTATTAGTGTGAGGTTAAATCATTGGTTGATTAAATTTATAAAAAGAGAAATTAATAGTTCAATTTATTTCAAGTATTAATAAAACTATATAAATACTTATACAAGGTCTAAAATCGTGGAGAATCAAGTCGGGTTGGAATGGATTGCACAAACAAAGCAGAGGTGAGTTAATCTCACTCGGTTAATTTAAATTTAAATTTAAATGATTAAATTTAAATAATTGTTTGAATGGTTGGAATTGATGGATGTGCTATAGTCTGTTATATTCTGGAATTGGCATATTATTGTGCTAACATCTTTGGATGCAGGGAAAACAGGTCGGAGGGATCCAACTGGACCCCTCGAAATTATTTAGATTGTTTAATATTCTATGGTCTGAATATTTGATATTCTGTGATGATTTTATGAATAATTGAAGTATTGAATGGTATGGTTGGATTGAATATCTCAGTAAAATAAATTATCAAATCTCTAGGATTTTTATTTTCGAAAGAAATAAAATAGTAAATTTTTAAGTAAAATAATTCTAGTGAATTGGAATAAATTAAAAATGAATTGAAAATAAAATAAAATAAAATAATAGAGATTGCAAAACTCTAACATCTTTGGAATAAGAGGAATTTGACTTATTAGGGGTAATAATAAAACGTAAAGCTTAAGTGATATTATTTGAATGAATAAAGAATTTATTTTAAATGAGATTTGGAATTTTTAAACTAGGATATCAAATAAAATAAAATAACGGTAGATATTTTAAATATGAATTCAAAGCGGAAATTTATAAAGAAATGGAAATCCGTTTAAAAATAAATAGTGATTCATTTTTAAAGATGTGAAAGAGAAGAATGTTTCCCTGGATAACCAAGTACGATTTCCAAACAATTTTAAATAAAAGTTAAAGGTTAAATGTTGTTTTAAAAAGCATATCTTAGAAAAATTTATTATTTTTAAATGTTTAAATTCTAAAATAAATATTTTTCAAAACTATTATCGTAGTAATTATTAAATGACTTGGTATTTGTTTTTAAAGAAAACCTAGTTTTATATTGTAATAAAAGTAGCCTTATTTATTAAATATTCCTTAAGTATATAATTTAATTAAGTATTAAAGTAGTTTTAAATTTTAAGGCTAGAAAGTATATTTTATAAATAAGTGCTTTTAAATTATTTTAAAGCTAAAAGTATTTTATACTTGGCGTTAAAACGGAAATATTGGGAAATTATTCTGGGAAAGAAATATGTTAGAAACTGCTTTCAAACGGGGTTCGAAAGTGAAATATATCTTATGAAGATATTTTTGAGATAAATAAATAATTTAGGAAATTATTTATTGTTGATGGATGTTTGTGAATATAAATTGATAGTTAAATCACCGACTATCAATATTGGACAAATGCGTTGATCGTTTCGAAGAGACCGGGATCGAGATTTATTTCTCGAAAACCACTTCGATCCGGTTTGTACGTTTCGTGAAAAACGATTTTGGATTTGAAGATGGAGCAGTGAAGTGCAAGGGCTAGTCGCCACTAATCCTGAGGATATTTCCAAAATGGATGTAGTAGGAATAGTGCCTTCGGTTCCGTTCGGATCCGGGACGGACTTGTATGGATGAATGCTTGCGAAACATCGTCAGGTGGACGATGGGCATTCTAAGGGATATTGTTCTTAAAGGTAACGCTTAGCCTTAAGCCTCATCAAATGGGAATGGCTGAAAATCAGGGGATATGCAGCAAGGCTTCGTGGGTAGCCCCCACTGGAGGGTGAGGTCATCCCTGTCTAGATGTCCCTTTATTTCGCCTTAGTGGCCGGTTGCTGATCCCAACCGCGGGGTGATCTTGCTCGGGACTGTCCAGTAAGGGATGGTTCCGGTCTTGTGTTGCAGGGGAGTAAGGGTGGCTCCTCGGTACGCTGATCTAGATCAGGTACTGTGACAGGTGGTACCCCAGTGCCTAGCCATTAGTTGGAATCAATTTTCCCTACGCGCCCTTACGGTTTTGATTGTGCCCAACTATTGCTGAAACGTGAGATGCAAGCATTTCAGCTAGATTCTATTTACTTTCTATAGACACTATTATAATATCAGAGGATTTCTATAAAAATTGTTTTAGCTATCGTAAGGTAAAAACCCGACATGTTTATTTGTGGCGTGGTCTTACGAGATGCTTTTGTTTTCAAAGGATTTTTTTGAAACTTTAATAATCAATTGAGTCTGATTTTCTCACGCTGGTAATGCAGACTGACTCGGGTGTTGTTAATTGTAATGCTCGGGTCAGACCGAGTATTATAGGGTACAGGAAATGCTGTGGAGCTCAGGAGACGAGCCGGATGACGATACGTACTTCCGTACTTTTATATATATATATATATATATATATATATATATATTCCGCTGTGTTGGGTTGTTGTGTATCCGTTTGTATGTTATCGATGTTGATGTTGAGCTGTGATTGATGTACTCTGATGATGTAATATATGTAAACAGGTATATTTGATTTTGAGTAAAGATTATTTATTATCTACTATATTTTACTCCGCTGCGATGGTTAGATTCCGTTGTTGTTTTCTATTCTCTTCTTCTACCTCTTCTTCTTAACCCAAATGGTTCGTATATCTGTACAACTTGAGTTGATTTAGGTAGAATAGTGTTGACTCAAGGGGTACAGATTTGCGGAGGAGAACCAAAAGAGGCTAGTATTTAGTAAAAGAAAATAATAATGGAAATAAATAAATGAAAGGGACGGTTGAAATTTGAGAAGATAAATAAATGAAAAGATTAATGAACATGAATAGTGGAATATGAAATTCCAATATATTTAAGACTATTCATTACACAAAGAAAGAACAGAGCATTTAATTCTGGTTTAGACTGACGTGCTAGGTGAAAATATTTTTTCTTCTGAAGGGAAATGAATGCATGCATTAGTGAATAGTGTATGCAAATGAATTCATGAATTAATGCACATACACATTTCATTTCAATTGCAAAGTAACGCCTCATTAGTAATTCAATTTATGGCAAGAAGTGAGAGAACAAATGGAAATGAAATATGCAAAAGAGAAGGTCAACGAAACTTGAGATGGCAGCAGAATAAAGTAAGGTAATAAATTAACGAGGGTGGAAGAATTAGTATACTGCAATAACTTTTGAAATTCAATTTTAAAACGTATATTTCCTTCAATATATTTCATCAACTCCAAATATACACATAAATATATGTTAATTTAACCAATTTTTTTTTACACACAATAAATAATATTGAACACACCAATTAACTTAATATTTCTCACTAAAATTATTATTGTATTTTTAGCACAAAAACGTAAGTTGCACATGTCACTAATAAATTTCAATTCACTTCTATCTCCTATTAATGGAAAGATTTTAATTGTTATTAATTCCAATAATTAAATTTCAAAATATATGATGATTACTAGGAAGATAGTTAATCCAATTGTTTTCCTTTAAATTGTATTTCAAACATATCTATTAACATTATTGGTTAAAAACATGAGTTGGAAATTTACTTACAAATAATTAATTTCTTACTCTATGCTAAATCACATTTTAAATGAATAATCATATGTTTTCTCCTTTAACAAGTTTATTCATTTTATTCTTCATTAACATTTATTATTATAATCACCGTGTTTAATTACATTCAAACAATGTCATTAAATACACCTAACGTATGTTATTATTTTTCTTTTCTTATTGTAATACATATTATTAGTAGAAATTCAAATTAATATCATAAACATATCTCTTAACATACATTAACACAATAAAATCATAAATTTTTAATTTTCTACCACTTGTATTCCTAAATTATATCCCTTATTACAATTAGCCTTTGGTATTCCTATCTAATTACATTTGAAACAATGTCATTAAAATACACTTTAATATACGTTCTAGATTCCAACCTATGTCATTAATAGAAATTTAATTTAAGATCGCAACTTTATATTATATTTTAATTTGTATCAAAAAAATATTTAAAAAATAAATTCCTAACAAATTTATTCAAACTTTCTTATTAGATTTAATATATTCAAACAATTAAAATATGGGTCGTTACAATCTCCCCCACTCAAAACTTTCATTTCCGAAAAGGAACAAGAAAGAAGGGATTAAGGAATTAATATGTCTTATTCAAAATATTAAATTTATAAATAATTAATTAAATAATTTAAATAAAATATATCAATTTATAAACAATTAAATCCTTTTATATTCAGGTTAATAAAAGTTTGAGAACATCTTTACTTTCACAAAATATTCTAAGTCCAACATTTAAGGAAAATTTCGAGAGAGTCTCCTTTGTACGGAGAGGTCTAGGAGAAATAATAATATCAATAATAACAATATATATCATAATTTCAAAATAATATATCCCCAACCATGGGAAAATAATATAATATCGTTAGAAAACCGTAATCCGAAAACGTATATGTTTGTTCGGGCAAATAAACGCTTATTTATGAAATCAAAAGCAGTAGCAATTGCTTCCATAACCTGTATTCCACTTATATAATCCAAAGAAGTCAATAATTGTACAAAGGAGAAATATTTAAGTTGTCTCAATTAGTCACAACCAAATCAACACAACATACAATAGTCACAAGCAACAAAACCATACAATCATCACATGCAATCAAAACAATCAACCATCCATCCATGGCAAACAAAATAAAGGGTTTGTTTGGGTTTAGAAACTTTTAATCGTATAAAACGATAAATAAACTACTAAGTATATCATACACTCAATAGTCTTAGATAAAACTCATAGATCATTTGTACATACTTACACAATAAAAGTATCATTTCTCAACTAGTCCAGAAGCCAAACAAACAATAATTTTAAATAATATTTACGTTTTATTTTTATTACACTCTTTTTTTCCACATTATTCACTGTTCATTTTGATTTTTTCTTACAGTGCTTGTTAAACTTCTTCACATTTATCAATTACAAAATTCATTTATACAATACCATTTTTATTTTCATTACTTTACATTCATTGCTTAAATAAGTTATTTCTATTTCAATTATTGGATTATCCATTATTAGGTAAGTTTCTTTACAATTTAATTCACCATTAACAGATATTTCTTTTTCATATTTATTCTTTCATATATAGTATTATTGAATATTAAACCCATTTTCAAATCATTTCAATGTTTTTTGAAGTTATAATCATTCTATTAATATTGTACTCTTTTAATTATAATTGGCTTCAATATTACTTTAAGTTTATAATTATTTACTTACAATATTCACCTTTACTATTCCATCTGATTATAAATTGCTTAAAATGTTATCTTAAGTTTATAATCCTTATTTTTCTTACATTATTCACTTTTATTACATTTGATTAGTGGCATTTCAACTATTAATCCTAAGTTTATAACAATTTGTAATATCTGTATTCTTATTTATAAAAGTAATTCCCTTGAACACTTTCATTTACTAAAGTTTACTTACACAATATTCTATTACATATTCTTATTAACATTTCAACTTTTTAATATTTTGGTAAGTTATATATATGTTTTTAAGAATGCAATAGAAAGTTACATAAGTTATCATATTTATTTTATTATCAAAATGTTCAATAGTGACATTTTCATATTTCTATTCCTTACTTTATAAATGACAACCTTTCATTTCTTCATATCTCATTAATTTCTTAACATCTAATTTCTTATTTCACATCTTAGCAACTTCCAAACTTTCAACTAGTTAAGATTTCATTTTATTACATTAACTGAAAACTATTAATCATCGAAAAATTTAAGAACTAAACTCCAGGTTATATTTCCAAATTATTTTAAAGTAACATTATATATATATATATATATATTCAACCATTTATAGATCAAATCATATTTATAAATTCAAAATTTAAGATTCGTTTATCAAACAAGGTGCAGTAAAACTACTGCAACCATCTAACCACTTTGAATCTCAAAAATGAACGTCGATGATGCGTGCACTCATCACCAAAATTATTTCCCAGCGACAGAGCGGGGAGTACAACACCTTTTCCTTTACCTTTTTAAACATTCTTTCAAATCATTTTGAAATATTCATATCAAAAACTACTTCTAAATAATATTAATATTGTATTTCAAAATCTTTCGAAAGAAATTTTCAAAACCCGGAACTTAAGTTCTCAAATTCCAATTCATATCCATTTTATTTGTAAATCTTATTTTTCCATCAGTATTTATAAAATTTCACTACCTAGCAAACAAATATATAACAACCAACTATATCATTTATAAAGTTTATTATTTTATATACAAAATATATAATAGGAAAAACTATTTCATTTACCTATATTTCAAAACAAATATTGTGTTGGTCTGCCTTATAAAGTGTTTAGAAACCCTATCGATGTCATAGCATCCTATGCACCGACCAAGATTTATAAATAGAAAATGGAGCAAATTAACACAATATAAAAACCTTATATAACATTAACAAATACGCTTTCTCATATGTACACTCAGCGACTCATTCTAGGGTATTACTACCCTATTTAATATGAGTCAGACCCCACAAAGCAAAGGTTGTAGCTAAACCAAATCTCTGATACCAACTATGATGACCTACATTTTGGACGGTTAAATCGATGATAAACCACACATGTTAGACTCAAAACATTCAAAAGGGTAGATTGTTATGGGGTAAATAAGAAAACAGAGAAAGAAAAAAACAAATACAGAATCTCACAATGGAATGATAAAATATAATAATCGAATAAACAGTACATGAAGCTGTTTTACAAATAACATTTGATTATAGTAATACAATACAGAATCAAATTTACAGATAACCAGAGTAACTAAATAAATGCGGTGGAACAACATGATGCAGTGGTAAGAATCTAAAAAATAGTAGTAGTACAAAATCTTCGTCTTCGTCCTGCAGAGATAAGGTCTTCAACCCTGAAATGCTCAGGATGACCCGACCGAACTGAAAAAACAAAGCATTCGAGTCAGAACTAAAAGATCTTATGTAAGTTAAATCAATGGTAAATAAATATAAGTGAAACGGTGTTAGAGATATTTACGGGATTTGATATCTACTATCTATTGAATATGCAAATATATGATTTTTGTTTGATGATAATAAACATATATATATATATATATATATATTCATTTAAATATATTTGTTAATGTACTATTTTTCAATAATTAAATAAATATTTGCTAAATAAAATAAATAACATAGAATTTAAATTCAAATAGATATTTTATTCAAACAAATATTTATTGCTATTTCTGAATAGCACAAATTTGAGCTCTCACTATATATACACACAATTTAAATTACAATACAAATTTCATTACATCACAATTTTCAATTTACATTTGCACCTCACTACATATCACTCATTCACTCGTATTTAACTTCAACTCTATTCCAGATTGAATCCAGCATCTAAGCGATCTGTAAAATAAACACTGACGTAGTAAAATTGAAAAAGAAATATTATCTATAGTGTAAAATAAAATGCGGTTTAAAAAAATTATTTGCCTCGGTTATTTGGGTTGTTCGTCATCATTTATTTTGAATTCATCATACACGAACAGCTTGTGACATGCACAGTGTATCATTGTACATGCCACAAGGTCGTGCATACTGATAGACACTTGATTAATTTGCAGGGACATGTGAGCACAAGGTCAAACCCAATCAAAAGTCGGTTCAACTCAAGTGAAATACAAATAAAGTCACGATATTAGCACAAGGTCTAACCCGAGCTATAAGCTGGTCAAAGTCGAGCTATAAGGTGGATTTAACACAGGTGCAATCCAAATGTACACATGAATGCTATGATCAAAGACAACAACATCTACCAAGGTCAGACTGCACAGTAAAGTTCAATATACAAGCAAGCCTACGATTTCAAGGACAAATGCACATCATCACAAAATTTCAAAATGTTTTTTAAACACAAGAATGTACTTTCCAACATTGGAGCATATAGATGAACCAGATAAAAATCAGTAGCATGGAACAAAGGCACACAACACAGTCTCCACCAAAACAACAAATCATTTCAAGCTCCAAACCAGATTCAAGTGAAAACAAAAGGTAAAGTGACATGCACAGGTGAAGATATCAAGTGCACCGGTATAAAACAACAACTAGACCTGGCAACCAAACATACATGAAGTTTAACAATGACAACCATGAACTGGATCGAAGTGACAAGAAACTCAACCGTCAACAAGTGAAACATGGTGCATCAAATACTACATAATACAAGACTGCATCAAGAAACCAAAACCAGACTACACAATGAACACAAGTGACATGATGCAATACAACTAAATACAGAAGTATATATATGAAAACTAGCTCAAAGCATTAACTCGAAGTAACTCAAGATCAGATACAATGCATCAGATGAAGCAAAGTCATGTATAACTATTAAAAGTTTTGACTGCAACAAAAATGAAGTACACAACATTCATAGATACATGTGTGTGTGTGTCTTTATATATATGATGTATGTGTAGTGATAACCATTACAGCGGGTCGAATAAGCATGTGCACTTATATACATATGCAACAGCTGGAATACATCCAGAGAATCACCAAACAAGTGCAGGTACACAAGTGAATGACTACATGCAACATGCGTACAATGTCAACCAGAAGACTCAGTGCAACTTCAAGCAAACTACATGGACCAGTGAGCAGTGATCAAACAAGAAACAAGTCAGATTCAAAACTAGTTCAAATAAAAATTAGAGTAGCAGTTTCGAACAAAGATAGTGAATAATGAATTGTCAGCAATCAAGAGAAGCAGTTTATAACAAGTCGAAGTCAAATATTATTATAGTATCAATGTGTCGAAGGCACAAAGGTAACAAAATTCATATATTATGATGCTAGAAATTCATGGAATCGGAGTCAATAAAATCAAGCTGTGGTAGCCAAGGAATCAAATAATGCAGAATCGAGCCGTGATAATCAAGCAACGGAAAATATGAATTGAACTAGTCTAAAGAAATCAATGGCATCCAAGCATAATCGAATTGCCGAGATCAAAAATTATCATATGAATTCAAAAACTTATTCGAACGTAAATTTAGGGAATCAATTCCTATTTAACTCAATCATCATCGGCATTTCAAAAGCATCGAGTTCAAGCAAGCCAACCAGTAAAGCAAAAAGCATAAATTACACATCATTAAAATTAAGCTCAACCGAGAAGAAGCCATAAGCAACAATCAGCATAGGGATCAAATCAAAGCGTATTTCACCACTGCAATATCAAGTGGCACCAAATTTTCCAAAACCCTAGTTTATAAAGTTGGACGAACGAGTATAAAAGAGAAAGCAGCCATTTTTAATGCGAAGGAAAGAAGGCCGAAGGAATAAAAAGAAAAGGGGGATTTCTTATTTAATTTGGGTCGCCTACCATAAATTATCTATTGGGCTTTATTTTAGAATTAGGGTTTTGATTTTTAAGTTGTTTTTAAATTTGTATTCATTCTTTTAAACAGTTGTATAGTCTAGTCATGTGACTAGGGGACAAATTACGATGGTGTAGTTCGAGAATTCGCAACTCGGTGGCTCAGTTGTGGCAGGGTTTTGAGCGTAGAGTTAAATTAGTCGATAGTAGGTGTCATGAGTTTACGTGTGTAAGCGTCTGACTACTTAATTTCTAGTAGAAACCTTGAGGGCAACACGTAGGCAGGGTTTTGCCAAAGCTGCTAAATTTGTGTTGTTCTATTTCTGTTTTTATTCTGCTATTATCTGTGTTGCTATTATTCTGGTATATCTATGTTGCGATTATTTACTTCCGCATTAAATTTTTAAAATTGATAGTATCACCCTATTCACCCCTCTCTAGGGTGAAATCGATCCTACAAGTGGTATCAAAGCTAGGAACAAAAGCCATTTGATTTTTCAAAAAACCAATCTTTTTTTTAAATTTAAAATTTTAAAATGGCTTCTTTTAGCAATGCTTTTGCTGATGGTCAATCCATAGTTAGGCCACCAATGTTCAATGATGAATATGCTTACTGGAAAAATAGAATGAAAATTTTCCTAAAAACCATTGATGCTTGGAATATAGTTGAGATTGGTTATAGGACACCAACTATAGTGGTAGATAATCGGGAAATAGATAAACCAATGGATCAATGGACAGATCTTCAAAATAGACTACAGAATGCTAATGCTAATGCTAAAGCCATGAATTCTATTATTAGTTCATTAGATCAAATCGAATTTAATCGTGTCTCACATTGTCTAACTGCACAGGAAATATGGCACACACTTCTAGTGACACACGAAGGAACATTTCAAGTCAAGGAATCTCGCATTGCCATGCTTACTAGCGAATACGAGAATATCACAACGGCCAAGGAAGAAAATGTCAAAGAGATGTACGGACGACTTTCCAATATCGTATACAACTCAAAAGCTCTCGGAAAATCATAAACAAAGTTGAAAATAGTCCGAATAATCCTCGAAGTCCTTCCACGAAATTTTGAACCTAAAGCCACTGCCATTCAAGAATCAAAGGATTTGAAACAAATCCAAGTTGAAGAGCTCATCAGAAATCTCACCACTTATGAGCTAGAAATGAAATTTAAGGAATAGCATGAAGGAGGTTATACTTGAAAGAAATCGATAGCTCTTAAAGGAACAACTAAAAGTGAAGTGATGATGATGGTGGTGGAAGTGAAGCTAAACTGGTACTATTAATAAAGAGATTCAAAAAGTGGAACCACAAATATGGAAATCCGACCAAAAATCATCAACTAAAGAGCAGAATCAACAAAGTTATAGACAACTCAGAAAAACAAGAGATCATCTGCCACAAGTGTAATAAAGCAGGCCATATCAAGCCAAATTATTCTCAAAATCGACTCAGCTAAGGAAAGAAACAGAAAATATAACGACCCGGTATTTTCAACAATTCGCATTCGCACATATCGGACTTGAATTGTTCAAAATACCACGTTGTAAATAAAATCTGGCAAATCTTAGAATATACAGTAAATACATAATCACAGAATCACAGACACAGAAATCAGAATACTCGCAGCGGAATTAAAATAACTTAGTGGTTCATGAAGCCACTATCAATAGTCTCAAAATAAGAAATTTTTACAGTCTTTAAAAGAAAATATAGTTTGAATCAACCATAGAAAAATCCATATTTATTTGTCTCCATTACAAAATCTAAGATAAAGAACTGAACAGAAACTTGACAGCAGCTTGAAAAGAGAGATGATCTGCAGAAGTTATAGCTCTGGGGATGAAGTCCGTACTGAAACTCTGGCTGACCCGAGCGTAAGAAATAAACACAAACACTCGAGTCAGGACCTACATACTTATACAGTGTAAGCTAATTCAAGTGAACTGTAATAGAGTGCAATTAACTTAAAGGATGCTTGGGACCGCCCATCCTCTAAGGATCCGTTAAACTATTTACTATGTAGTAATACTTCGCTATTATAATAGTGTCAATATTAAAGTAAACTTACTTTTAAATAGCGTTAAGGAGTGACCCAATATTCCCCTTAAGACGTAATAGTCCCAGTAGTCCATCCAATATCATAGTCCCTCCTGATCGGGAAGCCACCAGAGGATACTACACGGGCTACGGGAGAAAACCAAACTCGTACAAGGCTCGTTATGGTAGGTGACACGGCACAACTAGGCAATGCCAAGGTAGATATACCAATTACGCATCCGGACCAGTGGTAACGCGTAGCTGCTACTACCGCCCACCTCGAACAACACTCCCAAATCAAAGGTGCGCAAACAAACAATCACAAAGTAATGGAATGGCATACGAAGAAGTGCATTCGATCAAAGGTGCTACCTCATTAATCCGAGAATCGCTCCTGTTTTAGCCACCTTATGCCAACTCACGGGAGTCAGGTCCACGTATTTACCTCAAAGGAAACGTCACCACCATCCTACTTCATTCTGGAATCTCCACCGCGTACACGGTTGTCAAAGTGGTTTTCGGTATCGACAGAGAGTATGCCCATATCCGATCTCGGTCTCTTTAACAACCAACGTTATTATTACTCGTGGTTATAAAAATTCAAAATAGTTTTATGTTTCAATCAAAATAATACATTTAAAACTATATAAAAGTGAATTTATAATTCTTACAAAATCCAATATAAATCCCAAAGGTTTAGCCTTAGTTCATTTGTATCAACTACAACACTTGCGCAGTGCGGTAATATCCTTACAACAGATTTGAGTAAATCAAATTTTAGACTTCATTATAATTTCACTAATAATTAAACCTTAAATTAAACCAATTTAGCTTATATAATTATAATTTCCACCTTTGCATAGTCATTTAAATTACTCGACAATTTAGGATTATTTTAAAGTAAAATTTTCAAATATATATCTAATTTCTCTATACTTTACTTAAAATCAAGTGAAAAAGTATCTATAAATTTTACTTAATAATTAAGCTCAATTACCACTTCAAAAATAAAATAAATTTCTAATCACTTTCTTAACTTACCTTTATTTCTAAACCACTTTACATTCTAAATTTGGTTGTATTTCAACTTCCATTTTTAAGTATTCACTTTATTTAACTATTTAATTCATAGACAACTTTACCCTTTATTTATTTACTTATTCAAATTTTAGCCAAACATCATAATTTATTTCTTAATTTGAATTCCATTTTATTTTACAAATCAAAATTTACAAGAATAAATTTACACTTTAAATTCTGAACATTTATTTATTTACATTTTTAATTTGTACAATATCACTATACTTATAAGAATAATTTTTAAATCAAATTTTTAAACAAAATATTATAACATTCAAGTTTAAAAATATTTAATATTTCTAGAAGTACATATATTAATAACCACTGGTCTTTATAATATTCTCTAACCTAGGTCAAGTGATACGGATAATATATCATTTCAATCCGTAATTTGCAATTAAAATCCGGGTTCTATCATTCCAAACCCGCAGTCCCCCTGTACTCAAGAAACCAAGTGATTAAGAAAGCAAATCCTTCAAAGTGGACATAGGCAATCAATGATGAACCACTATAAACTTGTGTATTCTTTTTTTTGCTTGTTTCCCTCTGTTTTAAATTTCATTCTTTATTTTATTTCTATACTTTCAATCTATTGGGTGTTTATGCCAACTTTTGGTGCAAACATTTTGGTGCTTTCACTGAGAAAGAATTCTCAACTTGATTGGATCTCATCATCTACCAGTGAATTCACATATCCATGAGATAGATCCAGATTCATGCATACAAGTTTCCATTTCTATTCAGATTTGAAGAAGATCTAAAAGAAGCTATTTGCCATGGTCAAAGGAAAGGCTACTACTTTCTATACTATTGAAGGCAATGAAGGTAACAATGTTCAACAGGTTGACCAAAATGTACAACCGATGACTGCCGATGCCCCAAATCCTCCTAATTACATCACCAAATCTGACTCTGAAGTCCTGATGAAGGAACTGCTTCATAGCCATCAGCAGCTCAATCAACCAGTCCTGGCCAGTATTGATATGATGAACCAATTGAAAGATCAACATGGCAAGATAAGGGGGGAGCCCTCTTCACACTCTTAGTTAGATAACTCCACTTCATCTGATGACTATCTCAGGAGCAGACGTTGCAAGACGGATGCATATGAAGGAGGAACCTCGAGGAGGAACTATGCAGCTAAATACCGCTAGACTGCACACATCGACATAGAACCCTCCAATCTTGGGGAGCCATCAAGCTGATGGAGGAACTAACTCCGGACGCATTGTGGCCGATCAAGGCACTAGAATTCAGGAAAATATGAATGAACACCAACTGAGAAATGATGGTAGGACTAGTGCTCATGAGGAACATCAAGAGCATGCCGAGCTAAGGCAACGTGGTGTGGACCGAAGGCATTGATCGAGTCGTTCATGTGAGGTGGAACGAGACCACCACCTGGTACCAACTCTTCATACATCGGACTTAATAGCTATGGTAAGACAGCTTATGGAAGAGAGTCAAGGCTTGACCAATGATGGTTGGGGACTCTCCAGAAGTCATACTCCGTTCATTGACATCCTACACGTAGAGTATCCGAAGAGGTTTAATATGCCTACGATGCCTAACTATGCGGGAAAAGCCGACCCTAGACAGCATCTTTTGAGGTACGAGTGATACATGGAGTCCTCACGAGCCACTGATGCAGTCAAGTGCAAATGTTTTCTAGAAGGAGTTGCGACCATGTGGTTTACCAACTACCACCGAGGTCAATTTCTTCATTTGATGAGTTAGCAAGGAAGTTCATAGAGCAGTTCTGCATGCACGAGGCTCACCCTAAAGACGTCTTATCGCTCTCCAACCTGATCCAGGCACCGGGGGAATCGCTGAAAGATTATTTGAAAAGGTTTAATAAAGCTGTTACATAACTTAGTAATCCAAAAGATGATACAATATTGATAGTGCTAACTAATGGAGTCGATCCCGATTCAGATTTTGACGATGGTTAGCAGGAAATCCTCCCTCTACGTTAGAGTGTTTCTTTGCAAAGGCAGCCCAGTACCTGAGGAAGGAGGTGGGAAAGCAAACCATGAAGAGAGATATTGCAGCAACAAGTGCCGAGGGAGTACAAAGTAACGTGGAAGTGAAGTAGTCCGAAGGGAGTTCCAGGAAAGTTGAAGTTAATGTTCAGAGCAAAGTAAATGAGCAAAATAGAGGCGGTGGTAGAAACCGCAATCAAAGGCGGGGTTCTGGGCGAGGAAAGCCAAGGATCCTGACGTTTGATACATGCACACCGTGTAACACATCGTTAGAAAACGTCTATCTATCAACTTGTAACACTATGCAGTACATAAAACCACCTTCGAAGGAACTAACGGAGAAGCAGATATAGACAGGGAATTACTGTAAATTCTATGAAAGTTATGGTCATAACACAGACGAGTTCCGTCACCTTCATGATGTCATTGAGAAGTTGATTCGTGAAAGAAAGTTGCAATAGTTCATTAAAGCCCCCAGGATGACATTAAGGGGACATTCGACCCCAATAGAGAACAAGCTTCACCTAGTGTTGAGGAACAAATACGGAGAGGAGGAAGATTGGTCGTTAACACTATTATTGGAGAACCACATCCAACTAACAAAAGCTGGAACGAGATGGAGCATTATGTGAATGCAATAAGACATGTTGATATTGAATGCTGCTTGAATGTGGAGGATGGTGCTCCGGAAAAGCACCAGAGAACTATGGTCGACAATGTCATGTTTCGAAGTAGAGATGCACACAAGGTAGAAGCCCCTACGATTGACCCAATGGTGATCTCTGCCATGATTGGCCCCGCCTTAGTGAGAAATATTTTGATCGATTGTTGAATCTCGGTTAATATCATTTTAAGAAGGCCTATGACCAGATGTTTCTAGAGGCCAAAGACTTGAAACCATCCAAATCCTGCATTCAAGCCTTTAATGGTGTTGCTACTGAAGTGGTAGGCTACGTCGAGCTACCGGTGGAGTTGGGAGACGGCAACCATAAGAGAGTGCAAGTGCTGTCTTTTGTTGTGATGGATGTGAACTCTTCGTACAACGCTTTCTTAGGTCGACAAACACTTGTTGAATTTCAGGCAGCTATCACCCTTTAGTGTATTCCACTCAAAGTCCTGACAGAGAATGGCATGGTAATTATTCATAGAGATCAGGCGAATGGCCATGCCTACTATGTTGTTGAGTTGAGGGTTGTTTGGTGGAAAGAAAAAGGAAACGATGTAGAGAAACCTCTCTGCATCAAAACTAACGAAGCCTAGTAATCAACGTTCAAACCTTGGCTCGGGAACTACAGTCGATTCTATAAAGATATAGACCTAAGAGATGAGGAAGAGGAGCCCAAAGTACCCAAGCCTACACCCACTAAGCTGATGATCGACATCACGATCAACCACGATGACCCATCACTGGTCCTAAAGATCGGATCACAACTCGGCGCAAAGATGATGAAGGAATTAGCTGGCTTTCTCCAAGTGAATCTTAATGTGTTCGCTTGGACCCATTTTGACACGTGTGGAAACTCGCCAACCATTGTAAGCTATGCATTGAATATCGACCCAAGACATGTCCCGGTGAAATAGAAATATTGCAGCATTGATCCAGGGAGATCTGCTACGCTTGAGGAGGAGGTGGATAAACTCAAGAATAATGGGTTTATCCATGATGCCCTCTACTCGAAATTGGTATCCAATCCTATACTCATGAGAAAGGCTAATGGAAAGTGGACGACATGCGTTGACTGCTCAGACCTGAATAAAGCATGCTTGAAGGACAACTTTCGAATTCCAAGGATCAACCGGCCGGTAGACTCAACCACTAGACATGAACTGCTTTCGTTTATGGATGTGTACTCTGGTTACAATTAGATCTCGATGCATGTACAGACCAGGTACACACCTTCTTCATTACCAACCTAGGATTATACTGCTACATTATGATGCCTTTTGGACTGAGAAATGCCGGAGCTACGTATCAGAGACTAGTAAACCGAATGTTCAAAGACCGGATTGGACGATCAATGGAAGTATATGTGGATGATAGTGAAGTCAAGGTGATCAAACAACCACGTTGATGATTTAGCAGAGATGTTCAGTGTTCTTCAAAAATAGGGAACTCAATTCCTTGAATTGCTCTTTCGACATTGTGTCAGGGAAATTCTTGGGTTTCATCGTTAACTCTCGTGAAATTGAATCCAATCCCTAGAAGATTCAGACGATAAGAGATATCCAAACACCAAAGAAAATTAAGCAGGTGCAAAGCCTAAAAGGAAAGGTCACGACCTTGGGTCGGTTCATCTCCAGAGCCACCGATAAGTGCACTCCCTTCATCGACTTGATCAAAAGAGGGAATAGGAACTTCGTAAGGATGGAGGATTGTGTTGACATGTTTCAAGCTTTGGTACACTACTTAGAAAGACACCCATCTTATCTAAGCCGTTGGATCATGAAGACTTGTACATCTATTTAGCAATGTCAGTACACGTCATAAGTGTCGAATTGCTACGTCAAAGGCCAATATACTATGTTAGCAAGCGGTTTTACAAGTGCTAAAAGAAATTATCCAAAATTGGAGAAGCTCGCATCTACCAACTGATTGCATCAAGGAAGCTCCCCCTTATTTTTAGGCTCCACCCATCAATGTCTTCACCAACCAGCCATTACGACCGTTCCTACAACGACTGAGACATCAAGAAGGTTACTAAAATAGAACATCAAACTGAGCCAGTTCGATATCACTTATCTTCCTTGGAGAGCCCACCAAGGATAAGTGTTGGCAGAATTTATAGCAGAATTCACCGCATAAGATTGCTCTTCGGAGAGCAGTGAAGAACCTACCATCCAATGAAAGATGTACATGGATAGGGCATCTAGAAATTGGTGCTCTGGCATCAGAGTCATAATAGTCACTCCTAAGAAATGCTCAACCTACTGCGCCTTTAAACTCGACTTTCCTGTGACTAAAAACGAAGCTGAATATGAGGCCATGATCGCCAGGGCTCAAACTTGCTAAGGAGCCAGGAATACAAGCTTTGCAAATTTTCCATTATTCCTTATTCGTCGTGCGCAAGTCAGAGGAGAATATTAAGGCAAGGGAGTGCGACTTGCTCCTTACCTTAACCGAGTCCAAGGGCTACTAACCAATTTTGCACATTACACCATTACACTATCCCTAGAGAAGAGAATGAGAAAGTCAACTCGCTGGCCAAATTGGCTAGTTTCGAGGATGCACGACAAATGGACTTGGTCCTAGTTAAAGTACTTAATGCTTCGAGCATTGACCAGATGCAAATTGATTGAGTCTTAGAGACGAAGCCCGAAGAGGGGTTGTGGATGACTCTGATAAAATAATATTTTCAAAGGGGAATCGTTCCTAAATGGAATAATGAAAAACGACTGGTCCTCCATAAAGCTTCATGATACATTCTTCAAGAAGGAGCCATGTACAGAAAGGGTTTTTCCATTCCCTTGCTTCGGTGTATCGCCAACGATGAAATCAAGCGAGTATTAAGAGTACATGAAGAGAATGTGGTGATCACACCGATGAGGGCAAACCTTGGCGAAGAAGATACTTCGCTATGGTTATTACTAGCCAACTGTCAATCAAGACGCAGCTAATTATGCTAGATGACGTGGCAAGTGCTAGATATTCGCAAAGATTCTGAGAGCTCCACTGAGGGAGATTACTCATATGATCAGTCCATGGCTATTTGCTGCATGAGGCATTGACATCATCGGCTCCTTACTGATTTCCAAAGATGGCATGAAGTATGCCATTGTAGCAGCCGATTACTTCTCTAAAAGGGATGAAACTGAACTATTGGCCATAATCACATGAAGAAAGTAATCAACTTTGTTGTTCGAAACATCATCTATCATTTTGTTCTCCCTCGAACAATCATAACTGACAACGGGACCTAGTTTTACATTGCTAAATTCATAGATTTTTGCCATCAGAACCGTATTGAGAAAAGATTTGCAGTAGTTGCTTACCCTTAAGCTAATGGGCAGATTGAAGCTAGTATTGAAATCATAAATTCAATTCTGAAGAAAAGTTTGGAAAGACCAGAGGCAAGTAGGTTGATGAACTCTTATCAGCACTATGGGGGTACAAAATCATCCAAAACTCCATGACTGGCCATACTCCATGCGCACTAGCCTACGCCTCTGAAATCATGATTCTTATAGAACTTGAAGTCCCTTCTCATCGAGTGGCTTACTATGACTGTGGAACAAATAGAGATAGACTCTGTCGTATTATCTTTTAGTTGGCAATAAAGCTTGAATTTTTTGCATATCTGTAAATTCCTTGTGCGTACTATAATGGTTCTGATATGCGACCAACTTACATTTATGTACGCCTAAACATAAACCAACGAGTACCCGAGGTTTGGTGCCAAATAATTTCTCAGGTCCATAATTGAATTAACCAAAGATGAACGTTACTCGACTGTTCATCCATTGATTTTTGCCTACGATCCGATCGGCCAAGTATAAAACATAGAGTAGATGTGATTCAACCATCCATTGGCTGATTTCATCCCGCGATTTGGCAGGAGAAATATAAAGTAGAAATGGACGTGGTACGACTGACCACTCTTCGACTTTTGCAATTGACTTGGGGGTAATCGAATTAACCAAGAAAAATGTGATTTGACCATTTATCATAATAACTCCAGTCCCCAAAGTGTAGGCTAAAGTATAAACATCAATCGGGTATGATTAATCACCCATCGACTAACTTTGATCCCCAAAGTGTGAAAAAGAGTATAAACAAACGAATGAGTGCGATTCAACTACTCATTCGCCAACTCTGACCTAAACCTAATAGAGGGAGTATAAACTTGTGATGGATGGAATGAGGCCGTTAGCAGATTAACTCCGCCAACCCAAGACTGGGGGCTGGAGTATAATCACTTAACCACTGAATACGAAAGTGTAACACCATGGCTCGTGCATAGTGTTTGATGTAACTCATGGCCATAACCGAGAAGAGGCTTTGAGAAAGATTTAGCGGATCGATGCCCGAAGTAACGAGTGACTGAATGGCATTGCAACTTAAACAATGAGTGACGAATTACATGTACATTGAATGAAAAACATAATTGCTCAAACACTTAAATGAATTCACGCAAAAACTAAACTGAAACAAAACCATTTTTATTCATAAGTAAAAAGCTTAGAATACTAAGTACAATTTTATTTCAAAGACTGGAGACTAAAAGTAGGGCCATACCCACACAATCACGGCCAACAAAAACTTCCTAGCTACAAACAATCTAAGTCGAGTCAAAAGCTATTTCTTGTCTTTCTTGGGCTTCATCGAGGTAGACTCGCTGAAGCTCTCACCCTTACCACTCCACTTCGACCATCCTCCCCCCTTTCCACCCTTAGGTGAAATCCTTTTAGAGACAGAAACAGAAGCAGACTCACTTTGGGATATGGAAGGTCAACCTTTTAAAGGACGATATCACCGAGTAGTATAATTTGGAGTGGAGTGACATCTACCTTGGCATGCTTCCTCTTGACTTGCTTGTCCAACTCTTCCTTCTCAATGCACTCCTTAAAGTTGTGCTTGTCTATATACTCAAAGGCATGAGCTATCATGACATTATCTGTTTCGTCCTGGGCCTGTTGGTCATCAGTCTTTCCTTCATTCAAAGCCTCTATGACTTAAGCATCCGGGTCGAGAGTCTCAGTGGATTGGATGGTCGAGACCATATGTGAAATGGCGACCATTATAGACTACATGATCAGTGCATGTTATCCTAGGATGGCTTCACCACCAGAAGCATATACAAATGCAGATAGAACTGAAATTTCATAAGGTTCAATGGGTAAGCCCATGACTTTTGTGTGCAAGATGTAAACTTTTTCTAATGTCAGGGAGATGAGAGATATAACTTTGTCGGATTGGACTTCAATCGAAGCTGGAGTGTCGCCTTCAAGAATCGAAGATAGCCTAAATGACTTGTGGATTTCAAGATGATATGGATTGTAGCCTATCTTTTTTCACGAGCATGAGAAGTTAAGGCACCAGTTGCCTGACTTGTAAGAGGGTCTTGAGAGCCGGACCCGAAGGCTTCACTACTATCTTTCCCTTTCTTGGTTGTTGCCGGGTTTTGAAGTAAACTGAGTCGAGAAGTCTGGAGATCATCTGGCTCTTCGTCATGCAATATTTTGCACATAAGCCGCTCCTCATAAACCTCGACGCCATTAAGAGATTTCTTCTTCAAGTCCATAATATAGTCCCAGGCTTCGACTAGCGACTTAGGACATTCCTCTCTAAGAAAGCAAAGGTTGTGGTTCATGAGAACATTTGCATTGTAGTATATCAACAGAGGATCAAAATAATCCTTCATCTCTATCCAAACAGCCTCCCTAGCTTTTCATTGAGGGCCTCCATTTGCTTGATTTTTTATCGGCCTCTATCTTAAACAGTCAAGCCTCGATAGTTTCCTCGCAATATATTTGAGACTCTAATTGAGCCTCAAGCTTCTCTTGTTTTTCCCTCTTAAGTTCCTCCTTAATCTGCCGAATGTGAAGGTCCAAGGCATCGGTATCCTTTTTCAAGGCATCCTTCTCCTTCTACAAAACATCTTTCTTAAGAGCTAAAGTGCCACTGCGACGAACAACGGTGCCCAGTTTAATTTGAAGTACTTTCATCAAATGCTCAACTGCTTTAGAAGACTCGCTAGCTCTCTTCTTGGCATCAGTCAACTTTGTGTTCAACTCCTAGATTTCCTCGTCTAGGAGTTCGATGGTGTCTTTATCATGATTCACTTCTAGAGTTAAGCGATCGATCTCATACTTTCTTTCCATCGACACTTCGTAAATCCTCTGAGCCACATGTTGAATTGTGCCATGCTAGATGTAGACATCGTTGATATAAGATAGCACCATGTCCTTGGCCTCTGGAGGGATCAGATGCAAAGCAGGAACAAATTTGAACTCATCAAAACATAACTTGGGAAATGTGGCCTTGAGCTCGACCATCTTTTCTGTAGTAGTGGCAAGTTGGAGTTAACAGAGACCATTTACCGTGCCTATGAAAAGATGTGTCAAGACTTCCAATGCAATTCTAGCGTTCATAAGATCGTCGGATGTTGAAAGAGCTGAATGTTGCTTGGGTAGTGTGGCCAAAGTAGCGATGTAAGGTAATGACTTGCTACTACTATAGACGGCGGGGTATGGATTGGCACCCTTGTGATGAGAAGACTAGAACTTTGACTTGCGCCTGGATGACAAATCCTTGGATTGATGACTTTCGTACCGATCCTCCCTTCCATCATAGCCTTCTCTTTTCTAGCTAGGTAGTCGACCAATGTTCGGACCTCGACTACACTCGAAATAAGATGGCTGAGGGTATGATGACTTCTTCAAGCGATCGTAATTACGAGTGCGCCCATGCAAACTACAAACAAAACAAAGATGTATCAGCATCACTAGAATTAAAGATGGATAGGTGTCATGCGGTGTAGCGCACGTGCTCGTGGGTGTCCACTGTCCTAATGTCCCCCCTATGGACCAGGTACAGGAGCTTTGCTAGCCGGAGTGATCTCCCACATATGCTAGTGGGAGGAATGTCAACAACAATTCAGATAGGAGACTCGGATCCCCCAAGGCTCATGTTAGCAAAATCATAACTCTCGACATCCTCTGGTATAGGGATGCTCAATAACCCCTTAAAATAATTTCTAGAGGCTAAGAATTAGAATTATCTATGACAATGGTTGTCGGCTCGGACTGCATGGCGACTTGTCCTTTATGAAGCTTGTAAACGGGCCTCTTTCTTCTTCTTTTCTTTGAAACGGGGAGCTGTGTGTCTTTGGAGGACCCGATAACAGGCTCACACTTTGAACCTGCATCGTCATAGTCAGGCTCATTAGCATTGCCTCTTATCTCGCCTTCTACAAAATCATCCTGAGCATCCTCAACTGGGGGAATGACAGGATTAACATCGCCACGTCCCTGCTATGCAACGCTTCTTCTTTCTCTCACTTCCTCGTCGGCATTCCCTGTTAACCTAGTGCCATGATCCTCTTCTAACAAGCCGAAGGCAAAGAGACGCCCATCGGTAATAAGGGATCTAGCATCTCTATCTTTCTATGATATATTCCAGGGTAGGATGCCGCCACTGAATACCTATCACCAATGAGACATGGACAGGTACTTGTAAGATTCAAAGAACTACTTAGTTCAAGGTACGACTTGGATAAAAGCACTAAAGATTAAGTTCGAGACGAGACTTACATCCTTCTAGCCATCATCCTGCAAAACCAGATGGGCAGCACACGACAAACCATTCATTCTTAAAAGCACTTAGCTTGTTCTAAGCACCGATTACGACTTGGAAATTACCGATTGATTCCAAAAAAGTACACAAGAGGCTCCCCTTACGTCACTTGAAATTGAAAATCAATCTAATATCCTTCGAGATTGGTTCACGATATAATAACTCAAGAAATATCATATATGTGCAATGAAATAATGCATAGCTATATGGATGTAACTGGGCCGGAGCCAGTCTCAAATAACGAAGCATCTTTTAAATGAATGTATTAAAAAGCGAAACGTAACTTGCCCAACACATATATCTGTTATAAGCGATATATCCTTCCAAAGGCGAGTGAGCTCTATCATTACGAGTCGGAACTTATACATCCTCGTATGGTATCCTATGTTTGATGTAAAGTCTACGAAGAGAAGCCTCATCAACCCTTGAAGCCATAGAATCTTTTGGATCATCTAAAAATATGGCATCTTTTGAAGTGTTAAGGGCTGGCTTATTTTATACTTTCAGATCTGGAGGGATGTTAGGAACCTGGTGAGAACTTTTGGGTTATTCTAATTGATGGCGAAAAGTGTGTCGGTGAGATATTGTTGTGGAGCTTGACTCAGCATCAGAATCGTCATGTGGACCAGTCTATTCGGTAACCATGACAGCTAAACGCTTCGATCGTCTGAAACCCATACCTATCAAACCAAGTAGATTGTTGATAGGAAAATAAACCGACCCCCCTTATGTAAAGAGTAAATCAATGCGGTGTGGTGTGGTGTTGTGCATTGCAGTGATAAAGAATTAAGAATCAAAACGATAGCTGTGATGAGACTCTAGGATTCGATCAGAGTGACCGATCGCTGACCATCCCAACCAACTTTCCTGTCGATGGCTGTGGATTTCGTATATGCTTTGGGATCAATTATCGGAATATTGGAGTGTCGTGTTCACATTCAATTCCATACATTATGTATATTCAAGTTCATATCACCTTCACAACTGTGCGACTTAAGTTGCAATGTTCAAGTCATATGTGTTCGAATGCAAACGAGCCCAAGGTCATATGCAAGTCTCCAAGTCATGTTCAAGCTCAAGGAAAATGCTCGCGTTCAAGTTCAAGTTCATGCGGTCTCATGTGCAAGTATTAAAGTTCAAGTGTTTTCACTCAATCAAAAATAGTCTAAGTCCACATAGGCAAAAGGATCGTACCCGATCCCATGCTTACGCAATGCTGTATTGTGCAATCTCAAACCCCATTTGCTACAACTGATCCCATGCCAAAATCGATCCTAACTCAAACACCACTCCACTTCATCTTCTCCATGTTAGTAACAGACCCACGCCAACCCGATTATCCACAAACACGAGTCACGCAAATCGCCTCGTCATCTCCATCACAACCAACTCATACAAATCTTAAATCGAACCCACCTTTACGCCAAGATGAAATTCTATTTGAAATTGAAGACGTATAACCCAAGTCGGCGTGAAATGGAAGATTCGGGTATGTACCATTTGGGGTTAAATTGAAAAAGGTGGGTTTTTTGGATTTGATTGAAGGTGATGGAAAAGGCTCTAAAGGATGGGGAAGGATTGAATCGACAAAGAGATCGAAGGGATTAGTGGATTTCTAAAGCTTAATCTCGTCAATGGTGATACAAAAGGAAAGAGTAGGTTTCGGTAGTGAATGGTGCAAGTGAAGAAGAACGAACCAAATGTTTAGCTACATATAGATGCGGCTTGCTTCCTTAAAGCCCAAATCGGCTAAGTATTAGCAAACAAAGGGATCAGTATCGATCCCCTGCCTATGAGATTCATATCAAACCCCTAATTTTTTTTTAAAATGAATGAAAAATAGCAATGCAATTATATTTGAACACTGAAAAATCGACGATGATCCATAAGAATATGAACATGTTCAGGAGCCGATTATCATGGTGTGTACATGAATGTGCAAACAAGTGTGCACACCCAATATTTGATTTCATGAACCGACATAAATTGAAATACTACTTGAGAACTCCAAAGAAAGAAGACTAGTTCAAGTAATTGAGAAATACTAACTTGATCGACAAGCGCAACGGAACTGAGCATGGAGAGTCTAGGGAAGACATTTTGGATTTATACTGACTAATATTGACCAAGCATCACAAAAAACAAAGAGAGATATGACTCTTTGGAAAGAAAATTCAATGAAAGGATAATGACTTTTTAGAAAACTAAATGGAATCCTTTTCGGCAACTCTAACTTGCTTCGATTCAAAGCACGTCATGTTTGAAACAACATGCACTTGGAGGGCAAGTATTATCCGGCCTTTTAACCTGGCTATGTCCAGACTGATTAAACAAGTTAGACTCAATGATAGACAAGGCAAGTATCCCAGAAAGGTGATCATGGAGTCCAAAGATCAAACATGGATAATGGTATGAAGCAATGATCGCACGACACCAAGAGATAGACTCTTTAGAATAGTTTAAGTATGGGTTAATGCCTCACCTAGGGAAGGGATCGATACTTACACTTCCTCTATGCAGAGGATCAGATCGTATCATTATGGCAATGAATAGCACAAACGAGTAATTCAACTCAATGGGAATCGATCAATATCTCTAAAAGAATGAAGGCATCTATGCAAACAATGTTGGAAACAAGAAGCTAGCATGTAGGGTGACCCACCAGCCAATCGTGATGCCATATGGCCTCTAAGACCGATCGGTGTAGATTGCCTAATATTAGGAATTGGGCCATGAAACTTTTTTAGGTGAGTTCGTCTGCATCTAAAGATTCCATCGGCGAATTTTCAGGAAGATCTTCAGTAGTCTACCTTATAAATTTAAAATTCATTAATCATTTGAGAGATATTTTTTAGGACGTTGCTGTTTTACTTGAACTCCATTGTAATTTCGATACAACCCCCCTATACTCAAAAAACCAAGTGATTAATAAAGCAATACCTTCAAAGTGGGCTTAGTCAATAACGCTTAACTGCTATAAATTTGTATGTTCTTATTTTTTTTCTTGTTTCTCTTTGTTTTAAGTTTAATTCTTCATTTTATTTCTCTACTTTCAACCTATTGGGTGTGTGTTCCAACTTTTGGTTCAAATAGGCATTTATTGCTAGGGTACTGAAGTTAAAGCCACAAACAACCAAGGCACGGTTTGCACCAAGGAATTTCTTCAGTTGCCACCAGGCCGATAATCTAGTTAAAGACTGTTTGATGCTTCGTAAGAGGGGAAACCTAGAATTTTTGCACTTTCTTCAGCACCTTCACTTCTACAGCAGCAACGAAGCAAGTATTACAAGGTATTCTATTTATTTATAATATTCACATTCGTGTCTTATTTGATACTGATGTTTTCTTAGTTTTATATGGTGTATTCTTGTTGATAGATTGTTACTTGAACTAGCTATAGCTTTAGATTCTATTTGTATGTCGAACCCTGTTGGGGGCTCAGCCAATCTTAGTATGATTTGTTTAGGAACTCTGATTTCTTATTTTGATCGACTCTTTCCTTGCGATATGTATGTTCTAAGTTTTATGGGCTTTGATGTTCTGCTTGGGATGGATTTGTTATCGCGGAATAGTGTGGTCTTGGATTGTGATAAGAAAATTGTGTTATTGAAGAAAGGGAAGGAGGTTCATACATTTCCTTATGAAGAGCCTAGCTCGCTCATGACTAGTTTCAATTATTCTCTTAATGTCGCAGAGGAGGAGTTTGGTTCTATCCCTATTGTCTAAGAATTTGTGGATATCTTTGAAAATGTGTCAGGTTTGCCACCTCATCTAGAGATAGAACTCCATATTGATTTTGTGAAGGATGCAAGGCCTGTTGTGTTACCTATTCATAGACTTGCACCATAGGATAGGCTGGAGCTAACAAATCAAGTAAGTGATCTATTATAGAAGGGCTTGACCGACCAAATCGTTCGAGTTAGGGAGCGGCTGTCGTCTTTGCTATAAAGGAAGACGATTACCTAAGAGTGTGTGTAGATTACCATGAGCTCAATGAACGAATTGTTGGGAACAAGTATCCTTTGCCTAGGATTGATAAATTGTTCGATCAGCTTCATGAAGCTCGAGTGTTTTCTCAGCTCGATCTTGCAATGGAGTTCCATCAGTTTAAGGTTGCAAAGGAGAGTGTACCTTTGGCTGCTTTTAGATCTGACCAGTTTTATGAGTGGTTAGTTATGATGTTCGGCCTAAATAATGCTCCAGCATATTTTGTAGACCTAATAAACCAATTTTTTTGAGATGTGTTGAATTAGTTTGTTCTTGTTTTTATTAATGGTATTCCGATCTATTCCTAGGCCGAGTAGGAGCATTCGTGTAGTCGCTGGACTATATTAGAAATGCTAAAAGAGTATGTGTTGAAGGCTAATTTCTCAAACTGTCATTTTTGGCATTCGAAAGTTAAGTTCTTAGATCATATTATTTCGGTAGTGGGTATTTCTATTGATCCCGCTAAGGTTGTGACTATTCTGGACTAGAAGAAGCCAGAAAGCGCAATTGATAGTAGGAACTTTTGGGCCTAGTAGGATATTATAGGAGATTTATATAGGATTTCTCAAAGATTGCGCCTCTTTTAACAAATTTGACGAAGAAAGATGTCAAATTTGTACGAATGAATAAATGCGAGCAAGCTTTCTTAGAGCTAAAGGTGAAGTTGATTGGTGCTCATGTTCTTACTATGCCAGATGGAGGTGAGGTTTGACCATTTACACTGATGCATGTGGAACAGGTCTAGGTGTTGAACTAATGCAGCATGATCGCTTATGCGAGTCGGTAGCTCAACCGCATGAAGCAAGGTATGCGACTCATGACTTGGAATTTTTGGCGGTGGTGTTTGCGTTAAGGATGTGGAGACATCATATGCTAGGTGAGAGTTTCAAGTTATATACGGACATAAATCCTTAAAGTATCTCGTCATGCAAAAGGACTTAAATATGAGGCAGCAAAGGTGGTTGGAGTTTCTTGCGGCCTATGATCTAGACATATTGTGTACACCGAGGAAAGAAAATGTCATAACATACGCTTTAAGTAAGAAGTAAGCTATTATATCCAGCACTGATGTTTTTCCAACCTTGATCAGCCGTATAGAAGATAATCATCATGGAGATCCTCTTTTTGCTTGAATAGAAAAGGTGCTAAGCGAAAATGAGGCACCAGATAGGTGGTCAAGATTTGAAGTTGATTTCCACGATTCAGTGAAGATGAATGGAAGGTTGTATGTTACCAAACATGATGGGATTAGGTAGGAGGTTCCAATGAAGAGTCATCATTCATGGTTGACAATATAACCAAGGGTTACTAAAATGTATCAAGATATGAGGTGTACTTTCTGGTGGAAAGTTATGAAGTGAGATGTTTCAATATTTGCAAGTAGATGTGCCAACTGCCAACAAATAGAAGGTAGTCACCAGAAGACGACTGGACTACTTCAGCCACTCGAAATTCCTAAGTGGAAATGGAAGCAGATTTCTATGGACTTTATCAATAAATTGCCAAGGTCGAGGGAGGGAAACGAAGGTATGTGGGTTATTATGAATTAATTGACCAAAAGCGTGTACTAATTACCTGTTAAGACTATAAGAATAGCTTCCAGTTCAGTTAAGTTATATGTTAAGGAGATCCTCAGATTACAGGGTGTTCCTTGTGATATCGTAAGTGATAGAGATCCGATATTCACAAGCCAGTTTTGGAAAGGTTTGCATAAGGCTTTAGGGTCCGAGCTTAGTTTGAGTACTATTTACCATCCAAGGACTAATGGGAAAATGGAAAGGGTAAACGGAGTGTTGGAGGACTTGCTTCGAGCATGCATTCTAGATTTTGGGGGTTTCTAGGAAGAAAACTTACCAACTTTTGAGTTTTCATACGACAATAATTATCAGGCCAGTATCCAAACGGCACAATTTGAAGCACTGTATGGTAGGCCTTGCTAATCTCCATCGCGTTAGGTAGAACTTAGAGGGTATCTTGTGCTTCGACCGGATATGATTTGAGAGGCGTCAAATACGGTCATAGCGATTCAGAAGCGAATCAAGGAAGCGTAGACAGAAGAGCTATGTAGATGAGAGGAGTAGAGACTTGGATTTCTCAACTAGACACTCTGTTTTTGTAAAGTTTCTTCAATAAGAAGTGTAGTTCGATTTGGAAGGATTTGGGGGCTCCTAGTTATATCAGACCATTCCCGATTCTAGAGAGGATTGGTACACTCGTGTACAGAATCGAGTTATCGATTAGGCTATCGGGTGTGCACAATATATTTTATGTAACACATTTGCAAAAGTTGGTGCATGATCCTTCGATGATAACGAAAGCATTGCAACAGGAGGACTTCGAGATTGAGCCAAATTTGACTGTATTATGACAGCCGGTTTATATCATTGATAGAGATACGAAGAGATTGAGGATTAATGTTGTAAAGTTAGTCAAGGTACAATGGAGCAAAGATGCTAAGGATTATATATGGAAAACAGAGGATGGTGTGAAGGAGTCTTATCCAGATTTATTCTTAAACTAGAGATTTCTTATCTTGGTATAATATATCTTCTGTAGTGTTCTCACTATTTGAGGCGGAGTCGCTTAGTTTGCATTGGGCCATAGTTAAGTTGTATATAGTTTTAGCAGTACTCTATATATGTATCTTGTTCTTTTATCTTTTTTTATTATCGTTCTTATTTGAAATTCGAGGGTGAAATGTTCTAAGTGGATGTAAAAACCTAAAAATTCGAACACTTTGTTTTCGAATATCAAAACATTTTGAAATACAATTAACTATTATAAATATGATTTTATAGCCTTGTTAAGACATCATTTAATTAATGAATAATCCTAAGAAACTTGTTCTTGAAAATTGTTTACAAAAATATATTCTTCGAAGAAAAATTGATAATATGACCAAAAATCAATTTATTTATAAACACCTTTTTAATCGGCTTAAGTTATTCAAACTTATTTGTACTTGTCTAATGATCAAATGAAAATATTAGCAACTAATTAACACACTTCTCTTCATAAAGCAATGGAAGGTTCTAGAAGCTTCCATGTGGATAGGAAATATTATCATGTTACGTGTATAATTGTAAATTTGTAAAGGAAGTGATGTAAAGAAGGAGTGACAGGAGTGAGTCTTCCATGACATGAAAAATGTCGTGAAAAAGGCTAAAGAGCACCATTCTTGAGCCTATATAAGGAGAGGCATAACCTTGATAATAATTCACAAATTTACAAAGCAAAACCAATCTCTTTTAATATCTTCCACTTCATAATTTTCTAAAGCATAATGATTGCAGAACTCATCACAACAGCTCAAACTTGAAGTGAAACCTTGGGATAACATTACAACACCTTATACCTAGTTTTTTTTGGAAGAAGCAAAGCCACACTCACCTTATCAAGGAAGGTCGTGAGTAATTTGAGGGAGGAGGAGGCAAAAGCAAGTGAAAGTAAGAAAGAAAAATGAAGGAAAGGTGGTTGCAAGGGTGAGGTTGGACTTGGATACTTGGATCATGGTTGTTTGTTGGGTTAAAGGTGAACTAAATCACCACTTTCATTGAAAATATAGCACATATATGTTAGTGTTTGATTATGTTCAAGTTGTTTGAAATTATAGTGACAATGTTGAAACTTTGGTTTTGATTCTTGCTTTGAAACCAAGGGCATATGCATGGACTTGAACGGACTTGAATGGACTTGTATAACATGTGGAATAACCTTGAAACAAAGCATATAGGTTTTAGTTGAATTTTGGGTCAGATTGAACTCCGATTTGAAAGTGCACTTCCAGCGATAGTCGTTATTGATGCATTTAGGAATTACCTTGTTTTTGGTGATTTCTATATAACTTTGTGGAGAGATCCTTAAGGGTTCCTTGCCATATTTATAATTTTTTTATATGTATGTTTGTTTCCATAAATGGTTTGGATAGTAAAAAGTTAAGTAACATCTCCAAAAGTGACAAAAACATCCATTGTGCAAAACAACCCCGTTTAGCCTTGATTTTTGGACTTTATTGGTTTGAAAAAATATTTAAATTTAAGTATTTTATTTCATTCTTTTTACCAATTTTTACTAACTTATATTAGATTATTTTAAAAGCGGTTTGAGATATTTATAAATTTTTAAGAAATATTTATGAATTTTTAAATAAGAGGTTTTTACAGTGAAAACTTGTTTTTCTAAGTTTTTAAGTAAATTATTAAATTGGTATTTTCAAGTACTATTTTATAAAATATATTAAAACCTATTATAAGTATTATAAAGTATTTTAAAAGCATTTTAACTATATATTGTTTTTATAAAATATGTTTACTACTTTATATTTTATGTAAACAAAATCTTCTAAAAATGGTTTATTTAATATCTAGTTTATAGAAAAATTACTATACATATATATGTCATTTTGAAAAGGATTTTAAAAGTATAAACAAAAGATTTAGAAATGGGTTAGAAATTTCTTAATGGCTGAATGGTTTGTTGTTTAATTACTTGTTTGAAAGGTAATTAACTATGCTTAACACTAAAATTCGACGAAGTAGGCTTATGTATTTGTGAGAGTTTAGATTAATGTTCTAGTAAGGATATGAGAAATAGAGCTCTAACCTACCAACTTCCCTTTTGACTGTGGAATAGTTAAGTCGGGATTGTCAAAAATATGTTAATTGTGTTGATTACTTACTTGGTTTCTACACTTAATAGTAAAAGCCTATGAGGTAGACTTATCTATTTGTGAGATTCAAGAATGAAGTGTCTAGGTAAGGCATTGGTGCAATCAGTGCTCTAACTTATATGGCATCACTCTTGGATGAGGTTAAGTTGGAATGTCCGAAACGAGTTAAGCATACGAATATTTATTTATATAAGCAATTGTTTTTGACTAGATAGTCAATTGGTCGACTATCGAACTTATCCTAATATGACTTAAGAAGTATCGGAAGGCTCCACGATTTCATACCAATGAGAATCCTAGGGGAGGAGCATTGGTATAAAACATCTCTTGCCTTTACTTACTTCTAAAAGAATCAAAATTTGGTTAGCTGAAAATTCATCAACTGGTCTTGAATAGTCCGGGATTGGTAAGTGTTTTACTTCTCGAATACCACTTCAAAACTAATATACGTGTTCTATATTTGGAAGCGGTTGCAAAGGAGAAGTTAGTGGAGTTTTGAGATCTCTTCGATATGCTCGAATCCATGTAGTGATTTATGACCTGTTCGAGATACTGGAATCCATCTAGGAATCCACGAATAAAATTTTATGATATTTTGGATTATTGGATTTAGTAATAGAATATTTTTGGAATGATTTTAAAATATATGGTAATGATTTGATTAGGAAAACTAAATAAGACCCTAATCTAAATCCCATAATAGAGATACATCACAAACATAAATGTAGTAGGGTAGATTTGAGTAGAAAAGATTTAGTATTGATAAGAGCATGTAGCAGAAACTAATAGATTAGTCTCTAGTCCTGCATAATTAATTGTTTGGATTCGTGTATAAATGATAACATGTTTAGTAATTTTGTTTCCATAAGTTTAATTTATGTACTTTGAAAGAAGAATTATCAATAGAAAGGCTGTGAGCCTAATTATCTGAATAAAGTAGAATCCCATGGTTTTTGTAAGTTAAACCATAAATGGATCAAGAAATTTTGTAAGGAAAGAACAATATTGAAAATTGATTGCGTTGTCTTATCTGTTAAGCGGTTATGTTTTATGGTCGATACACCTAGCCGGCTTATGGACATGGAGTTTTAGACACTAGAATGAGATATTTTGATATAACAATATTCAGAGTAAAAGATATTATTCATAGAATGGACTGATTTGAGTTTTCAGTGAACATGATTACTTTGTGTCGGGTAAGCATCCTGAACATACAGAATGGATTTTTCATTGTATTTGGAGCATCAGAAGGTTTGTAGATTAGTTCAATTTATTGAAATACGATTAGTATTTGATTAGTTAGGTGTCTATTTGTTTGATTTTAATCGAGTCTTAGTTGTTTGGTGTTGATCGATTATTGTGTATTTTGATGTATATATAGTAGAATGCTGTAGAAAATAAGTTAGTACTCTTTAATAAACAGTGATGATGCAATTTCTTTAAAGTAGGGAGTCTGTAACATCCCATTATTCAGTTAATAATATATATATATATATATATATATATATATATAATTATTTTGGAAGTAAAAACAAATATTTTGTAATTGTTAAATATTGAAAAGTAATATTTCCAAAAAGAAAAATCGTTATAAGAATAAAATAAAATTTGGGTAGAATGTCTCGAGTGGATTTTTTAATAAACGTAAAATGTTAGTTTAAAGATGGTTTGAGTTATAAGAGGGTTAGGGGTACCGATTTACTTAAGAATAAGAAGAAAAACTTAAATTTTCTACTCTCTTATTGGACCACATTTTTATCTTTATCTATATAACAATTATATTTAATTTATAAAAAGAAAATTTGAATTTTTTACTTTCTGATTTGACCATATTTTTATACTTATTCATATAATAATTATATTATAACTTATAAGAAGAAAATTTGAATTTTCTACTCCCAGATTGGACCACACATTTTTTACTTATCGATATAATAATTATATTTTAACTTGTGTTATTATTTAAAACCTAAACTTCCTCCTCCCAAACCCTATAAATACCCAAGCCCTCATCCCATTTTACTTCATTCACAAATTAAGCTAGAAAATACACCATCTTCGTCTTTAGAGCAACCAAGGTTTCCATTTGCTGCAATAAATCAAATGATTTCAAGTTTTGGATGTGAGTATAATTTATTTGTTTTACAATAAGTTAATTATTCCTTTGATTTAATGGTATTATTGTATTGATCGAAGTTACATCAATTGATTATATATATTGATTTCTAAATGCTTGGTAGCTCGGTAAGATTTAAGTATTATCTGCAAGTGTAGATTTATGGTTGTTAAGATAATACAGTAGTTGATATTTTTGTTCGTGATGCTATTTGAATAGTACACCATCTGTAAACTTGGATTTAGATGTCAATTTAAAAAAAAAATTGATCCTAATTTATGCCAGAAATTGAATATTTAGTTCATCCATACTATGCATGTATAATCATGTTATGTTAAGTGATTGAAAATATGCTTAATTGAATTTGAATGGATTGAATTATACTTGGATATGATTGATAGACAATGTGAACTAAGTATATAATGTATTCCTAAGTGTTACTGTAAATATAATGCAAGCTAAATGGATGAAATGAATGCTTTGAGTTAATATTAGTGATTTTAAATACTAATTTCATTTTAGAAATACAAGTATATGATTATGATGTGTGCTTCACCCATGATATATTTATGCAATTTAACTTACATCTTGATTATATTATGTGCTTTGTCATGTTTAGTTGCCATGATTTGGGCATTAATATTCTATTATGATGATATACATGTACATGAAAATTATTTAGGACATAACGTAATTTTGGGGAACAATGATGTATTTAGTAGCCAATCGTTTTTGAGAGATGAATTTAACATTTGATGAGAATTATATGAGGTATTGACTATTAGACTGCTAGAACCCATCCTACCAAACTGATTTGAGGATCATAACTATAATAATAATGATATTATCCTTCGTCACAAAGTCCAATGATCTGATTTGCGTTGGCCATATGATGAATAATAAGATATTAGATATGTAGTGCCACGAGAGCTAGCACCTCAAGATGGAATTGGGCAGGTGACTGCAATACCTAAATGCATGTGTCTTCCAAAGCCAGAAGGGTAGTGCAGCTAAGAGATTGTGTAAAGTGTACTCATAACTGACCATAAGTAGTGGGTGAAAAAAACCTCAAGTTTAGAGTGTCCTTGGCTATTTATAAAATATTGGAGAATTATTTATTAAACAACGAACTCCCCATGAAGGAGTGTGTAGACTCGAACTTCATAAGTGATATCGAGTATAGTATGTCTATCCAAAATTCATATTCAAACTTAAATCAAGAACTTTAAGATGGAAATGTTTCAACAATACATAGTGGTTAATTCGACCAAAGGCTATGTATATCACCATGAATAACATTTCAATGTAAGAACTATAAAAATGCATACATTTAATTTAGCCGAGGTGAATGTTGAGAACCCGTGACATTATTATGATAAAAATGTTGCAATATAGTTCAGAATAAAATTCGAAGCTCACTGGAATTTGAGAAAAAAATTCCAAAGGATTCCATATAATATAGGTAGTTTATCAGCATCGGAGAGAGTTGATTGATAGAGTAGGTAATTAAAACAAAATAGCATACCCATTCACAAAAGAACTGATCCGATTGGTTTTTGAGAAAATCGATTGTAAGTGTTGGAATAAGATTCTATAATTGACCTAAATGCAAGTGAGAGATTGATAGAGTTAGGAGTATGCCTTATGAGCAATTATGTAATTTGTTACATATCTAACTCGATAACCAACTTTGTTCAAAATAAAAGGTGTTTTATTATTATTATATACTTATTATAATGTGATATAATTTATTAGGTAATTAATTTAAAGTATATTTAATAAAAAATCTTTAAGCCATATGTTAAGTGATGGTAATTATAATATGATGTAATCATGAGAAATTTATCATGTTAAAATAATATATTATTTTAAATATTCCTAGTCAAAGTGATTCGAGAAAGGATATCGATTCATCTGTTGAGACTAGAGTATGTAACACTCTCCAAATGTTGGAAAGCTTACTACTCATGTCTGCTGGAGGCACCAAGGGTTTATGTACTAATAGTTATTAGATAATTATGAAATGATTTGCTTAGGAGTTTTCTACTAGTTAATATTACTAAGCTCAAATAGTGAATTTCGAAGTGACGATGTTACCTAGTTCTCTCAACTTAAGAATACTATTGTACTTTAATGTGGACACTCCACTTTGATTATAGTTAAATCGTTGAATAACATTCATTGAATAACTATAATTGGGTCTGAGTTGAAGCACTGGAAGTGAAAAACTATTCAATAAAGAATTCATCTCCTCAGTTCCATAGGCTTAGTATTATGGTCAACTATAGTCAATTCAAAGTCAAAATCTTTGACTAGAGTAGTATGGCCAATAACAAATGTTATTATTATACCAGGGACTTTGTTTATGGAATTACTAAGTTGAATATGGATGATATTGGAATTTTGACTAAAACCAAATTCCATAAATCCTAATGTGATATAGTGTCAATGAAGAGAATTGTTGTAAATAATCATTGCTACCAAAAAGATGTGCAAGCAATAAATTCGGCCAAAAAACCACACCGCTAGCTAAGGTGACATGTGAACGTTACTACTTATATTGTTCGATATTAACCGCTGACCAAATTTATACATTTGAGTCGCACAACTAAATTGATGAAGACTCTAAATAAACCAAATGATTTAACTAATTTATAATCATTTTAGATTAATTGAATCAATTAATATTTATGAAGTATTAATTATTAAATTCTGTTTGATGTTTGAATACCATTAGTATTTCATAAAATGTGTATACATAAAAGTTGCGAATACATTTATTGATATAAGATACCGATCGAATATTTAAATTGGATTTTGGAATAAATACTGAATGGACTCTGAAATATATTATGGCCCATTCCCCTCATGCTACGACCAACCAACAAAGGAGGAGAGGAGAAGCTTTTGAATTTGAAGTGAAAAGGCTAAGAGATCATTAAGGGAAGGAAAATCGTCCCCTCTTTAATAATCTTTTATTGCCTCTTTTATGGGATTTCCCATTCAGAAATTCCTCTCTTCCTCCTATTCTATTCTAGCTAAATTTCAAAGGTTGCCTGAGGATAAAAAAATTTAAGTCAAAAATCGAATAGAATAAAAACGAAAGGTGGTTCCTACCTCTTGATTCTTAGAAAATTCGGAGGTCGATTCAATTGGGTCTAGGAGAATCGATTCATTATTTTAAGATGTGTACTTTTAGCAACATTCCAAGGTAATTATCTAGTTTAATTTTTTTATGTTATTCACATATTATGATTTATCTGGTATTTTAATGGTTCATCTTGCAACAAATAATTTAAACCCTTTTATGTCCATCTTTGTTGAAAGTATATCAATTATGTTGAGTTAATTCAAATCTAATTTTACTCTTCATCTCTTATCAAAATAAATTCATTATTATTGATAAGATTAAGCCCTTTTTCTCCTTTGTTAATTTATTGATGTTCTCTATGTTATTTATATTTGAGAGTTATTATCATGAACTTACATATGCTTAATTTGTCTAATCCTTTTCATACTATACCGAAAATTTTGTTAATGAAAAAAATTAAGTTTTGATTGACATCTATTTTATAATTTTATATACACAAAGGTAAATAAACTGTTCATGTTAATTAATGTCATGACCCGATTTTTCGACGCCTAAAAACTGAACCATGAGGGTTAAAGAAGAAGAGGTAGAAGAAGAGGAAATAAATGACACAGAATCTTACCATCGCAGCGGAATAAAATATAATAGATAATAACTAATCTTTACACAAAAGAAAATATATCTGTTTATACATTACATCATCAGAGTATACATAACACACAGCTGGACGGTAAACATAACATGTCCTTACAAAAATGAATGCACAACTAATCAACACAGCGGAATATTTAAAACAAGTACGGGAGGACGTATCGCCATTCAGCTCGTCTTTTGAGCTCCTTAGCATCCTTTCCTGTAATCTATAATACTCGGCCTAACCCGAGCATTATAGTTAAATAACACCCGAGTCAGTCTGGAATACCAGCGTGAGAAAATCACACTCAAATTGATTATTAAAGTTTCAAAATACTTTGAAATCAAAAGCATCTCGTAAGACCACGCCACACATAAACATGTTAGGTTTTTACCTTACGATAGCCAAAACACTTTTTATTAAAATCATCTGATATTATAATAGTGCCTATATATAAATACTTATTCAAATAGCCGAAATTGTCACATTTATTAAATTCCAGCTAATAGGTATACAAACAAAATCGTAAAGGCACGTAGGGAGAATGGATTTCCAACTAATGACTAGGCACTGGGGTACCACCTGTCATAGTACCTGGTCTAGATCAGCGTATCGAGGATTACTCCCAATCCCCTGCAACACAAGATCGGGACTACCCCTTACAGGATAATCCCGAGTAAGATCACCCTACGGTTGGGATCAGCAACCACACCACTAAGCCGAAATAAAAAGAGACATCTAGACAGGGATGACCTTACCCTAATGGGTGCTACCCACTTAGCCTTGCTGCATAACCCCTAATTTTCAGTCATTCCTGGTTGATGAGGCTTGAGGCTAAGCGTTACCTTTTTAGAACGTTTCACTTAGAATTCCCATCGTCCACCTGACGATGTCCAAAAGCATTCATCCATACAAGTCCGTCCCGGGTTCGAACGGAACCGAAGGCACTGCTCCTTCTTCATCCATTTTGGAAACATCCTCAGGATTAGTAGCGACTAGCCATGGCACTTCACTACTCCATCTTCGACTCCGAACTCGTTTTTCCACGAAAATGTACAAACCGGATCGATGTGGTTTTCGAGAAATAAATGCCGATCCCGGTCTCTTCGAAACGATCAGCGCATTTGTCAATATTGATAGTCAGTTATTTAACTATCAATTAACATTCACAACAACCATCAACATAAATAATTTCTCCAAATTATTTATTAATCTCAAAATATCTTCACAAGATATATTTCTATTTTCAACCCTTTTGAAAAAAGTTTTCAAACCACACTTTTCTCATGAAATAAATTTTCAAATATTTATTTCCACTGAAAACACCAAGCACAAAAACTTCAGCTTTTTAAAATAATTTAAAACTCTTTATTATAAAATATCCTTTAAAGCATTTAAGTTAAAAATACTTTAATACTTATTCAAAATATATACTTTAAGAATATTTAAAATAAAACTACTTTGTACAATATAAAACTGAATTTCTAACTTTTAAAACATAATACCAAGCCACCTTTAAATAATTACTGCTATAATAGTTTAAAGGAAAATACTTACTTTAGAATTTAAACATTTAGAAATAATAAATTTTCTAAAACATACCTTTAAACAACTTAAAACTTTTAACTTATATTTAAAAATTTAGTTTGAAAACGTACTTGGCTATTCAGGGAAATACGCTTCTCTTTCACATCTTTAAAAAAAATCACTATTTATTTTAAACAAATTTACCCGTTCCTTTAATAAATTCCCACTGTGAATTTATTCTTCCAAATATCCACTTATATATTACTTTACTTTTATAAACCCAGTTTATAAGTTTCATAGACTCAACTTCCCTTTAAAATTCCGATTCCCAAACACTTAGATCAATTTTCCAAATTGATTCCCAATTTACTCCATTTTGAAATAAATTCCTTTACTTACTCATTTATTTCAAAATCCATTAACTTCAGATTTTATTTCTTCATTATGATTTAAAATCTTTTAACTGAAAATACCAATTTCATATTTACCAAATTCCTTCTTTATCCTATCAAATAAATTCAAACCTCAAATTTCAAAATAAATTCTTTATTTCTTGAAATAGTATCACTTGAGTTTAAAAATAAAATCACTTATTCCCATTTATTGAAAATCTCATTTCCCGCACTTGGAATTTAATTTATCAAAATTCACAAATCACTTTTTATTCTTTTCCAATTCATTTTTCATTTATTCAAATTTTTATGATTATTTTTCTCAAAATTCACTCCTTTATTTTCTTTTCATAAATCCCACTTCTATAGATTTTGATAACTCAGTTCACCGAAATATTTTAAATCAACCATAGAATCCAACATTTCCAATTATCAATATAATTCATCACTGGACAGCAAATAATTATATCACAGAATATTTTAACAAATCCAATATTTTGAGGAATCCAGCTGGATCCCTCCAACCTATTTTTTTGCATCCACAGATGTTAGCACAATACCAATTCCACTTCGAGGTGGAATATCACGGTGTATGGGTTTCAAATATAATATCATCCGCTATTATGCAGCGCATAGGGTCTCATCCGCTATATAACACGGGAAATCAATCACTCCAATATATACTATATACTACTATATATAATACAACACATCCAATCAATTAAATCATTCAACCAATTGTTTAAATTTAACCATTTAAATTTAAATAAAACCCATATGAGTGAGATAAACTCACCTTCAACTCCTATTTTGTAACCCACTACCAATCCAGCTTGCTTCTTTTTAGATTCTGACATTGTATAAATATTTACGGTGTATTAATGTCTGAATAAATTAAACAATTAATTCCCGTAGATTTAATTAACTAATTATTTAATTTAAAACTAAACCCCTTTAAATAAATTAATTAGTTAACCATTCAATTTTAACTAAATAATAATTATTATTTTAAATGGAAACCACAATTATTCTTAAAATAAATAAATAAACTATAGATTTCAAAAATCTAACTTCCACAAATTCCTCAAACATTTAAAATCCCTGTATTTTCCAAAAAAAATAATTTCTAAAAGTCAACAGATTAACTCAGGTTTTTAGACTTGAGTACTATAAATTTTAAAAATGCTCAAAATAAATTTTTCATTGCATAACAATTTTATAAATTTGTGTATATATATATATATATATCCCTATAAATATATTTACGGTTGTCTATGTATATATATTTAAATTAACCAGTAAGTTAAATTCTGTGTAGCTTTATATCAGATCAAATTAAAAAACATAACTGCTAAATATTTTTCTGATTATATATATTTTAGTAAATTTAAATAAAAACAACCTATACCTATACCTTACTATGACTATTTTATTTTCTTCTTTGCTTCAGTAAATATGTATAATAAAAATCAAATAAAATAAAATAAATAAAATCTGCAAACATCTACCTTACAGCCTTAAAGAGAATCCAGAACCCTTGCCTGAGTCGGCCTGACATCAGAACGAGATCACGACTAATCGTGACAACCACCTGGCATTATGTGCTAAAGCACAACGTCGCACAGCCCAATGCTCCATCGGGCTCCTCCAAACTCCGCCTAGAGATGCACTCACCCTTGACAATACCAAGACCCACCACCGTCCCTCGACTGGAAGGCCATAAAGTCACGAAATCCTAACCCTAGTCGAACAACTGCGTGAACCACAGTCGAGCTTGAAAAACATATAGCCGAGATGAGTTCGAATTAGGAAGGTGGATACGAGATTTAATTTTCGAAGCTTCGTTCCATCCCATTACTCGACTGAGCTTCGGCCATTCCTATTTTATTTGAACGAAATCGTTAAATTTCGAATTCATTTGAAATGGAGAAGGGAAAATCTTCGGCCATTATTTGAGATTGTTTTCATTTCTTTTTTTCCGATCTGAGTTCGAACCTGGGAAGCAAAGTGAGGAAGGAACAGACAAATTAAACAGGAATGGGAAGCATGAGATTGAAGATAAGGGTAGCGTGCTTTGAATGTTTTGCGTTCTGGGGTAAATTTGCTACAGTAATTCGAAGTGAATAAAAGTACAGCTGATGCGAAAAGAATTTCAGCTGATGGTTGACAAATATATATCTATATATTTAATTAAATTCAAATTCAAATTGTCTCTATGATTGCTACTTAAAATTTCGAATTCCTCTGAAGGAGTGCCGCTAGGCATTTATAATGTTATAACCCTACTTCGAACGCAATGGAAAAGGTTCCGAGTCCCAGTTCGATCGTATGGAGAAGATAGCTTTTTGGACCTAGTTATCGTATTAAATTTTCGATATAAATTCAGCGCGTTTCCTTACCGTGTGCTCGCAACAACTCTAAATGCTACGAAAATTGAAATCCGATAATAATACACTATTACGGATCCAATGGAACTAGTTTCGTCGAATTCCGAGGCAGCACCTCAGAAGACTATTTTTAAATATCGATTTAAACGATATAATTTCAAAACTGAACAATCACTATTAAATTCAAGCTTAAAACTTCTATTATCCTCAGCACTATCAATATAAATTTTACAAGCCTTCAAATTATTTTTAACAGGCTTAAGACTCCAGATTCAATATTTTACCCAACTTCAAATTATTTAATTTAATAATTAAATTACCCAATAAATGGTGATATTTGAATTCAAGTTAAAAATTAACCTTTAAACATTTAAAATCAATTAAATATTCCGATTTCAAATGCTCAAAAATTCCGGCCGTCATATTCCTTCCCCCATAAAAGAATTTCGTCCCAGAAATTGCTGAGGCAGACGAATGCTTCAAACCCACTAACTCGCTAAAACACACTTAGTGAAAATCCCATATTAACTTTTATAACCCTTTAGTCCCAACAAAACAATTAGGATCAATTTCCATTTCCAAGATCCCTTATTTCAATTCCAATTTGAAATCGTTTTGTCGCTAACAAAAATTTTCTAACTCCCAAAATTTCGAAATTTTTTGGCAGAGTCTCCTTTGTATGGAGGAGCTTTTGCAATTTGACAAGAGATATAAATATATATACATCGACCCACATGGTTGGAAAAACAAAAAACAGTTCATATTTCCTATTTTATTGCGTAGGCATACCGTTATTTAGCATTTTTAAGAAAGCGGCTTATTATTTTAGCATTTTACGCTATCAAATCCAGTCAAACGGCTTCCCGGTACCTGTACTTACTCAATTTAAACATATAAGTACTAAATGTACGAAATTTATTAACATTTCACTTACTTTCAATAGCTAAACACATGTATTTCATAAGCAACATGCACCAAACACTTTCCATGAATAATTTATATGATTTCAAAACTAATTCAATTGCTTCCAACCAATTCATATGCCATTTCATTCAATTTTAATGGTTTACAATTCAATTTCTTACATTCAATTTATTTTTAATCCAAACAAGCACATATTCAATTCAATTGATTTCAAAATCAATTTTATTTCACTTCTATCAATTTATAGAATTTTATTAAATCTCATTTTCGTCAAACGACAATTTATTTCTACGTAATTCGACTATATTCGTGTGAATAAATAATTGCTTAAGCTTATAACCATTTTAAATTGATTCTAACTCAATTATATTTAATTCCTTCCATTTTAATTCATTTACAACCATTTTATTTAGCTCGACGCATTCCATGCTTGCATAATACTAACCATTCCCAAATTAATTCAACCCAAGCTTTTATTTAATGGTCTACCCTTCCTACTCGAAGTCAAGCTTCTCATTATTCTAAACTTAAGTTAATTTACTTCAATTTATTCCAGCTTCAAACTTAAGTTCACTTCTATTTAATTTGATTCTCATCTAATCAAATTCCATTTAATTCAGTTATCCCATCCATTTTATTTTAATTCACATTCTCAATTAATAAAAATAATATCCAAGCACATATTTAACTCATTTATACTCGAATTGGATTTTATTTGTAAATCAAATCATTTCTATTATAATCCAATTCCATTTTATTTTTACAACATCTCCACGTATTTTAATTCATTATCAGTCCAAGTCGAATTCTATTTATAATTCGAGTTTATTTCCAAACTTCATTATTAACTTACAATCCATTTTATTTAACCGAGTTAAATTTTATTAACATACTCTATCAAATAATTTATTTAGCTAATTAGCTTACTTCCAACTTTTAAATCAATATTCGATTTTATTACAAAAATCACATCATTAAATTTTTCCTGAGTTCAATGTTCTTTTTATAATTCCAGTTTGGATTTTCTTTCATTTTCCAAAATTTCAACACTTTTATTTCGGCTTATTTATTCCCTTTTTACATTTTTATAAGTTACTCACTTATTAATATTCATACTTCTCCATCCATTTACAGTCAATCACATTTTCACTTTACTTTTAACTAGGGATTATATTTTTATTTTAATGCTTTTCAATTCTATTATAAGCTTCTAAAGCTTATTTATCCTAATTCAATACTTACTTAATTTACACTTATTTATTTAAGTAAGAATTTTATTCCATTCAATATTATCTATAACTCAACTGAATTTATTTCAATTCAATTTTATTTAACTCAACTCTAATTAAATCTAGCACCATACCATTCTTTTGAATTTTTTTAAGCAAGACTTAATTCCATTTAATATCATCCCACACAATTCACTTTTATTTCATTTCAATTCTTTTCAACTTACTTCAAATCCAACTCATTATTATTAACTTTGCTTAAGTTAATTTAATTCTAATTAATTTTATTTCTCAATCCAAATTTAATTTTCATTATTCCCATTCTAATCACATTGAAGATTTACTAATTATTTCTTCCAATCGTCCATTAAATTTCAAAGTTTAATCTTAACCCAAGTTATATTCTCATTTTTAACTTTCACCTTTAATTTTATGTCCAAAATCCAATCCCCATATTCCTCATCAAAATCATTCAATATTTATAAGTTTATAACTTATCTCCTGATGATCTCTAAATTATTTAAATAAGGATTTCAGGATTTTTTAACGCTCGGCTTTTGTTTCAAATCATTTTGAAATCACCAATATCTCAAAATCACACTTCTCAAATTTTTAAATCAATCCTGGTTTTTATCTCCAACAAATTTCCTTTGAAATTTCAAAAACAAACTTTTTTTTTCCCTAAAACATTCTAAAACAATGACCACGACAGCAAACCATCACTTAGAAACTCGAAAATGAACACCGTTCATCATCGGAATTATTTCCCAGTGATCGAAGCGATTTCAGTGCAATGACATCTCCAAAACCTATTTAAAACCGTTTTCTTTCAAAAATATCTCCAAAATAATATTATTATTTTCCTTTCAAAATACTTCGGCAAACACTTCCAAAATCTCGGGATTTAAATCTTTAATTTTTAATTTGTATCCATTTTTAACGATAATCCATTTGTATAATTTATGCTCATACAATTTTTTTCCATTTGATTATACAAGTCATTCCAATTTTTAAAATATTATTTTTTTTAAATATTATCATCCAAACATCCAAGTTATATAACAATTTAAGGAAATATTTCTTTATATCAAAATATAGTTTGGGTAAAATTATTTCATTTACCCACCTTTAAAGCAATACCGTGTCAATTTATCGAGTCGGGTATTTATAAACTCTTCTCGAATAGTGGCCAACTTACTCGATCGGAATTCATATTTCACTCAACCAATAAGTCAATACGATATGAAAACAATTTATATTCACTAACAAATACGCGCTCATATCTATTAATACGCTCAAACTCATTCTAGAGTACTATGGACTCTATTTCTAATGAGTAATCCCCACCAAGGCCAAGGTTATCACCAACCTAAGCTCTGATACCATAATGTCACGACTCGATTTTTCGACGCCCGGAAAACCAAACCATGAGGGTTAAAGAAGAAGAGGTAGAAGAAGAGAAATAAATGACACAGAATCTTACCATCACTGCGGAATAGAATATAATAGATAATAACTAATCTTTACACAAAAGCAAATATATATGCTTATACATTACATCATCAGAGTATACATAACACACAGCTGGATAGTAAACATAACCTGTCCTCACAAAACTGAATACACAGCTAATCAACACAGCAGAATATTTAAAACAAGTACGGGAGTACGTATCGCCATTCATCTCGTCACCTAAGCTCTTCAGCATCCTTTCCTGTAATCTATACTACTCGGTCTGACCCGAGCATTATAGTTAAATAACCCCCGAGTCAGTCTGTAATACCAGCGTGAGAAAACCACACTCAAATTGATTATTAAGGTTTCAAAATCCTTGGAAATCAAAAGCATCTCGTAAGATCATGCCACAAATAAACATGTCGGGTTTTTACCTTACGATAGCCAAAACACTTTTTATTAAAATCCTCTGATATTATAATAATTCCTACATACAAATACTTATTCAAATAGCCGAAATTGTCACATTTATTAAATTCTAGCTAATAGGTATACAAACAAAACCGTAAAGGCATGTAGGGAGAACGGATTTCCAACTAATGACTAGGCACTGGGGTACCACCTGTCACAGTACCTGGTCTAAATCAGCGTACCGAGGATTGTTCCCAATCCCCTGCAACACAAGACCGGGACTACCCCTTACTGGATAATCCCGAGTAAGATCACCCTACGGTTGGGATTGGCAACCGCACAACTAAGCCAAAATAAAAAGGGACATCTAGACAGGGATGACCTCTTCCTAATGAGTGCTACCCACTTATCATTGCTGCATAACCCCTGATTTTCAGTCATTGCTGGTTGATGAGGCTTGAGGCTAAGCGTTACCTTTTTAGAACGTTCACTTAGAATGCCCGTCGTCCACCTGACGATGTTCCGAAAGCATTCATCCATACAAGTCCGTCCCGGATTTGAACGGAACCAAAGGCACTACTCCTACTACATTCATTTTGGAAACATCCTCAGGATTAGAAGCAACTAGCCCTTGCACTTCACTGCTCCATCTTCAACTCCGAACTCGTTTTTCCACGAAAACGTACAAACCGGATCGAAGTGGTTTTCGAGAAATAAATCCTGATCCCGGTCTCTTCGAAACGATCAGCGCATTGGCTAATATTGATAGTCGGTTATTTAACTATCAACTAACATTCACAACAACCATCAACATAAATAATTTCTCCAAATTATTTATTTATGTCAAAATATATTCACAAGATATATTTCTATTTTCAACCCATTTGGAAACAGTTTTCAAACCACACTTTTCTCATGAAATAAATTTCCAAATATTTATTTCCACTGAAAACACCAAGCACAAAAACTTTAGCTTTTTAAAATAATTTAAAACTCTTTATTATAAAATATCTTTTAAAACATTTAAGTTAAAACTACTTTAATACTTATTCAAAGTATATACTTTAAGAATATTTAAAATAAAATTACTTTGTACAATATAAAACTGAATTGCTAACTTTTAAAACATAATAGCAAGCCACCTTTAAATAATTACGTGCTATAATAGTTTAAAGGAAAATACTTACTTTAGAATTTAAACATTTAGAAATAACAAATTTTCTAAATCATACCTTTAAACAACTTAAAACATTTAACTTGTATTTAAAAATTTACTTTGAAAACGAACTTGGCTATTCAGGGAAATATGCTTCTCTTTCACATCTTTAAAAAAAACACTATTTATTTGAAACAAATTTACCCATTCCTTTAATAAATTCCCACCATGAATTTATTCTTCCAAATAACCACTGATATATTACTTTACTTTTATAAACCCGGTTTAAAAGTTTCATAGACTCAACTTCCCTTTTTCCGATTCCCAAACACTTAGATTAGTTTTCCAAATTAATTCCCAATTTACTCCATTTTGAAATAAATTCCTTTGCTTACTCATTTATTTCAAAATCCATTGACTTCAGATTTTATTTCTTCATTATGATTTAAAAAAATTTAACTGAAAATACCAATTTCATATTTCCCAAATTCCTTCTTTATCTTTTCAAATAAATTCAAACCTTGAATTTCAAAATGAATTCTTTATTTCTTGAAATAATATCACTTGAGTTTAAAAATAAAATCACTTATTCCCATTTATTCAAATTCTCATTTCCCGCGCTTGGAATTTAATTTATCAGAACTCACAAATCATTTTTTATTCTTTTCCAATTCATTTTTCATTTATTCAAAGTTCTATGATTATTTTACTCAAAATTCACCCCTTTATTTTCTTTTTAGAAATCCCATTTCTATAGATTTTGATAACTCAATTCACCGAAATATTTTAAATCAACCATAGTATCCAACATTTCCAATTATCAATATAATTCATCACAGGATAGCAAATAATTATATCACAGAATATTTTAACAAATCCAATATTATGAGGAATCCAGTTGGATCCCTCCAACCTATTTCCCTACATCCACAAATGTTAGCACAATACCAATTCCACTTCGAGGTGGAATATCGCGGTATATGGGTTTTAAATATAATATCATCTGCTATTACGCGGCGCATAGGGTCTCATCTGCTATATAACGCGAGAAATCAATCACTCCAATATATACTATATACTACTATATATAATATAGCACATCAAATCAATTCAATCTTTCAACCAATTATTTAAATTTAAACATTTAAATTTAAATAAAACCCAGATGAGTGAGATTAACTCACATTTGACTCCTGTTTTGCAACCCACTACCAGTCCGGCTTGCTTCTTTTTAGATTCTGACATTGTATAAATATTTACGGTTTATTAATGCCTGAATAAATTAAATAATTAATTCCCATAGATTTAATTAACTAATTATTTAATTTAAAACTAAACCCCTTTAAATAAATTAATTGGTTAACCATTCAATTTTAACTAAATAATTATTATTATTTTAAATGGAAACCACAATTATTCTTAAAATAAATAAATAAACTATAGATTTTAAAAATCTAACTTTTACAAATTCCTCAAACATTTAAAATCCCTATATTTTCCAAAAAAATAATTTCTAAAAGTCAACAGATTAACTCAGGTTTTTAGACTTGAGTACTATAAATTTTAAAAATGTTCAAAATAAATTTTCCATTGCATAACAATTTTATAAATTTGTATACATATATATATCCCTATAAATATATTTATTGTTATCTATGTATATATATTTAAATTAACCAGTAAGTTAAATTCTGTGTAACTTTATATCAGATCAAATTCAAAAACATAACTACTAAATATTTATCCGATTATATATATTTTAGTAAATTTAAATAAAAACCTCCTATACCTGTACCTTAATGTGACTATTTTATTTTCTTCCCTACTTCAGTAAATATGTATAAATAAAATAAAATAAATAAAATCTGCAAACATCTACCTTACCGCCTTAAAGAGAATCTAGACCCTTGCATGAGTCGGCCTGACATCAGAACGAGATCGCGACCAATCGTGACAACTACCTGGCCTTGTTTGCTAAAGCACAACGTCGCACAGCCCAATGCTCCACCGAGCTCCTCCAAACTTCGCCTAGAGATGCACCTACCCTTGACAATACCAAGACCCACCACCGTCCCTCGACTGGAAGGCTACAAAATCACAAATCCTAACCCTAATCGAACAGCTGTGTGAACCACAATCGAGCTTGAAAAACATATAGTCGAGACGAGTATGAATCAGGAAGGTGGATACGAGATTTAATTTTCGAAGCTTCATTCGATCCCTTTGCTCGACTGAGCTTCGTCCTTTCCTATTTTATTTGAACGAAATCGTTGAGTTTCGAATTCATTTGAACTGGAGAGGGGAAAATCTTCGGCCATTATTTGTGATTGTTTTCATTTGTTTTTTCCGAATTCGAACCTGGGAAGCGAAGCGAGGAAGGAACAGATAAATTAAAAAGGAATGGGAAGCGTGAGATTGAAGATAAAGGTAACGTACTTTGAATGTTTTGCATTCTGGGATAAATTTGCTACAGTAATTCAAAATGAATAAAAATACAGCCGATGCGAAAAGAATTTCAGCTGATGGTTGACAAATATATATGTATATATTTAATTAAATTCAAATTCAAATTGTCTCGATAATTGCTACTTAAAATTTCGAACCCCTCTCAATGAATGCCGCTAGGCGTTTATAATGTTATACCCTTATTTCGAACGCAATGGAAAAGGTTCCGAGTCCCAAATTTATCGTATGGAGAAGATAGCTTTTTGGACCTAGTTATCATATTAAATTTTTGATATAAATTCAGCGCATTTACTTACCTTGTGCTCACACAACAACTCCAAATGCTACGAAAGTTGAAATCCGATAATAATACATATTACAGATCCAATGGAACTAGTTTCCTCGAATTCCGAGACTGCGCCTCGGAAGGCTATTTTTAAATATTGATTTAAACGATATAATTTTCAAACTGAGCAAATCACTATTCAATTCAAGTTTAAAACTTCTATTATCCTCAGCACTATCAATATAAATTTTACAAGTCTTCAAATTATTTTTAACAGGCTTAAAACTCCAGATTCAACATTTTACCCAACTTCAAATTATTTAATTTAATAATTAAATTACCCAATAAATGGTGATATTTGAATTCAAGTTAAAAATTAACTTTTAAACATTTAAAATCAATCAAATATTCCGATTTCAAATGCTCAAAAATTCTGGGTCGTCACAATCAATCAAATTTTTCCTTGAAATTTTTGATTTTTTTATGTGACTGATATTTTAAATATGAATGTTTTAAATATTATTTACAGAAGAAAAAAATTCATTTGATCTAAAAATTCATGAATGGACTCTTGTGTACATTTTAAATTTTATGTCTCCTTTCTAACTTTAAATTTTTAATTAAAGTTTCATGTAAAATCCTAAACTTTAGTCTCCATTCTAAACTAAAAGTTTGAATTAAATTTTTACTTTAAATTCGTACACACACAGATACACATGCACACACACACACACACACACACACACACACACACACATATATATATATATATATATATGTTTGAACCAAAAATGGCACAAACACCCATAAAGATTGTGTAGATAATAAAAAGTAAAGAGATTAAATGAAAATGAGTAAGAAAAGAACGCACTGCATTTATAATGTTTCGGCTAATCTTGGCCTACATCCACTTAGTGATTTTATTGATGATATCACTTAATTACAAGCAGTTGTTCTTACGGTAGGAAAATAGAGTAAGAGAAAGCAAGAGCCAAAAGATACTTAGAAATGAGCTATACCCTTCTATTTGTAGAGGTAGGAAGCCTAAGTTCTCGCCCCAAGATCTTCACCTTATTTTCCACTCCATAGACCGTTCCTCCAAGAAAATAGGTGAATACCTTGGTAATTTGCATGGATCGGTACCGATTCATGAGATGGCCAAATTGGCTATCTCGAACTCTTTGTCTTGGATCGTTTGTAATTAGCATTATAATCCCAAACTTGTTTGCACCGATATTTGCTCATTTCCGAGTTCAAATGATGAACTAGTGGAGAAGCAGGGTTATTGATTCAAGTGCTCGTGGAAATCGACAAAGAATTTGTAATGACCCGTATTTTTCAACATTCAACTTGAAACATTTAGATGGTTTTAAATATTTAATTTGAATTGTAAATTGATTTCTGGATATGAAAGAGTTGGTTTTATTTAATAAACTAGATTTAGAATTTAAATATAGCAATTTATTGAATAATTTAATTATTAAAGTAATAATTGAATACTGGTTAAAATAGTGAATCGGGAGTTTAAGCTTGATAAAAATAATTTGAAGGCTTATAAAATTCATATTAATGATATTGAAGACATTGCAACTTTTAAACTTGAATTTGGAAGTAATCTGTTCATTTTTAAAAATATACCGTTTAAATCGACATTTAAAAATAGCCTTCCAAGGCAAAACCTCAGAATTCGACGAAACTAGTTTCATTGGATCCGTAATATTTTGTTATTATCGAATTTCACATTTCATAGCTTTCAGAGTTATCGTGTGGTCATACGGGATATGATCGCGTTGAGATTTATATCAGAAATTCAATATAATAACTAGGTCCAAAAAGCTATCTTCTCCACACAATCGAATTAGGACTCGAAACCTTTTCCATTGCGTTTGGAATAAGGGTATAAGGTTTATGTCTAGCAGCACACCTTGATAGGGGTTCGTGATTTTAAGCTACGTAAATCGAGATGATTTGTATTTAATTAATATATAAATTTAAATACCCTAGTCAACAACCGAGATTCCCTTCCATCAGCCTGCTTTCTTTCTCCATCAAAACTTTTTTCCTTCTCTGTAGCAAACAATGACAGGCACGCAAAAATCAAATCACGCTTCCTTTGTCATCTCAAGCATGCGTCCCCTTTCCTTCTTCCTTTTAAACACGAGAACCATTTAGTAAAATTCCAGATTCACGAACACGAAAAAGAAAAAAAAATGACCGAGCAAAAATCAACAGAATGAAATCGTTTTCGTGCGAAATCAAAATCTTCTCATTCAAAAAGAAAGAAAAATGGAGGAAGCGCGCCTGTAAGATCGCGACATTCTCTTCATTTTTAAATTAAACCGCTGTTCCCCGAAGGGAAGAAGGAGGCGTTGATCGAAATTGCACTATGCTCTTCCTCTCCCAGAACAAACGAATAATTCGTTATTTCTAAAAAAATAAAATATAAAGGGGCGTCGATCGAAATCGCATCGCCGATGGGAAGCTCGACTGGCGAGCACAAGGAGGGGCGACACGGTAGAGGTTGGAGCACCGATGTTGACCGAAGTCGCACGTAGGGGGCGCGCTCGTGCGAAGTCAGGGAGATCGAGAACTGGGAAGGCTCGCGTTGGGGATTCGTGCGGCCATCAGTGTTGCTTTTTATGGTGAGTTTGGGATCGTGTTCGATCGTGTGTCGAACTCGACGGCAGTACAGTGGCAACGCGAGCAAACGATGGTGTGGTACATATTGTATTCAATTTAAAAATTTATATATATGTATAAATATACATACAAAAAAGAAAAAATATATTACAGTGTGAATAAAACCATTTCCGTTTTAATCTAATATATATGTAGATAGGTTAGAAAATTAATTACATATATGATAATTCTGTTTTTAATATATAGGTTAGAAGGAAAATTTTATTTTTATTATAATTTAATAAAATATATAAAGTTTAAATAGAAAATAAATGTATATATATGATTGTGAAAAGAGGAATTTTTAAAGGTCGAATGAATTTATACAAATTAGATTTTTATGAAATCTATATAGAATATATATATAGTTTCAAAAGAAAATAATATACGTTTACACATTTTAACATACTAGTTTATTTCAAAATAATGTATTAAGGAGATTAATTAGTGTAATTAACTTATTTTAATCATTTTAGTCACTTAAAGTAATTTATTAGAAGAAAATTAGTTTAAAATTAAATTATTAGTCTAAATGAAAATTATTAGGTTGAATTAAATAAATAAATAATAATTAATTTTTTGATCAATTCAAATATTAATAAACCGCATGATGTTTGTATAAGGTCTAAAATTGTGAAGAAACAAGCCATAAGGAAATGGGTTGCAAATAAAATAAAGTGAGATTTTCTCACTCATTCAGATTACCTTGTTTAAAATTAAATGATAAATTTAAATTATTGGATGCCTGACTTGATTAATAAATTTATAATTTATCTGTTGGATGATATTATATATATAGTAGTATATATATATTAGAGTGATTGGTATTCCTGCATTATATAGCGGATGAGACCCTATGCGCCCCGCATAATAGTGGATGACCCTATATACCGCGATATCTCCCTCGAAGTGGGACCAGTATTTAATTTGTTGACTAACATCTGTGGATGCAATAAAAACAGGTTGGAGAGATCCAACAGGATTCCTCAAAAATATTTATTGTTCATATATATATTGGTATATGATGTGATGGATAAATTGATATGGTTTGTGTGTGAATTGGGTTATTAAATGTTAAATAGCATGAAAAGTAAAATGGGCATTTTAAATACATAGATAACTAATTTGAAGGAAATTAAAAAGGAAATTTGAATGATAAATATTTATATTGTAAATTGGATTTATTTTAAAGGGAGTTAAGTGGAATAAAATATATTAACTAATTTGGGTTATACTTAACCATTCATAAAATTGAACAAAGTCGAGAATTTTGTTTGAAATAAATTATATAAAGAACATGAAGGATATTTTGAAATTATATAAAAGAACTTAAGCAATAATTAAAATATATTTGAAAATAAATTGGAATTTATTAAGGAAATAAATTAAAACCAAACTTTTAAATAGAATCTGTTTTTATAAGAAGATGGAAAACTTAGGGGCGTTTATAAATTTATAAATGGGGTTTATAAATGAGATAGATTGATATCAGTGGATGTGGAAAAAATATATAATTTATGGCGTGAACTTATATCGAGTTATGAGAAATTATTATGAAAAGAAATAGTGGAAAATATTTTGAATGTAAGGAATAGTGATACGGTAAGTGTGATACGAATCAGGAGGAACCTACGAATTGAATTGGTGAATACTGGACTTTCTGAAAATAGACTTTTGTTGAGCAAATAGAAATTGTTTTAAACGGGATTTTAAATTACCATACTGTTATAAGATATACCGAAGTTAGTTATTTTAATACTTATTTAAATAACTTCTAATTTTATAAATAACCTTTGTAAATTAATTAGTAACTAAATATGAACTCTTAGATGCTTTTAGGAAATTGATATTCTAGTTTACCTAAAAACCATATTTTTAAAGTAAACCATTATTCTTATTTTATATATATAATTTTAAATATTTTAAACTCAATTATGAATCCTCTCAAGATAGGAAGCAAAGTTAATTAAAACTGAATAAGATTTTAGAGGGAAGATCTTATAATGGTAATATGGAAATTTTAAGTAAATTTCTAAAGTACAGGATAAGCGAACTTTGGAAGGTGATATAAAATCCAGAAGGGAAGTAGGCGTGAAATTGGGATTTTAAATAAGCATAAATGGCTTTGGAAATATCAAAGGAATTTAACTAAGGAATTCTGGAATTTATAGAATTCGTGTGGAATGAGTTTGAAAATTTACAAATAAAGTTGTAAATGATTTTTGAGAAAAGAAATAGGGAATAAAATAAAATAGTTTTCAAGTGTTGAATATTAAATAAAGTGGGAAAAATATTCTAAGTGTTGGGGAAAGTTTGAAATTTATTCTGTGAGAATAATAGTGATTTGGAAACTATTTTCAAAGTGTTGAAGTATGAGAATAATATCTTATGTAGATATTTTGAAATAAATAATTTGGAAAATTATTTAAGGCTTGATGGTTGCTTGTGAATGTTATTTGATAGTTAAATAACCGATTATCAATATCCGCCAATGCGTTGATCGTTTCGAAGTGGCCGGGATTGGGTTTAATTATCCGAAAACCACTTCGATCTGGTTTGAACGTTTACGAATGAAGACCGTGAAGATGATGAAGACGGTGATTTAGTTTATCCAGACCGAGGACAACTTGTATGGACGAATGCTATCAGAACATTGTCTGGAGGACGATGAGCATTCTATGTGAATGTGTTCTAAAAAGGTAACGCATAGCCTCAAGCCTCATCAACCGGGAATGGCTAAAACATTGAGGTGCAGCAAGGCTAAGTGGGTAGCACCAAGTAGGGTAAGATTTCTCCTGTCTAGATGTCCCTTTATTTCGGCTGTGTGAGCGGTTGTTAGCTCCAACCGCGGGGTGATCTTATTCGGACTATCCAGTAAGGGGTAGCTCCAGTCTTGTGTTGCAGGGGATCGGATGTGGGCCTCGGTACTCTAATCTGGGCCAGGTACTATAACGGGTAGTACCCCAGGAGCCCTGCCATTGTATGAAATCCAATCTCCAACAAGCGCCCGAACAGTTTTGATTGTGCCCAACTATTGCTGGAATGTGAGATGTAAGCATTTCAGCTAAATTCTATTTTACTTTCTATAGACACTATTATAATATCAAACGAACTTGATAAAAATGTTTTGGTTATCCTAAGGTAAAAACCCGGCGTATTTATTTGTGGCGGGTCTTATGAGTTACCTTTGTTTTCAAAGGCTTTTCAAAACTTTAATAATCCAATTGTGTGTGGTTTTCTCACACTGGTTTTCCAAACTGACTCGGATTTTGTTTTATTATGATGCTCGGGTCAGACCGAGTTGTATAGATTCAGGTTAAAAAGCTAAGGAGCTCAAGATGCGAGCGGGATGACAGAGACGTATCTCCATATTTGAATTACTATTTCCGCTGTGTAAGGACTGATTATAAGCTGTCCAAAGTGATGGATGATTGTTGTACTCTGATAATGGTATGTATATATAACAGTACAGATTTCTTTGTATTTAAAAGCTATTGTTCTATATTATATTTCGTCCCTCTGCCATTGTGAGATTCCGATGTTGTTTTTATCTTCTTCTTCTAGCTCTTTCTTCTTTTTCCCTTACGGTTGGATAATTTCGGCATTCGATTGTTCGGCATGTAATACAGTGGACGTATTGATGTCGACTTTCGGAGGTCGAAAAAACCGGGTCGTGACATTGTGGTATCAGAGCAGAAGGTTAAGTGAGAACCTTGGCTCTAGTGGGGATTACTCATTAGAGATAGTGTCAGTAATACTCTAGAATGAGTTTGAGTGTATTAATAGATATGAGCGCATATTTATTAGTGAATAAAATGTTTTAATATTGTGTTGACTTATTGGTTGAGTGGCATATAAGTTCTTATCGAGTAAGGGGACGCCGCTATTCTGGTAGGAGTTTGTAAATGCTTGAACATGACAAACCGACACAATATTGTTTTGAAGTGGGTGAATGAAATGATTTTACCCAAAATATATTTTGATATAAAAAGAAATAATTTTCTAAAATTATTATATATAATTGGAGTGTTTGGATGGTAATATTATAGTCAAACAAGATAATAAAATTTGAAATAGTTCATATAACTAATATGGGGAAATTGTATAAGTATAAGTCATACAAAGGAAAATGAAAAAAATGAAATTTAACTTGGATTAAGTTGATTAAAAATTAAAATTTTGAAATTAAAGTAATGGAGATTTGAAAGAAATAAATTAGTGAAGTAGATTAGTTAAATGGATTAAATTTTAGTTAAATAGATTAAATTTTGGATGTGAGTGGATTGGAAAAAAAATTAAGTTGGATTTGAGAAATAAGAATTGGATTGAATCTAACTTAAACAAAATGAAGTTGAGTTTAAATAAAATAAAATTGCATTGGATCAACAAAACAACACTTGGAATAGGCTTTTATCATTGAGTAGAGTAGGTAGGTAGAAGACAAGTACCATAGGTTAATGAAATATAGGTCGGTACTAATTCAAGAGGTTGGATCGGCACCGATCCACCACTTAGGTGGATCGTGATTCTTTTTCTTCTATGGTTGTTTTGTATTTGCCCATTGACTCTATTCCTGCTTGTTTTCAAGACTTTTTGGCTATCTCACTTGGCTCCCTGCCTTGATAGTTTCCCAATTTGTTTCATCCAGTCTATTCAAATGTTGCCTGGTCAAAAGGCTGGATAACAATACAAACACACTCAAAAATGGTTACATAAAAATAAATTGTTTTAAATCTACAGCACCAATTATCATCTATATAGATATATATACATGTATTGCTCTAACTCAAAATCACAAGATGGATCTTGTGTAATAAAAATAAAATATAATACCAAACCTTTCTTTAATTGAAACCAAATTCACTATTGTTAATTTGACATTTCAAAACATTTAAAATTCTCTACTATGATTTCAACACGCACACACATACATGCTGCTACACGTCTATTACATACATACGTACGTACATACATACATATACATATATATATATGATTTTAAATCAAAATTTTGGATAACAAAGGCGCATGTAAAGGAGAAATGGGTCTGTTGTGGTATAAATTTTAGCGCTTGGATACATTCACATTAACTATGTACACTTGTTATTTGTAGCATGTGCACTTCATGCAAATAAGCATGTTCGATACACTTGTTAATAAAAAGTTAAAACATTATATACATATATATGTATTTATTTTAACTAAATAAATAAAATAAAGATTTTATCTCAAAATTATTAGATTGGATCTAAAGTCCATTTAGGGTCCATAGACTTAACTAAGATCGAAATGAAATTCCATTTGAAATTCACCCAATTATCCCACTTTCGATTGACCAGTTTTTTTTAAAAAAATGGCCAAGAACCTTTTCAGTGAGGGCAACGAAAGGGAAATGGACTCTTGGGTCTCATATGTAACATCCCGCCTTTTCACACGGTTTAAATCGACACACGTGCCGATTCAAACCATACGGAAGGGCGGGTTGTTATGGGGTAAATAAGAAAAACAGAGAAGAAAAGAAAACCGAATCTCACAGCGGTAGGATAAAATATAATAATCAATATACAGTTCATAAAACTGCTTACAAAATATTTGATTCTTTTTTATACAATAAATATCAGAGTTCACATACCAATAAATATCAATGCAGCGGAATACAGTGTGTAGTGGAACCATATGATATATAATAATAATAATAATAATAATAATAATGAAATCCTCGTCTTCGTCCTCCAGAAATAACGTATTCGATCCTGAAACGCTCGGACTGACCCGAGCGAATTGAAAAGACAAAACACTCGAGTCAGAACTAAAAGATCTTATGTAAGTTAAATCAACGGGAATAAATATGAGTGCAGTAACTTAAAAGATGCTCGGGATTCACATCTCCTACGGATCCGTTAAACTATTTACTTTGTAGTAATATTTCGCTATTATAATAGTGTCTAATAGAAAAATAAACTTACTTTTAAATAGCGTTAAGGAGTTACCCAATCTCCCCCTTAACACAATAATAGTCCCAGAAGTCCATCCAGTATCAGTGCATCTCCATATCGGGAGACTACCCTAAATACTCCACGGGCTACGCGAGAAAACCAAACTCGTACAAGGCGCGATAGGGTAGGTGACACGGCACAACTAGGCAATGCCAGGGTAGATATACCAATTACGCATCCGGGCTGGTGGTAACGCGTAGCCGCAGCTACCGCCCACCTCGAGCCACACCCCCAAAAAGACAATCAAAAGTGGCCACTGAATCAATCCAAAAGTCAAAGTATCAAATCGAAGGGATGTGTCCGATCAAAGGTGCTACCTCAATTGGCCCGAGAATCGCTCCTGTTTTAGCCACCTTATGCCAACTCATGGGAGTTAGGTCCACGTATTTACCTCAAAGGAAACGCCGCCGCCATCCTACTTCATTTTGGAATCTCCGTGGCGTACACGGTTGTTAAAGTGGTTTTCGGAGTTGGCAAAGAGTGTGACAACTTCCGATCCTGGTCTCTTCAACAACCAAACGTTATTATAACACCACGATCTTTTAAAAATGATTTGTACTTTAAACCAGAATATAATATTCATTTCAAAGCCATATAATTTCGATACCATTTCCCTTTTAAACCAAATCAATATGATATCATTTCAAATATATCTTTTTCTAAAAGCATACCACTTTAAAACTTATAATATCTTGAAACCAAACATTTGAATTATATTCTTCAAACATAATACTTCGAAATCCATAGCTTTAAAACCTTAACTTCCAACTTAAATGGTTTGGATATTCAACAGTATATAAAATAAAAATGGTTTGAATTTAAAATTACTTTATAAAGTAAATAATTTCCATGACTTTGGAATTTTATTTTCTTTAAATAAATTTTAAAACCATAAATTTTAAATTCACTTTCAGTTTCAATAAACCACTTAAGTTTCAATATATTTCAAACTTTGAATATTAAACAATTAGAAACTAAGGTTGGAAATTCCTATTTAACAATTAAATGTCCTATTATTTAGTTTGAAATATTTGCATAGTAAATCCATAATCATTTAAAATAAAACTCAAATTACTAACAACTAAATGTTTCCTTCAAATTTATTTATACTAGAAATATTCATTTAATTCATCTTGAATAAAAATCCTGTTATAAATATCATACCTTTTAAAATTTCAATTTAAATAAGTTTTACATCAACCTATGGAGTTTAATTCTTAAATAAGCTCAATTCCAATTAAATTTCCAATTTACTTTTCAATCTTAATTTAATTAAATCATTAAAACTTTCTATATATACAATATCTTAGACATGTACTTAACCATATAATACAAAATAATCAAACTCTATTATTCAACTTATTTATTTTTATTTAACAAATATATATAGCTTAAATTCAATAATTTAACTATATACGTATATATGAAATAATATTTATATAATATCAAAATTTCATATTTATTAAACCGTATCCTATCCAAACCATAGAAATCATTTCAAAATAATTATACATATAGATCGACGGTGTCTGTATAAAATTTTCTATCCTATGGTCAAGTGATACAGATATTTATCATTTCAATCCGTAATTTAAGATAAAAAATTACGGTTATATATCATTTCAAACCGCAATCCCGAATGAAATGAAATGCAAAACGACTTGTAGATTTTTAACCATATAAACTACCACAACCATTCATCCATTATCAATCATCAAACATTTATCAACTCATCATCCAATTCAAACAACCACATCAATAAACAGTTTATTTTTCAATAATGAATTAAATAACTATTTATCTGGCAGTTTTAAATGCAATAAATAAATAAACAACAAATTTAACTGGCAGTTTTATATGCAATGAATAATTAATATAACAACTTAACTGGCAGTTTCATATGCAATGAATAATTAATTAACAATTTAATTGAATAAATTAAATTTAACTGGGACGATGATTAAAAATATGTCAAGCAACCATAAATAAATTTCTACTCGTATCAAAACTCAATTTAACAAACATAAGAAATTTTAGAAGTTGTGAGTGGGTTAAAACACTCACCTTTTGAATTTAAATTGAATTCAAATCCAATTTAAACCCAAAAAATAAACGGTCTCATAATTCGTCCAAACTAGTGCCAAAATTTACAGAATCCCAATTTGAACCTAGCGGAGAAAACCGCTCATGAAACGGAGTTCGTATGTACGAGTTATGGTTATTAGAACTAATTGAAATCAAAATTAACAAAATAAATTAAATAATAATAAAATACCGTGCCACGTCCTTTCTTCCCACGTGAAACCGCATAAACCCTACAGCACCCTACCACGTACACGACACATGAAGCCACGCACGACGCCGTCATCTCTGCCCTCCCATCAACGCGCCGCGCCTCCTGACAACTCCGATGAGACTGCCACTGCACGACGCCCAGCCCCCCAGCTCCTCCAGTGTAGCCGCCGCCGCCGATGAACTGTGGGTTCCAAACCCTAAACCACAATTTTATAACGATCTAACCGTTTAATCTCCAATTAACTTGCATGGATGAGCTCCGCTCAAGAATCTCTACAAAACCCAGAAAGGAATTTTCGATCCGACGAAGTTCGTCGTTGAGCGATGAACGGCCGAAACTTCCTCGATTTTTACTGATCAGACGATGAACCAAAATGAAAAACGAACACCACCAGTGAATTACGCTAGTCGAGAGCTTCAACATATATTTTTTTCAGATTTTTCTGAGGACTTTGAATTTTATGCTTTGGATCTGATTTGAAGTTGGATCTGGAATTGGTTTGTCTACCATTGAGGAGGAGAGAGTTGAGATGTACGTACAGACAAATGAGAATAGAGGTAGGCTAGGATTTATAACAGGATATTTATAGGCAGGATTGAAAATAGAATAGATCGATAAACAGATATACACGCTAACGCCAAAGTGGCCCAAAAAGCCCGTTCTGACCCCGGAACGAAATTGGGTAAACCCATATATCAAATTAGGTGTTTTAAATATTATGAACGTAATGGAAAAAGTTTCACGTCCAAATTCCATCGTATGAAGAAGTAATGCTGAAATCAATATTTTTCAAATTGATTTCAATTAATCGATTTCAAGGCGTTTCGCGTTCGTACGATCAAACGACAAGTCCACGAAACTCGAAATCCAACAATAATTCACAATTACGAATCCGATGACACTGGTTTCGTCGAAATCCGAGTCAGTGGTCAAAATGGCCATTTTTATATTAATTAAATAATTTAAAATTTGATTAATTAAATCAAACTTCCCATTTAAATTCTAAAATCGAAAAATTTATCACCTTTATATTTCTCAAACATTAACAATGATTTAAACAAGTTTAGATGTCAATTTATAGTTTATTAATTTATCGATTCCAATTATTAACTTCCAATTTTCATTATATTCCGAAATTTAAATTAAACTTTCAATAATTCTATTAAACTTTACTTTCTCTCTATTATTCAATTCATTACTATCAACCGGATGAAATTAGCATTGGATTCAAAATATATTACATTGGATATCCTCATATTCCTTCTTTGTTTCAATTAACGTAAAATTTTAAACATTTTATTTCAATAAATCCAATTTATTAAAATAAAATAATAAATCTTGATTCCCATTCTTTTTATTCAGTCACTCATTATCTTATGGGTAAACTCAACCTTACTGTAAATCCAGTTTCCCTAATGTTTTCCAGAAATCAACCAAATTCATATTAATGTAGTATTTAATTATGTTAAATTTCAATGGATTTAGATCTATTTCACTAATTCAATAAATAGGTAAACAATTAGTAATTATCCCAAATTTCCCAATTGTTTCCCATTCATATTCTATTATCGAATGATCCGTAATAAAATTACTTACCTAACTTTGACTATGTCACATTATAGTTTACTGCGTATTATTACATTAGTTAATATAACTTTATATTTGTTTCCTAATTCTACCAATTTCAATCAAATAAAATCTGACAAATGGGTTTCCATTAATAGGTATTACAGTAAATTAGTTATTATTCAACTTGCATAATATTAAATTCCAATTGTTGCAATAACTACGCTTATTAAAAATTGGATTTAGATGGAATGATTTGTTTGTCTTTCATTAAACTACTATATTCAAAATCTAGCCTTTCTTTGTATTAACTTCTATTTCCATTTATATTGGAGTTGTAAAATATATTTATTATAATTAGAACCTCAATTAATTCATTCAAATAGGTTTTATTCCTTTATTTTATCTTATGAATAAAATATGCGTTTCCGTTGCTAATTACATTTACTCTTTCCAATTACAGTTCTTACCCACATAAATGGACAATTATTTTCATCTAAATGTAATTGTTTTCCAATATATTGACAAACTCTATTTCCATGCCTTAAATTACAACAACTATCTGATACGAAAAAAAATCTTAACATTATTTACAAATATTACCTTAATTAACATTAACGTAATATTTAATTATAATTATTGCAACTGATTTCAAATTTTAAATTAACAAGCTACCTAAATAGGCAACATACCATTTGAATTCCATTCTAGTTATATACTTTTATTAAAAATTTACAAATTCAACATTCCTATTTGTTACTTATATTAAACTTAAAACCAAGTATGCCAATTTTGTTTCTTTCAGTATTAATTACACAATCATATTTAATTAACAAATTATAATGTTTTCCACTATTTCTATTTACACTCCATTATAACCTAAACAGTCGTTTCAATCACATTTGAATTGCATTAAATTGGTTATTCATCAACTGCCATTTACATTACTACCTTAATTCGCATACAGTTACAGTTTTATCAATATATTTATACATAGGTAAATTAAAATTTTGTCTTTAATACTTACCTTAGATTTTATCCAAGTGCGACAATTAACACTATTTCTTTATTGAGATTTCACTTAAATTTTCAACAATTAGGTTTAATAACCGTTTCTACAATTCATTATTAATATTTATTTCAATATACATTATAAAATTTTTATTCCTTTCTAACTTAATTTTCGAAAATCAAATTAATTTAACCAATTTTATTTATCCAAATTTAAGGGTCGTTACAGCATATATATTGATGTAAGTGGCCGATACCTATATTTCCTAAGGATAATTCACATACCTTGTAATTTTTACTGAATATTTCTCGAGACTAGGATGTATGTGTATGTATTTATATGAAGAATAAATTCGATGTCCATGAGAAATTTAAAGAGTACAAGAATGAAAATCAGACAAACCATAAAATTCAAATTCTTCGATCTAATCGAGGACGTGAGTATGTTGGACAAGAGCCCTAACTATAGTTAAAAGATAATGGGATTATCTCTCTGGTTTCTCCATGATATAATTACTAAAATAATGGTGTTCAAAAAGAAGGAATTGGACTCTATTAGATATGGTTCGTTCCATAATGAGTAAGGTTGAGCTGCCTCTTTCCTATTGGGGATATGAACCGGAAACTATAGTGCATATATTGAATATGATGCGTACTAAATCTATGATTAAAACTCCATGTGAGATTTTGCATGGGAAGAAACCCTACCTAAATTATTTGAAGATATGTGGTTGTCCAGCCCTATGCAGTTAAATCCCTACAAAATCTCTGTTATAGCACATAGCACTCTTTGTCTACTACACTATTTCAATTTAGTGCTACTAAAAAGTAAATTCGCTTTAAGCGCTGCTATTTTCCACCACTCTCGCTAAATCAACACTTTTTAGCGGTCGCTTTAGCATCATTAATATATAAAGGTTGAATTGACTAGTTCTCTTTTAAACTAAATCAACAAAGTTAGGGTAAAGATATAATTTTAAGGCATAAGTGCTCAATATAAGTTGGCAATTATTGTAGTCACTAAGTTTAGTCTACATATATCAAGATACTCTTCGGTTTAGTTATATAAGATTAAATAATATTTCTTTTTCTAAATAAATGATGTGAGAATGAGAATTAATTAACTTTATATATTTGGTTTTATATCTAATGAAGCTTTTTTCACCTCTGCTATTTTCGCTACATCCTCACTTTTTCACCGCCGTAACTTTTGCACCTCCATCGCTATGGAACTACCAAGCACTTTAACTGCACAAAGACTCTAGCCTGCTTTAAGAACGCTGGCCCTAATAAACTTGAAGCAAGGTTGGATCTACATAAATTTATATGATATACCAAGAATTCTAAGGGATATATTTTCTATAACACCAAGGAACAAATGTTATTGTTTCTCCATATACTGCCTTTTTAGGAAAGGAATTTCCATCAAAGGAAACTAACAGAGAAATTGTAGACTTGGATGAGATTCAAAAAGTAAACATAGAGATTGAACCAATAGAAGAATCAAATCCACAACTCTATGAAAACATGCAACCTATTAGAAGGTCTTATAGGGAATCTCGCTTGCCAAATGATGGTACAATTTTCTCATGGATGGCAAGAAAGAGGACTACATCTTAGAAGATGATACTTCTCTCTCATTCCAACAAGTACTACAGAGTAACGACTCTACACTTGGCTAAAAGCAAAGAAGTATGATATTTTCCATATATGATAACAGTATACACTTTTTCTGACATACCCGAAGGGATAAAACCCATTGCCTACAAATGGATTTTTAAGAAAAAGCAAAACGCAGATGGAGAGGTGAAGACCTATAAAGCAAGGTTTGTTGCATAAGGTTTTCATCGAATTAAAGGTGTTGATTATGATGAAACATTTCTCCCATAGCCATATTGAAGTCCATATGGATAATGCTTGCTATCCCTGCGTTCTATGACTACAAAATAAGGTGAATGGATGTGAAAACATCATTTCTAAAAGTGATGTAGTGTCAATGAAGAGAATTCGTGTACATAATTATCACTGAAAGGTATTGCTTGAGTTTGTAAAATTAGATTTACCAATAAGATTTGTAAGTGACGAATTAAGCAAATTATCATACCTCTAGCTAAGGTAAGGTGTGAACACTAATATTTAAATTGTTAAACATTAATTGCTGGCATATCTGTGAATCGCACAACTGAATCTATTCGGTCTTAGAAATACCGCTTGATTTAATTGATTTATACTAGTTATTGTTTATGCCCAAAGTTAGCATAAACACCCAAAAGATAATAGAAGAGAATAAAGTAAAGAAAATAAATGAAAAATGAGAGAAAGCAACACAATACAATTATAGTGGTTTGGCTACTCATTGGCCTATATCCACTTGAACTTTGTTTATGATTTTACAAAGTATTTACAGAGGTGATTTTATGGATCAGTACTCTATGGATCGGCATTGATCTGAAAGATTACAACAGAATTTTAGAAATTTAAAATACAAGGAAAAAGGATCCTTAAAAAATGGTTATCATCCTCTATTTATAGCTAAAGGTTGATGGATTTTTCTCCACCATATTATTCCTCACGTTCCCCTTGTCTTGAAGGAGCTGCTCTTAAAAAATTCATAGCCAACTCAAGAAAGTTCAGAGATCGATACCCAGACATGCACTACAGATCAATAATAATCCATAAGATGGGCTATAAACCCTTCTTTGATCCTTAAATGTTGCTTGGATGGCTTGTACCTTCATCTTTGGAGTTTGGTTGTATTTGTATTGATGTGAGCTAAGTCTATGGTGAAGTCTATGGTTCATCGACAGGGTAAAAATATTCGATCTAGCTGTCTTGAAACTTGTTATCCATCGATCGTTTGGATCATGAGTGGCTAACAAACCATCTTATATGGCTTGGGTTGATTGAGGATCAATCTAGTTTTTTGTGGCACGGACCATATAGAAAATTTAATCAAGCACTAGGGATCGGTACCGATCCATGGCCATCAATTAGTACCGACTAAGACTTGTTTTGACTCTTGAGCTTTTGGCATTTGTACCTAGATTGGGCTGGTATGTACTAATTGATGGCCATGGATCGGTACCGATCCATGGCCATCAATTAGTACCGACTAAGACTTGTTTTGACTCTTGAGCTTTTGGCATTTGTACCTAGATTGGGCTGGTATGTAAGCCACTCTTGAAGATTCCAGGCAAGTTAAAGGCTTCATCCACTGATCTTTTTTGACATACATGAGTTTGAAAGTGAATTGTTATAAATTTTTGATCAGTTATTCTCCCGCTTCACTGTTTTGACTCATCCAAATATGGCTTGGTTATATAAATGGATAACATTTGCCCCCCAAAGTACATCTTGTTTTAACAAGATATGGTTTAAATCAAGACAAACTGTGGATTCACTATCATTAATCTTGGGTTTTGTTCTAAATAAATGGTATTTTTCCTCTAAACTATTTTTTACAGAGCATTATGTCTTTTACCAATCGTTGAATTTCCTTGAATGGTGCTGAACTTGCAACTCTAGTGTAGAATAAGAACTAGAGCGCGCTCTTCAATTTCGCTATTCCAATTTTAGAAAGTTTTCAACGATTTCTTTCTCCAATTTTGCAGATAGGACTTTTTTCTCTTGAATGCCCATTTGTCTATCATGCATGCATACACACATACATTTATTGTTCATCTTATTACTATATTTTTACTTTTTTTCAAAATTTAATGGAACAATACCGATCCACGGTGCCTCAAATGTAGGCGCTTCTTCTGCCTATCCGTACGGTATGGTGCTGGCATAATCACGAGCCCACACTTGGCATTTTCCACTTGTTTTTTATTTCTGGCTTTAGGACTTCCTTCCCCCAGTTCTCCATTGTTTAGATTCAAAACGCCGACCTAGGCTCCATCTTCAGATCGTCGCTCTTCTCCGCCATCAAAGCCATCAGAAACACCAACTCCCAACTTTAATCCATGAGTAATGATCCACTTGAACAACTTGGATTTTGGATTCAAAGTACCCTCAAACCCAATCATAGTGGTTCACCTTAAGGTGACTGACGGTGTCGCTTCAGGCCTAATGCCAACGATATGCACCTCAACCATGCTTGAACGCCAATGGAACTCCATCGCTCTCTCTTTATGCATCAGGGCCCGAACCTACACTTAGATGTTTTGCACCAAAAATCAAACTATAGAGGTCAATTTGTAGAATTTGGGGATTTAGTCAATGCAAATCTCAAACTCCATGGGTTTGGTTCGAGCTTAAGTCCTAAGAGCTTCAATTCAAGTCGGCTTCGAGTCTTACCCATGGAAAACCTGATTTTTTTTAAAGTGACCCTAATATTTAGTGTATAATTTGATCAAATATGCTTTGGCTTTTCAGATAGAGTTACGTAGAAAATTAATTGAGCTGTGATCGTTGATTCATGATTTGTTGGGACGGTTTTTAATAATAGTCGCACTGAATGCATATTGACACTCGTAACAAATTATTTGTCAGTCTTTTGATCGAATTGTGGATATGCATGCACTGCGCAGCTTAAGATGCACACACTGCATAATTTTAACTACACACTATCACCCCCCTCCCCGTCAATGTATGAGATCTAATCGATCAACACCCATTGGTATTCGTCGGGTCTGGTACATTGGCAATATAGGGTTTTCTTCCAACATGGAGATTATAGTTTTTAATATGCTTGATATCTCTTGCGTGTGAAGTTATAATAGTTATGCATTGCAGATGCTCCTCACATCTCTCCACTATGGCCGGTGGTCCTTCAACATCATGATATGTCGAGTTTGACATTGCGACGACTGTGCCTATGACAAAGTCCACTCATGTTCCATCTCAATCTCATTCTACCGGTCGCCGGGTAGGGCAGCCTTTAGAAATAGTTCCTTTTGTTTTAGCTGAAGAGCCTATAGTAGGGGTTTCCCTTGATATTGATATAGGCGATACTATTATTGTAGTCGATCCCCAACTTCAAAGGTTGATGAAGCGTCTCTCATAAGGATATGCGAGAAGCACAGTATTCCATTCGATGATATATTAGTTCCTGCATGCTATCAGCAAGCACATCTTCCACCAGTGGGATATACAGCATGTAAGCGGTACATGTGCATGGTTAGCCATGTTTCACCATTCAACCATTTTATTTGCACAATTCTGCAGTATATGAAGCTTGCCCCAGTTCAATTGCACGTGGATAACTATGCTTTTTAAACAGCTTATATATGATTTTGATCTATCATTTGGATCAATAGCCTAGCGCCTAGGAAATCCGTTATCTGTACATCTTTAAGCGTCGAAAAGGGTCTCCTTCACACATTTCTTGGAACCTGCTAGGGGTTGCTGGATAGTGTTGGGCCTCTAGAACAAGCTAAGCTACTTTAAGGATGAATCCTTCTTTGTACATTGCCAATCTGGTTTCGTTTAAAGGTGGTTATCTAGATGTAAGTATCATTGTCACTTTCTTTTTTCTAGTACGAAGGTCATAGTTTCAGCTATTCATATTATCACTTCTTTCATTAACATATAATTCTAGAAGGCGCAACGGTGCAGCCTTATTGGGAACTCTCATAGTTCTCCATCAAGTCCCACTTAAATAAAAGGAAATGAAATCACTTTTCACTAAGAAAACTTTCACGCTTACAACCTTTTAGAAAAGGGTCATAGCATCAGCTATGTTTCGAAAGTTAGGGATGATAATGATGAGGATTCCTTGCAGGAATACGATGCTGCTACAGATATCGATAAAGGTCATGAGGTGCCCCTTATTCTTGACCCTTCTATTGACCCTGAAACAAGGTAAAGGGCTGAAAATGGCGGAGAAAAAGGTGAGTATGCCAAGGAAAGTGAGGGTAATGGTGGAGGAAATTAAGATGACTATATTGGACATTAATCCTCTAGTAATGGAAGTGAAGATGCTTATGAATTTCTTTAACTCGATGTCCTAAAATAAATATTATTTTGTCTTAGGTGCCCATGCAACTTCCGCTAACTTCTATAATTGATGAGACTCCCATCCCATAATTTGGGGATATATTCAGGTTCATCGACAGTATTCCAGATGAAATTGGCTTATTTGGCCTTAGTAATATCAACATCAGGGATATTAGTTTCCTTATTCGTCTACCTGATGAAGTGCCTGCTAGTTATGCAAGGGAAATAACCTTGTTAGCAAGATTTTAAGCCCATAGTCTGTGGATGCTACGACACATCCACACTTACATGATACTACACCCTTGCTCTATTTGCTCTATATTTCCATCTTGTTGGTGTTAACTTATATCGATCTACCTTTTTGGACGGTTTAAATCGATGATAAACCATACATGTCAGACTCAAACCATTCAAAAGGGTAGATTGTTACGGGGTGAATAAAAAACAAAGAAAGAAAAAAAACAAAATCTCACAGCGGAATGACAAAATATAATAATAAAAAACAGTTCATGAAGCTGTTTTACAAATAACATTTGATTAGAGTTATACAATACAAAATCAGAGTTATAGACAACCAGAATAAATAAATAAATAAATAAATGCAGTGGAACAACATGATGTAGTGGAATAAATATAATAAATAGTAATAGTACAAAATATTCGTCTTCATCCTCCATAGATAAGGTCTTTAACCCTAAAATGCTCAGGCTGACCCGAGCGAATTGAAAAGACAAAATGCTCGAGTCAGAACTAAAAGATCTTATGTAAATGAAATCAATGGTAAATAAATGAGTGGAACGGTGTCAGAGATGATTATGAGGTTTGACATCTCCTATCCAGTGTCTAACGTGAGTGCAATAATTTAAAAGATGTTCGGGATTTCCATCTCCTAAGGATCCGTTAAACTATCTACTATGTAGTACAATACGCTATTATAATATGTCTACAATAAAGTAAAAGTATTAAGATAGCATTAAGGTGTTACCTATATCACCCTTAACACATTTTTATATATTCCCATAGTCTGTAAAGTACTGTAACTCCTCCATAAACTAGAGGCTATCAAAGGGCACTCCATAGGTATGGTACAAACCAAACTCGTAGAAGGAGCGAGTGAGCATGTGAACACAGCACTCGAAGCAATGCCAGGGTAGATATAGCAATTGCACTCCCAGACTGGTGGTAACGTGTAACAGCTACTACCGCCCACCTCGGAACACACTCCCAAATCAAAATCAAAGGTAGCCACCAAATCAATCACAAAGCTTGTATATAGTATCGAAGAAATGTGTCCGATCGGAGGAATGACCTCAATTGGCCTGGTACAACTCATGTTTTAGCCACATCAAGCTGACTCACGGGAGTCAAGGTCACGTAAATACCTCATACGTTCGCCAACCATCCTACTTTATTTTTGGAATCTCCACCATGTACACAGTTGTTAAAGTGGTTTTCAATATTGGCAGAGAGTATGACAATATCCGATCCTGGTCACTTTAACAACCAAACGCATATTTCACCCCAGATGGTTCTTTTACGTTTAAAAAAAGTCAATTCAAAATTTATATCGAAATATCATATTCAATTTCAAATCATATCTCTTTCGAAATCATATTCACTTCAAACTATATTCACTTTCAAAATCATGTTCACTTCCAAATCATATTCACTTTCAAATCATTTTCGCTTTTGAATTTCACATTCACTTTGAAATTTTCGATATGTTCTGTTAATTAATTCTTCATTTCAAAATCATCTTATTCACTCAAATCTGTCATTCCACAAAAGGTATCAATTTCAATTTCCAACTTACGTTATATCATCATCAAGGATTTGGACATAAATACTTCAACTTTACACAGTCTGAAATTTTTGAAAATAATTTAGGTAATTATAAATAGTTTATATAGTTTCAAAATATTTTAAATAGATTTAAATTTGATTTAATTAGTTTAAAATGATTTAAATATATTAAATATAGATTTAATAGATTTAAATTATATTAAGTAGATTTGTAAATAGGTTAAATAAATTTTAAAATAGATTAAATAGATTTAAATTATATTAAGTAGATTTGTAAATAGGTTAAATAAATTTTAAAATAGATTAAATAGATTTAAATTATATTAAATGGATTTAAGGTAGATTAAATAAGTTTAATGAGTTTAAAATAGGTAAAATGGATTAAATTGTGTTAAATAGGTTATAATGGATTAAAATAAATTAAATAGTTTTAAATTGATAAAATAGTTTAAATTAGTTTAAATAGATTTAAAAGTTATATCCAAACATTCCAATAACTCAATCGGATAAATCCATTTATATTCGACACTTCAACCTTGAAATTCCAATTTAAATTCTTTGAATAGTTCATTAAATCAATTCCTTTTCAGCATTAACACTTGGGTTATCGAAAATACTTCAGTTTATATGAATCGATTTCTTTTTCAAAATACTAGTTAACTGAATTAAAAATTTCAAGATTCAAAAATCATTTAATTTAACCAATTTGGTGTCCGAATATATACCCTAGGGTCAAGTGATATGGATATTTATCATTTCAGTCCACAATTTAAATTTTTTATGGTTGTATATCATTTCAAACCGCAATCCCGAATTAAATAAAAATCCATAAAATCACTTGGGTCTATAATTTCAACCCATAACGATTTTTCTGTAACCTATAGATCGTTCGGGTATGTATCATTTTAACCCATAGGGAACTTGCAGTGTTATAACAATATAAAATACTACATCTAGTCATCCAGTATCAGCAACCAAACATTCATTACAATCATCATCAAAATCAATCAATAAACATCCATAATCAACTGATTATCAATAACAAGTACTAAATTGACCATTAAATTAAATATTCAATTAAACGCTGATTAAATGCAATAAAAGTCAAATTTAACTAGAACGACAATTTAAATATACCAAACATCAACCATTCAATTTCTAAACACATCATAAATTTAATTTAACTAACATAAGATGATTTAGTAGTTGTGAGTGGGTTAAAACACTCCCTTTAATTTCAAATCGGTTTGAAATCCAAATAAAAGCCCAAAATTTCAATAGAACAAATCGCATGTGAATTAAAGTTTATATGCAAAAGATATTCATGTTATAATAAGTATTATTAAAATAATAATTGGTACACATTTTAGAAAAAAATAAGCAAAGTTTAATACTTACGTTTTTCTCAAGATAAGGTTTAAGGCAAAGATTGAAGAACATACTAAGATGTAGGTAGGAAATGTAGTAAAAATGAAACTCATGTTTCATAAACGAAAGCTTTTGAATTTTCAAAAATGAGACTTTTGAATATGCAATTTCACATTAAAATGATTTGGGAGAATGAAGATTTGAAATGGAGATCTAAACATAGGAAATGAAGTGGTGAAAAAAAATGAAGAAACAAATAAAAAAAACATGAACAAATTTGTTGATGAGATTATAGCTTCAGCAAATAATAATTTGAACTAAGTGAATATGAGGTGTCAGGAGAAACAAAACATAAAAAAAGAAATAAAGTGGCAAATTATTTAATAATAAAGAAATGAAGGTGGAGGGACAAAAATGAATGTCAGGTTTCTAGAATGAAGGCTTTAGGAAATATAGGCTACCAAAAAACAAAAACAAAAATATGAGGTTGTGGAAGGAGGCAACAGGAAAAGAATGAAAAGAATTAAAGTGGTTATTGAAATATGAAATGAGATAGAGAAAACAACGAACTCACATTTTTTTAGAATTGGAGGTAGGACTTGGTGTAAAGAGGTGAAGAAAGGTTACAAAAAATATGTATACATATAAAGTAAAACTCACGTTTGAGAAATACATGCAAAAAAAATATGTATTCATCGGGTCTGGTAAATAAAGAATGAAAAATACACGTTTGAATTTTAAAATACATGTTAAAAAAGCAAGCAATACTTTTGGTATAAAATTTCAAAACGCTTGCTACCTCAATTAATTTCATTAATAGGAACATTTCAGGGCAAGGCTCACATGTAAATGAATGAAACCTAAAGGAGAACCAAAAGAGGCTAGTATTTAGTAAAAGAAAATAATAATGGAAATAAATAAATGAAAGGGACGGTTGAAATTTGAGAAGATAAATAAATGAAAAGATTAATGAACATGAATAGTGGAATATGAAATTCCAATATATTTAAGACTATTCATTACACAAAGAAAAAACAGAGCATTTAATTCTGGTTTAGACTGACTTGCTAGGTGAAAATATTTTTTCTTCTGAAGGGAAATGAATGCATGCATTAGTGAATAGTGTATGCAAATGAATTCATGAATTAATGCACATACACATTTCATTTCAAATGCAAAGTAACGCCTCATTAATAATTCAATTTATAGCAAGAAGTGAGAGAAAAAATGGAAATGAAATATGCAAAAGAGAAGGTCAACGAAACCTGAGATGGCAGCAGAATAAAGTAAGGTAATAAATTAATGAGGATGGAAGGATTAGTATACTGCAATAACTTTTGAAATTCAATTTTAAAACGTATATTTACTTCAATATATTTCATTAACTCCAAATATACACATAAATATATGTTAATTTAACCAATATTTTTTTACACACAATAAATAATATTGAACACACCAATTAACTTAATATTTCTCATTAAACTAATTATTGTATTTTTAGCACAAAACGTGAGTTGCACATATCACTAATAAATTACAGTTCACTTATATCTCCTATTAATGGAAAGATTTTAATTGTTATTAATTCCAATAATTAAATTTCAAAATATATGCTGATTACTGGGAAGATGGTTAATCCAATTGTTTTCCTTTAAATTGTATTTCAAACATATCTATTAACATTATTGGTTAAAACACATTTTAAATGAATAATCATATGTTTTCTCCTTTGATAAATTTATTCATTTTATTCTTCATTAACATTTATTATTATAATCGCCGTTTTTAATTACATTCAAACAACGTCATTAAATACACCTAACGTATGTTATTATTTTTCTTTTCTTATTGTAATACATATTATTAGTAGAAATTTAAATTAATACCATAAACATATCTCTTAACATATTTTAACACAAATAAAATCATAAATTTTTATTTTTCAACCACTTGTATTCCTAAATTATATCCCTTATTACAATTCGCCTTTGGTATTCCTATCTAATTACATTTGAAACAATGTCATTAAAATACACTTTAATATACGTTCTAGATTCCAACCTGTCATTAATAAAAATTTAATTTAAGATCACAACTTTATATTATAGTTTAATTTGTATCAAAAAATACTTAAAAAATAAATTCCTAACAATTTTATTCAAACTTTCTTATTAGATTTAATATATTCAAACAATTAAAATATGGGTCGTTATAATCTCCCCCACTCAAAACTTTTCATTCTCGAAAAGGAACAAGAAAGAAGGGATTAAGGAATTAATATGTCTTATTCAAAATATTAAATTTATAAATAATTAATTAAATAATTCAAATAAAATATATCAATTTATAAACAATTAAATCCTTTCATATTCAGGTTAATAAAAGTTTGAGAACATCTTTACTTTCACAAAATATTCTAAGTCCAACATTTAAGGAAAATTTCGACAGAGTCTCCTTTGTACGGAGAGGTTTAGGAGAAATAATAATATCAATAATAACAATATATATCATAATTTCAAAATAATATATCCCCAACCATGGGAAAATAATATAATATCATTAGAAAACCGTAATCCGAAAACGTACATGTTTGTTCGGGAAAATAAACGCTTATTTATGAAATCAAAAGCAGTAGCAATTGCTTCTATAACCTGTATTCCACTTATGTAATACAAAGAAGTCAACAATTGTATAAAGGAGAAATATTTAAGTTGTCTCAATTAGTCACAACCAAATCAATACAACATACAATAGTCACAAGCAACAAAACCATACAATCATCACATGCAATCAAAACAATCAACCATCCATCCATGGCAAACAAAATAAAGGGTTTGTTTGGGTTCAGAAACTTTTAATCGTATAAAACGATAAATAAACTACTAAGTATATCATACACTTAGTAGTCTTAGATAAAACTCATAGATCATTTGTACATACTTGCACAATAAAAGTATCATTTCTCAACCAGTCCAGAAGCCAAACAAACAATAATTTTAAATAATATTTAAGTTTTATTCTTATTACACTCTTTTTTTCCATATTATTCACTGTTCATTTTGATTTTTTCTTACAATGCTTGTTAAACTTCTTCACATTTATCAATTACAAAATTCATTTATATAATACCATTTTTCTTTTCATTACTTTACAATCATTGCTTAAATAAGTCATTTCTATTTTAATTATTGCATTATCCATTATTAGGTAAGTTTCTTTACAATTTAATTCACCATTAACAGATATTTCTTTTTCACATTTATTCTTTCATATATAGTATTATTGAATATTAAACCCATTTTCAAATCATTTCAATGTTTCTTGAAATTATAATCATTCTATTAATATTGTATTCTTTTAATTATAATTGTCCGCAATACTACTTTAAGTTTATAATTATTTACTTACAATATTCACCTTTACTATTCAATCTGATTATAAATTGCTTAAGATATTATCTTAAGTTTATAATCCTTTTTTTTTCTTACATTATTCACTTTTATTACATTTAATTAGTGGCATTTCAACTATTAATCCTCAGTTTATAACAATTTATAACATCTGTATTCTTATTTATAAAAGTAATTCCCTTGAACACTTTCATTTACTAAAGTTTACCTACGCAATATTCTATTACATATTCTTATTAACATTCCAACTTTTTAATATTTTGGTAAGTTATATATATGTTTTTAAGAATGCAACAGAAAGTTACATAGTTATCATATTTATTTTATTAACAAAATGTTCAATAGTGACATTTTCATATTTCTGTTCCTTAATTTATAAATGACAACCTTTCATTTTTTATATCTCATTACTTTCTTAACATCCAATTTCTTATTTCACATCTTAGCAACTTCCAAACTTTCAACTAGTTAAGATTTCATTTTATTACATTAACTGAAAACTACTAATCATCGGAAAATTTAAGAACTAAACTTCAGGTTATATTTCCAAATTATTTTAAAGCAACATTATATATATATATATATATATATATATATATATATATATTCAATCATTTATAGATCAAATCATATTTAGAAATCCAAAATTTAAGATTCGCTTATCAAACAGGGTGCAGTAAAACTACTACAACCGTCTACCCGCTTTGAATCTCGAAAATGAACGTCGATGATGCGTGCACTCATCACCGAAATTATTTCCCAGCGACAGAGAGGGGATTACAACACCTTTTCCTTTAAAATTTCCCTTTTTAAACATTCTTTCAAATCATTTTGAAATATTCATACCAAAACTACTTCTATGTAACGACCCAGGATTTTTATTAATTAAAAATTGAATATTTAATTTATTTTAAATATTAATAAGTGAAATTATAAGTCAAAAAATTTTATTTCGAATAATTGGATTTAATTGAGTAATTAAATCGATAATTTAATTTGTGGAAATACAGAAATAATTGAAAATCGAGTTAAATATGATTGAAAATGATTTGTAAAATTTTATTTTATCATATTGAAGTTAGAACGATATTTTCGAACTTTTATAATCGAATTAAAAGTTAATTTGTGAAAATTGAATATTTTAATATTTAATCGACTAGTGAAATTAGCCAATTTTTAAACAGTCTCAGAATTGGACGAAACTAGTTTCATTGGATCTGTAATAGTTAGTTATTATCGGATTTAAATTTTCGTAGCAATCGGAGTTATCGTGTAACGGCCCGCCTTTTCGCACATTTTAAAACGACACACGTGCCAATTCAAAGCATACGCAAGGGCGGATTGTTATGGGGTAAATAAGAAAAACAGAGAAGGAATAAAACAAAATAGAATCTCACAGCGGAAGGATAAAATATAATAATAAATATACAGTTCAAAACAGTTTACAAAACAATTATTTCACTTATACAATGAACATCAGAGTTACACATACCAATACACAATGCAGCGGAATATAAAGAGTGTGTAGTGCAATACTATATATATAAAATAATACTGAATCTTCGTCTTCGTCCTCCAAAGCTAAAACCTGCTATCCTGAAACGCTCGGACTGACCCGAGCGAATTTGAAAAGACAAAAACACTCGAGTCAGACTAGAAAATCTTATGTGAGTTAAATAAATAGAAATAAATATGAGTACAGTAACTCAAGAGATGCTCGGGATTTACATCTCCTAAGGATCCGTTAAACTATTTACTATGTAGTATATTGCGCTATTATAATAGTGTCTATTTATAATATAAACATACTTTTAAATAGCATTAAGGCTTTACATTTTCCACCTTAACACGTAATAGTCCCAGTAGTCCATCCAATATCATAGTCCCTCCTGATCGGGAAGCCACCAGAGGATACCACACGGGCTACGGGAGAAATCCAAACTCGTACAAGGCTCGGTATGGTAGGTGACACGGCACAACTAGGCAATGCCAGGGTAGATATACCAATTACGCTTCCGGGCCGATGGTAACGCGAAGCCGCAGCAACCGCCCACCTCGAAACAACTCCCCAAATCAAAAAAATAGAAGTGGCCACTGAATCAATCCAAAGTCATAGTATAATATCGAAGAGGAGTGTCCGATCAGAGGAATGACCTCATTAACCCGTCGATCGCTCCTGTTTTAGCCACCTTATGCCAACTCACGGGAGTCGGGTCCACGTATTTACCTTACAGGAATCGTCGCCACCAACCTACTTCATTCTGGAATCTCCACCGCGTACACGGTTAGTCAAAGTGGTTTTCGGTATCGACAGAGAGTATGTCCATATCCGATCCCGGTCTCTTTGCCAACCCATCGTTATTATAACACCGCGGTTATTTAAAAATAGTTTATACTTTAAAATCAGAATATAATCCATTTCGAAACCATAATATTACGATATCATTTCTTCTTTTAAAACCCAAAACAATATGATACCGTTTATCCCAGATAAAATTTCCAAAAATCATAATGCTTTAACTTCATAACATCTGAAACCCAAATATTTTCAAAGCATAATATTTTGAAATCCATAACTTTTAAAACTCAATTGGTTTGGATATTCAACAGTATATGAATTAAAAGGTTTAACTTTACTGTCACTTTGCAAAGAAAATTTACGGAAATATTTCTTTATCTGAAGTTAAAAACCATAATTTAATATCATTTAAAGTTCCAAAACCATTTCTATTTCTATATATATTTATCTCAAATCTGAGTATTAATATTTCAACTAAAGTTGGATTTTATTCTTTCAATAAATCAAATATTCTATTAATTAGTCTTGAATATAAAATCCATAAACAATAAGACTTTAATTTCTAGTAATAAAATATATATATTTTTCCAATTCAAATTTTTCTAGAATATTCTTTTCACTTTATTTTGGAAAAATCCAATTATAAATATCATATCTTAAAATTTCCAACTTAACATTTAAACATATGATATAAATTTATCAACCTCCATTTTCTAAATTTTCTTCCATTTTACTAAGGGAATTTATAAACCTTTTAATTTCAAAATTTCCAACTTTACATGTATATAAATACGGAAGAAAAATATTTATACAGTATAAATTTAAGATTTTTATAACCGTATTCCATCCAAACCATAGAAATCACATTAAAAATAGTTATATATATACCGCGGTGCCTGTATATAATTTTCTATCCTATGGTCAAGTGATACGGATATTTATCATTTCAATCCGCAATTTAAAAATAAACTGCGGTTGTATATCATTTCAAACCGCAATCCCGAATGAGATATAAAATGCATACTAACTTGCAGTTTAATGATATCAAATAAAACATCCATTCAACAACACATCCATCATCCAATCACAAACATCAAACAATATCAATCAATAACAATATATGTTTGGTAATATACAACAGGTAATAATTGGCAGTTTTATTTCAAATTATATTCATCAACTATTAATCTAACAGTTTATATTCAGTGATAATTGACATAACTGTTAACTGGCAGTTCATATGCAAACAATAATTTCTAACAGCCAATTAATACGCAATAAATCAATTAAATTAACAGTTAAATTTAATAAAATGCAATTCAACAGATATGGATGAAATAACATGCCAAAAGCTCATAAATAAATTTCTATTCATTTCTAAAATTTATTTAACAAACATAAAAGCTTCTAGTAATTGTGAGTGGGTTAAAACACTCACCTTTTGGATTTAAATCGAATTTAAATTCGATTTAAACCCAAAAATTCGCCCGTCTCGGAATTCGTCCAAACCAGCGTCATCAAGTCCAGAATTAAATTACGATCCTAACAAAAAAAGTTTCGTGTGAATCCGACTTCGTATGAGAAAGTTATGGCAAAAAATGGTGATTGAAATCATAAAAGAAAAAAAGAAAATGGAACACATACAACTTCATCTTTGCCACGTCATCAAATATACACATTCTTCCCAGATCTCACGCAATTCACGCGGCCACCATCTTTTTTCCAGAAAGCACGAACGCACTGGAAAACCCATAGAACCGGTCGTTGACCACCCTTTGACCGACATACTTCGGCCACCAGAGGCTAGATCTTCGCCTTGCCGCCGCCATGCCTGCCCCCCCGCGCCTCGCCTACGTCAGAAATCAGGCGCCGAGCGTCCACCACGAGCCAGCAGCCGCCACCTCTAATTAAACCCTAAACCAACTTTGCCGCCAATCCCACCGTTGATATTCGAAACAAAATACATAGATGCGCTCCCCATCGTCCATACTACAATACCCAGAAACAGAATTCCGATCAGACGAAGTTTTGCGCGACGATGATGAACGGTCTTGGGGCTGTTTGAATTTATTCTGGATGAATGACAGCTCCAATTGAAAAACGAATTACACCATGAGATTACGCGTATCGAATACTTCAACATATATTTTTTCTGGAATTTTCTGAAATTTTTGAGTTTTGGCTTTTAATTTTGAACTGTAGATAGATCTAGGGTTTTCAACCATTGGAGAGGAGAAAGGAATGAAGAAAATGTACGTATATTCAATTGACAGAAGAAGGAGGCTAGGGTTTATGATCGCATATATATAGACAAATAGAGGAAGGCTAGGTGGGTACGGATAACGAACGTGCTAAACGGTAGTTGGCCCAAAAAGCCCGTTCTGACCCCGGAACGAAATTTATCAAACCCATATATCCAGATAGGTATTTTAAAATATTCTGAACGCGATGGAAAAAGTTTCATGTCCAAATTTGGTCGTATGAAGAAGTTATGCTGAAAACAAAATTTTCAAATTGATTTCAAATTGATTTTAATTAAATCGATTTCAAGGCGTTTCGCGTCCGTACGATCAAACGACAGGTCCGATTGATACGAAACTTGAAACCCTATAATAATTCACCGATACGGATCCGATGAAACTGGTTTCGTTGAAATCCGAGTCCGTGCCCAAAATGGCTATTTTTAATATTTATTAAATAAATTAAAATAAATTATAAATCCAGTTTTTATGTTTCAACTTCTAATATTGGCCAAATTTTGTGACTTATATAATTTAGACAATCCCAAATGGTTTACCAAGCTTGGATGTGAATTAAAATTTATAAGTATATAAATTTTGCAGTGTTAATTTCTGCGTTTTCTTATTATTTGGAAATTATAGATTTTATTCTAAAACCCAATTATTAATTCTTATATTCTTGTACTCTCAACTTAAATCTAATTATATAAATAACTTGATTTCCGTTTCAACTCATATGATTTGCAATTCCTTTTCCATAAATTATATTCCACATTATTAATAACCCTTATTTTTCTTAACTATTTATTAATTCCAAACCAATTGAATTCACCACTATAAATTTGGTTAATTTATTATATCCCCTTCCTTTCTATTATTCAAAGTTATAGCTGTAAATATGATGAACTAACATTTGTTAAGATTCACATCACTGTTCTTTAAGACAAATGCTTACCAATCTCGCTTTAAATCCAATAACGTACTAATTTACGTTTAATTCCATTTTATATGTAGTAAATACCATTTGTTGACCTTAATATTCAAATTATAAATAAAATCTTGTTTTTTTTAAGTTACATCAACAATGGTCAAACAAAAATTTGAATTAGCTTTAACTTTGTTCTATGGTATTAACTATTGCAATAAATCCAAATTAATAAATGAGGCTTGACTCCTATATTAATTTCTTTGGTTTCAATTAGCATTTTATGGTGAATATGAATTTCAATGTATAATTGAAACCTTTATATTCATTTTATTTCACTATTTCATAAGAAAAATTAACGTTTGGGTCAATATTAACTACAAATAACTCCCATTCCTTCCAAATAATACTTACATAAACTATTTAATATTAAATCCATTAAATTGCAATAGATTCAATTGATTGCAATTTATTTCCAAATAAATTTTGATTTTTATTTGGTTATACACAAAATTCCGTTATCACTTACCTAACAAGTTATTATTACTTAAGATCTCATTTCATCCACATTTTCACATTTTCATTCAATATTTACATATTCTAGCTAAATTTCAACTAACGTACAAATTAACTATTTCAATTTCCTTTAATTACGATTTTCCTACCATAGTAATTTAAATTCCATTAATCACATACATAATGTTGATTCCATCTATTTATCTTATTTTACATTGGTGTTTCTATTCACACTTAGCTTTGTAAGAATATTTGAATGCGGAGTTTTGTCTATTAACGTATTAGTATATATTTTTCCATTCTTACCATTATAAATTCATTAACGTATTTACACAACTCTATCTTTCAAATATAAAATAACCAAACTGATTACAAACACTGTTTCTATCAATTTTCATAAATTTGTTCAAACTATACTTTTGTTTACATAAAATAAATTTTATGTTTCTATCAGTTTCCTTTTCTTTTCACTACAGACATAAATTATTGCGTTCTACACTAATTTCACCTTTGTAATAATGAATACCATTCAAAGAAATATTTATACTAACATTCACAAATTCAACATTTATTTGTTTCTTAAAAATTTAACTTTAAAGCAAGTTGTGACAAATTACATTATCCACATCTATTATCATAAAATTTTATAGTCACACTAAATTGCAATTACTATACCAAAACTTTACATTTATTCATAATCAAATTAGAAATTATATTAATTTAATTTATTAAATATCATAAATTTAACGGGTCGTTACAATCTCCCCCACTCAAAACTTTTCGTCCCCGAAAAGGAAAAAAGAAGGGAGAAGGAAGAATAACAGTGCATTTTACTTCAAATATTAACTTATTTTTTTTTTTTTCTGGATTAATTTCCTTTAATGAAATACACTTGTTTTATAATTATTATATCCTTTAATACTTGAATTATTAAAGTTGGAGAACAAATTTCAACAAAATTCTAAGTCCAAAATTTTCGAAAAATTTTGGCAGAGTCTCCTTTGTACGGAGGGATTCTGGAGAAAATATAATATCCAAATATACAAATATATACATATATATCCAAAATAAAATATCCCACACAGGAAAAATATATAAAATAGCATTACAAAACGTAATCCGGAAACGTACCTATTTGTCGGGCAATACGCTTATTATTATGGAACCAAAAGCAGTAGTAGTTGCTTCCATAACCTGTATTTCACTTATATAATCTAAATAGGTTAAATATTTATATTAAAGTGGAATATTTCAAGGTTTCAACTATTAACAATAATAAATACAACAACCATCAATATACAAACAACACTCACAAACAACAAACAATCATCCAATCAAACAAACAAATAGTTGTTCGGGTTCAAAATCTGAAATTGTACGGAATGAAAAACAACTATCAAGTGCATCATTTACTCAACAGTCTTAGATGGAACAAAATAGATTATTTATTCATCAAACAACTTCAAATTTCCTTACCCGACCAACCATAAAGCAAACAATAGCAATTCAAACCAAACATTAAATTACTTGTTATAAAATTTCATTATTTCACACATTAGCTGTTTGATTTCCTTTCTTTTATTCAAACTACATAGATTTCCTTTATTTCTAACAACTTTTAAATTGTATTTACTCATCAATGGTCGTTTCCTTTATTTTTACTTATTACTTGCAATTATTAATTTTTATTCATTCAGGTCAAGCAAGTTTCTTTTATTTGTATTATATTTAATACATTTCTCAAATTCAATCATTTATTAAATGTTTACATTCTATTTATTTAATTCCAGTAACCCTTTTTAATTACACTTACATTCTAAACTTAATAACCTTCATTCTAAACTTAATAACCTTCATTCTTATAAATAAAAGATTTTATTAATTCATTACCTAGGGTTCACAGTCAAATACTTATATTACCTACCTTTATTATATTAAAGTAGTAGTATTTCAATCATACTTAAGTTAATAACCTTACACATCAATCTTTATTAATTAAGGAATTTTATTTTATATATTTACGTTTAAAATCACATATTAATAATACTAACCTTTAATTTTTGTAAAATTTCAATTATCCCTTAAGTTAATACCATTAAATTCTTATTTATAACAGCAATTTATTGAATACTACATTATTTCCAAAATCCTGCTTGTATAATATTCTATTCAAATCTCTTATTTAACATTTCAACTTTTTATATTTGGTAAGTTATTTATGTTAAAGAAAAAGCAATAGAACTTATACAGGTTTATCTCAATTCTTTTAATTCATTCATTGTTCAATAACTCTTTACCTTTCTTATAAGTTAGAATTTTACCTTTCTTTATACTTAGCATAAATTCTCTTACCTAAATTAGAGGTTTTCAATCCATTTATTACTTACTTTTTATTTCACTAAAAGTAATTTAAACCATTGATTAGTGGAAATTTTAGAATTAAATACCGGGTCAAATTCAATCTATTTTTAAAATAATAGATAAATTTATTTTTTATAACTTATATATCTCTAATTATATTTAAAACAATTAACATTTTAGATAATTTCAAAATAAATCTGCAGTAGAATCTACTACAGTGGCCTTTTTCCTTCGAAACTCGAAAATGAAAGTCGATGATGCGGCCGTCATCACCGAAATTATTTTCCAGCGACAGAGAGGAAAGTACAGAATTTATTTTCTTCAAAATACTCTTTAAACCAATTTTTTCGAATTATACTAAATATCTATATAAGAAAATACTTATAAACCAAATCATTATATTTCATAAATCCTTTGAAAGTAGATTTTTAAAATCCCGGACTTAAGTTCTAAAATCTCCAATTTGATTCATTATAATTTCAACTTAGCTTCAATTATTATAAATATTTTATTACCTAACACCCAATCTATAGCAACCAAAATATATATCTTTATAAAAATATTTTTTTTATATAGAAAATACAATAGGCAAAATTATTTCATTCACCTATACTAAAAACAAATATTATGTCGGTCTGTCCTATTAAGTGTTTAGAAATCCCTATTGATGACACAGCGTCCCATGCATCAACCAGAATTTATAAATACAAAGCGGAACAGATTAACACAATATCAAAATCTTTTTATAAAACTAACAAATACGCTCTCTCATATATATACTCTCAGCGACTCCCATAGGGTATTACTACCCTATTACAAAGAGTCAAACCCCACAAAGCCAAGGTTTATCGCTAAACCAAAGCTCTGATACCAACTGTAACGGGCCGCGCCAGTGGGGTAACGCCCACCGTAGCATACATTGGTACCTGTGTTCTGCCTTTACGGCCAGCCTCTCGACTGCACCACCAACCCCCTCGGGGACATGTAGGAGTAAGAGTCAACCGTTCGCTACCAAACCAGGAAGCGAGAACCCCCTATCATGCTGCACCCTCCAAGTGCAATGGCAGACACACATGCCGATTCAAAGCATACGCAAGGGCGGATTGTTATGGGGTAAATAAGAAAAACAGAGAAGGAATAAAACAAAATAGAATCTCACAGCGGAAGGATAAAATATAATAATAAATATACAGTTCAAAACAGTTTACAAAACAATTATTTCACTTATACAATGAACATCAGAGTTACACATACCAATACACAATGCAGCGGAATATAAAGAGTGTGTAGTGCAATACTATATATATAAAATAATACTGAATCTTCGTCTTCGTCCTCCAAAGCTAAAACCTGCTATCCTGAAACGCTCGGACTGACCCGAGCGAATTTGAAAAGACAAAAACACTCGAGTCAGACTAGAAAATCTTATGTGAGTTAAATAAATAGAAATAAATATGAGTACAGTAACTCAAGAGATGCTCGGGATTTACATCTCCTAAGGATCCGTTAAACTATTTACTATGTAGTATATTGCGCTATTATAATAGTGTCTATTTATAATATAAACATACTTTTAAATAGCATTAAGGCTTTACATTTTCCACCTTAACACGTAATAGTCCCAGTAGTCCATCCAATATCATAGTCCCTCCTAATCGGGAAGCCACCAGAGGATACCACACGAGCTACGGGAGAAATCCAAACTCGTACAAGGCTCGGTATGGTAGGTGACACGGCACAACTAGGCAATGCCAGGGTAGATATACCAATTACGCTTCCGGGCCGATGGTAACGCGAAGCCGCAGCAACCGCCCACCTCGAAACAACTCCCCAAATCAAAAAAATAGAAGTGGCCACTGAATCAATCCAAAGTCATAGTATAATATCGAAGAGGAGTGTCCGATCAGAGGAATGACCTCATTAACCCGTCGATCGCTCCTGTTTTAGCCACCTTATGCCAACTCACGGGAGTCGGGTCCACGTATTTACCTTACAGGAATCGTCGCCACCAACCTACTTCATTCTGGAATCTCCACCGCGTACACGGTTAGTCAAAGTGGTTTTCGGTATCGACAGAGAGTATGTCCATATCCGATCCCGGTCTCTTTGCCAACCCATCGTTATTATAACACCGCGGTTATTTAAAAATAGTTTATACTTTAAAATCAGAATATAATCCATTTCAAAACCATAATATTACGATATCATTTCTTCTTTTAAAACCCAAAAAAATATGATACCGTTTATCCCAGATAAAATTTCCAAAAATCATAATGCTTTAACTTCATAACATCTGAAACCCAAATATTTTCAAAGCATAATATTTTGAAATCCATAACTTTTAAAACTCAATTGGTTTGGATATTCAACAGTATATGAATTAAAAGGTTTAACTTTACTGTCACTTTGCAAAGAAAATTTACGGAAATATTTCTTTATCTGAAGTTAAAAACCATAATTTAATATCATTTAAAGTTCCAAAACCATTTCTATTTCTATATATATTTATCTCAAATCTGAGTATTAATATTTCAACTAAAGTTGGATTTTATTCTTTCAATAAATCAAATATTCTATTAATTAGTCTTGAATATAAAATCCATAAACAATAAGACTTTAATTTCTAGTAATAAAATATATATATTTTTCCAATTCAAATTTTTCTAGAATATTCTTTTCACTTTATTTTGGAAAAATCCAATTATAAATATCATATCTTAAAATTTCCAACTTAACATTTAAACATATGATATAAATTTATCAACCTCCATTTTCTAAATTTTCTTCCATTTTACTAAGGGAATTTATAAACCTTTTAATTTCAAAATTTCCAACTTTACATGTATATAAATACGGAAGAAAAATATTTATACAGTATAAATTTAAGATTTTTATAACCGTATTCCATCCAAACCATAGAAATCACATTAAAAATAGTTATATATATACCGCGGTGCCTGTATATAATTTTCTATCCTATGGTCAAGTGATACGGATATTTATCATTTCAATCCGCAATTTAAAAATAAACTGCGGTTGTATATCATTTCAAACCGCAATCCCGAATGAGATATAAAATGCATACTAACTTGCAGTTTAATGATATCAAATAAAACATCCATTCAACAACACATCCATCATCCAATCACAAACATCAAACAATATCAATCAATAACAATATATGTTTGGTAATATACAACAGGTAATAATTGGCAGTTTTATTTCAAATTATATTCATCAACTATTAATCTAACAGTTTATATTCAGTGATAATTGACATAACTGTTAACTGGCAGTTCATATGCAAACAATAATTTCTAACAGCCAATTAATACGCAATAAATCAATTAAATTAACAGTTAAATTTAATAAAATGCAATTCAACAGATATGGATGAAATAACATGCCAAAAGCTCATAAATAAATTTCTATTCATTTCTAAAATTTATTTAACAAACATAAAAGCTTCTAGTAATTGTGAGTGGGTTAAAACACTCACCTTTTGGATTTAAATCGAATTTAAATTCGATTTAAACCCAAAAATTCGCCCGTCTCGGAATTCGTCCAAACCAGCGTCATCAAGTCCAGAATTAAATTACGATCCTAACAAAAAAAGTTTCGTGTGAATCCGACTTCGTATGAGAAAGTTATGGCAAAAAATGGTGATTGAAATCATAAAAGAAAAAAAGAAAATGGAACACATACAACTTCATCTTTGCCACGTCATCAAATATACACATTCTTCCCAGATCTCACGCAATTCACGCGGCCACCATCTTTTTTCCAGAAAGCACGAACGCACTGGAAAACCCATAGAACCGGTCGTTGACCACCCTTTGACCGACATACTTCGGCCACCAGAGGCTAGATCTTCGCCTTGCCGCCGCCATGCCTGCCCCCCCGCGCCTCGCCTACGTCAGAAATCAGGCGCCGAGCGTCCACCACGAGCCAGCAGCCGCCACCTCTAATTAAACCCTAAACCAACTTTGCCGCCAATCCCACCGTTGATATTCGAAACAAAATACATAGATGCGCTCCCCATCGTCCATACTACAATACCCAGAAACAGAATTCCGATCAGACGAAGTTTTGCGCGACGATGATGAACGGTCTTGGGGCTGTTTGAATTTATTCTGGATGAATGACAGCTCCAATTGAAAAACGAATTACACCATGAGATTACGCGTATCGAATACTTCAACATATATTTTTTCTGGAATTTTCTGAAATTTTTGAGTTTTGGCTTTTAATTTTGAACTGTAGATAGATCTAGGGTTTTCAACCATTGGAGAGGAGAAAGGAATGAAGAAAATGTACGTATATTCAATTGACAGAAGAAGGAGGCTAGGGTTTATGATCGCATATATATAGACAAATAGAGGAAGGCTAGGTGGGTACGGATAACGAACGTGCTAAACGGTAGTTGGCCCAAAAAGCCCGTTCTGACCCCGGAACGAAATTTATCAAACCCATATATCCAGATAGGTATTTTAAAATATTCTGAACGCGATGGAAAAAGTTTCATGTCCAAATTTGGTCGTATGAAGAAGTTATGCTGAAAACAAAATTTCCAAATTGATTTCAAATTGATTTTAATTAAATCGATTTCAAGGCGTTTCGCGTCCGTACGATCAAACGACAGGTCCGATTGATACGAAACTTGAAACCCTATAATAATTCACCGATACGGATCCGATGAAACTGGTTTCGTTGAAATCCGAGTCCGTGCCCAAAATGGCTATTTTTAATATTTATTAAATAAATTAAAATAAATTATAAATCCAGTTTTTATGTTTCAACTTCTAATATTGGCCAAATTTTGTGACTTATATAATTCAGACAATCCCAAATGGTTTACCAAGCTTGGATGTGAATTAAAATTTATAAGTATATAAATTTTGCAGTGTTAATTTCTGCGTTTTCTTATTATTTGGAAATTATAGATTTTATTCTAAAACCCAATTATTAATTCTTATATTCTTGTACTCTCAACTTAAATCTAATTATATAAATAACTTGATTTCCGTTTCAACTCATATGATTTGCAATTCCTTTTCCATAAATTATATTCCACATTATTAATAACCCTTATTTTTCTTAACTATTTATTAATTCCAAACCAATTGAATTCACCACTATAAATTTGGTTAATTTATTATATCCCCTTCCTTTCTATTATTCAAAGTTATAGCTGTAAATATGATGAACTAACATTTGTTAAGATTCACATCACTGTTCTTTAAGACAAATGCTTACCAATCTCGCTTTAAATCCAATAACGTACTAATTTACGTTTAATTCCATTTTATATGTAGTAAATACCATTTGTTGACCTTAATATTCAAATTATAAATAAAATCTTGTTTTCTAAAGTTACATCAACAATGGTCAAACAAAAATTTGAATTAGCTTTAACTTTGTTCTATGGTATTAACTATTGCAATAAATCCAAATTAATAAATGAGGCTTGACTCCTATATTAATTTCTTTGGTTTCAATTAGCATTTTATGGTGAATATGAATTTCAATGTATAATTGAAACCTTTATATTCATTTTATTTCATTATTTCATAAGAAAAATTAACGTTTGGGTCAATACTAACTACAAATAACTCCCATTCCTTCCAAATAATACTTACATAAACTATTTAATATTAAATCCATTAAATTGCAATAGATTCAATTGATTGCAATTTATTTCCAAATAAATTTTGATTTTTATTTGGTTATACACAAAATTCCGTTATCACTTACCTAACAAGTTATTATTACTTAAGATCTCATTTCATCCACATTTTCACATTTTCATTCAATATTTACATATTCTAGCTAAATTTCAACTAACGTACAAATTAACTATTTCAATTTCCTTTAATTACGATTTTCCTACCATAGTAATTTAAATTCCATTAATCACATACATAATGTTGATTCCATCTATTTATCTTATTTTACATTGGTGTTTCTATTCACACTTAGCTTTGTAAGAATATTTGAATGCGGAGTTTTGTCTATTAACGTATTAGTATATATTTTTCCATTCTTACCATTATAAATTCATTAACGTATTTACACAACTCTATCTTTCAAATATAAAATAACCAAACTGATTACAAACACTGTTTCTATCAATTTTCATAAATTTGTTCAAACTATACTTTTGTTTACATAAAATAAATTTTATGTTTCTATCAGTTTCCTTTTCTTTTCACTACAGACATAAATTATTGCGTTCTACACTAATTTCACCTTTGTAATAATGAATACCATTCAAAGAAATATTTATACTAACATTCACAAATTCAACATTTATTTGTTTCTTAAAAATTTAACTTTAAAGCAAGTTGTGACAAATTACATTATCCACATCTATTATCATAAAATTTTATAGTCACACTAAATTGCAATTACTATACCAAAACTTTACATTTATTCATAATCAAATTAGAAATTATATTAATTTAATTTATTAAATATCATAAATTTAACGGGTCGTTACATATCGTTTGATCGTGGCAGCTCGAAACGCATCGAATTATTTTTAATATTAATTTGGCGAGTTAAAATAGCCATTTTTCAAAAAGTATCGGATTTCAACGAAACCAGTTTCATCGGATCCGTAATGTGATATTATTCTATGGTTTCAAATTTCGTGTCAATCGGATTTACCGTTTGTTCGGTGCAAGCTAAAACGCCTAGAAAATCATTTAAATCTGTTTAATTCAAATTGAACATTTATTGCCATATCTCGCACAGATGACCGAATTAGCTTCCAAAACCTATTCCATTGTGTCCGGAACGCGGGGTAAACCCCAGAAACGCTGGTCACCGCGCGTAAATCGGAGTTTGAAAATTCCGGAATGAATAGTGTCGTTCGATTTCCTATTAAATAGCCCACCTTCACAAATAAAATAAAAAAAACATATAACCCTAATTCTCTACAGCTGCCACCCCCTCATCAATGGCCGAAAATATCTTCTCTTCCCCCTCTCTTTTCTCCAAATCCATTAACAATTAGCCAAAGTTTTCAACTAGAGAATTGTAGAGGGGAACGAGCTCGACGTATTCAACGGATATGATCGCAAATGGAGTTGTATGTTGTGAGATACGGGGCCGAGTTCATGTGCGTTTTGGGCATGAATTCCCAAGCATAGTGAGGGCCGAGCTTCATGCTCCTTGGGCTGAGTGAAGAGCGAGAGATGAGCTTCGAGATGCAAGCTCCTGATCGTGTTCATGTGCGTTGCGGTGATGGCAAAAGGGAACCCTAATTTGCATTGATGGGTTTGTGTGTGTGTGGCTTCTACCTGTAGAAGTTGCGTATGAGGAAGAAGCGTATGGGCGGTCATGATGCAGGGGATGGAGATCCAACGGCCTGTAGTTGAGTGAAGGTTTAAAATTATAAAATTAGTTGTAATTTATATATATAAAAATCGTGTAAAACTTGTAAAAATCATAACTTTTTCATACGAGGTCGAAAACGCGCGAAACCAGTTGCGTTAGAATCATATCAACGAGCACTACGCTATGGAAATGGATTGGAGTCATTTGGAGTTAGTGAGAATTTCGGGTAAAATTAAACGTCCGTTCAATTTTATTCGAAATAAATCGCTAAAACGAAATTGAAATCAAGGTGAGAACTTCTCACTCAATCGAATCAGTTTCGATTTTATTTTAAGTAGTTAGATTTAAAATTCTTGAATGCATGTTTGAATGATGATTGTTATCTATTGATTGTTAAAATAGACATTATGTGCCGTTAGTAAGCGGATGTTATTTATTAAAAACATATACCGCGAATATTTCATAAACAGTGAAATTGGTATTATATATAATAACAATATATATATATATATATTGGCATATGTATATATTGCAGTTATTGATTTCCCGCATTTGTATAGCGTATGAGACCCTATTGCGTCGTCTATTAAGCGGATAATATTTTAAATCCCATATACCGCGATAATTCCGTACTGGAGTGGAATTGGTATTGTGCTAACATCTTTGGATGCAGGAAAACAGGTTGGAGGGATCCAACTGGATTCCTCAACCGTATTTATTTGATTTCAGATATTTTGATATTTGATGGATTATCATATCGATATATGATGTCGTTGTTGTCGTGATTGACTATTTGGTATGTAGCATCATTGGACCAAATTTGGAACTTTAAAAATGATTTTTAAAGTGATTTTTGAAAGTATACGTTTATAAAATATTTTTGGAATCGATTCCTTTTAAATAAATAAACGTTATAAATTTTAATGTTATAAAAATTATGATTTTTGAGAAATATAATTAAAAGTTGAAGTTGATTTTTGAAAATATTGGGTTAATGATTTTATAAAATAGTTTAAATTGGGATTTCTGAATATATTATAAAAAGTTGAAAATATAGGATTTATAAAATTTGATTATTTTATAAATCAAAAAATGGTGAAATTATAAAGGAGTTTAAAGACATTTTAAAATATTAATATGAATTGATTTATATAAGAGATTTATAAATGGATATTTATAAATTGAAATATTGAAATTATAAAACGAGTTTTTATAAGTGTTGAATGAAGTGAAAATGAATTGCATAAGTGAATGGAAGTTATAAAATTATAAATGGTGAAGTTATAAATAAAATTTATAAATGGTAATATTTATAAATTTTGTGAAGTTATCAAAGAATATATTTGGGGAAATAAATGAATCTTATAAGTTATAGGATTTATAATTTGGGAAGTTTAAAGGAACGATCTTGTAAACAAATAAATTTGAAAGTGTTTAACTTATAATATGAACCTTTGGGTTATAATTGAGTTATAAAGTGAATACGTTAATAAAGGAATTTATAAAAGGAAGTTGTTATAAAATAAATAGAAATGGAATTTATAAACGTTGTTTTATAAGTTCGCAAACGACTTATTTTGATAAGTAAATTGTTGAAACTTATTTATGGAGTTATATTCACGTTTTATACAGTGAATAATCCTTTGCAATAAAATGAATAGAAGTGATGAAATTGGTTAACAAGCATGTTCACGTTTTTGAATAGTGAATAATATGTTAAAGAAAATGTTTTGGATATGATATTTTAAATAGAATTAAAACGATCTAACGATGTTTTCAAAATGTGTTGAGATTCGAAACCATAGATTTCAACATTCATTGTTGAAATAGACGTTTTCGAGAAATAGAAGGAAATGGTGGACTATAACACTGTTGTTATAGTAAATGATTTCCGAAAGGAAATGTTTTGTATAGTATTGGGATTTATCTATCTATTTTAATTTCGAATCCCTATACTAGTGATTTTGGGTTGTCGTAACGATGTTTTACACAACATTCGTTTTGGCCCAAATAAATATGTTTAAGAGAATGATTTCCTTAAATAATGAAATATATACTTAATCTCGATTTAAGTATATTTAATATTTTCCAAGTGTTGAAAATAAATGGATGTGTGAATTACTTATGAATAAATAAGTATGGAAATGTTTTTCCAATGTGAAATGAAACGTTTTGAGAATTTATCTTTTTGAAGATAAATTGAAATGAATAATTAATATCGTATATGCATGGATATTTTGAAATATAAATTCACTAGGGAATTTATAAAAGAAAGGGAAATTTGTTTAAAAATAAATATTGATTTATTTTTGAGGTATTGAAATTATATATCTTGTAAAGATATGAATTTTGAAAAATAAATAATTTGGAAAATTATTTGGAATCTGGTGATGTTGTGCATATCCATTGATAGTTCAATAACCGACTATCAATATTTACCTTTGAAAGATATTTGTTGTGATTTGCTGAATTTGAATGCTACACTTATTTTTAAATTATTGCGCTCGTTATTCAGATTACCCATTCCGAATAGTGATACGACGTAATGGATAGCATTGGTGACCGGTGTTGAAGAACGGATATTTTTGAAAGCGAAAGGACAACTCGTCGATTGTCTTTGCATCGAGTAGCTACGGTATAGAGACTCCATATGTGATGGGAAGTCCGGACGTGATTAGAGATTATCCGGATTGCAAGGACTTCTTTGTAAGTGCCTTCGGTTCTGTTCGAGCCCGAAACAGACTTGTATGGATAGTATGTCTGACATTACAAATTGAGATATAAAGCAGATTTCTTTCAAATATATTTCTGTTGGTGGCGGAGAATTTATTCTTTTAGCTTAACACCCTTCTCTGAGACGTACGAGCTCAGAGGTTATGTAGTTGATGGTTATCAGCGATATATTCCCAATTTGTTAATGTGACATGCTGAGTGTTGCTGTGAAATGATCATTGTGTTGATCATTTGTGATAGGATCATTTATTTGATCGTTTATCTTGGTGATCATTTCTATGATCATTTGTTGACCCAAAGCATGGCTTTTGTATAAAGTATGTTTTTGTGGACGAGACTTCGTCGAGCCTCACACCCCGGAATGGTCAAAACAGGAAAGATGCGGCAAGGTTATGAGGGGTAGCTCCCTTTAGGGTATGTGCATTTCCTTCTGGAAAAGGGTGGTATCATGGTATGGAGCCCAGATACTTACTCATGTTGAAACACTTATTATTATGGTGTGATGTTGATGACTAGTGCTCGGTTAAAGGTCCCAAAGGACCGGGGGATGGCGTACTCGTGTCAGTTGTTACCCAGTTAGGGGTAACCCGGCCTTGTGTTGGTAGAGATCCGGTTTGGTTCTCGGGGACGTCCTTCCAGAGGCGTTCTCATGTGGCAATGGGAAGTTCCTTGGTCTGACCATTCGTTGGAAATCCAAAGAAACAATACGATCTTGTACGATATTAGTTGTAGAACTTATCATTCACTTATGGTGGCGCCCCACTGTTTGGGTGGTAGCTATAGTAGGCATACGATAATGGTCGTATGTGGGCTAAGATTTATATTCTACTTTCAAAATTGTTTTATACACTATGCACTAGTAATAATATCAAATGTTCTTTTTAATACGTATCAAGCATCTTTGACTATCATAAGGAGAAATCTCCTCCGATTCTGCGTTTGCATGTGTGTGTGTGTGCGGGAGGCCTTATGGTAGTCTCATTTTTAAAAGCATTGCGAATTGACTTTAAAAATATTCCTCTATTTTGATTTCAAAGATAAATAAACTGTTTTGAGTTCTCACACCAGTCTTGCTTATGCTAGGTGATATGTGATGGGGGGTTCTCGCTTCGCGGTTTGGTGGCGAACGGGAGACTCTTACCCCCACACGTCCTCTTTACGGGGTTGGTTAGGCGAAGCCGTGACATTCGAAATGGTGGCCGTAAAAGAAAGTTTGGGATATCGGTGTAAGCCACGGTAGGGCTGGGGTGGTTGAAAAGCCTACCGGTTGTGACCGCTGCCGGTGAGTCGTTACATCTGCTATCAGAGCATATGGTTAAGCGACAACCATGGCTCTGTTGGGTATTACTCATTAGAGATAGAGTCAGTAGTACTCTAGAATGAGTTTGAGTGTAATAATAGCTATGAGAGCGTATTTGCTAGTGAATATAAGTTGTTTTGTATTGTGTTGACTTATCGGTTGATTGTTTATAGATTCCGGTCGATGTAGTCTAGCTAACTATCGTAGATAGGGGTTTCTAAACTCTTAAACAAGATAAACCGACACGATATTGTTTTTAAAATTGGGTAAATGAAATAATTTTACCTTGATTATATTTTTATATGTAAAGGAATAATTTTTCAGAATTATTAAAGTATATATAAGTTGATTCTTAGGTTGTTTGAATAATCTAAATTGAAGAATAATTGCATAAGCAAAAGAATTATAAGAGTTGAATTATAATTAATGTGATTTACAATTGTGAAATAAACTATATATATAAGAAGTGAAACTATATGAATATATTTATGAATATGAGTTGTAAATAAAAATGAATTTAAAGTTAAATGGAAATTTACTTTAGAATTTGAAAGCTGAATTGATTTATAAGTTGAATTTAAGTTATGTAAAACCAAGTGATGTTTATTAAATGGAATATAACTTAAGTGATGTTGAATGAAGTTGATATTGGTATCGAAGTAAATTAATAAAGTTAAGTGATAGATATGAACTTGAGTTATGTAATGAAATTCAACTTCAGAAATCAAATTGAATGAAAATCAATTTAAATTAAACCAATTGAAAGTGATGGTGTTAAACCAAATAGAATGAATATAAGCAAAGGAAATTGGTTGTAATTAATATACATTGGTTGTTATATGGTTGTTAGTTGATTGTATATAATTCATTAAGTATTAATGAAATTGAGTTAATGAAATTGAAAGTTAAAGTAATTGAAATCCAATTGGAAGTTAAGTGAATCTTAAATAGAATTGAATTTGATTTGGAAGTGAACCAACTTGAATATGAATTAGTGAATATAAACTAATTGAAAATGAATGTTAGTAAAAACATCCACTGTTAATAAATCAAATGTGATTTAAATTGAAAACCATTTCATTGAATATTAATGAGAATATGAATGAATATTTATTGGTTATGAATTTGTTGGATGATAGTTGGTTGATGGTTGAATACATATTGCTTTTACTGCATTTGCTATGTTGGCATATATAGTTATTATGTTGCTATATGTTGTATATCGATACTATATTCATATATACATGTTCTCATATTGTTTGTTGAGTGTTTAGTAGGTGCGGATCGCGTTTGCTTCGCATTTGGAGCTCGTTTTCGTGCTATATTAGCTGTATATGCTTGCTAATAAAATATAAGGTACATATCTCGGATTAAATATCGTACTTTTACACTTTTTTCCCTGCGGGATGCCTCATTACTTGATGAGATGTATATTTGTGATATATATACTGTCATTTTTTTTCGGATCGAGCCGCGCAAAGGAGACTATGGCGAATTTTTCCGAAAATTTAAGGCGTTGGAATAAATTTGAGAAAATTGGAATTTTTTTGAAAACTTAAACTTTGATTTGGAATTGAAAGTTAAACAATAGTAGTTGTTTTTGAAAAGATAACTAAGTATGATTTGAAAACTTAGTAAAGTTATTATAAGAAGTTTAACTATGGATTTTGGGAAAATTAATAGATTCTATAACTTTTCTTACTGGTAATTTCGAGGACGAAATTCTTTTAAGGAGGGAAGTATATAACGACCCAGGATTTTTATTAATTAAAAATTGAATATTTAATTTATTTAAATATTAATAAGTGAAATTATAAGTCGAATAAATTTTATTTCGAATAATTGGATTTAATTGAGTAATTAAATCGATAATTTAATTTGTGGAAATACAGAAATAATTGAAAATCGGGTTAAATATGATTGAAAATGATTTGTAAAATTTTATTTTATCATATTGAAGTTAGAACGATATTTTAGAACTTTTAAAATCGAATTAAAAGTTAATTTGTGAAAATTGAATATTTTAATATTTAATCGACTAGTGAAATTAGCCAATTTTTAAACAGTCTCAGAATTGGACGAAACTAGTTTCATTGGATCCATAATAGTTAGTTATTATCAGATTTCAATTTTCGTAGCAATCGGAGTTATCGTTTGATCGTGGCACCTCGAAACGCATCGAATTATTTTTAATATTAATTTGGCGAGTTAAAATAGCCATTTTTCAAAAAGTCTCGGATTTTGACGAAACCAGTTTCATCGGATCCGTAATGTGATATTATTGTATGGTTTCAAATTTCGTATCAATCGGATTTACCGTTTGTCCGGTGCAAGCTAAAACGCCTAGAGAATCGTTTAAATCGGTTTAATTCAAATTGAACGTTTATTGCCATATCTCGCACAAATGACCGAATTAGTTTCCGAAACCTGTTCCATTGTGTCCGGAACGTGGGGTTAACCCCAGAAACGCTGGCCACCGCACGTAAATCGGAGTTTGGAAATTCCGGAATGAATAGTGTCGTTCGATTTCCTATTAAATAGCCCACCTTCACAAATAAAAAAAGAATATATATAACCCTAATTCTCTACAGCCGCCACCCCCTCATCAATGGCTGAACATATCTTCTCTTCCCCCTCTCTTTTCTCCAAATCCATTAACAATTAGCCAAAGTTTTCAACTAGAGAATTGTAGAGGGGAACGAGCTCGACGTATTCAACGGATATGATCGCAAATGGAGTTGTATGTTTTGTGATACGGGGCCGCGTTCGTGTGCGTTTTGGGCACGAATTCCCAGCATAGTGAGGGCCGAGCTTCATGCTCCTTGGGCCGAGTGAAGAGCGAGAGATGAGCTTCGAGATGCAAGCTCCTGATCGTGTTCATGTGCGTTGCGGTGATGGCAAAAGGGAACCCTAATTTGCATTGATGGGTTTGTGTGTGTGCGGCTTCTACCTGTAGAAATTGCGTATGAGGAAGAAGCGTATGGGCGGTCATGATGCAGGGGATGGAGATCCAACGGCTGTAGTTGAGTGAAGGTTTAAAATTATAAAATTAGTTGTAATTTATATATATAAAAATCGTGTAAAACTTGTAAAAATCATAACTTTTTCATACGAGGTCGAAAACGCGCGAAATCAGTTGCGTTGGAATCGTATCGACGAGCACTACGCTATGGAATTAGATTGGAGTCGTTTGGAGTTAGTGAGAATTTCGGGTAAAATTAAACGTCCGTTTAATTTTATTCGAAATAAATCGCTAAAACGAAATTGAAATCAAGGTGAGAACTTATCACTCAATCGAATCAGTTTCGATTTTATTTTAAATAGTTAGATTTAAAATTCTTGAATGCATGTTTGAATGATGATTGTTATATATTGATTGTTAAAATAGACATTATGCGCCGTTAGTAAGCGGATGTTATTTATTAAAAACATATACCGCGAATATTTCATAAACAGTGAAATTGGTATTATATATAATAACAATATATATATATTGGCATATGTATATATTGCAGTTATTGATTTCCCGCATTTGTATAGCGGATGAGACCCTATTGCGCCGTCTATTAAGCGGATAATATTTTAAATCCCATATACCGCGATAATTCCGTACTGGAGCGGAATTGGCATTGTGCTAACATCTTTGGATGCAGGAAAACAGGTTGGAGGGATCCAACTGGATTCCTCAACAGTATTTATTTGATTTCAGATATTTTGATATTTGATGGATTATCATATCGATATATGATGTCGTTGTTGTCATGATTGACTATTTGGTATGTAGCATCATTGGACCAAATTTGGAACTTTAAAAATGATTTTTAAAGTGATTTTTGAAAGTATACGTTTATAAAATATTTTTGGAATCGATTCCTTTTAAATAAATAAACGTTATAAATTTTAATGTTATAAAATTTATGATTTTTGAGAAATATAGTTAAAAGTTGATTTTTGAAAATATTGGGTTAATGATTTTATAAAATAGTTTAAATTGGGATTTCTGAATATATTATAAAAAGTTGAAAATATAGGATTTATAAAATTTGATTATTTTATAAATCAAAAAATGGTGAAATTATAAAGGATTTTAAAGACGTTTTAAAATATTAATATGAATTGATTCATATAAGAGATTTATAAATGGATATTTATAAATTGAAATATTGAAATTATAAAACGAGTTTTATAAGTGTTGAATGAAGTGAAAATGAATTGCATAAGTGAATGGAAGTTATAAAATTATAAATGGTGAACTTATAAATAAAATTTATAAATGGTAATATTTATAAATTTTGTGAAGTTATTAAAGAATATATTTGGGGAAATAAATGAATCTTATAAGTTATAGGATTTATAATTTGGGAAGTTTAAAGGAACGATCTTGTAAACAAATAAATTTGTAAGTGTTTAACTTATAATATGAACCATTGGGTTATAATTGAGTTATAAAGTGAATAGGTTAATAAAGGAAATTAGAAAAGGAAGTTGTTATAAAATAAATAGAAATGGAATTTATAAACGTTGTTTTATAAGTTCGCAAACGACTTATTTTGATAAGTAAATTGTTGAAACTTATTTATGGAGTTATATTCACGTTTTATACAGTGAATAATCCTTTGAAATAAAATGAATAGAAGTGATGAAATTGGTTAACAAGCATATTCACGTTTTTGAATAGTGAATAATATGTTAAAGAAAATGTTTTGGATACGATATTTTAAATAGAATTAAAACGATCTAACGATGTTTTCAAAATGTGTTGAGATTCGAAACCATAGATTTCAACATTCATTGTTGAAATAGACGTTTTCGAGAAATAGAAGGAAATGGTGGACTATAACACTGTTGTTATAGTAAATGATTTCCGAAAGGAAATGTTTTGTATAGTATTGGGATTTATCTATCTATTTTAATTTCGAATCCCTATACTAGTGATTTTGGGTTGTCATAACGATGTTTTACACAACATTCGTTTTGGCCCAAATAAATATGTTTAAGAGAATGATTTCCTTAAATAATGAAATATATACTTAATCTCGATTTAAGTATATTTAATATTTTCCAAGTGTTGAAAATAAATGGATGTGTGAATTACTTATGAATAAATAAGTATGGAAATGTTTTTCCAATGTGAAATGAAACGTTTTGAGAATTTATCTTTTTGAAGATAAATTGAAATGAATAATTGATATCGTATATGCATGGATATTTTGAAATATAAATTCACTAGGGAATTTATAAAAGAAAGGGAAATTTGTTTAAAAATAAATATTGATTTATTTTTGAGGTATTGAAATTATATATCTTGTAAAGATATGAATTTTGGAAAATAAATAATTTGGAAAATTATTTGGAATCTGGTGATGTTGTGCATATCCATTGATAGTTCAATAACCGACTATCAATATTTACCTTTGAAAGGTATTTGTTGTGATTTGTTGAATTTGAATGCTACACTTATTTTTAAATTATTGCGCTCGTTATTTGGATTACCCATTCCGAATAGTGATACGACGTAATGGATAGCATTGGTGACCGGTGTTGAAGACCGGATATTTTTGAAAGCGAAAGGAGAACTCGTCGATTGTCTTTGCACCGAGTAGCTACGGTATAGAGACTCCATATGTGATGGGAAGTCCGGACGTGATTAGAGATTATCCGGATTGCAAGGACTTCTTTGTAAGTGCCTTCGGTTCTGTTCGAGCCCGAAACAGACTTGTATGGATAGTATGTCTGACATTACAAATTGAGATATAAAGCAGATTTCTTTCAAATATATTTCTGTTGGTGGCGGAGAATTTATTCTTTTAGCTTAACACCCTTCTCTGAGACGTACGAGCTCAGAGGTTATGTAGTTGATGGTTATCAGCGATATATTCCCAATTTGGTAATGTGACATGCTGAGTGTTGCTGTGAAATGATCATTGTGTTGATCATTTGTGATAGGATCATTTATTTGATCGTTTATCTTGGTGATCATTTCTATGATCATTTGTTGACCCAAAGCATGGCTTTTGTATAAAGTATGTTTTTGTGGACGAGACTTCGTCGAGCCTCATACCCCGGAATGGTCAAAACAGGAAAGATGCGGCAAGGTTATGAGGGGTAGCTCCCTTTAGGGTATGTGCATTTCCTTCTGGAAAAGGGTGGTATCATGGTATGGAGCCCAGATACTTACTCATGTTGAAACACTTATTATTATGGTGTGATGTTGATGACGAGTGCTCGGTTAAAGGTCCCAAAGGACCGGGGGATGGCATACTCGTGTCAGTTGTTACCCAGTTAGGGGTAACCCGGCCTTGTATTGGTAGAGATCCGGTTTGGTTCTCGGGGACGTCCTTCCAGAGGCATTCTCATGTGGCAATGGGAAGTTCCTTGGCCTGACCATTCGTTGGAAATCCAAAGAAACAATACGATCTTGTACGGTATTAGTTGTAGAACCTATCATTCACTTATGGTGGCGCCCCACTGTTTGGGTGGTAGCTATAGTAGGCATACGATAATGGTCGTATGTTGGCTAAGATTTATATTCTACTTTCGAAATTGTTTTATACACTATGCACTAGTAATAATATCAAATGTTCTTTTTAATACGTATCAAGCATCTTTGACTATCATAAGGAGAAATCTCCTCCGATTCTGCGTTTGCATGTGTGTGTGTGCGGGAGGCCTTATGGTAGTCTCATTTTTAAAAGCATTGCGAATTGACTTTAAAAATATTCCTCTATTTTGATTTCAAAGATAAATAAACTGTTTTGAGTTCTCACACCAGTCACATGACTTACTCGGAGTTTATTGTTTTTCTTCCTAAACTCTGGGTGCCCACCAATTTCCACACGGGCAGTCAAGAGTTAGGTTTATCAGGATATTCTGGTGTTGCTGGAGGCAAACTGGATGGCATGGCGTATTACTAGTATATAGTATTTCTTTTCCGCTGTTTGATGTTGTTTGTTGTTGTACACTCTGATGATGATGTAATGTAATGTAATGAGTAAAATGTAATGACTGATATAGTTCTTTGTTTAAAGATTATTCATTTATTTATTGTATGTTGTTCCGCTGCGAATTGTGAGATTCTGATATTGTTGTGCTGTTTGCTATTTCGTTCTATTTTCTTTTCTCTCTATTTTCTTTCTTTTTCCCTCTCCTTCTGTCTTTTTCTTTTTCTTAAACATTGATAATTCGTATTTCTGTTCATCTTGAGTTAATCTATGGAGATTAGTGTATATTCAAGGAGTACGGATTTGCGGGTCATTACATTCTAAATAATATTAATATTATATTTCAAAATCTTTCGAAAGAAATTTTCAAAATCCGGAACTTAAGTTCTCAAATTCTGATTCATATCCATTTTATTTGTAAATCTTATTTTTCCATCAGTATTTATAAAATTTCACTGCCTAGCAAACAAATATATAACAACCAACTATACCATTTATAAAGTTTATTATTTTATATACAAAATATATAATAGGAAGAACTATTTCATTTACCTGTACTTCAAAACAAATATTGTGTTGGTCTGCCCTATAAAGTGCTTAGAAACCCTATCGATGTCATAGCATCCTATGCACCGACCAAGATTTATAAATAGTAAATGGAGCAAATTAACACAATATAAAAACCTTATATAACACTAACAAATACGTTCTCTCATATGTGCACTAAGCGACTCATTCTAGGGTATTACTACCCTATTTAATATGGGTCAGACCCCACAAAGCAAAGGTTGTCACTAAACCAAAGCTCTGATACCAACTATGATGACCTACCATTTGGATGGTTAAATCGATGATAAACCACACATGTTAGACTTAAAACATTCAAAAGGGTAGATTGTTATGGGGTAAATAAGAAAACAGAGAAAGAAAAAAAAACAAATACAGAATCTCACAGCGGAATGACAAAATATAATAATCAAATAAACAGTACATGAAGCTGTTTTACAAATAACATTTGATTATAGTTATACAATACAGAATCAAATTTACAGATAACCAGAGTAACTAAATAAATGCAGTGGAACAACATGATGCTGTGGAATGAATCTAATAAATAGTAGTAGTACAAAATCTTCGTCTTCGTCCTCCAGAGATATGGTCTTCAACCTTGAAATGCTCAGGTTGACCCGAGCGAATTGAAAAGAAACAGCATTCGAGTCAGAACTAAAAGATCTTATGTAAGTTAAATCAATGGTAAATAAATATGAGTGAAACGGTGTTAGAGATGTTTACGGGATTTGATATCTACTATCAAATGAATATGCAAGTATATGATTTTTGTTTGATGATAATAAACATATATATATATATAATATTCATTTAAATATATTTGTTAATGTACTATTTTTCACATAATTAAATAAATATTTGCTAAATAAAATAAATAACATAGAAATTAAATTCAAATAGATATTTTATTCAAACAAATATTTATTACTATTTCTGAATAGCACAAATTTAAGCTCTCACTATATATACACATAATTTAAATTACAATACAAATTTGATTACATCACAATTTTCAATTTACATTTGCACCTCACTACATATCAGTCATTCACTCGTATTTAACTTCAACTCTATTCCAGATTGAATCCAGCATCTGAGCGAACTATAAAATAAACACTGACGTAGTAAAATTGAAAAAGAAATATTATCAGCAATGTAAAATAAAATGTGGTTTAAAAAAATTATTTGCCTCGGTTATTTGGGTTGTTCTTCATCATTTATTTTGAATTCATCATACATAAACAGGTTGTGACATGCACAGTGTATCACTGTACATGCCATAAGGCCGTACACACTGATAGACACTTGATTAATTTGCAGAGACAGGTGAGCACAAGGTCAAACCCAATCAAAAGAGGGGTTCAACTCAAGTGAAATGCAAATAAAGTAACGATATTAGCACAAGGTCAAACCCGAGCTATAAGCTGGTCAAAGTCGAGCTATAAGGTGGATTTAACACGGGTTCAATCCAAATGTACACATGAATGCTATGATCAAAGACAACAACATCTACCAAGGTCAGACTGCATAGTAAAGTTCAATGTACAAGCAAGCCTACGATTTCAAGGACAAATGCACATAATCACAAAACTGCAAACTATTTTTTAAACACAAGAATGTACTTGCCAACATTGGAGCGTATAGATGAACCATATCAAAATCAGTAGCATGGAATAAAGGCACACAACACAGTCTCCACCAAAACAACAAATCATTTCAAGCTCCAAACCAGATTCAAGTGAAAACAAAAGGTAAAGTGACATGCACAGGTGAAGATATCAAGTGCCCCGGTATAAAACAACAACTAGACCTGGCAACCAAACATACATGAAGTTTAACAATGACCAACATGAACTGGATCGAAGTGACAAGAAACTCAACCGACAACAAGTGAAACATGGTGCAGCAAATACTACATAATACAAGACTGCATCAAGAAACCAAAACCAGACGACACAATGAACACAAGTGACATGATGCAATACAACTAAATATAAAAGTATATATATGAAAACTAGCTCAAATCATTAACTCGAAGTAACTCAAGATCAGATACAATTCATCGGATGAAGCAAAGTCATGTATAACTGTTCAAAGTTTCGACTGCAACAAAAATGAAGTACACAACATTCATAGATACATGTGTGTATTTGTGTCTATACATATATATATGATGTATGTGTAGTGATAACCAATACAGCGGCTTGAATAAGCACGTGCACTTATATACATATGCAACAGCAGGAATACATCCAGAGAATCACCAAAAAATGCAGGTACACAAGTGAATGACTACATCCAACATGCGTACAATGTCAACCACAAGACTCAGTGCAACTTCAAGCAAACTACATGGACCAGTGAGCAGCGACAGTGATCAAACAAGAAACAAGTCAGATTCAAAACTAGTTCAAATAAAAATTAGAGTAGCAGTTTCGAACAAAGATAATGAATAATGAATTGTCAGTAATCAAGAGAAGCAGTTTATAACAAGTTAAAGTCAAATATTACAGTATCAACGTGTCGAAGGCACAAAGGTAACAAAATTCATATATTACGATGCTAGAAATTTACAGAATCGGAGTCAATAAAATCAAGCTGTGGTAGCCAAGGAATCAAATAAGTCAGAATCGAGCCGTGATAATCAAGCAACGGAAAATATGAATTGAACTAGTCTAAAGAAATCAATGGAATTCAAGCATAATCGAATTGCCGAGATAAAAAATTACTAGACGAATTCAAAAATTTATTCGAACATAAATTTAGGGAATCAATCCCTATTTAACTCAATCATCATCGGCATTTCAAAAGCATCGAGTTCAAGCAAGCCAACCAGTAAAGCAAAAAGCATAAATTACATACCATTAAAATTAAACTCAATCGAGAAGAAGCCACAAGCAACAATCAGCATAGGGATCAAATCAAAGAGTATTTCACCACTGCAATATCAAGCGGCACCTCATTTTCCAAAACCCTAGTTTATAAATTTGGACGAACGAGTATAAAAGAGAAAGCAGCCATTTTTAATGCGAAGGAAAGAAGGCCGAAGGAATAAAAAAGAAAAGGGGGATTTCTTATTTAATTTGCGTCGGCTACCATAGATTATCAATTGGGCTTTATTTTAGAATTAGGGTTTTGATATTTAAATTGTTTTTAAATTTTTATTTATTCTTTTAAATAGTTGTATAGTCTAGTCGTGTGACTAGGGGACGAATTATGATGGTGTAGTTCGAGAATTCGCAACTCAATGGCTGAGTTGTGGCAGGGTTTTGAGCGTAGAGTTAAGTTAGTTGATGGCAGGTGTCACGAGTTTACGTGTAAGCTGCTGACTACTTAATTTCTAGTAGAAACCTTAGGGGCAACACTTAGGCAGGGTTTTGCCAAAGTTGGTAAATTTGTGTTGTTCTATTTCTGTTTTTATTCTGCTATTATCTGTGCTGCTATTATTCTGGTATATCTATGTTGCGATTATTTACTTCTGCATTAAATACTTAAAATTGATAGTATTACCCTGTTCACCCCCCTCTAGGGTGAAATCGATCCTACAAGTGGTATCAGAGTTAGGAACAAAAGCCATTTGATTTTTCAAAAAACCAATCTTTTTTTTAAATTTAAATTTTAAAATGGCTTCTTTTAACAATGCTTTTGCTGATGGTCAGTACATAGTTAGGCCACCAAAGTTCAATGTTGAATATGCTTACTGGAAAAATAGAATGAAAATTTTCCTGAAAACCATTGATGCTTGGAATATAGTTGAGACTGGTTATAGAACACCAACTATAGTGGTAGATAATCGGGAAATAGATAAACCAATGGATCAATGGACAGATCTTCAAAATAGACTACAGGATGCTAATGCTAAGGCCATGAATTCTATTATTTGTTCATTAGATCAAATCGAATTTAATCGTGTCTCACATTATCTAACTGCGCAGGAGATATGGCACACACTTCAAGTGACTCACGAAGGAACATCTCAAGTCAAGGAATCTCGCCTTTCCATGCTTAGTAGCGAATACGAGAATATCACAATGGCCAAGGTAGGAAATTTTAAAGAGATGTACGGACGACTTTCCAATATCGTATACAACTCAAAAGCTCTCGGAAAATCATACACAAAGTTGAAAATAGTCCGAATAATCCTCGAAGTCCTTCCACGAAATTTTGAAGCTAAAGCCACTGCCATTCAAGAATCAAAGGATTTGAAACAAATCAAAGTTGAAGAGCTCATCAGAAATCTCACCACTTATGAGCTAGAAATGAAATTTAAGGAAGAGCATAGAGGAGGTTATACTTGAAAGAAATCAATAGCTATTAAAGGAACAACTAAAAGTGAAGTGATGATGATGGTGGTGGCGGTGAAGCTAAACTGGCACTATTAATAAAGAGATTCAAAAAGTGGAACCACAAATATGGAAATCCGACCAAAAATCATCAACTAAACAGCAGAATCAACAAAGTTATAGACAACTCAGAAAAACAAGAGATCATCTGCCACAAGTGTAATAAAGCAGGCCATATCAAGCCAAATTATTCTCAAAATCGACTCAGCTAAGGAAAGAAACAGAAAATATAACGACCAGGTATTTTCAACCATTCGCATCCGCACATGTCGGACTTGAATTGTTCAAAATACCGCATTGTAAATAAAATTTGGCAAATCTTAGAATATACAGTAAATACATAATCACATAATCACAGAGACAGAAATCAGAATACTCATAGTGGAATTAAAATAACTTGGTGGTTCATGAAGCCACTATCAATAGTCTCAAAATAAGAAATTTTTACATAGTCTTTAAAACCAAATATAGTTTGAATCAATAACAGAAAAATTCATATTTATTTGTCTCCATTACAAAATCTAAGATAAAGAACTGAACAGAAACTTGACAGCAGCTTGAAAAGAGAGATGATCTGCAGAAGTTCTAGCTCTGGGGATGAAGTCCGAATTGAAACTCAGGCTGACCCGAGCGTAAGAAATAAACACAAACACTCGAGTCAGGACATACATACTCATACAGTGTAAGCTAATACAAGTGAACTGTAATAGAGTGCAATTAACTTAAAGGATGCTTGGGACCGCCCATCCTCTAAGGATCCGTTAAACTATTTACTATGTAGTAATACTTCGGTGTTATAATAGTGTCTATATTAAAGTAAACTTACTTTTAAATAGCGTTAAGGAGCGACCCAATATTCCCCTTAACACGTAATAGTCCCAGTAGTCCGTCCAATATCATAGTCGCTCCTGATCGGGATGCCACCAGAGGATACCACACGGGCTACGGAAGAAAACCAAACTCGTATAAGGCTCGCTATGGTAGGTGACCCGGCACAACTAGGCAATGCCAAGGTAGATATACCAATTACACATCCGGACCGGTGATAACGCGTAGCTGCTACTACCGCCCACCTCGAACAACACTCTCAAATCAAAGGTGCGCACCAAACAATCACAAAGTAATGGAATGGCATACGAAGAAGTGCGTTCGATCAAAGGAGCTACCTCATTAATCCGAGAATCGCTCCTGTTTTAGCCACCTTATGCCAACTCACGGGAGTCGGGTCCACGTATTTACCTCAAAGAAAACATCACCACCATCCTACTTCATTTTGGAATCTCCACCGCGTATACGGTTGTCAAAGTGGTTTTCGGTATCGACAGAGAGTATGCCCATATCCAATCCCGGTCTCTTTAACAATCAACGTTATTATTACCCGTGGTTATAAAGAATTCAAAATAGTTTTATGTTTCAATCAAAATACTACATTTAAAACTATTTAAAAGTGAAGTTATAATTCTTACAAAATCCAATATAAATCCCAAAGGTTTAGCCTCAGTCCATTTGTATCGACTACAGCACTTGCGCAGTGCGGTAATATCCTTACAACAGATTTGAGTAAATTAAATTTTAGACTTCATTATAATTTCAACAATAATTAAACCTTAAATTAAACCAATTTAGGTTATATAATCATAATTTCCACCTTTGCATAGTCATTTAAATTACTCCATAATTTATGATTACTTTAAAGTAAAATTTTCAAATATATATCTAAGTTCTCTATACTTTACTTATTAAAATCAAGTGAAAAATTATCTACAAATTTTACTTAATAATTAAGCTCAATTACCACTTCAAAAATAAACTAAATTTCTAATCACTTTCTTAACTTACCTTTATTCCTAAACCACTTTACATTCTAAATTTGGTTATATTTCAACTTCCATTTTTAAGTATTCACTTTATTTAACTATTTAATTCATAGACAACTTTACCCTTTATTTATTTACTTATTCAAATTTTAGCCAAAACATCATAATTTATTTCTTAACTTGAATTCCATTTTATTTTACAAATCAAAATTTACAAGAATAAATTTATACTTTAAATTCTGAACATTTATTTATTTACATTTTTAATTTGTACAATATCACTATACTTATAAGAATCATTTTTAAATCAAATTTTTAAACAAAATATTATAACATTCTAGTTTAAAAATATTTAATATTTCTAGAAATATGTATATATATAACCACGGGTCTGTATAATATTCTCTAACCTAGGTCAAGTGATACGGATAATATATCATTTCAATCCGTAATTTACAAATAAAATCCGGGTTCTATCATTTCAAACCCGCAATTCCAAGTTAAATAATAAATAAATAAATAAATAAATAATAACAAATATCGTTCAGGCCTATCATTTCAGCCTGTAACGATTCTATTCTACAGGGGACTTGCGGTGATAAACAGTAAATAAATAAATGGTATAACAGCATAATATAACGGTATAAAATACAACCGATGATGGGTAAATTTAATAACGGGGTTTTTTAAACATCATAAATTTATCATAGGCAATTAAAATATAAAATAAAATCATTCTACAATTTCACTTGTTAATAATTTACAGATCTATAAATACGTTTGTCGGGTGAGAAATACTCACCTCTATGCTACTGAAGATTAGACCCAAAACTAGGATAACCATACCAAAAACAGCGTATAGAAAGCACGATCAAATAGTGGAAGATGAGACAAACCGATTTCGATTTTGAAACAAGATAAATAAATAAACTGAGTACGCGAATTCAATTACGGACAAAGCAAATTTTAAATAAAACAAAATTGGAACGGGATTAAATAAAGGATAGTTGGGCCAAATTTGCTCGACTACTTCGCCACACAACTCCCCCAACTCCCCACGTACCCTTCCCTGTCCACACTCATGTTATAAAACGCATGCATGCACGGTATGGGAAATCTTCCCTTTTTTCTTTCTTTCTACGTCAAGAGGCTGTAATGAATACAGAGGTGATGCAAGCGTTTTATATCCTCAAATGTTTGTTCATAGTTGCTACATGGCTCGGCCACTGCATGTCAGAGGAGAGGTGGTGCAGCTGAGGTGGGGTGGAGGGCTGTAGGTGGTCGAGCATTCGTGTGAGCCAGTGGAACAAGCGTGAAGCAAAAAGGAGAGCAAAAGATAACAATAGTAAGAAAAAAATCCGCCATTACCTGATAGCCCAAAAGCTCATGCAAATAGAAGGAAGATGAAGGCTGAAGCAAAATGAGATGCAAGAAATATTTGGGACGTGCTAGAGTATTTATAAGGAGAAGTTTTCGTTGCTCATAAATATGAGAGAGGGTGCACAAATTAAAGCAAACTTTTGGCCAAAAATTTTGTACGTGTGAAAACAAATTAAAAAAAATGATAAGAAAATCTTTGATTGATACGTGATGTTTATTTACGTTATTAGGGGGGAAATGCGCTGATTTAGGTGAGAGAATATAGGCAAGAAAGATTTGAGCGAATATTTACAGTGGTATTGATTGCGTGAATTTAGCAAAAGGAAACTGCAAGAAATCCTTGGCAACATTTTGTACACGTTTAAAATTTATTAGGAAGTAAATGCGTTGATTAAAACGCAAGAAATATTTATAAAATGGGAAGGTGGTGAAAATTATTTGCGTACAAGGTTGAGTATTTAAATGAAAACTAGTATTGATTACTTGGAGAAACGGCAGAAAATAATTCACTTTGAAACTGTCAGGAGGAATTTGCGCATGATGTTTGATTTAGGAGATAATTGCGTTTGTTAAAAATTCAAGAAATAAATATGTTTGAACGGCAAGGAACACACATGCGAGTAGCTTATTTATCAGTGGTTGCGTTGATCAAGGGGAAGAAAAACGGTAAGCAATAAATTTTGAACATTAGGGAAATCAAAGATTTCGTACTTATTAAACAAATTGAAGTAAAGGAAAGTGGGATATCTTTAACTGTAATGGAAAGTCACGGTTGAATTTACACCCCCCTCCAAAACGGACGGAAATTTATTTTTCAAATAGTAAAGTCAAGGAAAGAATGAGCGCGTACTTATTTCAATTTTAGTCGTTACTTTTTCATTAAGTAAATATGCAAAAGAAAATAACGTACTTTTATAGCGTCAAATAAATCATCCATATGGATATGAATGTACACTTTAAATGTACAAATTAAAGGTGTAATTAAATATATTATTTATACACTATAACTTTTAAAATTATAATAAAATATGATTTGCTTACATCCTTTTTATTCATTTACCATTCACAAAAAAAAATTTATTACTTAAGTGGATGTATATAAGTAAAATATTAATTACTTAATTTTAAAAGGTATATAATCCATTTTTTTTAAAAGAACAAAAAATGAAATAAAATGTTGTTACGAATATATTCAGCTATTATAAAAGATTAGGAAGTTATGACTAAAAATTTAAAACTTCAATTAATGTTAGACTTCAACCAAAATAGGAATTATAGACATTTGTTTATATTTATAAAATTTGGGTGATTAAAATTAAACTTTTTGTTTCAAAATAAAACCCAAAGTTTAAAATAAAAGAATAAAATAAGTTCTTAAGAAAAACATGAAGTAAATAAAGAATTTCTTAAATTAATTGAAGTTGGAAATTACAAATTGTAAACAAAATACAACTGACACAGAAAAATGTCAATTACACTTTTAAAAACGTTTTAAAATCAAAATATATACAAAAAAAGTTATTTTACCCCTGAAAACATAAATTAGAACATTACATGTCTAAATGAAATATTATTTATACAATTTAAAGTAAACAATTTTGTTAAATACATCAAATTACGCACAATAGTCAAAAAGGCATAACTTTCACATTATAAATCAGATTTCAACGAAACGAAAAGTAGTATTCTTAAAATTTTATTTAATTTCAAAATAAAAGATAAAATTCAAAATTTTTAAACTTTTAAATTTTTAAATTTAAAAGTCAAAGTTTGACCATATTGACAAAATTCATATTTCCGGAAAATATTCTATTAATTCATGTGTGGAATTCTAATCCACACCAAAATGTATATTTAAAAAAAATTATCTAAATTAAATAAATAAAACATTTATTAAAATTTTTGGGTTGATGCATAGATGGTTTGGATGGCAATCAAAGTGAGAGTAAATGCTAAGAAACAGAAAAGGCATAAGTTAAGGAGAAAGAAACGTATGTATGTTTTATTCTTAAATGCAAATGAAAATGAGGAGTTTTGAAATGAGAATTAAATCTTCATGTACATGATTTGCAAATGAGAAATACACAGCTAGGAAAAAGTTTGTATAGCTAAAGCAAGAAATAAAGAGGTCATGTAGAAAAAGTCAAGAAATCAAGCAATGACTTGATGGATTTAATTAATTTCTTTCCTTTGTATTAACATTTTTCTTAATTATATTGAATTTGTTAAATGTGTTCATTTATTATGATTGAATCCTCAAATAAATTCATTCAAATAAGTTTCATTTTTTTATATTACCTTATGAATAAAATATGCATTTCCACTTTAACATTCCTTCCTTATTTTATTACAAAGTTTATTTTTCTTCATATTAAATTACCAAAATTTTATCAATTTAACAATTTTAATTATTAAAAATTTATGGGTCGTTACGGAAAAGAAGAAGTTTTGCAGCCACTTGGGATGAAAGTGATGAAGATGAAAATGATAGCACTGGCAGTGAGAATGAAAAAGTAAATCGGTGTTTTCATGGAAAAATAACTGTCAGTGATGATGACGAGCCAAGCGAGGTATCAAAACTTACTCATTCAGAATTACTAATATATTTTCACGAAGTAAATGGTTGTTTTGAACGACTTAGGGAGAAGTACGCTAAAATTGAATCACAAAGAGATAGTTTGATAGAATTAAATAAACAGCTTGATCAATTAATTAAAAACTATCAAAACAAGTACCTTAAGTATAATAAGTGTCCATCACTTGAAGAAGAAATTAAAAAATTAGAAATTGAAATTAAAATTAAAACGCTTGAAAATGAAATTCTGATTTTAAAAGAAAGTGAAAATACTAAGAGAGAAAAATTTATTAAAAAGTGCACTCAATTGTTGAACGAAAATGAATCTCTCAAAACGCAACTCCAAAAACTATCTACAACTTTAAGAAAAAATTATAAAGGAGAAAGATCGTTAAATAAGCTATTAGGGAAACAAACTGTTAATGCGGATAGACAAGGGTTTGGATATAATCCGCCTGGACTTGTTAGAAGCAAAATTAATCAAGTCAATTTTGAGTGCACAATTTGTAGAAAAATTGGACACAATCAAAACATTTGTTGGTATTGACCCAAAAACGTAAAAACTATACCAATTTGGATTCCAAAAGGCATAAATACAAAATCCCTTAAAGTAAAACAAATATGGGTACCAAAAGGAACAAATATAAATAGTTTTGGGTCTACACAAACATATTTTATAAAACCTTTTGTCACTAACAATCATGGACCTATAAAAACAAATAGGTCACTAAATTCTCTTCGTGTGTAGGCATGCTGGCAGGCTAAGGAACAACAACAGTGGTATCTGAATTCTGGTTGTTCCAAGCACATGATGGGCGACAAATCAAAGTTCCTTAGCCTAGAGAAGTACAAAGGTGGCAGAGTCATAATGGGTTACAATGAAAAACTTAGAATTATCGGTAAAGGTAAAGTAGGTAACGGTACATTTACCTTAAATGACGTATTATATGTTGAAAATTTGCATCACAATTTGATATCAGTTAGCCAGCTATGTGATAAAGGAATGAATGTTATTTTTGACTCTGACTTGTGCAAAATTGTTGACCTATCATCAAAAGAAATATTGTTTTCAGGTAAAAGGAAAGGTAATATATATTCTCTTACTTTTGATGATCTTACTCTTTTAAAATTCCTAATAGCTAAGGATGTAGAAGTAAACCTATGGCACAGACGATTAGGACATGCTAGTATGAATCTATTAAACAAATTAAAATGAAAAGACTTGGTAAGAGGTTAACCATCTCATGATTGTAAAACAGAAAATCTATGTAAAGTATGTACTATGGGAAAACTTAAGAAATAACTTTTTCATGCTAAAAACACCGTAAGCACTTCTAGAATTCTAGAACTACTTCATATGGATCTACTTGGACTTAACGACATTGCTAGTTTAGGTGGTAAGAAATATTGTTTTGTGTTGGTTGATGATTACTCAAGATATACATGCGTGTACTTCTTAGCTAAAAAATCAGAAACCTTAAGAAGTGATCATGGTGGAGAATTTCATTAAGAAGTGATCATGGTGGAGAATTTGAAAATTATGAATTTGAAATTTTTTGTGTTGGAAATGATTTAAAGATGAATTTTCTGCTCCACGCACTCTACAACAAAATGGAGTAGTCGAGAGAAAGAATTGAACATTGCAATAGTTGGCTAGGTCTATGATAAATGAATATGAACTACCTTTGTTCTTTTGGGCAGAGGCAGTAACATAGCTTGTTATGTAATGAATAGAGTTATGATTAGACCGATCCTTAAGAAAACACCCTATGAGCTATGCTTCAAAAATAAATCAAATATTGCATATTTCAAAGTTTTTGGGTGTCCGTGCTATATTCTCAATATAGGGGATCAATTAGGAAAATTTGAAGCAAAAGTTGACGAGAGCATGTTCATGGGATACTCTTCTAGAAGAAAAGCTTATAGAGTCTACAACAAAAGGAGTAAAACAATTGTGGAGTCAATCGATGTGAAATTTGACGAAGGCATTAAATGATCAAAGCAAGGAAACAATCAAAAGCAACGCTGATGTGATATCCTGGAATTTCAAGAAATTTAAAATATGATCATCTCCTTTATTTATTATTTTAAATTGGTAAAATTATTATTTTGAAACAATAATAATAATGTGTTGTGTGTGTGTGTGTATAGATAGATTTTAATGCAATTATTATATACAAACTGAATTTTGGTTTGTTTAAAATATATATCAAATTGATTTTTTTTGAAATTGGATTTGAAATTGAATTTGAATTTGGATATTTAAATTTGAAATTCATAAGATATATATATATATATATATCTTAAATTATACTTTAGTTTTAAAATGTATTTTAAATGGTTTTATGTAGAAAATAAATTGTTTTATATTATTTTATTTTTAAAGAAATTTATTTATATAAATTAAAATATGTATTTATACATTAGGAAATTCATTTTAAAGGCTTTATAAACATTTATAAACTAATTAGTGCATGCAAATTTACATGTATTAAGTTATAAACCTCTTTAATAACATGTGTTAGCAAATTAAATAAGGAAAAGGACAAGTGTTACTTTTAGTTTAATTTTCTTTTGTTTTTAATAAAACCTAATTTAAACTTATATAAACATATACTTTCCTCTTCATTTCCTTTCTCCATCTTCATATCCAAAAACTAAGAAAAGTCGGTAGCAATAACCTGTAAAACAAAATCCAGTAAACACAAAATACAAGAATTCAAGCAATCTTCTCTTCAAATTCAAGTCTAAAAAAAAACCAAATTCAAGTTTTAAAGCAGCTCCAACCAGTAATTTTTTCTCTCAAAGTTAGTCATCTCAACAACATCATGTTCCAGTCTATAGATCATCAACAAATTAAAGCTTTCCAGTTTTCAAAATTCTAATATATCAGTTTATTTTGTCTCTGCACATCATAAATCAGGTGAGTAAACATATATTTAAAAAAAAAGCTTAAGTCAATCTAAAATTGTGCATGTGATTCTTGGGATTTATGCTTTGCATGTGTATATATAAGTATGAATCTCTGAATATATGATTGTATTTGATTTGTGCATAATTGGATGCCTTTTCTTCTCTGTTTCCTAAGTTCCAAGTTTAAAACAAAAACCTAAAAATTCAAAAATCACCTTATCTGATCATTTTGGAATTGAGTTCCAAATATAATATGATTGTTCAAACATAATTAAGTTTTTAAAATTTTAATTATATGAATTAAGTTTGAAATTTACTGGAAATTGGAAAATAACAGTGGAAATTTAGAAATGGGTTGAAATCAAGTGCAATGATTTGTAAATTCAGTATATAACTTGAATCCTCTATTCGAATTAGGATTTATAAAACAAAAATCTCATTTTTTTTTAGTGGAGTATTGATGGTGCAGTTCATAGATGATCAGATTTTGATTTTTGGGTTGTTTCTGGTGATCGACGAACACTTGGTCATCAGGGTCTTTATTAGAGCTTGCTTGGTGATTGGGATGCCGAGAAAAATGGTGGAAGTGGCGATCATGGGATGTGGCATCGGCAGTAGGTCGATTGGGTTTTAAACCCTTGTTTTTGTCAGGGTCGGAAGTATGGTCACCGTGGCATCTCTGGTTAATCGAGCTGCATGGGATTCTGGGAAATGGTGGAATGGAGGATCAGCAAGGTGTGGCCGGAGTTTGGGAAGCTCTGGTGTACGGCGTCACTTGTACAAGACGAATTTGGTCGAAGTTTCATGTTCCAGGTTGCTTAAATTTCCTCGAATTCGATTTGGGGTTCACGGTGATTAATCGATGGTCGGAATCGATTGTAGAGTTCATCGTCGACATGTGGAAGGTATCAGCGAGGGTCACGGTGGCGTGAAGCGTCGGTGCACGTGCACGGCGACGTTGGGATGTCAGTGGTTTGTGATCGTAGTCGACTTGAAGATGCCCTCGGGTATTTGGGAAGGAAGACTCGAGTTAATACTCGAGTGGTTCGTGAGTGTAAAGTTTGTTTTCAAACTTTTAAAATTTAGCAAAGTTTTTGCAAATAATGGGAGACGGTGATTTTCTCGGGGTATGTCTCGGGAGAGACTCGGGGAGAACCCGAAGTAGTTTTTAAAATACAGAATTTTAAAAGTTTTATAAAACAAATTTAAATTTAAATTAAATCTAATATTAAAGTATTATGTAAAATAAATGTTCTTTTAACATTTGATTAAGAGTTTTGTATATTGTTTAACTTAAATTTTATTAAGTTAAATTGTAAGTTATTTTAAAATCTTAAATTAGAAATGAGTTTAAAGTTTAGTTTAAAAAGTGGAATGTTTTAAAATATATTTAAATGTTAATGATAATTATGTTATTATTAAAGATAATGGTTTACCTTAAAAATTAAGGTTTTAATGATTTGAGTTTAATTAAGTTAACAAAGAAATTTAAGTATAATTAATTAATTAATTTTATTAATTAATGATAAAGGATTAATCAAGTAATTAATGAAGAATAATTAATAAATTAAATGATTAATTGCTTAATGCAAGTAATTAAAGGATAAATTTGTTAGGGGTTAATTAATTTGTTTACTAATTGAAGGTTAGATTAATTAATGATCAGAGGTTAATTAATTGGGGGTAATTAACTGATAGGATAATTACTTGATGAAAGTAATTTAAGGGTAATTATTTAATGGAAGTAATTAAGGATTAATTACTTAAAGCAATTAATTAAGGATTGATTGATTAAGAAAACTAATCAAGGGTTAGTTAATTAATGAAGTGTGATTAATTAAGGGATAATTAATCAATGTAAGTAATTATAGAATAATTAATTTTAGTAATTAATTAAGGATAAATATAATAAATCCTTGTTAATTACTTTATAAGAGTAATTAAAGGATTATTTAATGTGACGGGTGAAGGCTAATTAATTTGTGTAATTAATTAAGAATTAATTACTTATTGTAATTAAAGGATAATTAGTCAAAAGTGATTAATTAAGATGGATAATTAAAGAATGACTAATTAATTGGTTTGTAATTAATTAATGTTAGGTAAAGGTAATCTAAGTGATTAAAGTTAGTAAATAATTTAATTGGAGATTAATTAAATTAATTAGGAAATGATAAATTTTGCATATGATTGATTGAATGATAGTAAATACCTTGAATTAGTTGATATCTCTGATATGAAATGTTTTGTGATATGATATGTTTGAGTGGACAATGATAATGTGGTTATCTTTCAATGATGAATTGCTGTGTAAAATGTGACATCCTGTATTTAAAGTTGAATTGTATTTCACTTGAACAACTTGGATTAGAAATGTCATTGGATTCGAAGAGACCGACGTCGGCTATCAGTAGATACCCGAAACCACTTCGATTAGTAAACTGAATTCTTTATAAATTGAATATGTGAAATTAACAGGTTGGAATGGAATGAGTTGAGTAACATGGATATTTAACCTGAAACCTATTGTGTGATAAACGATTAACTATAAGAACTCGTAATAAGCTACTAGTTACCCGGATTTTTAAATAGTTATATGAATTGGAATTTCTTGTTAGACGTATTTACTCATGTTGGTTTCTAGCCCGACCCGGCTGTTATTTTGATGTAATGTTTGGGTGAGACCGAGTATTATAGAATTTCAGGTAAGGACGTTCTGGAGCTCAGGAGGCGAGATGGATAGCAGGAACTTATGGAGTGTATTCCGCTGTGTGATATTGTTATTTATCTAGGACAAGTTAATTTTAACTATCCAGTGTTTGTGTAAATGTTGTAGCTCTGATGTATTAATGTAAATTAACTAATACAGTTTTTCCTTGCATAATTGTTATTTTATTTGATATTATATTTTGATCCGCTGCGAATGTGGGATTTTGTGTTCCGCTTCTGTTACTTCTTCTATCTCTTTTCTTCTTTCCTAACTATCTAGAATTTTTGGGATCGAAAATTCCGGGTCGTTACATTTGGTATCAGAGCAAGGTTAAGTGATAACCTTGGCTCTGGTGGGTGTACTCATTAAGGATAGCATTAGTGATGCCCTAGAATGTGTGAGTGTGTGTATATATATATCTATATATATATTTGAGAGCGTACTTGTTATTTTCTTATACAAAGGTTTTAAAAATGGTTTTTATAAAAGCTTATATTTTATATATAAAGCAATAATTGGTTGTTGGGTATTGAAATTAAATAAGAATTTAAGTGGTATATATATATCCAGATAGGAATTGAATAGAATGAACCATACAAATAAGGAGAATTAAAATTGGTTTCAAACCAAAATAAAATAAATTGGTTATTGTATCAATTATTGGGATGTTTGTTTCTAATAATGATTAAGCAAAATGAAATTGATATTGGAAATTTATGGATTAGAAATGTAAAATGGTTTTTGAAATTAATATTTTGTGAAATATATGATGAAATAAAGTGGAAATTGGATATTTCTATGATTTAAGGTTCACTTTATGAAGAAAAGTAATGAGTAATAAAAATTGAATATTTGATTTGGAATAAACAAAGTTATATATCTTTGTTATATGAGATAAATCTCCCCTTGTTGAATCTATTGCCGGAAGAAAAGGGAGTTTGAAAAAAAATATTTGAAGTATAAAAAGGAATTTGTACAAGTATGAAGTGATTCAAAGATTTTTAAAGTTATACATACATACATACATACATATATATATATATATATATGAAGGATCTTATGAAAATGATTTTGAGGAAAGATTTTTGGAACCTATGGATTTGGAAAGGCTTTTGATTTTTGGGAAAAAATCAATTTTGGAAATTTGGAAAGCCTAGTTGAGAATTATCGATTTTGAGAATAATCGATTATGAGAAAAGGAGATTTATATGGGATTCATACTAAGTGTATGCTTTGGAAGATATTATATGTGTATAGTATACAGTGTTTTGAAAATGGCTTTCGAGAAAAAGGCGCTCCCTTGAAATGAACATCTCAGGAGTACCATAGGTTGGTACCGCCTTGAGCCTCAAAGTGGGGAGGCTCTAAAGTGGATCCTGTGAGGAAGTCCGGACAAACTGAAGTTCTTGAGGATTATTGGGTAGCGAAAGTCGAGGGCGCTGATGCCTACAGAGGCATTTGGGTTATGCTGTGACGACAATGTAACTCGATGTCACTGCGATCTATTGTGAACCATAGCGAAAATCGTGTGGAGGTGAGTATCAACGGTCTACGCTTGATTTTGTCAGGAAGGCAACGCAACGTCGGTAGACTGCAATCTGTGGTCGAGTGGAGTGGAGAAGTTTCATTCTTTTGGCAGTGGAATTCGAGGGCGCGGACGCCTATAGTTATATGGGTTTTTGCTGTGATAGCAACGTAACCCCAGATGTAGCTGCGATCTGTAGCGGGTTCTATGGCGTAATCGAGGGGCGCGGAGTGCCCACATTTATCTATGGATTTTGCCGGGATGGCAACGTAACCATCGGATTAACTGCGACCATGAATTGGGGTGATGATTTCCAGAGCATTCTCACCAAAGATGTTTCCACTATTTTCAAAAAAATTTCTATAATTTCAATAAAATTATTTTCCAAATATTTTCACTGGGTGTGAAAATCGGGTCTGCTAAGTACTTATAGATTTTCAGTCTTACGTCTGATCAACGTATGACCAAATTTCTGTGAGAACGAGGATGGACTTGCTGAAACATCGAGTTATAAAAGTATTTTTATAAAAAAAACTATTTTATAATATTATGTGGATTTTAAAAAAGTGTTTTTATAAAACTATTTTGGTAATATTGCATAAATTTTAAAAGTGTTTAAAGAAATCCTTAAATAAAGGATTTATAGTTGAAATGATCAAAAGATAATTTAACTGATAAATGGTATTTTAATAAAATTCTGGCTTCGTTTCTTTTCGAGGACGAAAAGATTCTAAGGGAGGAGGAATGTGATATCCCAGATTTTCAAGAAATTTAAAATGTGATAATCTTCTTTAATTATTATTTTGAATTGGTAAAGTTGTTATTTTGAAACAAAAATAATAATGTATCGTGTGTGTGTGTGTATATATGTAGACTTCAATGACATTATTATATACAAATTGAATTTGGGTTTGTTCAAAATAGATGTATATCAAATTGATTTTTTTTAAAATTGGATTTGAAATTGAATTTGAATTTGGATATTTAAATTTGAAATTCATAAGATATATATATGTATGTATGTATATCTTAAATTATACTTTGGTTTTAAAATGTATTTTATATGGTTTTATTTAGAACATAAATTGTTTTATATTATTTTATTTTTAAAGAAATTTATTTATATAAATTAAAATATGTATTTATAAATTAGGAAATTAATTTTAAAGGCTTTATTAACATTTAAAAACTAATTAATGCATGCAAATTTACATGTGTTAAGTTATAAACCTCTTTAATAACATGTGTTAGCAAATTAAATAAGGAAAAGGACAAGTGTCACTTTTATTTTATTTTTATTTTATTTTTAATATAACCTAATTTAAACTTATATAAACATATACTTTCCTCTTCATTTCTTTTTTCTATCTTCATATCCAAAAACAAAGAAAAGTCAGTAGCAATAACCTGTAAAACAAAATCCAATAAAAACAAAATACAAGAATTCAAGTAATCTTCTCTTCAAATTGAAGTCTAAAAAAGCAAAATCAAATTCAAGTTTTAAAGCAGCTCCAACCAGTAATTTTTTTTCAAAGTTAGTCATCTCAACAACATCAAGCTCCAGTCTATAGATCATCAACAAATTAAAGCTTTCCAGTTTGCAAAAGCCTAACATATCAGTTTATTTTGTCTCTACGCATCATAAATCAGGTGAGTAAACATATATTTTTAAAAAAAGCTTAAGTAAATCTGAAATTGTGCATGTGATTCTTGGATTAGATTTGTACTTTGTATGTGTATATATAAGTAAAAATCTCTGAATATATGTTTGTATTTGATTTGTGCACGTTTGGATGCATATCCTTCTCTGTTTCCTAAGTTCTGAGTTTAAAACAAAAACCTAAAAATTCAAATCACCTTATCTGATCATTGTTTGGAATTGAGTTCCAAACATAATATGATTGTTTAAACATAATTAAGTTTCTAAAATTTTAATTATACGAACTAAGTTTGAAATTTACTAGAAGTTGGAAAATAATAGTGGAAATTTAGAAATGGGTTGAAATCAAGTGCAATGATTTGTAAATTCAAGTATATAACCTGAATCCTCTGTTCGAATTAGGATTTTTAAAACAAAAATCTCAATTTTTAGTGGAGTATTGATGGTGCAGTTCAAAGATGATCAGATTTTGATTTTTGGGTTGTTTCTGGTGATCAACGAACACTTGGTCATCGGGGTTTTTGTCAGAGCTTGCTTGGTGATTGGGGATGCCGAGAAAAATAGTGGAAGTGGAGATCATGGGACGTGGCATCGACGGTTTGGTTTTAAACCCAATTATTTGTCAAGGTCGGAAGAATGGTCACCATGGTATCTCTGGTCAATCGAGCTGCACGGGATTCTGGGAAATGCTCGCATGGAGGACCAGCGAGGTGTAGCCGGAGTTTGGGAAGCTCTGGTGGACGGCGTCGTTTGTACGAGACGAATTTGGTCGGAGTTTCTTATTCCAGGTTGCTTTAATTTCCTTGAATTCAATTTGGGGTTCATGGTGATTAATCGATGGTCAAAATAGATTCTAGAGTTCATTGTCGACAAGTGGAAGGTATCAGAGAGGTTCACAGCGGCGTGAAGCGTCGGTGCGTGGGCACGGCGACGTTGGGTATGTCAGTGATTTGTGATTGTAGTCGACTCGAAGATGCCCTGGGTATTTGGGAAGGAAGACTCGAGTTAATACTCGAATGGTTCGTGAGTGTAAAGTTTGTTTTCAAAGTTTTAAAATTTAGCAAAGTTTTTGCAAATAATGGGAGACAGTGATTTTCTCGAGGTATGTCTCGGGAGAGACTCGGGTAGAACGCGAAGTAGGTTTCTAAATACAAAATTTTAAAAGTTTTTTAAAACAAGTATAAATTTAAATTAAATCTAATTTTAAAGTATTATGTAAAATAAATATTCTTTTAACATTTGATTAAGAGTTTTGTATATTGTTTAACTTAAATTTTGTTAAGTTAAATTGTAAGTTATTTTAAAATCTTAAATTAGAAATGAATTTAAAGTTTAATTTAAAAAGTGGAATGTTTTACAATATATTTAAATGTTAATGATAATTATGTTATTCTTAAAGATGATAGTTTACCTTAAAAATTAAGGTTTTAATGATTTGAGTTTAATTAAGTTAACAAAGAAATTTTAGTATAATTAATTAATTAATTAATTAATTTAATTAATTAATGATAAAGGAGTAATCAAGTAATTAATGAAGAATAACTAATGAATTAAATGATTAATTACTTAATGCAAGTAATTAAAGGATAAATTGTCAGGGGTTAATTAATTTAATTATTAATTAAAGGTTAGGCTAATTAATGATCAGAGGTTAATTAATTGAGGGTAATTAACCAATAGAATAATTACTTGATGAAAGTAATTTAAGGGTGATTATTTAATGGAAGTAATTAAGGATTAATTACTTAATGTAATTAATTAAGGATTGATTGATTAAGGAAACTAATCAAGGGTTAGTTAGTTAATGAAGTGTGATTAATAAAGAGATAATTAATCAATGTAAGTAATTATAGAATAATTAATTTGAGTAAATTAATTAAGGATAAATATAATAAATCATTGTTAATTACTTTATAAGAGCAATTAAAGGATTATTTAATGTGATGGGTGAAGGCTAATTAGCTTGTGTAATTAATTAAGAATTAATTACTTATTGTAATTAAAGGATAATTAGTCAAAGGTGATTAATTAAGATGGATAATTACAGAATGACTAATTAATTGGTTTATAATTAATTAATGTTAGGTAAAGGTAATCTAAGTGATTAAAATTAGTAATTAATTTAATTGGAGATTAATTAAATTAATTAGGAATTGATCAATTTGCATATGATTGATTGAATGATAATAAATACCTTGAATTAATTGATATCTCTGATGTGAAATGTTTTGTGATATGATATGTTTGAGTGGACAGTGATAATGTCGTTATCTTTTGATGATGAATTGATGTGTAAAAAGTGACATCCTGTATTTAAAGTTGAATTATATTTCACTTGTCATTGGATTCGAAGAGACCAGAGTCGGGTATCAGTAAATATCTGAAACCACTTCGATTAGTAAACTGAATTCTTTATAAACTGAATGTGTGAAATAAAAGGCTGGAATGGAATGAATTGAGTAACATGGACATTTAACCTGAAACCTATTATGTGATAAATGATTAACTATAAGAACTCGTAATAAGGTACGAGTTACCCGGGTTTTTAAATAGTTGTATGAATTGGTATTTCTTGTTAGATGCATCTACTCATGCTGGTTTCCAGCCTGACTGGGGTATTACTTTGATGTAATGCTCGGGTTAGACCGAGTATTACAGAATTTCAGGTAAGGACGTTCTAGAGCTTAGGAGGCGAGCTGGATAGCAGGAACGTAGGGAGTGTATTCCGCTGTGTTGTATTGTTATTTATCCGGGACAAGTTAATTTTAACTATCCAGTGTTGTGTAAATGTTGTAGCTCTGATGTATTAATGTAAATTAACTAATACAGTTTTTCTGTGATGTCCCGGAAATTTGGACAATAATTATTTAATAATTTCATTATTAATTATTTTAAAAATGTGAAATATTGATTTAATAATTTAATTCAAACAGGGATTTTCTTTTGAAAATTAATAATTATTTAGTTTGATAAATGATATTCTTTTCAAATGTTAAAAAATTATTTAAGTAATAAATTTATCTCTCTAAGCTTATTTAAAAATATTTTATTTATAATGTATAAATGTTTATACATTGTGAATAGAAGATTTTGTTTTAATTTATATTAAATAAAGGATATTTTCTAATTTTATATATAATTGTATAATGTGTAAATTGATTAAATTGATTTAAATTAGTACTGTAACTTTTCAAAAAGTTTGTTTTAAAAAGATCTATCTTATAATTTTCATAGGAATGAAAGTAAGCATTTATTTGTTTATAAGAATAAATATAGTTTAGATTTTATTTTATAATAAAAGTTTGTTTTGTTTTATTTTAAAATTTTGTTCTTTTGAAATAAATCATTCTTGTTTAAGTATAACATTTGATTTAAACCTTTTGAAATAAAATTGAATTCAACCCTTCTTTTCTTTTAAAATCTTTTCTTTTGAAATGTAGTTTCATAAAGGATATTATTTTAAAAATAATTAAGTAAACATTAAAATGTAAGTGCATAGTTTTATAAATAAGTTTATATGTATTTAATTAAAGACTTATGTTAATAAACATTTGTAACAAAACATTTATAAATTAAGAAATCTCTTTTAATATGAAATTGTATATGTGTTAAGCATTTAACACATGAAGAAGACACTTGTACTTAATCTATAACATTAGTTAACAAGTGGCATTGTTTTAAAAAAAAATTATTTAAAATATATTGATAAGAAAACATAGCAATGCATTTTGTTTAAAAAAAACCATTCTCTTCAATGAATCTGAAATCAGATTTTAGAAAAGGAAATTGAAAACCAAATTCAATATAAAAATCTGCAAAACAAAATACAATTCTATCAAAATCTGCAGACCAAATCTGCAAACTGTTTTACCAGAAATCAAGTTCCAACATCAATTTGAGATCAACTTCAAAACTCTAGCAATAGAAAATGAAAATTCAACAATCTGCTCAAATTTTCAACTCTGTAATCTTTATGGAGATCAGCTACAAATCTAAAACCAAAGAAGATATGGGTCAGCTGCTAAACTTAAACTCAACTGCAAGCTAGTAATTTAGTATTCAAAATTGGAAGTAAACTCATCAGATTCAACAGCAAGTTCAACAAGAAAATTAAATTCAAAAAGCAAGATTGAAAACTATAGATTCAAATCCAGAGGAAAACTGTTACAGGAAGAACATTGTTCTCTGCCTCTTTAATTAAGGTGAGTAAACATCTATTTTAAAAACAGAGCTTTCTTTTAGAATTAATACTTAAGCAATGTGCTAAAACTCAAGTTTAAACAAAACTGTCATTTGAAAAAAAATCAAACTGCTGTAGATAAAAAAAGAAAAAAAATGCTCTGTCTTCTTTTAAGTAAGTAACCTCTCATATGCAAAAGCTTTAGTTATTTGTTGCATGCTTATTGATATAGTTAATCATGTTGTATGATTGTATTGTGATTCTGTGTGTATATATATTAATGTATATATATGTGTTCCAGGATTTATATATCTGTTCTTGGCTGTGAACTAAGTTTTAATAAGAAACCATATCAACTAGCTTGATCTCAGTTTGGATTTTTGTTGTGTAAATAGAAAATTGTTTGTTTAGTTTGAAAATTAAGTTTATAAAATATAATTAAGTTAAATGTAAGAAACTGTTACCTCTGTAAACAATAAAGATCAGTAAATATTCAACTAAGAAAATCTAAATCATCTTAAATTATCAAAACAGTTTTATAAATTGAATTCATGAATGAAATCATGATCTTTAAAAACAAAATCCCATTTTTTTTTAATAGTAGCTGTGGAATGGGGGTTCTGTGTTGAACAGAGTGGGATTTTCTTTGGGTCTATCTGATCATCTAGTGGATTTTAGTGGCTGTATTTCTTCTAGAAGGTGGAGTGTTGATTGGAGAGTGGGAGGAAATTTGGAAGTAGGGATCAGAGGTGGGAGGCGATGGCATTTGAAGGTTGCAGGTTTTAACCCTAGTTTCTGGAGTTAGGGTCTATTGTAGCTTCTTGAACTTTCTGTTGCACCGAGTGATGAAGGGCTTTGGGATTAGAAAGAGGAGGCGTAGATGAATATTTGGCCGGAGTCGCATCGTTCATGATGGTTGGAGTTGGCTTTGCTGGCCGTTGACAGGGTTGAAGGGATGCAGAGTGAAGTTTTATCCAGGTTTCAGGGCTATCTTGATTTTGATTCAAGTGTCTATGGGAAGTTTGGTGATGGTGATCATGTTCGGGGGTTAGATGGTGACTTGGTGGAGTTAGTCAGGGTGGTTGAAGGTCGTCGAAGTGCCGGTGCATATGCACCGTGCACAAATTTTCTCTGGTAAACATTTTCTGGTTTGTGCAGGTAGAGTGACTCGCATTTCTCTCGGGTAAATAGGGATTTTGACTCGGGTATAAGCCATGAAAACTCGAAGTGAATTTTTAATGTCTCGGGTAGTTGTTGGTTCAGGTTGTAAAAAACTTGAAAATTTGCAGTTTTTATAATTTGGTGAATTCAAATTTTTAAAATGCAAAGTTTAAATGTTAATTCAGATGAACTTTTTAATTTCAAAGTTTCAAATTGAAATTTTATGTTTTAAGAAAAATTTACATTAAATATTGGTTCAGGTTGAAAAACCTGCAATTGTGCAGTTTTATAATTTGATGAATTTAATTTTTATTTTTTTAAAACAAGATTTTGGCAAGAATTTAAATACCAAGTTAGGGTCAAATTTGAATTCAGATGAACTTTTAAATTTAAAGTTTTTAAAATGAAAATATTTAAATTTGAACAAGATTTATATTGAGTGGAAAATCAGGTTTAAATTAAAAAGAAATTTTCAGGTTAATAAAATCCAGTTTAAATTTTTACAGTTTTATAAATTTTTAAAATATTGATCAAATTCAATGTTTAAAGTAAATTTTAAAAATGAATTGATTTCAGATAAATGTTTAAACTTGTAGTTTTTCTTTCTGTAATATTTGAAAAGTTTGAAATGTTTAACTTGAAATTTGAGAAGTTTAAGTAATCAGTTTATTTTAAAATTTTGATTTCTTTAATAAACTTAAGTAAATTTGGCTTTGAAATTTGATTACTTAAGTAATGAATGTTTTCACTTTCATTATAAAGTTATAATTTACTTAAATTTTGAATAATGCTTAAATAGTAAAACATTTTGAAATCTTAAAGTTAAAATGGAATTTGAATTTAATTTAGAGTTGTATTATTTAAAATACATTTTGAATGTTAATGAAATCATTTATAATTAAATAAATTATCTTAAGATAATTAAGATAATAAAGGAATTAAATTAAGGGATTTATTTATTTTAAATAATGATTTAAAATTTCATTTAATTAGAAATGATTAATGATGATTAATTAAAGATAATTTTCTTAAGGAAATATTTTAAGGAAATATTATTAATTAATAATGATAATTATCCAAGGATAATTAAGTAATTAATTAATATGATTAAAATTTTATAATTAATTAGATTAATTAAATTAAGGTAATTAGTTTTAAATTGTTAAGTCTAATTACTTCAAAGTAATTAAAGAATTAATTACTTATTGTAATTAATTTTGATAATGTGATTTGTTAAGTTAATTAATTTAGTTTAATTAATTTAAATAAATCATTTAATGATTTAATAAGAATAATTACTTAAGGTAATTAATGGAGCAGGATTACTTAGAAAAGTAATAAGTGATAATTACTGGAATGTAATTAATTAAGATGATTTTTAATTAAGTAATTTTGATAATTACTTTGAAATTAATCAAGGGATTAATTAATGGAGATAATTAATTGTGAAGATAATTAATTTGTTATTGAGTAATTAAGGATAGTTAGTTACTGGTTTAATATTAATCAAAGGTGATTAATAATTGTATTTTAATTCTAGATTAATTACTAAATGTAATTAATAAAGTTATTAATTTGAATTATAAATCATTAATTAATAAAATTAATGAAGTAATTAAGGATTGTTTAAGTAAGAAATAATTAATTATTAAGTGATTAATTAATTGTAATTAATTAAGGACAAAAGTAATTAATTATAGTTAATTAATGAAGTAATTAAATATTAATTACTTATGATTTAGGTTAATTAATTTTGTAAAATTAATTAAGGACTAATTACTTATTGTAATTAGAGGAGGATTAATCAAAAGTTGTTTAATCAAGTTAAATACTTAGTGAATAATTAATTAATTGGGTTAATTAATTAATGGATGTTAAGCAGGATTTAAATGAGTAATTAATTTAATTTAATTTAAATTAATTAGAGATGGTTGTAATTAATTTAATTCATTTTAAATTAATTATAATTGATGGTTGATAAATCATTGCTTATGGGTGTTATTGATTGAATGGTTGTGATCTCAGTAATGAGTTGAGTTGTATTTGTATGATATGGATGTTTGGTTAAAGTATGATGGTTTGTGATGGATTATCTGAGTGTGATGATTATCTGTTTGTGATATTGATACAGATTATCTGCTTATGATAAGGATATGATTATCTATTGTGATAAGTAGTTTATCTAACTTGTGAAATAGATAATAATGAAATGAGTTAATTATTTAAAACCCTTAAGTACAACTTGGACATTAAAATGGCGTTTGGTTTCGGTGAGATCGGGATCGGATTTCCATATTTGGATATCCGAAAACCACATCGATTCCAATTAAACGTTAGGTCGTTAATCCAAGTGGAGCAAGTGAAGACTCGAGGTGTAAGGGCTATACGTCAGTATAACTCTGTGGGTGATTCCGTAATGAGTTGACGGAATAGTGCTTATAGGTTCGAGATGGAGATTTAGAGTGTAAGGGCTATGGTCGTTGACTCTGAGGGTGATTCCAATATGAGTGCAACGAGATAGTGCCTTCGGTTTCGTTCGAACCCGGAACGAACTTGTATGGATTGAATGCTTTCAGAACATCGTCAGGTGGACGATGAGCATTCTAAGATAATTGGTCCTATAAAGGTAATCGTAGCCTCAAGCCTCATCAACCGGGAATGGCTAAAACAGGGGAGGTACAGCAAGGCTTCGTGGGTAGCTCCCACTGGAGAGCAAGATACATCCCTGTCTAGATGTCCCTTTATATTTCGGCTGTGTGGGGCGATTACTAGCTAGAATCGCCGGGGTGGTCTTGTTCGGAACTATTCAGTAAGGAATGGGTCCGGCTTTGTGTTGCAGGGGAGTGGGAGTACTCCTCGGTACGGTGATCTAGGCCACGTACTGTGACGGGCGGTACCCCAGTAGCCCTGCCATTGATGGAATCCAAAATCCAATAAGTGCCTGTACGGTTTTGATTGTGCCCAACTATGTTGGAACGTGAGATGTAAGCATTCCAGCTATTTCTGTATTTTATTCTGAAAACCCTAGACACTATTATAATATCACTGGATTTCCTATCAAACGTTTTGGTTAGCGTAAGGTAAAAACTTTTCCATGTTTATGTGTGGGAAGTCTTACGTGATACCTTTTGTTTCAAAGGATTTTCTAAAAGTTAAGCAATTTTAACCCGTTTACTCACACCAGACCCCTGTCTGACCTGAGTGTTTATTTTCTGTTTTATTAAACTCTTGGGTACTCATATTACGTATGAGTAGTCAAGTGTTTTAGGATTGCTTTGACGAGTTCTGGAGGAGATAATGGAGCAGGAGGCTTCAGCGCGTAGATATATATGGTGGTTCCGCTATGTTTGAGTTGTATCTGTTTCTTTGATGTATTTGATTTGTAATTGCTAGATAGAGGATTATAACTGTCTAGTTTGTGTTATATTAGCTGTAAAACTTTGATGTATATGATACTATGTAAAGTTTTATGTGATATATTATAATTTATTCGATTCCGCTGTGAGATTCTGATGTTGTCTGTTTCTTTCTTTCCTTTCTTTTCTCTTTTCTATCCCTTTCTTTCTTCTTAGCGATGCTTCTTCCTGGAGTATGGAAATTGGGTCGTTACATTTTCCTTGTATAACTGTTATTTTATTTGATATTATATTTTGATCCGCTGCGAATGCGAGACTCTGTATTCCATTTGTGTTTCTTCTTCTATCTCTTTTCTTCTTTCCTAACATTCCGGAATTTCCGGGATCGAAAATTCTGGGTCGTTACAGCTGAAGAGGAGAACGAAAAAGATAAAAATGAAAACCAAAAGAAACTACAACCACAAAAGAAGTCCGAAGGAATCTAGACAAAAAGATTGAGATTCAAGGCAGATTATCCTCCAAAATTGGTAATAGTAAATCTTATCACAGGTGTTCAAACTCATTCCTCCTTTAGAAATTTGTGTGATTTGTGTCTATATAGTGGATTTATTTTAGAAATTGAACCCAAAGACATAGATATAGCTCTTAATGATGAAAATTGATTTATGGCTATGCAAGAAGAGCTAAATCAATTTGAGCGAAATGATGTTTGGAGTCTAGCACCTAGACCTAATGATTATCCATCGTAGGAACAAAATGGATTTTTAAAAATAAATATGATGAATTTAGAAATGTGATTAGGAATAAAGCTAGGCTAGTTTCTAAAGGATATAATCAAACTGAAGGAATTTATTTTGATGAAACTTTTGCACCAGTAGCTAGACTAGAATCCATTAGGATATTGTTAGCTTTTGCTTGCTATAAAGGATTTAAACTAAGACAAATGGATATTAAAAGTGCTTTTCTTAACGAAATTTTGAAAGAAGATGTATTTGTTGAACTACCAGAAGGCTTTGAAAGTCATGAATATCCTAACCATGTATATAAACTTAAAAAATCATTATACGGATTAAAACAAGCCCCTAAAGCTTGGTACGAATGTTTTAGTACTTATCTCCTTGAAAACGGGTTCAAAAAGGGCTGTGTGGACACCATATTTCTATCGCTTGAAAATGATGATCTTTTGATTGTTCAAATATATGTTGATGACATTATTTATGGTACCACTAATAATTTGTTATATGAAAAATTTGAAAAAGTTATGCAGGAAAAGTTTGAAATGAGCTTGGTTGGAGAGTTAAAATTCTTTTTAGGATTTCAAATCAAACAAAGCGATAAAGGAACATTCATTTCTCAAACGAAATATATTAGGGAACTTGTCAACAAATTTGGATTGAAAGATGCTAAACCAGCAAAAAAAAACCATGAGCGCAATAATTAAACTTGACAAGGATGAAAAAGGTAAGGTAGTTGATCAAAAGCAATATCGAGGTGATTGGATCACTTCTTTATCTTACTGCTTCTAGATCTGACATCATGTTTTCCATCTGCTTGCGTGCACGACTTCAATCTAATCCAAAAGAATCTCGTTACAAAGCTCCTAAAAGAATTATAAGATATCTATTGCACACCCCACATTTTGGTCTTTGGTATCCAACTAATGATAACTTTGAATTAAAAGGATATTCAGATGCAGATTATGCTGGAAGTTTAGTTGATAGAAAAAGTACTAGTCGAACGTGTTATATGTTCGGACTTTCGTTAGTTGCATGGTCAAGCAGAAAATAGAATTGTATTGCATCGTCCACCACAGAAGCAGAGTATATTACTCTATGTGGTTGCTCTGCACGAATTTATGGATGATACAAATTTTGCAAGACTATGGCCTCAATTGTAAACGTTTACCACTAATGTGTGGTAGCAAAAGTGCAATTGATCTCACAAATAATCCTGTACATCAGCCACGAACAAAACATATAAATGTTAGATATCATTTTATAAGAGATCATATTTCTAAAGAAAATATCTGCATAAATTTCATTTCAACCAATTCTCAATTGGCAAACAATTTTACAAAACCCCTTCCAGAAAATAGTTTTTGTAAACTTCGTCTCAATTTATGTGTTTTAGAAATTTGATTTTTTTTGCCTATTATAATAAAATCTGACTCCCTACAGATTATCAAAAAGATGAACAGTGATTGAAAAAGAAATGAATGTTGATATTAATTATATATTATAACTTGAGACAGTATGTTTAGTAAATTTCCTTAAAAAAAATTAAACAAGATTTATAATAACTCTTGTTTGGTAAAAAAAATTCCTCGACCCTCTCTATTTCTATCATATTTCTAACGACCATCACTCATCAAAATTCAATATAGTTTGTCGATATGTGGTATTTCAAAATGGAAATCATTTGTTTTTCATTTTATTAAAAAAAATTAAGAAATTAAAATATCCAAAGTATTCACTCTCATTTAAAATTCCTCACAGTTATGTCTGGGTGAATTACTTGTAATTTTTGATTATGTGCTTTCATGCTCATTTAAAAATCCTCATGGTTATGCATGTATGGCGCATATCAAAATTGATTATTAAATAGACAAGTTGATTCTAATCTTATTTAAAAGTCCTCAAGGTTATGGATGGTTAGAAGATACTTGAATTCTTTTTTTTTTTTGCTACAAAATTTAGAGATACTACTAATCTCATTTAGAAGTCCTAACGGTTATGTACGGTTAATAGATATTCAAATTCCTAATATAAATATACCACAAATAGACATAACTATATGGTTTTATACGATGACATTATCCCTAATGTTCTAAAGTGGAATATGCGTCAAACAGATGCGGTAAAATTAAAAAGAAATAATTTCTACAGTGTAAAATAAAATGTGGTTCAAAAAAATTATTTTCCTCGGTTATTTGCGTTGTTCGTCATCATTTATCTTGAATTCATCATACATGAATAGCTTGTGACATGCACAGTGTATCACTATACATGCCACAAGGCCGTGCACACTGATATACACTTGATAAATCTGCAGGTACAGGTGAGCACAAGGTCAAACCCAATTAAAAGCCGGGTTCAACTCAAGTGAAATACAAATAAAGTCATGATATTAGCACAAGGTCAAACCAAACTATAAGCTAGTCAAAGTCGAGCTATAAGCTGGATTCAACACAGGTGCAATCCAAATGCACACATGAATGCTATGATCAAAGACAACAACATCAACCAAGGTCAGACTGCACAGTAAAGTTCAATATACAAGCAAGCCTACGATTTCAAGGATAAATGCACATCATCACAAAACTGCAAATTGTTTTTTAAACAGAAGAATGTACTTGCCAACATTGGAGTATATAGATGAACCAGATCAAAATCAATGGCATGGCACAAAGGCACACAACACAGTCTCCACCAAAACAACAAATCATTTCAAGCTCCAAACCAGATTCAAGTGAAAAAAAAAGGTAAAGTGACATGCACAGGTGAAGATATCAAGTGCACCGGTATAAAACAGCAACTAGACCTGGCAACCAAACATACATGATGTTTAACAATGACCAACATGAACTGGATCGAAGTGACAAGAAACTCAACCGGCAACAAGTGAAACATGGTGCAGCAAATACTACATAATACAAGACTGCATCAAGAAACCAAAAACAGACTACACAATGAACACAAGTGACATAATGCAATACAACTAAATACAGAATTATATATGTGCAAACTAGCTCAAACCATTAACTCGAAGTAACTCAATATCAGATACAATGCATCAGATGAAGCAAAGCCATGTATAACAGTTCAAAGTTTCGACTGCAACAAAAACGTAGTATACAGCATACATAGATACATGTGTGTACATATACATACATACATATATACATATATATATGACGTATGTGTAGTGATAACCAGTACATCAGCTCGAATAAGCACATGCACTTATATACATGTGCAACAGGTAGAATATGACCAGAGAATCACCAAAAAAGTGCAGGAGAGAATCGCCAAACAAGTGCAGGTACACAAGTGAATGACTACATGCAACACGTGCACAATGTCAACCAAAAGACTGAGTACAACTTCAAGCAAACTACATGGACAAGTGAGCAGTGACAGTTATCAAACAAGAAACAATTCAGAATAAAAACCAGTTCAAATAAAAATCAGAGTAGCGGTTTCGAACAAAGACAGTGAATAATGAATTGTCAGCAGTCAAGAGAAGCAGTTCACAACAAGTCGAAGTCAAATATTATCACAGTATCAACATGCCGAAGGCACAGAGGTAACAAAATTCATATACTCGCGATGCTAGAAATTCACGGAATCATAGTCAATAAAATCAAGCTGTGGTAGCCAAGGAATCAAACAAGTCAGAATCGAGCTATGATAATCAAGCAACGAAAAATACGAATTGAACTAATCTAAAGAAATCATGAGCATTCAAGCATAGTCGATTGGCTGAGCTCAAAAATATCTGACGAATTCAAAAATTTATTCGAACGTAAATTTAGGGAATCAATCCCTATTTAACCCAATCATCATCGGCATTTCAAAATCATCGAGTTCAAGCAAGCTAACCAAAGCAAAAAGCATAAATTACATACCATTAAAATCAAATTCGATCGAGAAGCAACTACAAGCAGCAACCAGCAAAGTGATCAAATCGAAGAGTATTTCATCCCTGCAATATCAAGCGGTGCCTCATTTTCCAAAGCCCTAGTTTATAAATTTGGATGGACGAGTATAAAAGAGAAAGCAGCCATTTTTATGCGAAGGAAAGAAGGCCGAAGGAATAAAAAGAAAAGGGGATTTGTGACGCCCCACCTCTATACCCACGCTAGCCAAGAACACTCCGGAGTAGTGCTGTCAACTAGCACGGAGAATAAGGCTGTTGAGGAGCGACCATCCATGTAATTGCTTATCACACGGTGGCTATAAATAATCTTCGGAAACAAACATAGAAATAATCATATCACAAATCAGTCACAGATATCCATATCACAAAGGCGGAAGAAGATATGAATATATAACTAACACATGAAAGTGTACATCAGAGTAGTGGTCAGTAAGATCCACGATAATACAAAAGAATAGCAACACGTGCTATACAAAAGAATACAACTATGAGTCTATATCTCAAGTGTATACAACAAAAACTGCTAATCTAAACAGTTAGCCAAAAGTCAGAGTGATGAATCCCTGGGAAGAAGTCAAGCAGAAGCACCTGTAACATCTCGGTCTGACCCGAGTATTATTTAAGAAAATAATAAACGGATCAGTCTAGCTATAAATATCAGATGACATGAGATAACATAAAAGATATGGCATAAACATAAACATCCATAATGTCATACCGCTATAAGTATGTAAATAATGATCAACAGAAGATCAATCAATAAGAGATAATCAATATCACAAGAATCTTCTCAAAGATTCGGAAAGGGCATCATACCCCAAACTTGTACTCATAACAAGTCAATGACATAAATTCTAGAAATCAATGCAAGAAGTCCAGAAATCATAGAAAAGAGAAAGAGGCCTATCACATGACGGTCCGAAGACCAAGGGGAGCTACCCCACATGTGTGAATGGAATCACACAGATTAAGGTCCAGACTAACCAAAAAGCAAAAAGGTATGTGTGAGTGGAATCACACAAGTGGTGTCTAGTCTAACCTCGCAACAAGAGACATCGCACAGTTGCTAGTCTAAATCATCAGAATGATCGTCATGATCAACGAGAAGTGTCAATTACACTAAGCTAGTAAATATAGAAGTTTAGCTTCGTGTCCCATAACCACTTGCTTAACTTAAATATTTACGAACAAACTGTAAATCTTCACTAATAAAATTGTCACAAGAGGTTCAATCGAACAAGTCCAGGAATTAACCGACGAAGTGAACGCAAGCGTTTCATACCACTTGTTTTACTAAGTCGTTTAATTAGATTTCTCATCCGAGTGAGGTAAAGGTTTGTATATACTAATAGATTGGAAAACGGTTTAAGAAAAGAGCTTTGTTATTAAAAATAGAGTTGAAATTGTTTGTTAAAAGAGTTTTGATATTTACTACTAGTATTGAAACCTTTATATTTTTTTTTAAAATGACAAATCACAGAAGAGATTGTAGAAACAATCATCACCAAGATCACATTCGGAGATGTGAATAAAATCCAAGGAAATCAGCTCAAAAGCATCAAAGTGGAAGTTCCCCAACGACCAAACGTGGCCGAGATAACCAGAGATGGTTTGTCTCGAAGAATGGTCAACTTAGCATCTCAACAAAGCAAGTTCTGTTGAATGTTTTTCAGATAAGATCGCCTACGGAGGGGGGGTCCAGGGGGGGTGGCAACCCCCCAAGGTGGGGGTGCGGGGGCAACGCCACCGCTTACGGGGTTCGACCTTCCCGGTCAGGTCGCGGGGGTCCAGGGGGCAGCGCCCCCGGCGGGGTGCGGGGCTGTGACGCCCCACCTCTATACCCACGCTAGCCAAGAACACTCCGGAGAAGTGCTGTCAACTAGCACGGAGAATAAGGCTGTTGAGGAGCGACCATCCATGTAATTGCTTATCACACGGTGGCTATAAATAATCTTCGGAAACAAACATAGAAATAATCATATCACAAATCAGTCACAGATATCCATATCACAAAGGCGGAAGAAGATATGAATATATAACTAACACATGAAAGTGTACATCAGAGTAGTGGTCAATAAGATCCACGATAATACAAAAGAATAGCAACACGTGCTATACAAAAGAATAAAACTATGAGTCTATATCTCAAGTGTATACAACAAAAACTGCTAATCTAAACAGTTAGCCAAAAGTCAGAGTGATGAATCCCTGGGAAGAAGTCAAGCAGAAGCACCTGTAACATCTCGGTCTGATCCGAGTATTATTTAAGAAAATAATAAACGGATCAGTCTAGCTATAAATATCAGATGACATGATATAACATAAAAGATATGGCATAAACATAAACATCCACAACGACATACCGCTATAAGTATGTAAATAATGATCAACAGAAGATCAATCAATAAGAGATAATCAATATCACAAGAATCTTCTCAAAGATTCGAAGGGGGCATCATACCCTAAACTTGTACTCATAACAAGTCAATGACATAAATTCCAGAAATCAACACGAGAAATCCAGAAATCATAAAAAGGGAAAGAGGCCTATCACATGACGGTCCGAAGACCATGGGGAGCTACCCCACATGTGTGAGTGGAATCACACAGAATGAGGTCAAGACTAACCAAAAAGCAGAAAGGTATGTGTGAATGGAATCACACAAGTGGTGTCTAGTCTAACCTTGCAATGAAAGAGACATCGCGCAATTGCTAGTCTAATTCGTAAAGCGATCATCAAGATCAACGAGAAGTGTCAATTACACTAAGCTAGTAAATATAGAAGTTTAGCTTCATGTCCCATAACCACTTGCTTAACTTAAATATTTACGAACAAACTGTAAATTTTCACTAATAAAATTGTCACAAGAGGTTTAATCGAACAAGTCCAAGAATTAACCGACGAAGTGAACGCAAGTGTTTCATACCACTTGTTTTACTAAGTCGTTTAATTAGATTTCTCATCCGAGTGAGGTAAAGGCTTGTATATACTAATAGATTGGAAAACGATTTAAGAAAAGAGCTTTGTTATTAAAAATAGAGTTGAAATTGTTTGTTAAAAGAGTTTTGATATTTACTACTAGTATTGAAACCTTTATATTATAAAGTGACAAAACACATAAGCAATTGTAGAAACAATCAGTCACAAAAATCGCATACGGAGATGTGAATAAAATCCAAGGAAATCAGCTCAATGTTTTTCAGATAAGATCCCCTACGGAGGGGGGGTCCAGGGGGGGTGGCAACCCCCCAAGGTGGGGGTGCGGGGGCAACGCCACCGCTTACGGGGTTCGACCTGCCCGGTCAGGTCGCGGGGGTCCAGGGGGCAGCGCCCCCGGCTGGGTGCGGGGCAGCGCCCCGTCCAAAACGGTACGACCTAAGTGAAGACAAGCGGCCTACGACCTAAAGCAAAGTGAGGTCTAACGACCTAAGGGTTCACGCGGCCTAACACAATGGCCGAGCGACCTAACTGGAGTTAAGGGAGGCAAGCGACTTAAGGTCCAACGACCTACGACTCAAGCAAGCCGAGCGACCTAGTGTGGAGGGGTCGAGCGACTTAAGGAATGCGAACGACCTAAGGTCTAACGACCTACGACTTAACAGAGTCGAGCGACCTAAGGTCTAACGACCTACGACTTAACAGAGTCGAGCGACCTAAGGTCTAACGACCTACGACTTAACAGAGTCGAGCGACCTAAGGTAAATGGTCCAATGACCTAACTCGAACGACTTATCTGGAGCTTAGGTCGGAGACGACCTACGAGATAAATCAGGCCGACCTAGTGGACGAGCGACCTAAGGTAAATGGTCCAACGACCTAACTCGAACGACTTATCAGGAGCTTAGGTCGGATATGACCTACGAGATAAACCAGGGCGAGCGACTTAACGTTTGCCTAGAGATTATAGGTCGGAAACGACCTAAGACTTAAAGCTTAACTCGCGAGCGACCTTCGGCTTAAGGCCTAACTCGTGAGCGACCTACGACTTAAGGCTTAACTCGTGAGCGACCTAATTCCGAAGTGCCAATTCTTCCAGAACGACCTAAAGTTAACTCGTGAACGACTCACGACCCATGGACGAACGACTTAACTCCGAACGACCTAAAAATGGCCAGAACGACCTAAGTGCAGAAAATTCACCAAAACGCTAAAAATTGGAGTTTTTCGCCAATCCAATCCAAACCAAATGCTAACATGCATGCAAAAATGATAGGGAATCATTCCCAACAGTCCAATATAGTTATAGGCTAGAATTGTGAGATAAAAATCTCACCTTTGCACTAAAATTTATGAAGATGAAGCTTGAAAGCAAGGAGAAGCAATCCAAAGCTTGAATCCAATATCTTCTACTTGAATTTGGAGTTGAATGATGGAGTTGCAATTGAATTTGAGCTTGGAGTTTTAATTTCCCATTCTCTTCACCATTAATGCTAAAGCTTGAGTTAGTTAGGAAATTTATGAAGAGTGAGGAGAAGAGGGTTGGAACTTGGGCTTAATAGGCTAAACTAACCCAAAGTCCAAAGCGGGAAAAGTTAGTGAAATTTCACTAACTCCAAACCTATCGATGTTTATACTTAAAAAGTTGTAAACGACATTTCGAACTCAATGGAAGTGGTCTTGAGTCCTAATTTGACCGTTTGCAAAAAGTAGTTTTTCGGACCAAAATCCGATTAACGATTTAATATTTAAATAAAAATATTTAAATGTAAACTCAATAAATATGCGGGTTGTTACAGGGGCAGCGCCCCGACCAAAATGGTACGACCTAGTGAAGACAAAATGAGGTCTAACGACCTAACGACTCAAGGGTCATACGACCTAACGACTCAAGGGTCATACGACCTAACGACTCAAGGGTCATACGACCTAACGACTCATGGGTCATACGACCTAACGACTCAAGGGTCATACGACCTAACGACTCAAGGGTCATACGACCTAACGACTCATGGGTCATACGACCTAACGACTCAAGGGTCATACGACCTAACGACTCATGGGTCATACGACCTAACGACTCAAGGGTCATACGACCTAACGACTCATGGGTCATACGACCTAACGACTCAAGGGTCATACGACCTAACGACTCATGGGTCATACGACCTAACGACTCAAGGGTCATACGACCTAACGACTCATGGGTCATACGACCTAACGACTCAAGGGTCCAACGACCCAACGACTCAAGGGTCCAACGACTTAAGGGTTGCACGACTTAAGGGTTAGGCCAGGAGCGACCTAACGAGATAAGGTCCAACGACCTACGAGTTAAGTGTCCAGCGACCTATCGGGATAACTCGTAACCGACTTAAGGATTGCGTGACTGAAGGGCTACACGACTTAAGGGTTAACTCGTAAACGACTCACGACCTATGGATGAACGACTTAACTCCGAACGACCTAAAAATGGCCAGAACGACTCAAGTGCAGAAAATTCAACAAAACGCTAAAAATTGGAGTTTTTCGCCAATCCAATCCAAACCAAATGCTAACATGCATGCAAAAATGATAGGGAATCATTCCCAACAGTCCAATATAGTTATAGGCTAGAATTGTGAGATAAAAATCTCACCTTTGCACCAAATATCAATGAAAATGAAGTTTTAAGCAAGCAAGAATCAATCCTTCTTCTATCTAAGCACAAGAAGCTTGAATCCAATGTCTTCTTCTTGAATTTGGAGTAGAAAGATGGATTGCAATTGAATTTGAGTTTTGGAATTTTAATTTCCCATTCCCTCCACCATTAATGCCAAAGCTTGATTAGTTAGGAAATTTATGAAGAGTGAGGAGAAGAGGGTTGGAACTTGGGCTTAATAGGCTAAACTAACCCAAAGTCCAAAGCGGGAAAAGTTAGTGAAATTTCACTAACTCCAAACCTATCGATGTTTATACTTAAAAAAGTTGTAAACGACATTTCGAACTCAATGGAAGTGGTCTCGAGTCCTAATTTGACCGTTTGCAAAAAGTAGCTTTTCGGACCAAAATTCGATTAACGAGTTAATATTTAAATAAAATATTTAAATACAAACTCGATAAATATGCGGGTTGTTACAGGATTTCTTATTTAATTTGGGTCGGCTACCACAAATTATCAATTGGGCTTTATTTTTAAAATTAGGTTTTGATTTTTAATGTAACAACCCGAAATTTTCGACTTCGAAAATCGACACCAATACGTTCACTGTATAGAGTGTCGAGTAATCGAGTGCCGGAAACCCCAAACTGTCAGGGTAAAGAAGAAAAGGAGGTAGAAGAAGAAACAGAAAACGAAAGCATAGAATCTCACAATTGCAGCAGATCAAAATATAATATACAAAAAACAATATTTATGCAAAGAAAGTTGTAAATGTCAATTTAAATATAATATATCAGAGTATAATCATTCACAAATAAACTGGACAGTTATAATAACTTGTCCCTAAATCCAGTCTAGACAATCATTACTTCGCAACAGAATATAATCAATACGTCCCTGCCTTCCAGCTCGTCTTCTGAGCTCCAGAACGCCCTAACCTGAAAGTCTGTAGTACTTGGTCTGACCCGAGCATTACAATAAAGTAACACACGAGTCAGGCTGGAAACCAGCATGAGTAAACCCACCTAATATGAAATACTAAGGTTATAAACCCCTTTGAAAAGCTAGGGTAACTCGTACATTACTACGAGTTCTTATCTTATTTCGGTCATACACTTATCAGACATATCCATTGGTATTTTTAAAAAAATATCAAGTACTGTTACTTAATTTAACTAGCCAAGTTTACTTAATTTATTCCATTCCAGCTTATTTGATTCTATAATCAAATCTATAAGAATTATGGAGCTTATTAAATCGAAGTGGTTTCGGATATTGCTGATACCCAATCCCAGTCCCTTCGAATCCAAATGCCATCTTTTAAGCCAAAACAATTCAATTTCAAAATGTCAACATTCACTTAAAAATTCCATCACAATATCTGTTCAAATAAAGCGTCTCACATTTTGTAACGACCTGATATTTTCAGCCATTCGCATCCACACATGCCGGACTTGAATTGCTCAAAATACCGCACTGTAAATAAATTTGGAGCAAATGAAATACAATCATAGAATCACAGACAAAGAAATGTCATAATAACTCGCTGCGGAAATTAAAATACCATAGTAATTCATGAAGCTACTATAACAAACTCTCAAAACATAATACATAATATCAGTCCGAAAAACATATACAATAGAAATCTCAAATACATAGCAGTTTATAAATACCAGAGCTAAAATAGAACAACTGAAACTGAAAGGGAACAAATAACTAGACAAGCAGAATCTCCAATGACTCCTAGCTCCAGAAAAGAAATCCAAAGCTAAGCTGTATATACTCAGGCTGACCCCAGCGTAAAGTAAAACACAAAACACTCGAGTCAGAACATATATACTTATATAATGTAAACCAACTCAAGTGAACTGTAGTAGTAATGTACAATAACTTAAAGGATGCTTGGGATCGCCCATCCTTTAAGGATTGGTTAAAATATAAATTAAATACATCCTGTGGTTAAAATTTCAAAATAGTAATTTATACTTCGAAATCAAATAACATTTCAAAATTCAATATCATTCAGAAATCCATTTCAAAATATCAAAATATCATATCTTTCAAAACCTCATTCAATTTTATTTAATTTAAATACCATTTCAAATCACAATTCAAAATGGTTTATATTTCAAATCAAAATACTCCATTTAAACCAATTAAATATTCTAATTAAACCAATTAAATATTCCATTTAAATCATTTAAATATTCCATTTAAATCATTTAAAAGTGAAGTTATTATATTTAATAATCAAATATCAAATTCTAATAAATTCAGCCTTTTCAAAGTTCATTTATTCTTTTAAATTTATCAAAACGGTATAAATTCAACTATCGCAGCACTTAGTAGATGCTACGGAAGGTTAAGTTTGAAAACAATTCATTTAACAAAAGACAGCATTTAAAATGTTGTAATAGGTTTAATTTAGTTCGAATAAAACCTTAGTTAATTTCAGCAACTACAGCACTTACAAAGTGCTATAATAGCCCTTAATTCAATTTAGTCATTTAGTTCATTTCTATCAACTACAGCATTTACAAACGCTGTAATATTCTTTACATTAGAAATAATAACATTTCAAAAATGTTGTTAATCAAATTCTAAATATTCAATATAATTTCACAAACAATTAATTTTTTATTTAAATCATTTTAAACTTACAAAATCATATATTTACACTTTTAAAACTATCATTTAATTATCCTTATATTCATGATTTTATAAAGTTAAATTCCCATTCAAAAATCAATATTTAATTATAATTCACATATTAAATTCAAGCATTAAATTTCAATTCATTAAATTAATTTTTTAACTTAACACTTAAGTTTAAAATTTCCAAATATAACTTTTATTTCATTTTATTTACTTAACTTAAAATTTGATTTAAAACAAAATTCACAAATTTCCAATTTAAGTTATATTCAAAATTTCAACTTAAATATTCATTCATTTCACCTTTTAATATATTCAAAAATTATTAACACTTTATAAAAATCATTTAAATTCATTTTAAATCAAATTTTAATTCTATTTATCATATTTTCCTACCTAATTTAAATTCCATTTATAACCAAATCAAAATTTCCAAAATAACTTATATTTCAAACTTCTAACTTTACCATTTATTTATTTCACTTAAAAATTCTTAAAAAATCAATAATACTTTATAAAAATCATTTTATTAAGTTTTAAATCAAAATATTATAATATTTACATTTCTAAAATATTTTAAAACTTTTAGAAAAACATATTTTAACCACGGGTCTGTATTAAATTTTCTAGCCTAGGTAAAGTGATACGGATAATATATCATTTCAATCTGTAATTTACAAAGAAAACCCGGGTTTATCATTTCAAACCTACAGTCCCAAGTAAAATGAAATAATTAAAAATCATTCAGGCCTATCATTTCATCCCATAACGATTTTCCCTTATTCTAAAGTCTGTTCGGGTATGTATCATTTCAACCCATAGTGATTCTAATTTAAATGAACTTGTTGTGTGATAAACTGATATAAATAATAGAATAACATTAAATAGTAGTAACGTATGATATAACAGGTGAATAAGAATGGGTGAACATCATATAATCATAGCATAGCAGATATAACATGGTGATATGAGTTTATAAATTCAAATGTGATCAGTTTACTAGTCATATAAGTATAAAACTGTCTGGTGAGAATAACTCACTGGTATAAGCTGAAGACAACAACCAAAATACACAAAATGAGGTCCACAAAGACACGATAGCACGACAATGATTCGAGAGTGGGAGAGCCAAAGCTAATTGCCTTGTTACATAACAAACAAAACAAAGTACAGTACATAAATTTCAAACCAAACTATTACAAACAAAGTTAGAAATAACCACACAATTCAAAGCTAGAACTTTTACACTTGCATTCAACATCATATGCTTCAACTATGGGCTGGAAAGGCACTGTTATGGGATGGTTTTGGATTAGGTTTGGATTAGGTTCAGGTCATATAGGGGTCGGCCATAACAACATATAGAAGAGATGAAGGATATGTGCTTGAATTTCAAAACAAGGCAACTACAAGTGGGGTTTCAAGGGAAAATGGCTTCGGCCAAGCATGGATTGGGCACGGCCTGATCTGGTGAGGTCAACTACAGGTGTATTAGGGTCTGAAGCTCAGGTTTGTGGTGGTGGTAGTGGTGGATGGTCAGCCAAAACATGGTGGTTGAAGTAGTAGCAACAAGTAGGCTCGGCTATGGAGTTTAAAGTGAAGTTTGTTCATTTTTTAGGTGGATCTTCATCATGGGGAACTTTGGCCATGGGATGTCAGTGGAGAGGAGGATATGGTGGCTGGAATAGGTGGTGGCGGAGGCGGCCCAAGGGGATGGAGGTGGCAGGGCCGAACACAAAGAGATGAAGGCAAGTGCAAAAGTCACAACAAAAACAATGAAAAAGTGAAAAAAAAGATGAAAGTTTTACCAAAATTTTTGCTTGGATGATGGCCGAAATATTTCTTAGGGTTTGAGATAATTTTTCACGTGAGAAATGAAATTGAATGGTCGGCTGAAGAACGAGTATGTGGCAGCAAAAATGAAGTGGTGTTGACTGATTTGTGAAAAGGTGGTGAACATGAAAAGACTAGGAATAAAAAGAGTCACAAACCATTCATATTTTCCAATTTTCTTTTGAAATTTTAAATACCTGAAAAATATGTATAAATACAGATAAAAACTCGAAAATATAGTAAATAAACAAAAATAAATAAATAAATATTAATTAAATATAATTAAATTAAGAAAATAGCAAAAATTGTAAACTAGGCTTAAAACTTTGAAAATAAATGCAATAAATTTTGCAAAAATTCTATGTACCTGAAAAATACTTATAAATAAAGATAAAAAAACAAAAATAAAATGCATGCATAAAAATAAATATAATTAAATATAATTAAATGAAGAAAATAGTAGAAAAATGGAAACTATTCTTTAAAAATAGAAAATAAATCCAAAATTTATTGTCACTTTAAAAGTATTTAAAAATAAAATATATACCTAACATGTCATATAACACATATTAGAACATGATTTAACAAATAAAAATATTCTTTATATGAATTAAAATAGACAATTTTATTAAATAAATCAATTTACACCCAATATTGTAAAAAGCATAACTTTCACAATATAAATCGGATTTCAACGAAATGAAAAGCAGTAATCAAAAAATTTAATATATTTTCATAATAAAGATAAAATCGAAAAATTAAAATTTTTAAATTTTAAATTTTAAATTCAAAAGTCAAAGTTTGACCAGATTGACCAAAAATCTAGAAATATCCTATTTGTTCAGGTTTGAAATTATAATTCACACAAAAATCAAAATATACTCTTAAATTAACAAAATTTATTCATTTTAATAAATATAATAAAAAAAAATTAAGTCAGGAGTTTCAATTTAAATAATTAAAATAAACAATTTAAATAATCGCAAAATACTGGGTTGTTACACATTTTATACTCAACTGTTCATTTCTGGTTATTTCATATCACAGAATATCACAATTTAACATACTAGAGATATTAAACAACCCAAAGCATTCAATCCAATCCAATTTAATCTTCATAGGCTAGATTAACTAGTCACATAATCATCAAATTAAATTAAAAATAAATTACTTATAATCATGCTTAATTGACATTAATTATTAACAAGCCAGTTGTTTTATTATAATTAAATATTTGGGATTAGTTAATTAATTACATGTATAATCACTTAAGATCTTTGATTAATTATAAGTTTAAAACATTTTATTCCCTTAACCATCTACTTAATTGCACCATTTAATTTTATTTAAATAAACTTAGGAATTAAATTAAATGAAAGACATATAAAATAATTATTCTAAGCTTAACAAATTTAAGTTAAAACAATTTATTTATAACCTTTAAACCAAATAATATTTAAGTAAACAAGGTTTTTTAAATTCCTTTATTTAAACTAGGGACCGAAGTAAAACATTTAATATTAAAATAAAATGGTTAGAGAATTTATTTTTGGAAAGGCTTGATTATTTATACTTATGCTTTTACTTTTATACTTATGTTCTTATACTTATCCTCATCCTTTTATATATATTTAGAAAAAAAACAAGCCCGGTCCAAAGCCCAAACCCGATCCACTAAAACTCTCCTCTTCTTCTCCTATTCTCTCCTCTTTTATTCTCCTATTCTAACAACAGCAAAACCACCCGGACACACTGATACGCGGGCACGTGCACATCGTATCGAAACATCTCCAACCAACATCACCGTCATCAACCAATCGCCGACATCACACTTGACTTCCCTGACCACCCAGAACTCTAAATGATCCTCCACAACGAAATCGAGCCTGTCGAGAAACCACAGGAACAAAACCCGATCGCACAAATTCGCCTCGCGCCGCCATCTTCGACCATTAGAGATCCCGGCTCCCAAGTCCAGAACTTCGCCACACCACCACCTCGATGCTGCCATGCCGTCGCAGTCGCCACAACAATCACCTCGATTCGAACAGTGTCTTAAACCCTACTTCTTTTTTGACATGCCACCATGGCGATTAGACAAATTGCCGACGAATTTTCCTACAACCCTTGACCCACGAGCTTCCTCCAGCTCCAATTCTAACACCTCACTGAACTCCGATCGTCGAAAGCCGACGAAAACCCAATTTCCGTTCAACCTACAATTTCTCACAAATTACTAATTTAAAAATCAAGATATTATCATCAAAAATCATCACTTTTAAAAACGAATCAGATTATATATGTGAAAATTGAAATCACGAGGGTTGAATTTCTGAGATGTTTTGATGTTTACTGTAAATTCATTCTTACCTGTTAATTACTTAATAATTTCTCTTGAAACATTTTTAAAAATAGTTTTTGATCAATACTAACAAGTTTCCTTTGATGATCATAACTTATAATTGTTTTAATGAAGAGAATTTGAATTTTGAAAGCTATTTGGGTATGTTAGACAAGAACAGAGACCAGAATAGACAGGCATACACACACACAGAGCAATCTCAAACATATATACTAGGCAATCCCATTTATACATCCATGCAAGACATATTCATAATAGTACTACTATTAATTATTACATAATTATGATGGTTTAGTTTAGAAGGTTGAAGTTTACTCACATTAAACTTGAACAGAGAAAACCAGATATTTGTAATCTGAAAATTGCACTAGATTTGAAACTGCAAGCTTGGCCTACTAGAATTGAATCTTAAGATGGAATTGAATCTTGCTTCAGTTGTAATCTTGGAGTTGTTAGTTGTTTGGTTTCTCTGTTTTTGGTTTTGGTTTGACAGAAAATGAAAGAAAGAAGGAAATTGAGATTATGTATTTAAAGCACTCCTGTACACAACCCTTGGTTTTGCTGTTTAATCATTTTCTCTTTTTTTATTAAATGAAGAAAACAATTTTGACACTTGTGTGCATATGTCATTTCCTAGCTTACAAATGTGTATATACTTATATTTTATATTTCTTATGTTTATATTTTTATATTTAACATATATATATATAGCTTAAAAGATTTAATATCATAAAAACCTTTTTATTTATTCTTATTTTAATTTTAAACTATTAATATTTTAATTAATAAGTACCCAAATATATATATATAGTGCTAAAAATGTAGAGTTTAAATATAAGTAATTATGAGAAATTTACATTGAATTCAAATCATAGTTTTATTCACAAATTATATATGAATAATAGTAATTAGAAAGCATATTTTATTTGTTTGAAAAGATAGGTTTTGCAAATTTAAATTATTATATTAGAAGATCATTAAATTAAATTTTGCCCAAAATCTCGGGTTGTCACAATTTTACTTATGTGTATTTTGATATTATATATATCCACATTTTTACAAACTTTCCCACATTTTATTCCATATGGCATATATATATACTCACATATAATATAAAGCTTGTATATATCTATTTATATATTTATGGATTTTTTATCTTGAATTTAAATGGTGAAATATATTATTTAGTAATTTACTATAAGATTTATCATTTCTAGAGACTTATAATTCAACATTTGTTATAGTTTTTAAATCAATTTATATTTTTTCAGATATTTCCATTATCAAAAATTTATTTGTCCGACTAATAAAATTAACGTTCTTTGATTTAAGCCAGTTAATTTACCCAATTAACAGACGTTAAAAATTCGGCTCGTCACATTCCTCCCCCTTTAAATCTTTTCGTCCCCAAAAAGGAATGAAGCAAGAATTTTAATTACAATGTTTATTATCAGTTAATTATTATTTAGACATTCTTATCTCTTTACTCTCTTTATTCTGAAGTTTTAAAACACTTTAAAATCTACATAATATTACCAAAATAGCTTTATGAAAATGCTTTTTAAAACTCGATGTCTCAACAAGTCCATCTTTGTTCTCATGGAAATTCGGTCATACGTTGATCATGCGCAGGATTTAAAATCTATAAGTACTTGGTAAACCCGTTTTCATCCCCTAGTGAAAATACTTGAAAAAACTTTTACGAAAATGTAGAAAACATTTTTGTGAGAATGCTCTGGAAATAAACACCCCCCCGTGGTCGTAGTTAGCCCGATGATTACGTCGCCATCCCGGCGAAACCATTGAAAACTGTAGGCATCCGCACCCCTCGATTTCACCATGGAACCGCCACAGATCGCTGCTACACCCAGGGTTACGTTGCCATCACGGCAAAACCATGTAATTGTAGGCATCAACGTCCTCGAATTTTGCTACCAAATTAAACTTAACCACATAGATCGCAGATTACATCAGTCGAGTCCCAATGTAGCCTATAGGCACTCACTGCCACATGACTTTCGCTATGTCCTCATAAATCACAATCTACCGATGTTACATCGCTCTCCTAGCAAAATCGAACATGGACTTTGGGCAATCGCTACCCCTCGACTTACGCTATGGAACTTAGTAGATCGTAGTTACACCGAGTTACACTGCCGTCACAGCATAACCCTAATGTCTCTGTAGGCATCAGCGCCCTCACTTTCTCTACCCCAACCACAATCCTCAGGAACTACAGTTTAGTCCGGACATCCTCTAGGATCAAAATTTAGAACCCCCCTTAGGGCTCAAGGCAGAACCACCCAGTGGATTTCCTACTATAAGTTTCAACTCTAAATGGGAGCGCCTTTTCCCCCATAGCATTCTCAAAACATTTTATACTATACATATATATAGTATCTTCAAATCATACTCTTATATGTATCACATATAAAATTCAAAATCGATATCTCAAAATCGACAGTTCTCAAACACGGCTTTCCAAATACCCAAAATTTGTTTTTTTCCCAAAATCAAAAGCCTTTAAAAATCAATTGATTTCAAAAACTTTTTCCCAGTTTCATCCTTACAAAATTATTCATATATATATATATATATATATATATATATATATATATATATAAGTTTATTCCTTCAACTTGAAAAATCTTTGGATCACTTCATACTTATATAAATTCCTTTTTATACTTCAAATATTTTTCAAAGATCTTTTCTTCTAGTTATAGATTCAACAAGGGAAGCTTATCAAATATAACAAATATATATATACACACACATACATACATACATACTTCATTTACGCCAAATCAAATACTCAAGTTTGATTTCCTTTATAAAGTTATTTACCACCTTACTTACTCTTCATAAAGTGAATTTCAGTATAGTGATATCCAACTTCCACTCTTATTCATCATATATTTCTCAAAATTACTTTTCCATTTCAAAATCATTTTTACATCAATACTCAATTTTTCTTTTACTTCCCAACTGCTTCAATTTCCATTTGGGTTATAACTTCAATTCTTATCTCAATTGGCATTTAAAAATACACAGTTTCTACTCTGACCAGTTTGAATTTAGAAAATAGCTTGAAAAGTTTAAAATACTTAAGTGGTTGTAAAATAGTTATTAGTTGTAAAATAGTTAAATAGTTGTAGAATAGTTAAATAGTTGCAAAATGGTTGTAAAATAGTAAATAGTTGTAAAACAGTTGTAAAATGGTTAAATAATTAATATAAGATAGTTTGATTTTTTTTAAAAAGTTTGTATAGTAATAGCTTGGAAAATCAGAATAGTCTAAATATTTAAGTAAATTGATTCAAAACATTTTATATAAAATAATTTGTTTGAAAATAGTTTCAGAGTCAAACTGGTTCAATTTCCCAATCTCCACTTTAATCAATTTCAATTTCCGTTCCCATTTAAACTGATTCAATTCCAATCCAATTTGAATTAACTCAAATTTCAGATTCCAATTAATGCATTCCAATTCCACCTTTGAATTAATTACAATTCCATTTTCAAATTTTAAATCATTTCAATTTATACAAATTCGAGTTAAATTTTCAAATGTTGATTTAATCCCTTAAATCAAATTAACCTTTACTCTTAATTAACAACCTAAGTCTTTAAACAATTTAATTCTGAGTCCAAATTTCATATATTTATTTAAATTACCTTTACTTAACTTATTTCAAAGTTCAAGTAAGAGTTCAAATCTTTTTAAATAATTTAATCTTCAAAATTCAATTTATCACCTAATTTTAACTTCTAAATTTGAAACCAATTCGTAACAATTTCAGTTTGCAAGTTCATTTTTAACATTTAAATCTTAAGTCCAAAATGATTCCATTCCCATAATTTCAATTTCATTTAAAAAATCAAAGTCTTTTAACTAGTTTCAAAATAAAGTTTTATTTCCATTTAATTTCAGTAATGGATATATATTATCTCAATCCACTTTTTAATTCATTTAAAATAATCCAAATCACAGTTTCATAGATTATTTATAACAATAGGATGATACCAGGATAAGTCAAGGTAAATAAACATCCAAATTATCTAAAACACCAATCAATAGCATCCATTATCAATTTCCTGAACTCAAACCTATTTTGAGATCACACATAACTCCCTTTTCAATTTAACCCATTTAACTTCCCTAAGTTAAATCTCAATTTTCATCTTGAAATTTCCAATTTAGGTTGTTCGTTCTAAACTTATCTTACTTCGCCTAAGTTAAAAACAATTTTTTCAATCCAGTCAACCTTACTCAATTTGAATTCTCCATTTCAAATTTTAAACTTCTTATCAATATCCTTTCCACTTATAAGTTCAAAAACTTATTTCACTTTGGGTTACACTCTCACTTCAGGGGAATTCAAAATCCAACACTTAGTATTTATCTCAAATCAACTTTGATATTATGTTTATTATATATATATATATATATATATATATATACATATTTATTTTATTTGCACAACAAGTCATACTTTCAATTTTAAACCATTATTGGTTTTTTAATTCGACAAATTCCATTAGAATTTCAAAACAACTCTTGTTTTTGAAACAAAATTCCCACTTTCAAAAATATTCTGAACAATATTATTTATAATATTTTATAACACTTTTGAAACAATTTCAAATTTTCTAGACTTAGATTTTAAAACTTCAAAATTTAAATCTATTTTAATTTATAATTCATACTTATATAAATTTTTACTTTCTTAAAACATTTCATTCTGCTTTATTATTTTTTATTCTTAAACAAACATCCTTTATTAAGATACAATTTTCTAATTTATGATAATTACCATATCTAGAAATCAAACACACCATATATTCTATTATAATTTACTAAAAAAATATAAATAGGCTGACTTATTTATTTCAAATAGTTGGAAAACTCTTTTGAATTCTCCAAGATTTAAGTTTAGGTTTGAATCAATTTCCAGCTTAACTTACTTGAAAATTTATTCTTACCCAAATTCTATTTGGTTATATTTAACTTTTTATGATCTTATTTAATTTCAACAATCAACAACCAATTATCTTAATTATTATAATAATTAGAAAAACATTTTCTTTATACATATCAAAATAAAGCATATATAAAAATCATTTTTAAAACTGTTTTTAAAATCATTATATAAGAAAATAAAAAGTACGCTCTCATATAATACACTCAACTCATTTTAGGGTACTACTAACCCTATCTCTAATTGTAATCCCCAACAGAGCCAAGGTTCACGCTTAACCTTTAGCTATGACACCAAATGTAACGGCCCGAAATTTTCGACCTTGAAAATCGACACTAATACGTTCATTGTATAGAGTGCCAAGCAATCGAGTGCCGGAAACCCCGAACTGTTAGGGTAAAGAAGAAAAAGAGGTAGAAGAAGAAACAGAAAAAAAGCACAGAATCTCACAATCGCAGCGGATCAAAATATAATATACAAATAACAGCATTTACACAAAGAAAGTTGTAAATGCCAATTCACATACAATATGTAAGAGTATAGTTATTCACAAATAAACTGGATAGTTATAATAACTTGTCCCTAAATCCAGTCTAGACAATCTTTACTTCGTAGAGGAATATAATCAATACGTCCCTGCCATCCAGCTCGTCTTCTGAGTTCCAGAACGTCCTAACCTGAAAATCTATAATACTTGGTCCGACCCGAGCATTACAATAAAGCAATACCCGAGTCAGGCTGGAAACCAGCGTGACTAAATCCATTTAATATGAAATACTAAGGTTATAAACTCCTTTGAAGAGCCAGGGTAACTCGTACATTACTACGAGTTCTTATCTTATTTTGGTCAAACACTTATTACACATATCCATTGGTGTTTTAAAAAAAAATCTAAGTACTGTTACTTAATTTAAATGGCCAAGTTTACTTAATTTATTCCACTCCAGCCTATTCGATTCTATAATCAAATCTATAAAGAATTATGGCGCTTATTAAATTGAAGTGGTTTTGGATATTGCTGATACCCGTTCACTGTCCCTTTGAATCCAAATGCCATCTTTTAAGCCAAAACAATTCAATTTCAAAATGTCAACATTCACTTAAAAATTCCATCACAATATCTATTCAAATAAAGCATCTCACATTTTATACTCAGTTGTTCATTTCAAGTTATTTCATATCATAGAATATCATAATTTAACATATTAGAGATATTAAACAATCCAAAGCATTCAATCCAATTTTATCTTCATAGGCTAGATTAACCAGTCACACAATCATCAAATTAAATTAAAAATATATTACTTATAATCATGCTTAATTGACATTAATTAATTTCAAGCCATTTGTTCTATTATAATTAAATATTTAGGATTAGTTAATTAATTACATGTATAATCACTTAAGATCTTTGATTAATTATAAGTTTAAAACATTTTATTCCCTTAACCACCTACTTAATTACACCATTTAATTTCATTTAAATAAACTTAGGAATAAAATAAAATAAAAGACATATAACATAATTATTCTAAGCTTAACTAATTTAAGTTAAAACAATTTATTTATAACCTTTAAACCAAATAATATTTAAGTAAACAAGGTTATTTAAATTCCTTTATTTAAACTAGGGACCTATGTAACACATTTAATATTAAAATGAAATGGTTAGAGAATTTATTTTTGGAAAAGCTTGATTATTTATACATATGCTTCTACTTTCATACTTATGTTTTTATGCTTATCCTCATCTTTTTTATATTATTTTAAAAAAAACAAGCTCGACCCAAAGCCCAAACCCGATCCACTAAAGCTCCCATCTTCTTCTCCTATTCTCTCCTCTCTTATTCTCTAATTCTAACAACAACAAAACCAATCGGAAACACTGAAAAGCGGTCTACACCGTATCGAAACATTTTCGACCAACGTCGCCGTCATCACCTAATCGCTGACGTCATGCTCGACTTCCCTGACTACCCAAAACTCGAAACGATCCTCCATAAAAAAATCGAGCCAGTCGAGCAACCATAGGAACAAAACCCGATCTCACAAATTCACCTCGCGTCGCCACCTCCGACCATCAGAGACCCCGGCTCCACGTCTAGAATTTTGCCACATGACCACCTCCCAATTTCCCCTACTCTTGTCCAATACGATGCCGCCACGCCGTCGCAATCGCCACAACAATCACCTCGACTCGAACAGTGTCTTAAACCCTACTTTTCTTTCGCCATGCCACCACAGCAATCAGAAAAATCGTCGGTGAATTTCCCGCAACCCTTGACCCACGAGCTTCCTCCAGCTCCAACCTAAAACCTCACTGAACTCCGATCTCCGAAAATCGACGAAAACCCAATTTCCGTTCAACCCACAATTTCTCACAAATTACTAACTTAAAAATCAAGATATTATCATCGAAAATCATCACTTTTAAAAACGAATCAGATTATATATATGCAACTTGAAATCACGAGGGTCGAATTTCTGAGATGTTTTGATGTTTACTATAAATTCGTTCTTACCTGATAATTACTTAATAACTTCTCTTGAAACATTTTTAAAAATAGTATTTCATCAATACTAACAAGTTTCCTTTGATGATCATAGCCTATAATTGTTTTAATGAAGAGAATTTGAATTTTGAAAGCTATTTGGGTCTGTTAGACAAGAACAGAGGCTAGAACAGACATGCATATATATATATATATATATATATATATATATATATATATATATATAACCATCTCAAACATATATACTAGGCAAACCATTTATACATCCATGCAAGACATATTCATAGCAGTACTACTATTAATTATTACATGCATAAGATGAATTAGTCTAGAACGTTGAAGTTTACTCACATTAATCTTGAACAGAGAAAACCAGATATTTGTAATCTGGAAACCGCACTAGACTTGAAACTGAAAGCTTGATCTACTAGATTTGAATCTTAAGTTGGAATTGAATCTTGCTTTAGTTGTAAGCTTGGAGTTGTTACTTGTTTGGTTTCTCTGGTTTTGGTTTTGGGTTTGAAAGAAAATGAAAGAAAGAAGGAAATTGAGATATATGTATTTAAAACATTCCTGAACACAGCCCTTGGTTTTGCTATTTAACCATTTTTCTCTTTTGTTTCTTTTTTATTAAATGAAGAAAACAATTTTGACACTTGTGTGCATATGTTATTTCCTAGCTTACAGATGTATATACACATATATTTTATATTTCCTATGTTTATATTTTAATATTTACCATATATATATAGCTCAAAATATTTAATATCATAAAAACATTTTTATTTATTCTTATTTTAATTTTAAACTTAAGTTATTAATATTTTAATTAATAACTACACAAATATATATAGCGTTAAAAATGTAGAGTTTAAATTTAATTAATTACGAGAAATTTACATTGAATTCAAATCATAGTTCTATTCACAAACTATATATGAACAATGGTAATTAGAAAGCATATTTTATTTGTTTGAAAATATAAGTTTTGCAAATTCAAATACTTATATTAAACGATCATTAAATTAAATTTTGCCAAAAATCCCAGGTTGTCACAATTTTACTTATGTGTATTTTGATATTATATATATCCACATTTTTATAAACTTTCCTACATTTTATTCCATAGGGCATATATATATACACACTCATATATACTATAAAGCTGTATATATCTATTTATATATTTATCTTGAATTTAAATGGTGAAATATATTATTTATTAATTTACTATAAGATTTATCATTTCCAGAGATTTATAATTCAACATTTGTTATGGTTTTCAAATCAATTTATATTTGTTCAGATATTTCCATTATCAAAAATTTATTTGTCCGATTAATAAAATTAATGTTTCTTGATTTAAACCAGTTGATTTACCCAATTAATAGACATTAAAAATCCGAGTCGTCACATTTAAATTGTTTTTAAATTTGTATTTATTCTTTTAAACAGTTGTAAAGTCTAGTCATGTGATTAGGAGACGAACTATGGTGGTGTAGTTCGAGAATTCGCGACTCAGTGGCTGAGTTGTGGCAGGGTTTTGTGTGAAGAGTTAGGTTAGTCGATAGCGGGTGTCGCGAGTTTACATGTGTAAGCATCTGACTACTTAATTTCTAGTAGAAACCTTGGGAGCAGCACGTATGCAGGGTTTTGCCGAAGCTGTGTAAATCTATGTTGTTCTATTTGTGTTTTTATTCTGCTATTATATGTGCTGCTATTATTATGTTGTATCTATGTTTCGATTATTTACTTCCACGTTAAATTTTTAAAATTGATAGTATCACCCTATTCACCTCCCCTCTAGAGTGAAATCGATCCTACACTATCCAATGTCTAACGTCGTGAGTGTAATAACCTAAAAGATGTTCGGGATTTCCGACTCCTAAGGATTCGTTAAACTATCTACTATGTTGTACAATATGCTATTATAATATGTCTACAATAAAGCAAAAGTATTAAAATAGCGTTAAGATGTTACCTGTATCCCCCTTAACACATTTTTATATATTTCCGTAGTCTATATAATATCGTAACTCATCCGTAAACTGGAGGCTATTAGAGGGCACTCCATAGGTATGGTACAAATCAAACTCGTAGAAGGCGCGATAGGGCATGTGAACATGGCACTCGAGGAAATGCCAGAGTAGATATACCAATTGCACTTCCGGACTGATGGTAACGCATATCAACTACTACTGCCCACCTCGGAACACACTTCCAAATCAAAATCAAGGGTGGCCACCAAATCAATTACAAAGTCAAAATATAGTATCGAAGAAATGTGTCCGATTAGAGGAATGACCTCACTTAGCTCAGTATAGCTTCTGTTTTAGCCATATAAAGCTGACACATGGGAGTCAGGGTCACGTAAATACCTTATACATTCGCCAACCATCATACTTCATTTTTGGAATCTCCACCATGTACACAGTTGTTAAAGTGGTTTTTGATATTGGCAGAGAGTATGACAATATCTGATCCCAGTAGGACTTATAGGAAAAATGAAAAAAAAATGAAACTCATGTTCCATAAAAGAAAGATTTTAAATTTGCAAAAATAAGAGCTTTTGAATTAGCAAGTTCACATTAAAATGATTCAGGAGAAGGAAGATTTGAAATGGGATCTAAACATAGGAAATGAAGCGGTGACAAAAAAATGAAGAAACGATTGAAAAACATGAACAAATTTGCTGATGAGATTATAGCTTCAGCAAAGAATAATTTAAACTAAATGAATACGAGTGAAGTGGCAGATTATTTAATAATAAAGAAATGAAGGTGGAGGAACAAAAATGAATGTCATGTTTCTAAAATAAAGGCTTTAGGAAATATAGGCTACCAGAAAAAAGAAAAAGAAAAGAGGTTGTGGAAGAAGGCTACAGGAAAACAAAATGAAAAGAATTGAAGTGGCTGTAGAAATATGAAATGAGATGGAGAAGACAACGAACTCACGTTTTTTAGAATTGGTGGTAGGACATTGTGTAAAGCGTAAAGAAAGGTTAAATAAAAAAATATGTATACATATGAAATGAAACTCACGTTTGAGAAGATGCAGCTTTAGGAAAAAGAAGAAGGAATAACCAAATGAAGAAACAAACAGAATAAGGAAAGAAATGAGGCAGGTATTAAATAAAGAATGAAAAATACACGTTTGAATTTTAAAAGATATGTTTACAAAGCAAGCAAACTTTTGGTATAAAATTTCAAAACGTTTGCTACCTTAATTAATTTCATTAATAGGAATGTTTTAGGGCAAGGCTCACGTGTAAATAAATGAAACTTACAGGAAAATCAAAAGAAGCGAGTATTTAGTAAAAGAAAATAATAATGGAAATAAATAAATGAAAAGGGCGGTTGAAATTTGAGAAGATATATAAATGAAAAGATTAATGAACATGAATAGTGGAATATGAAATTCTAATATATTTAAGACTATTCATTACACAAAGAAAGAACAGAGCATTTAATTCAGTTTAGACTGACGTGCTAGGTAAAATGTTTTTTTGTGGAGGGAAACGAATGCATGCATGAGTGAATAGTGCATGCAAATGAATTCATGAATTAATGCACATACACATTTTATTTCAAATGTAAAGTAACGCCTCTTTAATAATTCAATTTATGGCAAGAAATGAGAGAAGAAATGGAAATGAAATATGCAAAACAGAGGGGTCAACAAAACGTGAGATGGCAGCATAATAAAGTAAGGTAATAAATTAATGAGGATGGAAAGATTAGTATACTGCAACAAGTTTTGAAATTCAATTTTAAAACGTATTAATTATCTCCAAATATACAAATAAATATATGTTAATTTAACCAATATTTTTTTTACACACAATAAATAATATTGAACACACCAACCAACTTAATATATCTCATTAAAATAATTATTGTATTTTTAACACAAAAACGTAAGTTGCACATATCACTAATAAATTACAATTCACTTCTATTTCCTATTAATGGAAAGATTTTAGTTGTTATTAATTCCAATAATTAAATTTCAAAACACATGCTGATTATTGGGAAGATAGTTAATCCAATTGTTTTCTTTTAAATTGTATTTCAAACATATCTATTAACATTATTGGTTACAAACATGAGTTGGAAATTTACTTACGTATAATTAATTTCTTACTCTATGCTAAAACACCTTTCAAATAAATAATCATATGTTTTCTCCTTTAATAAATTTATTCATTTTATTCTTCATTAAAATTTATTATTATAATCACTGTTATTAATTCCATTCAAACAATGTCATTAAATACACCTAACGTGTGTTATCATATTTTTTCTTATTGTAGTACATGTTATTAGTAAAAATTCAAATTAATATCATAAACATATCTCTTAACATACGTTAACACCAATAAAATCATAAATTTTTATTTTTCTACCACTTATATTCCTAATTTACATCCCTTATTACAATTATCCTTTAATATTCCTATCCATTAATTACATTTGAAACAATGTCATTAAAATACACATTAATATACATTCTAGATTCCAACCTATGTCATCAATAGAAATTTAATTCAAGATCATAACTTTATATTGTAGTTTAATTTGTATCAGAAAAAACTTAAAAATTAAATTCCTAACAATTTTATTCAAACTTTCTTATTTAATTTAATATATTCAAATAATTAAAATATGGGTTGTTTCATAACTTGTCTGTGGTTCATTTGCAGATTTTGTGGAGCGTAGGAACAACGCTATTTAGAATCAGGGGAGTAAATAAAAAAAGCTTGGATTGTCCGGCCATTGTCGTTGCTCATCCCATTACTTTGATTCAGGAAGGCACTCAGGACCAGATCATAGGAGTCAGGATAGAGGCTATACATCTCGTGAGTCATCTCCAATATGCAGTTCTCGTTCAGCCTTACCGCACCATATAAGTATTCGATGAGACCTAATCTCGTCCCATACATCCATTGAGATATCGATTGCCTATGTTTCGGTTCCCTCATCAATGCAACGAACGATATCTTCTCACATGCCGTGATGCTTAAAGTAGTCATCCGGGCTAGTTCCCTAAATCCTTTTCACTTGAGATCTGATAAATGGCCAATTCAAACCCCTACTACTACTATAGAAATGGAACCTATTTCTAATCCCTATGTGGCTTCTATAAACCATGCTTTTTCGAAGTTCGGCTTCGACGATGTCTTCTTCATCCCTTATCTAAAGGACATCCCTCGAAGGGTCAAATCCAACGTCGTGGCCTATGGGATGTCTTATACAACCAATATTTCAAGTGGAAGAGAATAGCCTAGGCTATTTCTAAGGTCTCCTATAAGAGATAGATAGAGCTCGACGAGATGAAACAAATCCAAGAATACGATAAGTGCATCATATCCACCTTTGACAAGGAAGTTGAAGGGCTTAATGCTTTACTGGCTGATGCTAAGAAAAAGCTAGAATATCTGACTAAGTCTGTTGAGGAGGATCATCAGAACCAGTAAAAGTAAATCAAGGCTACGCATCATTAGAGCTACACTTTGTCATTGGAAAATGAACAACTTAAGAAAATCATGGAAGAGCAAGCCTCGGAAATAGTAAAGTTGAAAAAATGTTGGTAGATGAGAAGAAAGAAAAGAATGATGCTCTCACCCAAGCCCAGGGTTATTGTGAGGTGTTACTAGATGCTCGTAAAGAAAGGATGTCATGAAGGTCCATGCGAAAGGTGTTGGGGAGCAGGTTGAGGCAATAGAGAACAGAGATAAAACTTGAATCAAGCTTATTCTGTAGGATCGTTTTCACCTAGAGGGGTGGGTGAATAGGGTCTACTAAAAATTAATGCAGAAATAAAAATAGAAATATAAAATAATGTAGTAAAGATCACACATAGTTTTAACCGGCTTCGGAAAAAAAATGCCTACGTGTTGCCCGCAAGGTTTCTACTAGAAATTAAGTAATCAGTCGCTTACAAAAATACGTAAACTTATGTTACCCGCTAACTCTATTAAACTAACTCTAAGCTCAAAACCCTACCACAACTTAGCCACTGAGTTGCAAATTCTCAAACTACGCCTCGTAGTTTGTACCAAGTTACACAGCTAGAAAATTACAAATAAAAACTAAAACTAAAACAAAACCATATATTTAAAACTTAAGCCCAATACATATAATAAAGACACGGCCCAATTAAACAAATAATTAAGGTGAAGACTGTCTCCCCTTTCTTAGTGTAATTTCTTCGGCCGATCTTTTGTTACTCTTCAAAGTTAGGGTTTTGTTTGAATTTAAGCCACCACTTGGAAATAGCAACTCGAATCGTTTGATGTATGCTTTCGTTCCTTAATATGATTACTACTACTTCTTCAACTAGTGTTCTTTGATCTGCTTACGGTCACTTCAATGTCGAGTATGAATGGTATAAAATCGTTATGTAATTTTTTTACTTTATTTTCTCTGTTGATTTTCTTGAACTCGAACTTCTTTATTTTGCAGATGATGAAATTGGGTTTAAATAGGGATGCAATCCCTAAATTCTTGTTTCGCATATTTTGATTTGGATTCTTGTGATTTTATTACTTGCATTGATTTCTTATCGAACGATCGTGTGATTTCTGACTTGTTTGTTGATCGAATATATTTCTGATATATTCAAATTTGCTTAAATGTAGGTTAATTGGTTCCGTTCTTTGCTTTATGACTTGTTCATCATTCGCTAACTTGTTCACTATGATTTGCAATTCCATTTTTTGAAATACGTTTCCTTATGACCTCTGATTGAATTCTTTTGACTTTGTTCGAACTGCTGAATGCTCTGTTACTATGATTTGATTTCGCTCAACATATATATACATTATAGTAACTTAATCTAAAGCTATATTTCCATATTAGAAACCACCAACTAGATAGATTTCAGTATGTTATATGATCCTTTAACTGGGTTCACTGCTCTTGGCCCCTATTTCGTGTGTTTGCTATGGTTGCTTTGTCCACCCGAGTGCTTGTGTTCATGTGTGTTCATGTGTGTGTGATTCTCTGGCATTAATTCTGGTTGTTAGACTTGTTTTCATGTGCTTGTTACACTTGTCTAGTTGAGTTGCACTGTGATTCTTCATGAGTCTTCATGTATGTTGACTGGTCTAGTTGAGTCGCATTTCCTTATACCATTTGATGTCTGGTTCCATTTGGAGTCTGATTGCATGTTGTGTGTGTGATTGCGTCTCTCCAATGCATTAATGTCTTCTCTATTTCATATCTATATCCAGTGCACCACTTTATACATGTTGAAACTTAATTTGCATATGAACTTATACATGTCGAAATGTTTGCATATGTCCATTTCTCCGTTTCATATGAAATTGAAATGTCTGACACTTTGTTGCTTTGATTGTATGTTGTCATGCTGCTTTGCATCCATTTAACATGTCCAGTTCAATTTTGGTATGGTTCCATATTGACCTATTTTCGTGGTCTTGTTCCACTTGAAGTCTGATTTGGTTGCCTCTGAACTCTTGTGCACTATTGTGTTTGTCCGCATTTTCTCATTGATTTTGAAAATCATGCACATACATATGCATGTATATATATGCGTAATTGTGTAATGCATGTGCCGTATCCATTTATATTCGATTTGTACATGTGTGGTGCACTTTAAAGTCTTGTGTATGTTCACACGTTGTTTTCATGTTGGTTGAACCTGAGTTGTCTGATATGTTGTATGTGTGTTTCCTGCTTTTTCTTTATCCTTTGTATAGATTGCTTGCATATTGAATGTCTGAATGTCATTGCTGTGTTATTCATTTTTGCACTTGAGTTGAATCCAGTCTTGGCTTGGATTTGACCTTGTGCTCACCTGTCCCTGCAATTTTAACAAGCAAGTGTATATCGATATGCATGACCTTGTGGCAAGTACAGTGATACACTATGCATGTCACAAGTTGTTCGCGTAAGATGAATTTAAAAAAATAACGACGAACAACCCAAAAAACTGAGGCAAACAATATTTTCAAACACACACTTCATTGTGCACTGCAAAATATTTCTTTTTCAATTTTACTGCATCAGTGTTTATTTTGTAGATAGTTCAGATGCTAGATACAGGCTGGAACAAAGTTGAAGATCAAATACGAGTGATGAGTGAATATATAGCGAGGTGAAACTTGTATGTAAAATTTTAAAGTGAAAATTATGTTGTAATTGAAACTTGTATTTGGAATTTTTTAAATATAGTGAGAGCTTAAATTTGTACTATTTGAATTTTTAATAAAATATTTGTTTGAATAAAATATTTGTTTAGATATGAATTCTAAGTTGTTTATTTTGTTCAACAAATATTTATTTCATTATGTGGAGAAATAAAATAGTACAATGGCAAATACATAAAACGAATATATATATATATGTTTATTATCATCAAACCAAAATCATACATTAGTGTATTCTAAAATCTCCCCCTTTTGATGATAACAAGCATATATTAAGATTTTGACTCTATTGAATATATTTTGTCTTGATGAATTCTATTAGCTCCCCCTATTTGAATACCCCCTCTGCAATAAAGCTCCCCCTTCACATATGCATGAAAATTAAAAAGAGAATATGCAAATAAAAAACAAATGCAAAATGAACCTAGATGAGAATATGCAAATACAAATAAAAAATATGACTTATTTGCCAAAATCTTAACTTCTCTCTCCCTTTTGTTATCAGCAAAAGAGTAACAGTATTTGATAAGAGTGATAAAGCGATAGACATTAATACAGAATTAATACCTAATCGAGTATAAATATTAAATTTCAATAAAAACCAAATAAAAATCATAAATACTCTGTTAGGCACATATTCCATTTTAGAGTGGCAGGGGTGATGTCGGCATGGAAAACCATATAGTTGTGTCCACTTATGGTATATCTATAGCATGAATTTTTTAAATACTTACTAACCATGCATAACCGTTTGGGCTTTTAAATGAGATTAGCAGTATTCTCTATTTTTTTTAAAAGAATTCCAAGCATATTCTAACTACGCATAACCGTGAAAACTTTTAAATGGGGTTAGAATCAACTCGCCTATTTCATCCAATTTTGATATGTGTTTCATACATGCATAATTATAAGGACTTTTAAATGAGCATGAAATCATATAATAAGAAATTTCAAATGGTTCACCCATGCATAACCGTGAGGACTTTTAAATGAGATTGAATACTTTTGGATGATTTTATTGCTAATAAAAAAAGAATAATTTCCTATTTAAATACCACATGTTGACATACTATATTGGATTTTGATGAGTGATTGTCATAGAAATATGATAGGAATAGAGATGGTCATGGAATTTTTACCAACCAAAGTCAATAGAAATTTGTTTAAATTTTTAAAGAAATTTTCTAAATATACTCTCTAAAGACATAATGTATGATTAAGATCAATACTCATCACTTTTGCCAGTCACTATTTATCTTTCTGATAATCAATAGGGAGTCAGATTAGTTAACATAGGCATTTAAGTTCAAATAATAAAATAAAAATATATAAAATCACATTTCTAAAATGCCTAAACTGAGACGAAGTTGGAAAAAACTATTTTATGGAAGAGGTTTTGTAAAATGTCTACCAATCGAGCATCAGTTGGAATGAAGTTTATGCGGATATTTTATTTGGAAATATGATCTCTAATGAAATGATGTCTAACATTTATATGCTTGATGCGACAGTGATGTACAGGATTATTTGTGAGATCAATTGCACTTTTGCTATCACACATAAGTGGAACTCATTAAAAATTTAGTCCTTGGTCTTGCAAAGTTTGTATCATCCATAAAATTTGAGCAGAGCAACCGCTTAGAGCACTATACTCTGCCTTAGTGGTAGATAATGCAGTACAATTTTGTTTCTGACTTGACCATGCAACTAACGAATGTCCCAACATAAAACACGTTCCACTAGTACTTTTTCTATCAACTAGGCTAGCAGCATAATTTGCATCTGAATACCCTTTTAACTCAAAGTTATCATTAGTTGGATACCATAGACCAAACTGTGAGTTATGCAACAGATACCTTATAATCCTTCTTACAGCTTTTAAATTAGACTCTTTTGGATTTGATTGAAACCGTGCACATACAAACAGAGAACATAATGTCTGGTGTAGAAGCAGTAAAAAAAAGAAGTGATTCAATCATACCTTAGTATTTCTTTTGATCAACTGCCTTACCTTTTTCATCCATGTCAATTTAAATTATTATGCTCATGGGAGTTTTTGCAGGTTTAACATCTTTTAATCCAAATTTTTTTGATAAGCTCTCTGATATATTTTATTTGAGAGATGAATGTACCTTTTTCGCTTTGTTTAATTTGAAATCCTAAAAGGTATTTCAACTGTCCTACCAAACTCATTTCAAACTTTTCCTGCATTACTTTTTCAAATTTCTCATACGAAGAGTTGTTAGTGGCACCATAAATAATGTCATCAGCATATATTTAAACAACCAATATGTCATCACTTTCATGCAATAGAAATAATGCGATGTCTACACAGATCTTTTTGAACCCATTTTCAAGAAGATAAGTGCTAAGACATTCATACCAATCCCTAGGGGCTTGTTTTGATCCATATATTGCTTTCTTAAGTTTATATACATGATTAAGATAACTTTACTTTTAAGACTTTCAGGTTGTTCAACGAATACATCCTCTTTCAAAATTCTATTAAGAAAAGCACTTTTAATATCCATTTGTCTTAGTTTAAATCCTTTATAAAAAGAAAAAGTTAAGAAGATTCTAATGGATCCTAGTCTTGCTACTAGTGCAAAAATTTCATTAAAATTAATTCCTTTAATTTGATTATAACCTTTAGCAACTAACCTAGCTTTGTTCCTAATCACATATCCGGAAACATAAAATTTACTTTTAAAAATCCATTTGGTTCCTACAACTAGATAATCGTTAGGTCTAGATGCTAGTATCCAAACATCATTTTGTTCAAACTGATTTAGCTCTTCTTGTATAGCCATAAACCAACTCCCATCATTGAGAGCTGTATCCATGTCTTTGGGTTCAATTTTTCAAATAAATCTATTGTATAGACACAAATCACATAAATTTCTAAAAAAGGAACGAGTTAGAATACCTACGGTAGGATTACCTGTTACTAATTCTGAAGGATGATCTGCTTCAAATTTCAATCTCTCTGGTTCCAAATTTCTTTGGACTTCTACCGTGGTTGCAGTTTCTTATGGATTTTCACTTAAATCTTTTTCGTTCTCCTCTTCGACATTTCTTTTGATTGTTTCCTTGCTTTAATCATCAATGCTTTCATCAAATTTCACAGTGATTGATTCCACGATCATTCTTGTCCTTTTTTGTATACTCTATAAGCTTTGCTTTTGGAAGGGTATCCCATGAACATGCCTTCGTCTGCTTTTGGCTCAAATTTTCCCAGTTAATCGCCTTTACCGATAATTTTATATCTATTGTTCTCCTCATTGTGATTCTGTCACCTTTGTACTTCTCTAGGCTAAGGAACTTTGATTTATCATTCGTCTTGTGCCTTGAACAACCAGAATCCAGGTACCACTCATGCTATTCCTTGGCCTACTAATACACTTACACGAGAAAAGAGTTTTGTGACCTATTTGTTTTCATAGGTCCATGATTGTTAGTGACAAAAAAGTTTGAAAAATAAGTTTGCATAGAACCAAGACAGTTTATGTTTGTTCCTTTTGGCACCTAGATTTGTTTGATTTTAAGGGATTTAACATTCATGCATTTAGTAACCCAAGTTGGTATAGTTTTCGTATGTTTGGGTCCATACCAGCAATTATTTTGAATGTGTCCAATTTTTCCATAAATCATGCACTTGGAATTGACATGATCAGTTTTACTTCTACCTTTATCAGATTGAGTATACCCAAGTCCTTGTCTAATAGTATTAACAGTTTGTTTCCCTAATAGCATATTAGTGGTCTTTCTCCATTGGAGAATTTTTCTAAAGTTGTAGACAATTGTTGGACTCGTGACCTGAGAGATTCATTTTCATTCAATAACAAAGTGCACTTTTTAATAGAATTTTCTCTTCTAATATTTTCACTTTCCTTCAAAATCAGAATTTAATTTTCAAGCGATTTAATTTTAGTTTCTGATTTTTCTTTATTTCCTCTACTAATGATGGACACTTGTCACACTTAGGGTTCTTATTTCTATAATTTTGAACCAATTGATCAACTTGCATATTTAGTTCTATCAATCTATCTTTTTGTGATCCAATTTTAGCGTACTTCACCCTATGTCTTTTAAAATAACCATTTACTTCATGAAAATATATAAATGATTGCGAGCGAGTACATTTTGATACCTCGTTTGGCTCGTCATCATCGCTGTCACTTGTTTCTCCTAAAAAGCACAGATTTGCTCTTTCACTCTCATTGTCAGTGCTTTTATCATATTCATCACTTTCATCCCAAGTTACTATAAAAATCACCTTTTCGGTTTCTTTCCTTTGCTGACTCGATTTTGAGTACAATTTTGCTTGATATGACCAGGTTTATTGCACTTACGACAAATGATCTCTTGCTATTCTATGTTGTCTGGAACTTTGACGATTCTGCTCTTCGGTTGTTGATTTAGGGCAGGATTTTCATATTTGTGGTTCCATCTTTTGAATCTCTTTATTATCAGTGCCAGTTCAGTTGCTCCTTCATCTTCACTTTCCATCATTCCTTTGAGAGTTATTGATTTCTTTCGTGTATCTTCTCCTTCACGTTTTTCCTTGAATTTGATTTCTAGCTCATAAGTGGTGAGGTTTCCGATGAGTTCTTCAACTTTAACTTGTTTCAAATCCTTTGATTCTTGAATGGCAATCACCTTTGCTTTACAATTTCATGGGAGAATTTTGAGGATCTTTCGGACTATTTCCAGTTCTATGTATGGTCTTCCTAGGGATTTTGATTCGTATACAAGGTTAGAATGTCGTCCATACATTTCTTTAACACTTTCGTCCTTTGCCATTGTGAAGTTCTCTTGCTCGCTACTAACATGGCAAGGCATGATTTTTTAACATGGGAGGTTCCTTCATGAGTCACTTCAAACCAGTGCCAAATTTCGTACGCAGTTAGACAATGTGAGGCACGGTTAAATTCAGTTTCATCTAATGAGCAAATAATAGAATTCATAGCTTTAGCATTAGTAGTTTGTAATTTATTTTTAAGACCTGTCCATTGATCCGTAGGTTTATCAACTTCTTGATAATCTACTATTACTGTTGGTGTGTTATATCCCCTTTTAACAATATTCCATGCATCTATGGTTTTCAAAAAAAAATTCATTCTAGTTTTCCACTAAGCATATTTACCATCGAACATGGGTGGTCTAGCTATGGACTAATCTTTAGCAAAAGAATTATTAAAAGAAGCCATTGAAAGAAAATATCAACAACAAAAAAACAGAAAATGATTTTTGTTCCTAGCTCTTATACCACTTATAGGATCGTTTTCACCCTAGAGGGGGGGTGAATAGGGTCTTCTAAAAATTAATGCGGAAATAAAAATAAAAAATAAATGCAGAAAGTACTACAGTATAGATCACACATAGTTTTACCCAGCTTCGGCAAAAAAACTGACTACATGTTGCCTCTAAGGTTTCTACTAGAAATTAAGTAATCATTCGCTTACAAAAATACGTAAACTTATGATACCCGCAAACTTGATTAGCCAAACTCTAAGCTCAAAACCCTGCCACAACTCAGCCACTGAGTTGCGAATTTTCAAACTACGCCCCATAGTTTGTACCTAGTTACACAATTAGAAAATTGAAAATAAAAAATAAAACTAAAATGAAACCCTATATTAAAACTTAAGCCCAATACATATAAAAAAGACATGGCCTAATTAAACAAATAATTAAGTTGAAGACTGTCTCCCCTTTATCAGTGTAATTTCTTTGGCCAATCTTTTGTTGCGCTTCAAAGTTAGGGTTTCGTTTGAATTTGAGCCGCCATTTGGAAATAGCAATTCCAAATTCGTTTGCTGTATGCTTTTGTTCCTCAATATGATTACTGCTACTTCTTCAATCAGTGTTCTTCGATTTTCTTACGGATACTTCAATATCGAGTACGAATGGTATAAAATCGGTATGCGATTTTTTTTCACTTTATTTTCTCTTTTGATTTGCTTGAACTCGAACTTCTTTATTTTGCCGATGATGAAATTGGGTTTAAATAGGGATAAAATCCGTAAATTTTCGTTTTGTATATTTTGATTTGGATTCTTATGAGTTTATTTCTTGCGTTGATTTCTGATCGAACGATCGTGTGATTTATGACTTGTTCATTGATCGAATATATTTCTGATATATTCGAATTTGCTTAAATGTAGTTGAATTGGTTCTATTCTTTGCTCCTTTGACTTGTTTATCATTCGCTGACATGCTCACCATGATTTGTTGTTCCATTTTCTAAAATACATTTCCTTATGAGCTCTGATCCAATTCTTTTGACTTTATTTAAATTGATGAATGCTCTGTTACTATGATTTGATTTCCCTCAACATATATATACATCACATAAACGTAATCTAAAGTTACATTTCCAGATTACAAACCACCAACTAGATAGATTTCAGTATGTTATATGATCCTTTATCTGGGTTTACTGCTCTTGGCCTCTAGTTTGTGCGTTTGCTATGGCTGCTGTGTCCACCTGAGTGCTTGAATTAATGTGTGTTAATGTGTATGTGATTCTCTGGCATCAATTCTGGTTGTTAGACTTGTTTTTATGTGCTTGTCAGACTTGTCTAGTTGATCTGCACTGTGATTCTTCATGAGTCTTCATGTATGTTGACTGGTCTAGTTGAGTTGCATTTCCTTGTACCATTTGATGTCTGGTTCCATTTGGATTTTGATTGCATGTTGTGCGTGGATTACTGCAGCTCCAATGCATTGATGTCTTCTTTGTTTCATGTCTATATCTGGGGCACCACTTTGTACATGTTGAAACTTAACTTGCATATGAACTTGTACATGTCGAAATGTTTGCATTTGTCCATTTCCCTGTTTCATATGAACTTGACATGTCTAACGCTTTGTTGCTTTGATTGTATGTTGTCATGTTTCTTTACATCCATTTAACATGTCTAGTTCATTTTGGTCTGGTTCCATATTGACATGTTTTTGTGGTCTTGTTCTACTTGAAGTCTGGTTCGGTTGCCTCTGAACTCCTGTGCACTATTGTTTTTGTCTGCATTTGCTCATTGATTTTTAAAATCATGCACATACATATGCATGTATATAGGTGTGATTGTGTAATGCATGTGCCGTATCCATTTATATTTGATTTGTACATGTGTGGTGCACTTTGAAGTATGGTGTGTGTTTACATGTTGTTTTCATGTTGGTTGAACCTGAGTAGTCTGATATGTTGTATGTGTGTTTCCTGCTTTTGCTTTATCCTTTGTACAGATTGCTTGCATATTGAATGCCTGAATTCCATTATTGTGTTATTTGTTTTTTCACTTGAGTTAGATCCAGTCTTGGCTTGGGTTTGACCTTGTGCTCGCCTATCCCTGCAATTTTAACAAGCAAGTGTATATCGATGTGCACGACCTTGAGACATGTACAGTGACACACTATGCATGTCACAAGTTGTTCGCATAAGATGAATTTAAAAAAATAACGATGAACAACCCAAATAACTGAGGCAAACAATATTTTCAAACACACACTTCATTGTGCATTGCAATTTTTTTTTCAATTTTACTTTGTCAGTGTTTATTTTGCAGGTAGTTCAGATGTTGGATACAGGCGGGAACAAAGTTGAAGATCAAATACGAGTGATGAGTGAATATGTAGTGAGGTGAAACTTGTATGTAAAATTTTAAAGTGAAAATTGTGTTGTAATTAAAACTTGTATTTGGAATTTTGCAAATATAACGAGAGCTTAAATTTGTACTATTTGAATTTGTAATAAAATATTTGTTTCAATAAAATATTTGTATAAATATGAATTCCAAGTTATTTACTTTATTCAACAAATGTTTATTTAATTATGTGGCAAAATAAAACAGTACAATGACAAATACATTTAAACGAATATATATATATATATATATATATATATATATATATATGTATATGTTTATTATCATCAAACAAAAACAATGCACTAGTATATTCTACATATTCTTGTGCGGTACAATGCAATGCTATCACGTTTGGCAACTTGAAATGGTTGGACAAAGGATATCCCCAAGCTTTGGCAGTGGCTTGGGAAAAGATCATGAGATAGGAGTGAAAGAACTCCGATGGAGCCGAGGTCGACATGGAGAAGCTAAAACTCAACCTTTTGGATGAAGAAGACCTAGAAGCACTCAAGGTTGATGAGCTTATCTTACACCTTGAACTGATTACTAAGGTTCCAATGGATCGGGATGAGAGTTCCGGGTCCACTCCTCATAATTCAATAGTAAAACATTACTGCTCCTTTGAATTTAGAGCCACTGATTATTGAAACTATAACTTGTCTTCCTAGCTATACTTCTTTTCCACTGTTGTGGCAGCTTCTGGTGTTTCAACTATTTCGACACCCTCTTCGAATGCTCGGTACAACCTCGGTGAGCCTCAACTTTCAAAGTTGCCTATTTTATCTCTATTATGGAAGGAGGTTCTAGCGGAACTCTAGCTAATATCGAGTCTACATCTCTCGGATGTATATCGTTAACCTTGCCAGTATTTGAGATGACTTATATGATAGACATTGACGTCACTAATCTCTACTTTTTTTATTTCTCATGTCTCATGTCAACCTTCTGTTTCTCTATGCCAGGAGTAAGCTTACCAATGAGGATACAAGCCACTCCAAAAGGAATCGATTGTTGTATCTGCTCCTCATCCGACTTCGGTTCCTCCAACAGGCATTGTCCCTATTCCTGGTGTGAAAACGATTCATGCTTCGAAAGAGGAGGTCATAGGTGACCTTCACCGAGCCAAGAAGATGAAGATATCATTATTAATGGAGTCATTAAGCATTCATCGGGGCCTAGTATGCAAGATATGCAACGTTTCCAAGCCCTTCTGACCAAGGAGATTAAAAAGGAGAAATTTAACGATATTCCTCCCCCTCTGTCTTTCTCGTTGCTTACAGAATTTATCTTCGCTCTCGTCGCCATTCCCACTTTTGAGGGTATTCAGGGCATGACTTTCGAGTCTTTGGTAAGAGATTATGATTGGGAGACAAACCCAAAGGGCTACTTCCCGAAGGATAATAAAGGCAAGGAAACAAGCAAAAGAGGCCTAGCGGATCTGGTGCACATTCCTCCAAGGAAGGGAGGAATGAGAAGAGGAGGAAGAGGAAGACTTAGTTGCAGTTTTTCCTTTTTTTATGTTGCCTATTGTTTTAGCGCCGAATCAATGGAATAGGCTAATGCTGTGCAGGTGCAGCCACCGCTTTTTATTAAGGAAGTATGTTAATAAAGAATAGATTTGTTTCCCTTCAAATCTTGTGTCTATCTGTTCATGTATCGAGAAATATTTTCATTTAGCTAATTTAGTAACTTGCTTTACTTATGTTAACCAAGCTTAATTTGACTAGTAATGGCGATGGAGTTTATGTCACTTTATGTGCTAAGAGATTTTTAGCTGGGGAACATATCTCTAGGCATCCATGTTCAATCTTGTTGATCTTCGAGCATCGACCGAGATTAATCACCTTGAGCAGTGTTTTGGACGTCTATTTCTTAGACATTTTACCCAATCTTGCCTATCTTTGGGTGTTGATCATCCATGCCTAACTTGCAGCGCTAAACAAGCAAGATGCCCATCTCTAGGTAGTGCAACGTCTATCACTGAACATTTGGATAAGGTTCCGCCTTACTCTAAGCATAGATTGTTGGGCTTCCAATCTTTGAGCAATGGTTCGAACATTTGTCTATCCTAGGCAAAGTTCTTAAGGCAGACTATCTCGTTCGGCCCATATGTGTTTATACTCCAATGCCCAAGTCGTGGGTTAGAGGAGTTAATAGGCATCTAACTTTGAATGCCTCGGAACAGTCATGTTCCTTAGGCCCAGTCACAGACCACCAAGTCCAGTCGGTACCTTCCTTCGAGCATCTATATATATATGTTCTATGTAAGTGTAAGCTATTCATCTTTTCCACTATTCATAGTGCAATGTTTAGCTAATGAGAACATAAATTCATCGATCCAAAGCCAATTCATTTTATATCCTAATAACGGCAGATCATGCCTATTACATTGAAATCAATAAAGTATGTACAAATGTAGTTTTAAGCGAAATAGCATCATAGGTGCTCACTATTTCACGCCCTCGGAGTGAAATTTCATCAACTGTCTCTAGCTTGAATGTTCCATCTCCAAGCTTATGCTCAATAGCACATGGATCTTCCTAAGTCAGGCCCATGTTCCTTAGACCAGGGAAGATTCACTTAAGAATGAGATCACCGATCTTGAAGGCCCGATTCCTAACCTTTGCATTGTAATGTCGAGCTACTCGCTCCCGATTAGCGGCGGCTCTCAAATCCGCTTTATCACATTTCTCATCGATCATATCGAGGGACTCTAGTAGGAGCTCCTCGTTCTTTTTGGGATCATAATGGATATTTCGATGAGATTGCACTTCCAATTCAATTAGAATCATGGCCTTCAATCCATCGGGCAAAGCGAATGCAGTGTGACCAGTCATGGATTTTTGATTTGTTCGATAGGCCCAAAGTGTTATAGGCTATTCATCGACCCACTTGGTTTTGGCCTTTGTCAACTACTTTTTCAAAATAGACTTGATAATTTTGTTCACTACATCCGCTTGTCCATTCACCCGCAAATGTGCTACTTAAGAAAATCTTTTCTCTATTCGATATTTACTGTAGAAGGTCATGAATTCCACGCTAGCAAATTGGGTCCCATTGTCGGAAATGATTGTTTGTGGGATCCTGAATCGGCAGGTAATGTTTCTTACAACGTAGTTGATCGCCTTCTTCATGGTGATCGTGGCGAGCGGTTTTGCTTCAGTCTACTTCATGAAATAATCAATGGCAACAATGGTGTATTTTGCTCCACCCTTCGACATCAGTAGCACACCAATAATGTCGATTCCCCATATCGCAAATGGCCATGGGCTGACCATTTGTGTAATCTCCGTAGGCGGGGCTCTAGGAATTATTGTGAATCTTCGACATTGATCACACCTTTTGGTGTACTCAGGTGCATCTCTATTAACCATTGTCTAGAAATATCTAAAGCAAAGAATCTTCATTGCTAATGTTTGCCCTCCAGTGTGATTGCCACATGATCCTTCATAAACATCCCTGAGGACCTTCTTAGCTTCCTCTTTGGCAACATACCGTAGCAGGGGAATAGAGAACCCTCTTCAATAAAGTATTCCCTTCTAAATAATGAACTATAAGGCCTAGCCTAGGAGTTTTCTCCATTTATTTCTTCTATCTGGAAAGGTTCCTTTCAACAGATACTCTTTAATTTGAGGCATTCATGATTCTTTCTTAAATTCAGCCTCCAAGGTCCATTCGACGTTCATCTAGCCGATACTCGAAGCTGATAATACCTCTACTGGAACTAATCTCATGAGTTGTGCATCCCTGGAACTAGCTAGCTTGGTGAGTGAATCAACCTTTGTGTTCTCCTTTCTGGGGATGTGTGTTATCATGTAGTACTCAAAGTCATTGAGTGGATACAGAGCTTTCATCAGATAAAGAGCTAGCCTCGCTCCATTAGCTTGGAATTCTTTCCTTACATGGTAGACTACTAGCTGAGAGTGACTATATATGTGCAAAGCTTTGACTCTCAATTCATTTGCTATCTTGAGTCCCGCTATCAACGCATCATATTCTGCTTCATCGTTCATTGCAGGAAACTCGGTTTTAGGGCATAGCAAGTCGACTGTTCCTTGAGGGTCACCAAAACCACTCCTGCTCCTGAATAACGTTATGCTCCGTCAGTGTACAACTTCCACTGAGCATTTTACTCCATAACTTCTTCTCTCGCATTGCCCCGAAATGGTGAACTCAGCAATGAAGTTGGTCAATGCTTGGCTTTGGATTGCTCTTTTAGGATGATATGATATATCGTACCAACTCAATTCGATGTTCTACTTCAATAATCTTTCAGAAGTCTCAGGTCATTGCAGGACCTGGCTTAAGGGCTGATCAGTCAGCATTTTAATCAAATGAACTTGGAAGTGGGGATGGAGTTTCCTTGATGTGATTAACAAACAATAGGCCAACTTTTCCAACTTTGGATAATTTATTTTCGCTCATGCCAATCTCTTAATGATATAATATATCGGCCTTTGGATTTTGGTTTCTTCACGTACAAGGAGAGAACTCAAAGCATGAACAGACACTACTAAATAGACAAATAAATATTCTCCTTCCAAAGGCTTTGAAGACAGGTGGTCTTTCTAGAAGATCAACCAAGGCTTGAAAAGCATCCGATCTAAGCAACCTCTTCCCCATTTTGAGAATATTGAAGAAAAATATACATTTATCTGTAGCCTTTGAGATAAATCGACTTAACACGGACCGTGATTGGTGACGGGCTTAAAAGCACCTTAGGTAGCTACTATCTATCGGGTCTTTTCTAAGAGGTTAGGTGGTTGAGTTGAAGCGGAGAAGGAGACTAAGTCATCGGCCGTGCCAGGATTGATTTCCTACTTCCAGCTGAATGAGGGCCACACAGCCGTCAACCCTGCTGGAAGTGCTTTCTAGATCCAATCTCATGGTCTTTCATTCACTATTTGAATGTCTTGACCTACCTTCCTGTTTAGACTTTGTACCTCCTTTATCATCTTTAGGGCTTCAGCATTTCTCAAGGCTTCAATATTTTTTGAATTGGCCTCAATTCCTCTTGAGTTTACAATAAATCCTAATAACTTCCCTGATGCAATTTCGAATGAGCATTTTAGCAGATTGAGCTTCATTCCATATCTCCTAAGCATGCCAAACATTTCTGATAAATCTTCCAAATGGTTCGTCGATCGCCATGATTTCACCAGCATATCCTCTACGTAGACTTCCATCGAATGTCCAATCTAATCTCTGAATATTGAATTCACCATTCTCTAGTAGGTGGTTTCGACGTTTCTTAGATCGAATGGCATGATAAGGTAATAGTACAATATCGAATCGGATGTAAAACTATTATGTTCTTAGTTTGGGATGTGCATTGGAATTTTATTATAGCCAGAATAAGCATCCATGAATGACAATAATTCGTGGCCAGCGGTTGAATCCACTAGTTAGTCGATCTTTGGTGGTTGGAAACTATCCTTTCGGCCTGCCTTATTCAAATCTGAAAAACATATGCATGTCCTTCGTTTTCCATTAGACTTCTTTGCTAGGATTGGATTAAGTTCCCATTCGGGGTATAGAGCATTGCCGATGAAGCCATTAGCTTTTAACTTAGCCATTTCTTCTTTCAGCATAGCGGATCGCTTCAAACCAAGGCTACGTTACTTTTGCTTCATAGGAAGACATTTGGGTTGACTTTTAATGCATAACATGCTATCTTCGTTAATATTACACATATGTCAGAATGTGTCTAGGCAAACATATCCAAGTTTACCTAGAGATATCCTGTAAATTCCTTCTTCATCTTCATGTTGAGTTGAGATCTGAATTTCAAGACCCAAGTAGGATCATCCTAACTAACCAGGATATTGATCATCAACTCGACGGGGGTCACCCTTACATCCTCCAGCTCTTTCCTCGGGTCCCTATATTTGTGAATCAACTATACCGATCGAGCCAGGGCTTAAACTGTGGTTGTTATGCATCAATTGACTTGACGCAGAGAGTTTTTTCTATGTCCTTTCCTTTCTTATATAGCTTTGCCTCCCTTAGCTCCATGACCCAGCATTCACATCTAATATTCTGGTCACCCTAGATGATCTCTACCCCATTTTCGATGGGGAATTCATTATCAAGCATCATGAGGCCAGGGCCACATGGAAGCCGATGAGGGACGTTCGGCCCAAGAAAGAATTATATGTAGAAAAAAGATCCATCACAATGAAGGACACAACCCGCACCCTCTTGCGGTCATCTTCACCTAAAACCGTTAATTCCATACATCCCACAGGCTCTACAGCCTCTCAGTAAAACCATGAATATGTGATTTGCAAGGCTTTAGATCCTGATCGTCCATCATCATTTAGTCGTAAGCTTATGAACAAAATATTAACGGAACTTCCATAGTCAACAAGAACTTCACTCACAGTTGCAAGCCCAACTACAGCCGATATCACCAAGGGATCAAGCATGGGTGCTTCATCTCGTCTGCATCTCGATTTCTGAAAACTATGACATTGTTCATGGTCTTTAGTTACTTTGCTGGAGCTTCATCTTCGACAGTAAAGCAACTTTCCCATATTACATACCTTAAAGAACTCACATATCTCTCCAGGTCATTCTAGCTTTTCTCGGCTAGATGAGGTCTGCCAATGATTGTATTGATAACAGGTTTTTTGCAAGCTTCCTAAGCTCGCCATCTCTAGGCCCAACTTGGTCCCGTTGGAATAATTGTCCTTAGGGTTGAGCATTTTCTTGCCCGTCATCCTAAGAGGCTTTCACATATTGTGAGAGTTTTTTCTACCTGGTTAAGTCCTCTATCACATCATGCAAATGCCTCAATTCGTTCATGTTATGACCATGCATCTTGTGGAAATGGCGGCACTATCTTTTATCCTTTTTCATTAATCCCCTGGAGCTGGCTTCTTTTAATGTTCTATACCATGCATCGCAAGGTAAATATTCACGATTAAGTTGTTCAACGGTGTATAGTCCTCATACTTCAAGAATCTTGGACACTTCTTGAGGTTCGGTATTCTATCTCTGTTTCCCAGATTACTTCTTTTTTGATTGTCGCCCTTGTTTCTACATTACAGCCATATTTTTGGAATTCCCTCAAGTTTGCTTCACAGGAACATTTCTTTGTACCACTTCACCAGACTATCTACCAATAATTCTTCCAACCGATGTAGTCACCTCCTCTAAGCACAAATAATGGGTTGCCTTTCTATAAAATTCATCCGTAGTCAATGGAGGTTTCATTTTCAACCACCTTCAGTATCTAGGTGTATTCCCATGATCAGTGCCATCAAAACAATCTCTTCCTTAGCGTTGCTCACCTTCATTACTGCTATGTCAAACCTACTTAAAAAAATACTTTAATAACTCTCCAGTATTCTAAAAAGATTTGATAACGACATTACATCCTTTAGGCGGGTTGTGTGCAAGCGAAACTGTTCGACAAATTTCCTAGCTAGTTTGTCAAACGAAGATATGGATCTCCGTAGAAGCTGGGTGAACCACATTATAACAACACCTTCGTAAAATTTTGGATATACTGACATCTTACCATATCTATTGCCTTTTCATTTTCCATATGCCATTCATATTTTAGTAAGTGCTGCCTCAAGTCCGTCAACCCGTTAAGGATGGCATATTAGGCATAGCGAACCTTCTTGGGTACTCCTCTCGTAATATCTCTTCCATGAATGGGTTTCTATTAGGAGAAGAGGCCCAATCATCATTATGTCTTTGTTGGTTTTCGCTTATTAGGTTTCTCATCATATCCATCAGAAATTCTACTTCTGAAGAATCAGCTGAATAGCAATAATTATGGACTGCATTGAGTATTTAGCTTTGTAGATGGTCTTGGCTTGTTCCATGATCCTTGGGTTCTCCTGTCACTATAGTATCCGCCGGATGAAAAACAACCATCGAAAGGCGATAAGTCCATCATGTTCCTTCAACGACTACGAGATAATTAGTTCAGTAAATCCAGGCGTTCCTTCGTTTGTTTCCACATTTCATCCTGTCTTTCAAGGAGTCTGTCGTTCAACTCCTTTGTCATCCTGTCTATCTCAACTTGGGTAATTACATCGAAAGCATTTTGAATTTCAATAACTTTGGGTTGAGCGACTTCTTCAACGTGTTGGGAACCAGCGTTCTCAACATCATTAGTAGGCCTGGAGACGGAAAATTTTTCTCTATTATTTTGTGGAGCTATTATTTTGGTTAACCCTATGATAAATTTTGCAGAAATCTGAATAGTCATGGATCATAGGAATGAAAATAATGGATCTACTTCATGTACTATGGCAATCCAAAAGTAGAAAATAGATCCAAATAGCAAGAGAACATAACACTTCTTAATGAAAACACCAAAGTCTTTATGTCTAAAGTTAGCACAAACACCCAAAAGATTATAGAAGAGAATAATGTAAAATGAGACAAAGTAACATACAAAAATTATAGTGGTTTAGCTAGTCACTGGGTTATGTCCACTTAAACTTTCTTTTGATTCTACAAAGTTTTTAGAAAGGTGATCTTATGGATTGGTAGCCTATGAGATCAGTATTAGCATGAGTGATTACAACGGAAGTACAAAAATTTAAAACTCAAGCAAAATGATTCTTAAACAATGCCTATCATCCTCTATTTATATCCAAAGGTCGACAGGTTTCCCTCCATCGCATTCTTCCCTACTTTCCCCCATGTCCTAAAAGAGCCGCTCTTAAAAAATTGTAGCCAAATTAGGAAAGTTTAGGGATGGTACTGAACCATGCCCTATGGATTGGCACCGGTCCATAAGATGGGCTATAAACCCTTCTTTGATCCTTCGATGTTCTTTGGATGGTTTGTACCTCCATCCATGGAGCTTGGTTGCATTGATGTGAGCTAAGATTATGGTAAAGTCTATGGTTCGATGGCTAGGTAAAAGTATTCGATCTAGTTGTCTTGAAACTTGGATGTATCCGTCGATCGTTTGGATCATGAGTGGCAAAAGAACCATCGTATATGGCATGTGTTGACTTAAGATCAATCTAACTTGTGCGGAACGAAGCATATTGCAAATTTAAACAAGCATTAGGGATCAGTACTGACCCATGGGCATGGATCAGTACTGACCCATGGCCGTGGATCGTTATCGATCCAAGATTTGTTTTGATTCTTGGGCTTCTGCCTTTGTACTTAGATTGGGCTGGTATGTCAGCCACTCTTGAACATTCTAGGCAAATTAAGGGCTTCATCCACTGATCTCATTTGATATATATGAGTTTAGAAGTGAATGTTTTGGATTTTTTCTCGGTTATTCTATTGCTTCACCATTTTGACTCATCTAAATATAGCTTAATCACAAAGTTGGATAACAGTTATAAATTAATAAAATTAATAAATATTTATGAAATATTAATTAGTACTGTATTTATTTTATTGGGGTGCATTTAGTAAAATGGAATAGCCTCTATAATTATTCAAGATGTTATTGGTAATTTATTGGGTGTGTATATCGAAGTTATATGCATTTTTATTAATTTAGGTAAAGATTTATATTTGATTTAAGTTGAATAAATTGCGAAATGGGTTGGTTGGGTTTTAGCCCATTTTGGACTTATAAATGGCTGGTTGAGAATGAGGAGAAAAGGAGATTCATTGATTTTTAATCGGTGAGAGAGATTTGTGTAGATATTTGTTCCTATATCTTATTATACATTCAAACATTGGCCTCCACTTTCTTTTTAACTTTTTTCCTCCATCCTCCTCATTCCTTGGCAGCAAATACCACCTCCCATCTCTATCATTTTCTTACCTTAAACATATCCAATCAAATATAATTATATCTGCTATTTGCATATTTGTCTGTTGCAAAGTAATGTGTAGGTCTAGAGAGTCTGTTTGGATCAGTGTGTGTTTATATGACCCTATCTCCTAAGGTATAATTCCTTTAACTTATTCAATTATATTTAGTTATAATTATATATCATATCCGTTACACATATATATCACCTTTTTGTATACATTTTAGCCTTTGTATCTTTCACATATTTAATAACTGATTTATATGTATTATATATCATTATAATTTATAGTTGACAAAAAATAAATTATATATTTAAATGCTTTCCGCTAGTATTTAGAAAGAAAACATGTTTTTCAATTTTATATTTTACATATTAAATAATTTTTGATGCAACATGGATATAAGAAAAACATTAGAATATAATCTATAATATTAGCCCTTTTATGATATGTTATTCCGCAGTTATTCCGCAGTGAGAATTTCCATGCGTCCAAATTTTTATTTTCAAATTTATTCATCCATTGATCCATTTTTTTAGAATCTAAGATTAATACACAAGCTTCAGTTGACGGCATTTAACACTAATTAGGCATGAAGAATAGTCATCACAACTTGCCGTGATGGTTCAATTTGTTAAATGCATCATAACCATGCTTTCGATCATATAAATGGCCACGACAACCGTCACCTAGAGGAGCGCAATTAGCAGTTGAGATTTTTCTCTTGAAACGTTCTTTCTCCTGATCGAGAGTTCCACTTCTCTATGGTGTTGTCGAGATTTGTCACAACCCTAAAAAAGGAGTTAATTATGCATTTGGAGATTCGAAACTCTTCATCTAAGGGAAGTACAACGCAGGTCTTCCTAGCTTGGTTAACTCCAGTTTGGCTATGGTAGGTGGCTACCCCTGGCTCGGTTAAGGCTAGCTTGACTATCGCCATGCGCCAAGCAGTAGCCTAGTGAGCCAAACCTCTTTCAATCACCCCTTTGGTTTTGTTTTATTGTTCCATATGGTTCATTCTAGGTTCTCCTTCTAAGTTGACTGTGAGACCCTCTTCCACAATCAAGAGATGCACGGTTCTATCTACTAGAGTTTGAATTAACTACGTCTTATCTTCCATTCAAATGAGTGTTTTAGCCTTGAGTATTCTTGGCTCACTCAAACTCTTTGATATGTTGTACCATTTATTGCATCAGTTTTTGTTGTTAGAAAATGAACGTTTCCTGAAGACCGATATGCATGACATTTAACTCCTCTCGAGTTACGACATCTACAGGTTATGTAGTGTTGGAGATGACCACTTGGTTGCTTCCATGCTCAGATCCCTCAACAATGGTTGGATTCTTCTTTGTTACTTGCTTTTGGGATGTCAGTTTCACAATTTCTTATTTGGATTAGGTTGCTCCTTATAACAACAAGAAACCAGATCTAGCCATAGACCGTTTCTTAATGAAAGCACCATGTAAAATCCTACACTTCAATCGGCCCATATATTCGTTAAACCGAAAACTCAAGTCCACTAAAGTACGGATCATTGGTTTGGTATCCTGCAAAAAGAAAAGATATCAAAGCACTAATGGTAATAACTCACAGTGGAAATAAAAAAATATAATAGGTCAGTATAATTACTAACCAAAATTGACATCTCAAATGTGAAGGCTTCAGCTAGACAACTGCTCTAAATCAACAACAGTAACCACCCTTCTAAATTCCATGGGTTTGTAATGAGGAGGGGGTCGGAACAACATTCTGATAACTAGTAAATTATACATCTTATACATTACACTAGCTTATGTCGATTGTTCACTATTTCATGTTATGTTAGATTTTATTATTAGTCACTAGACTCTATTGCTACGTATGAACCGTACCCATCTACACCAGGTAGATCTATGTATATATGGGTAAATACACACACACACCCTCTCCCCAAGTCCACTAATGGACCAAGATACTATCCCCACTGGTATCAATCGATCAGCACCTCATAAAGATCCATTGCCATCGTATCACAAGGAAATTATGTCGTATGCACCAACGACCTCCAGTCCATAAGGTCCTAATGCTTCAGGGATTTTCATCACGTACGCCAGCCTTTTGCATACCCTTATCTACTTATTATCATGGATTTTAGGCTCCCTGCACCACCACCCCATCTATGTTTTGAAGGAACCTTTATATGGGTTAACTAGCCTTGCTCTATCAAACAAACTAACAAACAACTGTGGCATTGCATAACTCAAATGAACAGCTCCTGTAGGCGTAAGAGATCAGTAGGGTGTAACCCTGTCCTTTCCATTGATTGCAAGAGACTGATGATGAGCTCGATAAATATGCAACTCCTACCCTATAAGTATCCAAGTACGCCAACCTTTTATGTACGCTTGTTGTAACTCGTTTTGGTACCTAAGCACATCAGACTTTCTATGTCATGTTGCATAAGTTCGATCTCACTCACTATCTATTTAGATTGCCTAGTGGAATCAAGGCCGCAATACCCCACTTAAAAACTTTGAAGCAGACCTAATTTGATTGTGGACTCGACATAATTATAATAGAAAATTTATAATCAAGACAATAAGCACAGTCCAGACATGGGGTAATCCTCTAGTACAAATCGTACACTCACCGTGGATCTTATTGGTTGGATATATTTTTAGCATTCCAACTCAGTCTAACAACCTTCAGACATTGGTCCATTATAATTATAACAGACAATTTATAATTATTCACACCCATCATAAACGCATATCTGAGCCTACTTATATACATATTTCAGACTTGTATATACTTATCCTTGTTTTATTTTCTTTATTGCCTCAACATCTTTTATGTCTGACTTTAAGTCTTTAGTTTTACTATGCGTAATCTTTTATTTCATCAATTTCATTTACCGCTTCTCAATTATAAACATCAATATCGTTTCTGCAGCATTCATTAGTCGACTTTGATTTCTATTCCATTTCATTCAATTATCAGACTTAATCCATTTCATTAGATTATCAAACTTAGTCCGTTTTATTAGATTATCAAACTTAGTCCATTTTATTTCCCCAGCTTCTTACTCTTGCTAATTACTCAGACTTCTTTTTTCATCGGTTTTAATTTTATTAACTTTTTAGTTACATTCTTATTTCGATATTCCGCCTTTGCAATTTACTATATTTTAATAAATTGGAATTAAATTTCATTAATTAATTGTTATACGATAAATTTCCATATCTTATATAAAAGAGGAGGTTTGCACAATATTTGTTATTATAAGGAATTCACTTTTTATTTATTGATATAGGTAGTACAAAATACGGTAATCATCTTTATTTTGTACACCTCTTTCTTTTTAGAGGCATATGTTTACTCCTTGTCATTTCAAACATCACATTTTTGTAAATTTATACTTGATAATATATGGAAATCTATTTGCAATAATAAAAATTCTAGTAAACTAAAATATCACAAAAATCCCAAAAGTCAAATTAAATTTATTTTAGACTTTATTCATCAACATCGAATAAAATGAAATCCCAATTCATTATGTTCTAGTTAATTAATATCTGACATAGAAACTAACAATTTTAATCATTACGTAATTACAGAAAAAAACTAATCATCACATAATTACAGAATTAAAATTAATCATTACGTAATTATATAGACAAGTTTATATCTCAACTTTTTCTCATTTACGAATTCATTGCAACTTGAATTCAGTTCTCAGACATATAGGAATAGAGATACAATGATATAATCTAGTATTGTATAAAAATATATAATATTTCCAGTCACCTTTAATTAATGCTCCCAAATCTCTACATTTAATCTAGATCCGACCCTATTATTTGTATTCTCCATTTTTGACTCCCTATTCGGATCCGTAGACAATTTTTATACAGATCTTATTAGAAATTGGATTAGGAAAAAGAGATTTAGATTTAGATTTATTAATTACAACCGAATCGAAAAGTTTACCTTTAATGTAGCGACCTGATTTGAATTTACATCCTATCATCTATCCTTTTTCTATTCTTCTTCCAATTTTATACGTACAATTTATTCTATTTCTGTGTATTTAGAATTTTTGAAAGAGAAGAGAAAATGACAGAGCTTCCATGCTCATTAGAACAGTAATGAGTTGAAAGTGAAGAGCTAGGTCCTAATTTATAGAGGTTCTAATCAGTGCTAACAGTCGGATGAAACGGAATTCAGTATGGGCCACATGGCCTAAACTAACTGCCACCTTCAAAACCCTTTGGATCGACCACATTGGACCCATGATCCACCGCTCATGGTCAACCTATGGTAGGTCACGGTTGACCATATGGGCCAATTCGGTGTACTTTGATGCGTTTGATTCCTTTATTGATTTCTATCTCTTATTGTCAAATTATCGTTAATTAACGTTATCTCTTAACTTAATTATATTTCTCAAAAGTTAAGTTACCTTAATTTTAACGGTGTTAATCGATCATTAATTAATTTTAAATTATTCCTTAATTACATATATAATTGTTTCCAACTAGGAAAATTCAAGCGCTAATATTTTTTCATTTGACCTCCGATTAGAAAAGTTTATGTATGAAAATTGATCAGATAATTACCACGAATCCAATGCTATAAGTTTCATGGTCAAATTTTAATATTTATAAAATTTCCATTTTCACGGTTTATTATTTATTAATTAACTAACGTAAAAACGTGAGGTGTTACACATCAAAACTGGGAAAACACATGAAGAATGGTTTCCTGTTGAGCCCAAATACCAATTGATGATCTTGAATTTGGATTCTAGTTGTCTGGAGTATTGTCAGATCATTGAATAGTAGCTTATTGGTAATTTAAGATCTGGACATTGAATTTTATAGCATAAAACAATGTATAGTGTGATATAACATGAAGAATTGAATATTTTCCATACCGTCGCCATCTCGCACTACTTTTTAATTAATTTAGCAAATATAGAATGATGACGTACAATAGCATTATAAAAAGAATTATTAAATTCTTTTATAATTAAATTGAAATAATAAAAATGTATGAAATGCTAAATAGATAAAAAAGAAATGCAATGTGAAAACAATATAATAATTATAGTTCAAGCCTATCATATAATTTTTTTATAAATATAATTTTGTTGTTCACAAATAGCATCATATAAGGTTATACTCGTTTTTTTAATACTTTAATAAGCAATGTTTAAACATGAAATGCTACTATAAGGTAGAATTAGAAAATAAATGGTATACTTTTGTCTTTTCAATAACTACAAAATGCTTTTATGTACTTACATTTAAACATAAGATGCTACTATAAGATAAAATAAAAAATATTACATATTCTATTATTATTTTATTAATACAAGATGCTACTATAAAAAGCATAAAACATAAAATATTACTGCAATGTAAAATAAAAAATAAATGTTGTATTCTTTTTTTTATTTTTGTAAACACAAAACTCTATTATGCAATCGCATTCTAACATGAAATGCTACTGCAAGCTGGAATTAAAAACTAAATGACGTATTCCTTATGATTTAGTATGTACCAAATGTTACTATGCAGTGGTATTATAAAATAATTTATGAAAGATAACATCATAAAATGTTAAAAAAATAAAATATAAATTATATTATCTTTATAGAAATCATAAAATGCTACTAGAAGGTGGAATTATATATATGTATAAAATTTAAAAATGCTATCAATAAATAGTTTTATGAGTTAATATAAACATTTAATTCATCTTAAAAATACCGCTACGCTTCATAAATTGCTGCTATAAAATATAGTTCTAAATTACGATAAACATGCTTCACCTATCTCTACTACTGCAATTGATAAGACGCTACTAAAAAATAAAATGTTACTACATATCATAACGCTATTACAAAAATAGCATAGTGAGATCAGATATACGAACTTCACTTCAAAATCGTGCTATGGTTAAAAAAAATGCTACTAAAATACATAAAATGTAACTGCAATACAGTATAATATTATAAAAAAGGATATACATAATTAACCTTTTAAAAAGGATACTAGATGGTAGTATTTTCCGTTGGTAGCTTCTTTCTCAATTTCAAACTGCTCATCTGCAACAAACAACTGTCCTACACATCACACCTCCCCGATACTGCAATCATCAGAGTTATGCCTTCGCCAACCCTAGTCATGTCACCATTCACAATTTAACCGTCACTCCACCGACTACGCCAACTACAAATCCTAATTGCCCCTCAGCCTTTGACACTATCTGTCGTTGAACCCTACTAGTCATTGTCGGCGAAGAATAAAATGTTGTGGCCTTCATAGGGAAGATTTGGACTTTTGCTTTATGTCTTAAATTTTTGTCCGTGTGACAAAAAAATATAGCGGTTATAGTTGTGATAAAAAAATAATTGAAGTTTGTCATTGTTTAAAGTTCCTCCCCTAAGTTATGTGTTACATGGAGTGGGGCTACAATATAAACAAAAATATTAGAGGGGTCACCCTATCAAAAATCGACGACCTTATCTTCTACCCCAACAATTACCCGTTTCCTGAACCCATAGAAGAAGAGGAAAGAAGAAAAGGCTCAAAAACTAAATTAATGGCGGCAGTCTCATTGACATCGGTTCCGATTGCTTCTTCTCTTTCCATCGTCACCAACGGCGCAAACCCTTCATTGCCCTCCTCTATTTCCTACTCTCTCGCCCCACCAACCCAGAAGGTATCCACTATAAACTCATTTCAATTAGTTTTCTTATCTGTTATTGCAGACTTTATTTATGAAATTAATGTTGCATTGCGACTTTTTTTATGCTTAACCCGTTTTAGTAAATTTTAGGTATTGCACGAAATCAACCACGCTTAAATCATTCGAGTTGTCGCTTAGTATATGAACACGATTATGAGATGAAATTAAGCAATTGTTGAAATTTTCAAATTTAAAATCAATGTTGAAATGAAAACATCACGAAAATGAATGTAATATCAGCACTTTAACACGAGAATGAATTGAAAACTACATCTATTCTTCTTGGTGGTTGATCGGAAGAGAGCATCACTCAAACACTTGTGAAAATTTAAGTTGTATGCTCCTTGGATTAGATGAAAATCTGCTGCCATTTGTAGTCAAATTGATATAATTCCTTGCTGATCAGATTCAAACTACATGTATTCAAAACAAGCATCAGAAAGAAAAACAGAACCAACTTTATACAACTGATTATCATAGTTGAACAAGGATCATTTAAAAAAAAAAATTAGATGAAATGTGATGCTTGGCAAGTGAATATGTTTGTATTAGTTCATTGAAATGGTTATATAATATAAACTTCTAGTTTATAAGTGAAGTGTCGACCAATCACTGGCCCATTGGTAACATTCACAGATTCTGATTACTTTGATATCGTTATATTGTTTGCAGTATGGAGGTCTGAGCATCAAATGTGTCAGAGTTGGTGGAGTTGAGATACCTAATAATAAGAGAGTTGAATTCTCACTTCAATATATTCACGGAGTTGGTCGGTCAAGATCGAGGCAGATTCTTGCTGATTTAAGTTTGGAGAACAAAGTAACCAAAGAGTTGAGTGATGAAGAGCTGATCAGTCTCAGAGATGAAGTTTCAAAATACATGATCGAAGGAGATCTGGTAAGTTACCTTTTCATCTCTCTCATTGTTTATTTAGTAGTTTGAATTGGCATTTTTATTTGTCTAGGGCCCTAGGCTCCTAGATGAAGACGTGGGAGGGCTAAAAGAAAAGATCACTAAACAATGCCATCAAACACTAGTAGAATATATACATACACTAACCAATTACACATTACTAGTGTTTTGCATGTGCGATTCATTAAAAATTTCAAAAATCATGCATACAAATTTCAGCAGGCCTTGCTCCAAGTACCTATCTTTTTTTATATCCCATTCTTCTTTCAAGTGGTTTGAGTTTGACTTAATTTCTTCTTAATGAAGGTTGAATAATAAAAGAAAGTACTACCATAACAAAATTTTGACTATATTTCATCATTCAACTTATGATTTTTTCTCCCTCTTTTGCCTCATAAAACCCTTGAAATGTAAACTTGAAAACTATTTTTCAGTTAATTACCTTTAGGAAGTATATGTTCTGTGGTGCCTTACACATTGTCCCACTCATGTTGCACCATAAACTTGATTGTAAGAATGGTGGCTACCATTGTTATTACTTTCATGACTTAGTTATCAAATAACTTGGTTTCTTGGAGATGTTTGCATAGCTTATGTAGTTATATTGCATTTCTAGTTTTTATAACTATGTACCTGTAAAATGTCTTAAATTTGTTGACATATAATTGCTATATAAATGAAGTAGAAGAAGATAATCTTATTATGTAGCTCAACTGTGAACTCATCGCATTTGATTTGGTGATAAAAACAAAAAACAGAAACGGTTCAACAGGATGGCAATAGAGAGGATGAAAGAGATAAGATGTTACAGAGGAATTAGACACGAGATGGGACTTCCATGTCGAGGTCAAAGAACAAAGAACAACTGCAGGACACTGAAAGGGAAGAAAACAACTGTTGCGGGCAAGAAGAAGACTCGTTAGAATACAAAATGAGCATGTTTTCGCTTTTGATTGCTTTCCCCATGCTATGTTAATTAACTTTTCTGTTGTAGTATGTACTTTGTTCAATTGTGTGTTTTGTATACATATTCATTTTGAGATCTCTGTGTTTGGGGATTTTGCCTGTGGTCTTATTTTATTGTTCCAGTTTGATTTTACTTTTAGATCTGCTTTTCTAAATTTTTGTTCGTCTATTCGATGGCTGTGGGAATGACATGGCCTGAATGGTATGCATCCCGTGTACATGTTTATTGGTAGCAAGTGAAGAAGAATAAATTCTTTTGTAAAATGCAAATAAAACATAAAGCGTTCATATTGACCAGAGGAAATGTTGTAATACATAACATTATTTTGTTACAATTAAACATATAATATTTGGATATTATTGACACGTGGTCTGTCAAAATGTGGAAATTAAGCATGGTTAAATTGTGGTACAATTTTTTTATTTATTTAAAGTTTCTCAAATAAAAAAGTCGAATGAACCAATTATTGTTTTGTCAAAATACTCAATCCTGCCAAAGGGACATAACATGTTGAGCGGTCATATTTCATAGAAAATAGTGCCCGCAACTTGGTAAGCTTTCACAAGTTTATAGAAATCGACTAAAGTAACAAAAAAAAAAAAAAAAAAGTTCTTATTTTATTTTATCAGTATCTGAGAAAAATTGATAAATAAAGTTAATGTTATTATATATAGTTTATTTTGATGTATTATGGCTCGAACTCATAATCTTAAAAACATGAGCCTAAAGTTCATACAATTAACCTAGTCGCCTTTAACAACAATATTGCTCTTGTTATACAGATAAATTTTAAAATTGTTATAACTAAATCGTTATTATAAATTTCAAACCTTTGAAATTTATCGGTTTGATCAGAAATAAAAAGTGACTAAGATATATAAATTGTGTTGGAAGTAGATTATTCTAAATAAACATTTAGAATTTAGCAAGCATTTTCTAACAAAATATAACCCTTTTAACCCTAGCAATCTCACCAATATCTTTCATTTATAAGACTACAAAAGCACCTATAAGTGAATATCTGCTTTTCAGTAGATATACTAACACAAAATGTAACATCAACAGGGTATCAAAAAATATCACACATCATGAAAACTTAACGAGTGCCATCACACATTTCATTCACATGCGTACTTTTTTTTATTGTTATTCAGTGTCAAGTTTATTTTTGTGCCTAAGCGAATTGCTAAATTAAAACAAATACAGATAAAATTCTTGCGTGAGATGGTTAAACAAACAACAATATGTGGACTCTGTACTCATGGCATTCCCATGTACATGTTCATTTGCTCAATCGATACAGCAAATGAATCTAGTTATGCATATTGGCTACTTTGGATCAAAAGATACTTATCACCAGCAACTTGCATAAATAAAAATCAATTATTACACAAATATAGTCTTTAGATCATTCCCAATCAACATGATCGAACCATTACTCCTATACATTCAAACCCTTAACCCCCATCAACCTACCCTAAACAATAAAAAAAACTCTTTCGTCCACGACAAAAAATATAATTTTAACTGTTTTTTATAAAACCGATTAAAATAGGTTACATAAATTGCAATTCATGCCCACACAATTGCAATCCTCATGATGGGAACATTAACTTCTCATCTTAATCGGCTTTATAAAATTTGACTGACTTGACAATCCTCAAGATTGCCTTGACAACCCAAAAAAGAGCAACGCATCCTCCGGTGGGGGTGGGTCATGTCTCAACCGAGACTCGGTTAGAAATGCTCTTTTAGTAAGATCTAACCATATAAAAATCAACCATTATCCAAATATTATTTTAGTCAACCACGGTTTTCTTTTACATATTTGTAAAATAATGAAAATTGAAGTTGATATGAAAAATAAAAATATTGATTTTAATATGGTCAACTACTATTGTACTTGTTTAGATTATCCAATCGATTATGAATTCGAATAATTTTTGGATCGGCATGACTATGTTTATTCAAAAATGGCAACGTTACATGATTTCTTTGTTGTGCTATTACGTTTTTTTTGTAACTGAATTTTTTTATTTTTTATTTTGTCATAATTTTTGTCTAATTTTTATCTGGAAACAAACAACATACTCGACGTTAAGATGTTGACATTCACATAATTACATTTTACTTCACACAGAAAATGTTATAAACAATGAATATTGTCAACATAATTCAATCGTACTTCAACAGTATAATCAAATCCACATAACTAAAAAGTAGTTACATAAATGCATAAGCATAAAATATGACCAACGGGTAACTCCTACTCAATCTCAGGCATAAAACATACATAAATTTGAACTACGTGTTACTAAAATCATTCGACCCATAAGTAAATTTGAATACTATGTGTCACTAATATCATTCGACCCAACGTTCGCAGCTCTAATCAGTTGACCAGTTACTTCAACATGTTTTGTTAAGTGTTCTTCATGTGACATTGCTTTCACTTTACCTTACTTTAACTAGATTCTTGTTAACTAACATAGACACTTTTGACGTATTCGAGGAGGAGAGAGAAGGAGTCATCATTGTGGTCTAGATAGAACCAAGTCTTGAAAAGTGAGCAGTCTCCTCAGCCATCGATAGGATATCATATGTTGATTGGTCGATATGTAACTGGTTGTGCCCTTATAACAAGACTATTGATCATTTTATTTAGGGAAGTCATACTTAGAGACCACCCTAACATCAATCCAAGATGTGAAAAATATTTAGCCTCTTCTAGCAAAACATTGACTATTGTTCATGTAGAAATTTACCTCATTATACTCACTAGCTAACCCTTCTCAGTTAATATATCTCAATCCCCATCTCATGTCATAATAGGTAATATCAGAATAACACTAAGTATGATACACACATATTTATGGTAATATAAAGAATCATGCACAAGTCAATCGTAACAAATCAATCAAGTAGACTAATCCAATATTCAGTAACACATATTATAAGCATCACAAGGACATATGTCACTCACATGAGTTGGCCATGGGTGAACTTCTACTCAATCTCATTCGTTTGGGGATTAGCGCACTGGGATTGTGTGGTTGTAAATAAATTTCATTCTACAGTACCTATACGCATAATTACTACCGTTAAATAATAGTGGGTTATCCTTCTTAAAAAATGTTAAAGAGTGTGTTATCCGTGTTATTAGCCATTTAGTTTTTCAAAAATCAGATAATGAATTTTTGAATACCGTGCACTCTAATACCAAATGAGAATCCCTTAATAAACTTATGAAAATGGATCTTAAAGCTACTATTACACTTGACGAGGGATGAATTGTGTTTATCAATCATTTCAAAATTAATTTGTAAAATTAAAGTTTATCCACCCAGATCTACAAGCAAATCACAGACAATGCAGATAATCGAAGAATAATTATAAAGCAAAGTAAAAAAGGTAAAATAAATGAGATTATGAATTTTTATACTAGTTTGGATTTCAAATCCTATGTCCAGTCTTGTTTTCCCCATATAGAATTTCCACTATAACGATTTGCTTTCCACGATTGGCAAGTTCACCTTTACAATCTCGTAATTCCTTGGGTTGCAAGATACACCTTAGCTTTTGACTTTTCTCAGGTGACAAGAACACCTTTCGTTTCGTAATCATCCATGACTATGGAAAGTAGTTTCATCTTTAATAAAACTTCTTATAGATTCAATACAATATTTGCATTGACCTCTAATAGCAATATATCTTTGAAATCAATGAGCAATATAATGGAGCCAAAGAGTAAATGTTAAGAATTCAAGTACAAATTCTTTGATCTTTTGTGGTTTACATATCCTTGAAGAATAGAAGAAAAAGAATATGGATTTGCAAAGAGAGAAGAAGTATATTAATGGATCTGTTGACTAAAAATGTGGCAACCTTGGAATTGGACTAATGCATTGTATTAGTAAAATGCACTTGCTAATACTAGGCTTAAAATTGTAAAATAAGGAGTAATGCAAGCAAATAATATAAATGACACAAGATGTAAAGTTGTTTGATAGTGATTTGTCTACATCTGTTATGAATGTCTCTTATTATGCTTATCTCTTACAATTATAGGGAATTACAAGGGCATAATGAAACATTTAGCACTTAAGCTTAAAATGATACTAAACTTAAGAACTGGAGAATAATTGCTAGCTATAAATGAATTTTGAGCTTTAACTAAAATCCAACCTCTTTGATGTTGTATGACATGAGGTATTACAGTAGTAGATGTAGATGGATGAATGGTTCTGGTTGCAGTGAAAATATGTAGGAAACAATTTCGATCATAGGTCTAGGTGCGTGAGTTGATGGAAGACAGCTATAAAGATGGTGAGATTGCATGATAGCTATAAAGATGGTGAGATTGCATGGCTTGGGTGCTTTCCAATTGATATTCTGTACTAGGCACATGCTTTGCGTTTAATATGCATTTAATGTAGTGGCATACTACAAAAGTAGACAATCTTTTGGTAGACATGTTACGACACCTAGTACAGCTGTCCATACTATTTTCTTTTAATTTTTCTTGTCTAGGTGGCTAGGCCGATGAGATGCTTCTCATGCACAGCAGCAACCGGTCGCTTATCGTCGAAGCTTGTTAAGAAAAGTTAAAAATGGTAAGGCTGGAGCATGAAAGGATGGCCTGAGACATAGTGACGAGATAGACTGTTTAGACTGATCGTAGATGAGATGAGAGAGTTGGACCATAGACTTGTCACTTTGACCTAGATCATGTCACGTGAAGCAGCCATGTTGATTATGATGGATCAGGCCAGGCACATGGATCTAAGTCGGCATATCTATGACCTACTTGCTAAATTTGCTTAGATGGAACTAGGTCAAATGCATGCCAGTTTAAACTGGGTCGAGCTGAGTGTTAGCTAACCTAGACTTAGGATGGGCCTTGATGTGTTGGGTGGTTTAATTATGCTTGCGAGAAATTTGAACAATGTATTACCTTCCTAAGCCCATCTTTATGAACAAGGTCGAACTTTTCAAATCATCAAGATCTTACCAATCGGCCCTTCTGTTGTGCATTTAATGCGTGCCACTTATGGCGATATGCCATTTACTGAGATGGTTCACTTTCTCAAAGGTGGCAGGGGTGCTTAAATTTCCAATGTGTGTGAAGTGACAATAGCATATATTACAACTAGGCAGTCGAGATTTGATGGCTTTTCGATTCCAACGGCTATGATGGAGGGCGTAGGTATATAAATACCCCTCATCTTCTTCATTTTCATTTTTACCGAAGCAAAAAACTCCCTTTTCCATTAGAAACTCTCTCAAAACTTCAAACTTTTAAAGGTTCTTATTCTTGTAAACAGTAAGCTTTCGCCTCCTTCTTCATCATTATTTTTTGAAAGCTTGGTAGTTGCTTTGTCATGGAAAATACATAATTTGCTATTTCGTTGTTTTTTATGCGATGTTTGAAGCATTTCTGTTGAGTTTTGATTCTACGTCATTGCTTGACCTAAAACCATGCTTTTCTACCATCTTTTGGACATTATGGACCATTGCTGCCATGTCTACAATGATCGATTGACAATGATGAAGTTTCTAATGGCTTATTATTTTTAAGAATGTATCATTGTTGGGCTATAGATTTAGGCTCAACTTTATAGCTTAGGCTTTAACAAAAAATTGAAATAGTAGATTTGGAACGTAATACCTACAACTTAGCCCAAGAGAGTTTTTTTGAGCCATGAGCTGGCCTTCATGGGATGTCCGGCTCGGCATGCCATGAAGACGGTTGTCCAGCTTTCCTCCCGGGGCGTTGCTTTCGAATCTTGTCGAGCTAACATATTGGGACTTATTTAACTTATGCTACTTATATTTCAGATGGCAACCTTTGGATCAACTTCTAATGGTATTTTTAGCCTCAAATCCTCTAAGTTGGCAAATAGGAAGGTGAACATGGCCAAGAATTTGGTCAGTTATAGGTGTTATATCAGGATGGTGAGATACCATACAGCCGCCGACCGATCGAATCACCCTTGCTTGGGCTTCTTCGCATGTCCTCTTGGCTACTTTAAGATCGGATTCGTGTTACCTCTCCATCCCTACTTTGTCTCCATTCTTAAATAGCTATTGGTTTCTATGCGTGCTCTATGCCGCTTACGTCAACCTTAACCTTCCTGACCAAACCTTCTAGATGGTCAACATGGTTTTTTAGTTGCAAAAGGAAGTCGTGTACCCGATTGGTTCATACTTTCACTTTTAGGCCAACGTAAAGCTTCTTGTTTTCATGGGCGTTCTTAACAAAGCTGCCCTAGGCTGAATGGGAAAATATTTATTTATTCCTCAAGGGGTCAACCCTGAGATAAAGAACTCTAAGTTCTAAGCTATGCAGTTAAAGCACTTAGCGGTTCTGTATAGATGGAGGTGCAAAATAACGGGGATAATGTGGGGATATAACAAAAAATAATAGAGGTGCAAAAGCTTTGTTAGATATAAAATCAAATATTTAAAGTTAATGTATTCACATTCTCACATCATTTATGTAGAAAAAAGAAATATTATTTAATCCGGTATGATAAAACGAAAGAACATCATGATTTATATTGTCCATATTTGGTGACTACAATAGATTTATAACTTATATTAAGCATTTGTGCCTTAAAATTAAGTCTTTACCGTAATTTTGTTGATTTGGCTTAAAAGAGAATTAGTCAAATCACCTTTTAATGTTAACGTTGCTAAAGTGGATGTAAGAAAACCTTGGTTTAGTAAGTGTAGCGGAAAATAGCGAGGTTTAAAGTGGATCTACCGTTTAACATTCTAAATTGAAAAATCATAGCGGTCAAAGAGAGGTACACGCTATAGCAGGGATTTTACATGTCTTTAGCTAGGCTTTAACTACACAGGTTCTAAGCCGCTAGTAAGTCTTTATTGCCCTTCTTTTTTCCTTCATCTCCTTTCTTTCCTTTGCTTAACTTGTCCATTGACAGGAACTTCTAATTACTATGCTAGCATCAACGGGATGTTGAGTGACTATATTGATTGGCTAAAGGTGTTCATCAATAATTTGCAAGACCAAAAGTCTTAGTGACCATTAGTAACCTCCAATGATGTGGGGGATTCAAACAATGGTCATGGTGCTGGCCACCCCAATAAAGAAACTACCAAAGAAAGAAGCCAAGGTAAAACGTGATTACTCCACGATCAAATTCAAAGACCCTCGGGCAGGCTCGATTACAAAAAAGAATTGGGGGTATGATGATGCCATCTAGAGTGTGGGGCTGGGATTGTAGCAACAAGTTGATTTTGATAAGCTAAGTGATGTAGTGTCGATGGCATAGTGGGAGGAATACGACCCATAACATTTGGTTGATAACCCAGTCCTTCAATGTGAGACGTCGCCCATTGATTGGGCTACCAAGGTGAGCTCCAAGGAAAGAAGTAGGATTACAAGAAACGGGAGCCAATAGGGACATAGGTCCCTCCTCCAAGCCAATTCTCATGTATGGATCTTTGTATCCCCGCTACGATATTGTACCCCTGGGTTAACCTTACGTTGGGACAGATCAAACTAATATAGGTAGTTTGACCTCATTATGCCTAACCTTTGTCACAAAACAAGGCCGAGCCGGCACAAATGGCAGTTCACTTACACTTGTCTCTTTCCTTTTTCACTTGAACTAACAATGGCCTTCTTTGTTGTTTCAATGGTAGCCAAGATTACTTTTGACACCTTCAATACTCTGCTATTTAAAATGTCATGACTTTTATGTCCAAAGCTTTCGAAGCAGGATGAGAGATCATTAACTTGAGCCTCAGACCCGACTGATCGCTCCAACACTCCATCAATACTAAGAAGAAGAAGAGAAATGAGGCTGACACATCCTTGCCTCTAGAGGTCACCGCTCTTTACTCCAAGTTCTTTCATATTTATGATACCGAGGGGCTGTCCATCGGGGATAATGCCATACCGTTGGGGTAGATAAGTTTCGATATCTCCCAGGAAGTGGATACCAAAGGTCAAGATTGCTTGCTGACGGATTTCCAACTTATGTCCATAGAGACCCTATCATACCCTTAACGACATAAAACTGGTCAAAGTTGAAACTCTCTAAAGTCTGTGATGATTGCACAAACCTAGAACACCATGCTAGTAAGTCGTCAACGTTGGATTTATTTCTCGTTACTTCGTTATCTTTTTGACACTAATTTTTCAGGGTAGATATGGCTCCATCTACATATGGGATATGGTTTAGAAACTCCAGGGGGATTTAGAGGCCAAATAAGGTACTTTGATGATGGCCAAGGCTGAGATTGCTGAGGAAAAGGAGGTGGTGGAGGCGGCCAAGAAGGCAGTGAGTAAGATGACAAAGAGGGCGGTGTGGGAGGTAGTGTAGGCAAGGGAGATAGTAGAGGAGAAGGCTGTAGATCTCAAGGAAAGTCAAGATAAGGTTGAGAAGGAGGCTGAAGGTCTGGATAATGAATTAAGTCATCTCCTATTTGGATGCTTGTCATATGGGAATATGGAGCCGCTAAGGTAGAGGAGAAGAACAGATGGGCTAACCAATTGAAGAACTTAGTGAGATATTGGTATGATCTGAATGGTTTCTTGCTTCCTACAGTTTTAATTCTAATAAGTGAAGAACTTGGCAAGATAGGAGAACGAATGGGTTGTAGGAATGATATGGCCTAAATGGTATGCTTGCTTCCTATAGTTTTATTGCTAATAAGTGAAGAAGAATAAATTCTTTTGTAAATTGCGAATAAAACGAGGATCTAATCATGTCTTACTTTAACATAAAGCATACCGATGACAAGAAAAAACATGAAAGTCTATCTGGATCGTATATGTATATAGTATATGGCAAGTATGTGTATGATAGTATGAATTTCATAGAGTAATAATGCAGGTAAAATTAAAAGTAATCACACCAGAGTTTTTATACTGGTTTGGATCTTCCATCCTACGTCCCCCGAAGCTCCCCTTCGGAAATAAACTAACCAATTGCCCTCACTTCGCCTAAAGGAATAGGCTTTTATGCAAGAGTATTTCTTTGACAAATGAAACTCTTTCAAATTCATGCAACTCTTCGATCAAAGTGATAACCTGTTGACTCAGAAGACCTTGATGTAGAGGTAGGTTGTATAGGAGTGGATTGTTGGGGTTGAGGTTGTTGGTGTTGATACTCGAAAAATGGTGTAATACTTGGTGAATTTTCGGGAAGATGCATCAAAGGTAGAAAGCGAATTCCACTTTCTTTAACAGGAAGTTATTCATATTGTGATAAGAATGAAGGCACGTTTTATGCTCGTAGAATTCGCATAATATATGGAACATAGATGATTGTTTGATGAATTGGAGTCTAGAAGCTTTTAATTTGATCAAAAATATATTGAGACCAATTTACTTTTATATGGTTGAAAATAACATATAAAGCTTTATGGTCATGGTCATATACTTTTTCATGACTACGTAATCTAAGGAGTATGGTATTGACAAGCATTCGGTTAAGTAGTCTAGCTTGTGGACGAAAATGGATTGGCAATAATTTTCTCATGTCATCTTCCCAAATGAGATGTGTAATCGCATCTCTTGGCTAGTATCTCATATCAGGTATATCTTGTAATCTAATTCCTATATATGAGCACTGTAATATTTGTTCAAGCATTTCAACATTGAATTTGATGACTTCCCCACAAAAACTTGTCCAAATCCAATTTTCCGGATCAGAGGGGTTCCAAATATGAAGTGAAAATAAATTTATGAAGAATAAAAAGACAGTTAATTGATCAATTTGAGCCGAGTTAGAATCATAATTAATGAGATGGTGAATCTCAGCATCACTCACCAAATCATCGATTTCGTAGTTGAAGAATCTCCATAGTGGGTAAAATGCCCACAATGTATCCTTTTCTTTTTCAATTCTTGAAGCTTTTGCCTACCATCTTGTTCTACCATCCAATAATTAATGATTTTGTCTATGACAAACTGTTGAGAAGGTTGCTGAGAGATGGAGCCTTGACTTGTCTTTTTACGCTTGGGAAAGGGTTTCTTGGATTTAGGTGCCATTGAGTTGAAGTTTTTGGAAGAAAGAAAGAAAATTGATTTGGGGCTTAGGGTTTTGTTGTACGGTTTGGTGAAAAAATTGTAAAAGAATGGAAATGATGATTTATAGATAGGGATGAAAAGGTGACTTCGAAATACGATCATACGTCTGTAGTATTAATCAGACATCTGGTCGTATAGGTAATTTTGAGGCAGAGACTTTGATCAGACGTCTGAAAATAAAATCAGACATCCTGAGCTGAGTTAGTCAATTTTTTCAGAGACTTGATCTAGACGTCTGTTGGAAATGTCAGACGTTTGAGCTGAAACGTGAAAGTTTTTAAGTACATAAGTAGATGTCTGTTTGAAATTTCAAACGTCTATTTGGTCCAAAATTATTTTATTATTAATAGTTGATATAAGATTTACAAACATAAGTACGAATGAACTAGTTTATCATGGTAAATATTATAGCTCTATAACATAGCCTATTATGGTAGAATAGCGACAACTTTGTTCTTATTTAGAGATTTTTAGATTGTTATTATAAGTATACCGATATAAGTTATACTCTTGAATGGGTTGAGTCTTATTACAACTTATATATATATATACATATACATATATATATATATATGTGTGTGTGTGTGTGTGTGTGTGTGTATACACGAAATACGATTTGTAGAAGAACAGAGTTATTTTTTTTCTCCCACGAATTTGGTTTTTCTTTTGTATTTTGTTTTAATGCTCATATTGGAGACCAAGAAGGAGGTACTGGAGTGAATTAAGCTTCAGATGTTCATTCTACCTATAGTTTACATTAAGTTATTTGATGAGCATGTGGAGGAGTTTCGATCATACAAGGAGATCGTACATGAACACAATCCTTTATAGGAGAATGTCTATTTATGGCAAGGATGCATTTCTCCAGAAAATTGAGATGAGCTCCCTGGCATCTTTTGTCATAATACATTTCCCTTTGCACATCCATCATTTCTTTTTGATAGTGATGGATTTCGTCGGCTTTGTCAAAAAGAGAGGATATTTGAAGATTAACACCATGCTTGGCTTTCTTTCCTTTTGGAGAATAGCCAGTATGATATATAGGCGAAGGAACAATTTTTAGGGATGGAGATGATTTAGGATTTATTTTTGCAGGAGATGTATATGTACTACTGGATGATGGTGATGAAAAATCAATGGCAGAGTACGTGGAGTTGTGGTCGGTTTACATGTTGGAAAAGTTCGATATTTATTTACAAAGGTATATATTAGAATTTTTTTTACTGTGATTTGGTTAAAAAAATTGATATATATATATATAAGAGTAAGATTTTCTTTTTAAAAATTTATTTGTTTTATTTGTTAAACTATTAGTGGTTTGCAGAAAAAGTTGGTATAAAAATTATATAGCCACTAATTTTGAGAGGTAAAAAAGTTCGAATTTTATTCTTGTTCTTCTTAAAGTTCGGATAAGGAGCATATTCCCAGTCCTCTTCTAAGTTTTATAAACAATTTTTCACATAAAGGTTTTGTAAAAATGTCTGCATATGGTTTTCGGTGTTGATGAATTTTAAAGATATTGCTCCTTTTTCTACATTATCTCTAGGAAAATGATATCTGATATCAATGTGTTTAGTTCGAGAATGATTTATAGGATTCTTAGATAGATTAATTGCACTTGAATTATCACAATATATTAGAGAACAAGTTATATTTTTACAAAAATCTTGAAGTGTTTGTTGCATATATATTACTTGTGCATAAGCCAGAGTAGCAGTGATGTATTCTACTTCACAAGTTGAAAGAGAAACACAATTTTTTTGCTAAACCATGATACTAAAGATTGACCGATAAAATGGAAGGTACCACTTATGCTTAATCTATCCATTTTTCAACCTCCAAAGTCTGCATCACTAAATGATACAAGTTTGAAAATTGTACCTTTTAGATAGAATAAGCCATAATCTTTGGTGTTGGATAAGTAACGTAAAATTCGTTTGACTACTCTGTGATGTGATTCCTTTGGTTGAGCTTGAAACGTGCTCATAAACAAGCACTCATCATTATATCGGGTCGATTAGCTATTAAATATAATAAAGAGCCTATCATACCATGATAAGGTTTTTGATTAAAGTCTTTTCCATTTTCGTCTTTGTCTAAATATAAGGTTGTACTCATAGGAGTTGGTTTACTAGTAGTGTTTTCCATTCTGAATCATTTAAGTAAATCCTTACAATACTTTTCTTGATTAATAAAAATGCCATTGTCCAATTGTTTTATCTGTAACCCAAGGAAATTTTTTAATTCAACCATGTGCGACATTTCAAACTCATTTTTCATTATTTCAAAAAATTCATTACAATAACTTTAATTAGTTGACCTAAATATAATGTCATCAACATATATTTGTACAACTAGTATATCGTTATTTTTATGTTCTTTAAATAGTGTACTGTCTATTTTGCCGATTTGAAATCCAGAATTTTGTAGATGAGTTTTTAGTTGGTCGTACCAAGCACGTGGTGCTTGTTTTAAACTATATAAAGCTTTTTTATGTTTAAAAACATGATCTGGACATTTTTCATGAATAAATAATGGCGGTTGTTCCACAAAAACTTTTTATTTGATAAAACCATTTAAGAAGGCACTCTTAACATCCATTTGAAATAATTCAAAGTCATGATGACATGCAAAAGCAAGGAGAGTATGAATTGCTTCAGGACGAGCTATGTGAGCAAATGTCTCTTCGTAATCAATTCCCTCTTCTTGGTTATATCCTTGAGCCACTAATCTTGATTTGTTACAAATAGTATTTCCATTTGCATCAGCTTTGTTTTTGGAAACCCATTTTGTTCCAATTAAGATTGATCTGATGGTCTAGGAACGAGTTCCCATAAATTATTACTTTTAAATTGATTTAATTCTTCTTGCATTGCTAAGATCCAAGAGTCATCTTTAGATGCTTCTTTATAATTTTTAGGTTCTATATTTGAAATAAAAGCGACATGACTCATTTGATTTAATTTTTTTCTAGTGACTCGAGAATTTAAGTCCCCAATTACATTATCTAAAGGATGATTTTTTAATATTCATGTGGGTGATCTTAAAACAGTTTCATTATTATCGGAAGATGAATTATTCATATTGTTTGTGATTTCAGTTTGATTTTTAGTTAAAATTTCATCTTCGTCTTCTTTCATTGTATGTTGGAAAGTTTCATCAAAAGATACATGTAAGCTTTCTTCTATAATATTTGTTCGTTTATTATAAATTATATAAGCTTTACTACGTTTTGAATAACCAATAAAAATTCCATCGTCGGCTTTAGGGTCAAATTTTCCAAGATTATCTTTAGTATTTAAAATAAAACATTTTGACCCAAAATTTCTGAAATATGAAACTTTTGGTTTCTTTCCATAAAATATTTCATAACATGTATTCTTAGTCATAGGTCGAAGTGTGACACGATTTAGTACATAATAGGCTATGGAAATAGCTTCAACCCAAAAATGTTTGGGTAGATTGCTGCTATTTAGTAGTGTTCGTGCACATTCTTTTAAAGTTCTATTCTTTTATTTCAACTACACCATTTTGTTGTGATGTTCGTGGAATCGAAAAATTATGACTGATTCCTTTTCTGTTACAAAAATTAGTGAAAATTCATTTTCGAATTCTCCTCCATGATCACTACATATATTTTTAATTTTTAAATCAGTTAAGTTAGTGATCCGTTTTGCAAAGATTTTAAACATTCTAAAAGTGTCACTTTTATGTTTTAAAAATAGTGTTCAAGTATATCTTGAAAAATCATCTACAACTACGGATACATATTTGTTATGATTTATTGATCATTGGGTTGGTCTACATAAATCTAAATAAAGTCATTCCAAAGGTTTCTTAGTAGATATGTTATTTTTAGATTTGAAGGAACTTTTCTTTAACTTGCCCATTTAACAAGCGTCACATAAATTTTTAATTTTATAGTTAATTTTAGGGAGACCTTTAACTAGATCGTGCTTTTCTAGTTTGTTAATATATTTAAAATTTATATGACAAAAATGTTTGTGCCAAATCCACGGATCATCATGATTTGCCGTTAAACATAAATCCAAATTATTTTTAATGTTTATATTTAGGATACACACACACACACACATATATATATTACTATTTCTAAATCCTTCAAAGAGTTAATTTTTTGCTTTGATCGAGAATTTTACACTTATCTTTTTCAAATTTTATTTCAAACCCTTTATCACCAAATTGACTTATACTAAGAAGATTATGTTTTAGATTTTCTACTAATAAAACATTAGAAATAGTAGGAGAGTTAGAGATACCGATATTGATGACTTCTCCAATGCCAATGACGAACCCATTCGAATTATTGTCAAAAATTATAGTGTCACCATCAATGTACTTTATATTTGACAGCATGTAATCATTTTCCATCATGTGCTTGGAGCATCCACTATCTAATATCCATTTCTCTTTATTTTTGTTTTGGATACCTGCAAAAAAAAAAAAAAATTGGTACCCTTTTTATTTTTGGGTCCTAAGTGTTAGTTGGTGAGGGTAACCATACCCAAGATGGTTTGGTTCCTTTAGAAATATAATTATTATTGTGAATAACTTCTTTCACATAAATACCGATATATTTCTATTTAATTAGGTAGTTATTTGTTTTAAGAACCCATATTTTAATCATTTTTGGATTTGTGATTAATTTCTTATTTTTGGAAGAAGGTTTTATCTTAGTATAAATCTCACAATACTTTGTAATTTTTTTATTCTCAAACCCTATTTCCATTTCGATTTTTGAATGACTTGGAAATTTTAATTAAATTCTCCAAGTCTTGTTTTCCCTTGTTAAATTTTATAACATTATTTGTAATTTTATCCAGTTTGTTTTTAAGATCAATATTTTAAGATCTTGAAGTTTCTAGATTATCTTTTAAGATAATGTGCTCATTACTAATTTTATTATTTTCTTGTTTAACTTTTCCTAATTCACAAGATAAAGCTTTATTTTCAATATAAAGATTTTTACATTTTTCTTGAGCATTCTCTAATTCTTCTTCTAAAATAGATTTTCCATCTCTTAGTAACCCTATTTCAAGTTCTAATCGATTTATTTTAGCAACATACTCCTTATTTTATTTTTTAGTTTCTCTATATTTGTCATCAAGTTCCATACTTACTTCTAAAATTTCATCATAAGTAAGATCGGGTGTCAGGACCCGATTCTTCGACTTCCGAAAATTCAACATCGATACTCACTTTATCGACTGCCGAGCAATCGAACGACGGAAAACCGACCACTGAGGGTTTTAAGAAAGAAGAAAAGAAGAAAAAGAGAGAAAAAGATAGAAAATAAAGAAAATAGAAAAGAGAACAGAGAATAGAAAATAGAGAGGAAAGAGAATAGAAAATAAAGAAAACATAGAACGGAACAGAACACAACAGAACAATAACAGAATCTCACAATTCGCAGCGGAACAACATATAATAGATAAATGAATAATCTTTAAACAAAGAACTATATCAGTTATTACATTTTATACATTTTCATTACATCATATCATCAGAGTGTACAACATCATACAACATCAAACAGCGGAAAAAGAAATACTGTATAACTAGTAATACGCCATGCCATCCATCTTGCCTCCAGCAATTCCAGAATATCCTGATAAACCTAACTCTTGACTGCCCGTGTGGAAATTGGTGGGCACCCAGAGTTTAGGAAGGAAAACAATAAACTCCAAGTCAGTCATGTGACTGGTGTGAGAACTCAAAACAGTTTATTTATCTTTGAAAACAAAATAGAGGAATATTTTTAAAGTCAATTCGCAATGCTTTTAAAAATGAGACTACCATAAGGCCTCCCGCACACACACACAATGCAAACGCAGAATCGGAGGAGATTTCTCCTTATGATAGTCAAAGATGCTTGATACGCATTTAAAAGAACATTTTATATTATTACTAGTGCATAGTGTAGGAAAAAAATTCATTTCGAAAGTAGAATATAAATCTTAGCCAACATACGACCATTATCGTATGCCTACTATAGCTATCATCCAAACAGTGTTTCGACACCATAAGTGAATGATAGGTCCTACAACTAATACCGTACAAGTTTCGTATTGTTTCTTTGGATTTCCAACGAATGATCAGGCCAAGGAACTTCCCATTGCCACATGAGAATGCCTATGGATGGACATCCCCGAGAACCAAACCGGATCTCTACCAACACAAGGCCGGGTTACCCCTAACTGAGTAACAACTGACCGAATATGCCATCCCCCGGTCCTTTGGGACCTTTCACCGAGCGCTCGAAATCAATTCACACAATCATAACAAAGTGTTTTCAACATGAGTAAGTATCTGGGCTCCATACCATGATACTACCCTTTTCCAGAAGGAAATGCACACATCCTAAAGGGCGCTACCCCTCATAACCTTGCTGCTTCTTTCCTGTTTTGACCATTCACGGGGTGTGAGGCTCGACGAAGTCACGTCCACAAAAACATACTTTATACAAAAGCCATGCTTTGGGTCAACAAATGATCATAGAAATGATCAGCAGGATAGACGATCAAATAAACGATCCTATCACAAATAATCAACACAATGATCATTTACAGCTACATTCAGCATGTCACATTACCAAATTGGGAATATATCGCTGATAACATTCAACTACATAACCTCTGAGCTCGTACGTCTCAGAGAAGGGTGTTAAGCTAAAAGAATAAATTCTCCGCCACCAACAGAAATATATTTGAAAGAAATCGGCTTTATATCTCAACTTGTAATGTCAGGCATACTATCCATACAAGTCTGTTCCGGGCTCGAACAAAACCGAAGGCACTTACAAAGAAGTCCTTGCAATCCGGATATTCGCAATCCTGATCGGATTCACCATCACATATGGAGAACTCAATACCGTAGCTATTTGGTGCAGAGTCAATCGACAGGTCATCCTATCGCTTTCGCAAATACCGGGTCTTCAACACCGATCTTCAATGCAATTCACAACGACGTATCACATATTCAGAATGGGTTATACGACCCCATGGTCCTTTCCCGGTTAACCCGAATAGTGAGCGCTTATTCAAAAATAAGTGTGGCATTCACATTCAAACAAATCACATCAAATACCCATTCAAAGGGAAATATTGATAGTCGGTTATTGAACTATCAATGGATATGCACAACATCACCAGTTTCCAAATAACTTTCCAAATTATTTATTTTCCAAAATATCTTTACTAGATATATAATTTTCACACTTCAAAAATAAATCAATATTTATTTTTAAACAAATTCTACTTTCTTTTATAAATTCAATAGTGAATTTACATTCCAAAGTATTAATGAATATACGACTTCAATTCGATTTATAATATTCATTTTCAATTTATCTTCAAAAAGATAAATTCTCTAATATTCACTTTATATTGGAAAAACATTTCCATACTTATTTATTCATAAGTAATTCACAAGTTTTTATTTATTTTCAACACTTAGAAAATATTCAATATACTTAAATCAAAATTAAGTATATATTTCATTCTTTAAGGAAATCATTCTCTTAAACATATTTATTTGGGCCAAAACGAATGTTGCGTAAAACATCGTTACGACGTCCCAAAATCACTAGTATAGGGATTCGAAATTAAAATAGATATATAAATCCCAATACTATACAAAACATTTCCTTTCGGAAATCATTTACTATAACAACAGTGTTATAGTCCACCATTTCCTTTTATTTCTCGAAAACGTCTATTTCAACAATAAATGTTGAAATTTATGGTTTCGAATCTCAACACATTTTAAAACATCGTTAGATCGTTTTAATTCTGTTTAAAATATCACATTTTAAACATTTTCTTTAACATATTATTCACTATTCAAAAACGTGAATATACTACGTTAACACATTTCATCCTTTCTATTCATTTTATTTCAAAGAATTATTCACTATCTAAAACGTGAATATAACTTCATAAATAAGTTATAAAAATTAACTTATCAAAATAAGTCGTTTGCGAATTTATGAAACAACGTTTATAAATCCCATTTCTAATTATTTTATAACAACTTCCTTTTATAAATTTTCTTTATTAACCTATTCGATTTATAACTCAATTATAAACTAAAGGTTCATATTATAAGTTAAATACTTATAATTTATTCGTTCACAAAAATCGTTCCTTTGAACTTCATAATTATAAATCCTATAACTTATAAGATTCAATGATTTATTCAAAACTATTCTTTTAATAACTTTATAAAATTTATAAATCTTACTATTTATAAATTTCATTTATAACTTCACCATTTTTAATTTTATAAATTCCATTCATTTACAAAATTCATTTTCACTTCATTCAAACACTTATAAAAACTCGTTTTATAATGTTAATATTTCAATTTATAAATATCCATTTATAAATCTCTTAATATAATTCAATTTATATTATTCTTTAAAACGTCTTTAATCTCCTTTATAATTTCACCATTTTGATTTATAAAATAATTAAATTTTATAAATCCTATATTTAAACTTTTCACAATAAATTCAAAAATCCCGATTAAACTATTTTATAAAAATCATTAGCATCATATTTTCAAAAATCAGCTTTTTTAACTATATTTCTCAAAAATCATAATTTTTATAACATAAAAATTATAACGTTTATTTATTTAACATGGATCAATTCCAAAAATTATTTTATAACTTATACTTTCAAAAATCACTTTGAAATCATTTTATAATTCCAAAACTTGGTCCAATGATGCTACATACCAAATAGTCAATCACGACAACAACGATATCATATATCGATATGATAATCCATCAAATATCTAAATATCTGAAATCAAATAAATACTGTTGAGGAATCCAGTTGGATCCCTCCAACCTGTTTTCCTGCATCCACAAACATTAGCACAATACCAATTTCGCTACAGTACGAAATTATCGCGGTATATGGGATTTAAATATTATCCGCTTAATAGACGGCGCAATAGGGTCTCATCCGCTAAACAAAAAATGCGGGGAATCAATAACTCCAATATATACATATGCCAATATATATATATTGCTATTATATATAATACCAATTTCACTGTTTATGAAATATTCGCGGTATATGTTTTTATTAAATAACATCCGCTTACTAACGGCGTATAATGTCTATTTTAACAATCAATAGATAACAATCATCATTCAAACATGCTTTCAAATATTTTAATTCTAACTATTTAAAATAAAATCGAAACTGATTCGATTGAGTGAGAAATTCTCACCTTGATTTTAAATTCCGTTTTAGCGATTTATTTCGAATAAAATTAAACGGACGTTTAATTTTACCTAAAATTCTCACTAACTCCAAACGACTCCAATCCAATTTCATCGCGTAGTGCTCGTCCAGACGATTCCAACGCAACTGGTTTCGCGCGTTTTCGACCTCGTATGAAAAAGTTATGGATTTTACAAGATTGTACGAATTTTTATAAACAAATTTCAACATATATTTAAATTTTAAACCCACAACCATTTTTAGCCACAAGATCCATGCTGCTTGCCATCTCCACCGTCCCTCCTTTTCTTCCCCACCATCACGTTTCTATAGACCATTGCCGTATCAAATGGAACCCAAAGCTCAAATTTAGGGTTAAATTATACTCCACCTATAAGCGACTTGAACTCGATCAAATTGCTCCATGTCGTGCGCCTCCCCAACCTCCATGCTCGGCCCAATCATCATAGAGCTCGGCCCCATCTGTGCTTGGAAATGCGTGCATGAATGGCTACGAACGCGGCTCCCTAACTCCCAAAATACAGCTCCAAATCACATCTCCACCGTTGAATACGTAGAACATGTTGTGCTCTACAAGTTTGCAGTTGAAAGTTCGTCGAATCGTTGAGTGGATGAAGAGATAAGAGAAGAAGAAGTTGGGACCATTTCAACCGTTCATGGGAGAGGGTGGCGGCTGAAAGAAATTAGGTTTAGGTTTATATATATATATATTTTTTAGTTGTGATGGTGGCTATTTATAGAAGAAAAATCGAACACTATTCATCCGGGAATTCTGAACTCCGATTTATGCGCCGAAACTGACGTTCCTAGGGTTTACCCCGCGTTTCGGACACAATGGAACAGGTTTCGGAAGCTAATTCAGACATCTGTGCGAGTTATGGCTATAAACGTTCAATTTAAATTAAACCGATTTAAATCGATTTCTAGGCGTTTTAATTCGTATCGGACAAACGGTAAATCCAATTGACTTGAAATTTGAAACCTTACAATAATATCACATTACGGATTCGATGAAACTAGTTTCGTCGAAATCCGAGACTTTTTGAAAAATGGCTATTTTAACTCGCCAAATTTAAATTAAAAACAATTCGATGCGTTTCGAGCTGCCACGATCAAACGATAACTCCGATTGACACGAAATTTGAAATCCGATAATAACTAACTATTACGGATCCAATGGAACTGGTTTCGTTCGATTCTGAGACTGTTCAAAAATTGGCTATTTTCACTAGTCGATTTTAATATTAAAATATTCAATTTTCACAAATTAACTTTTAATTCGATTTTAAAAGTTCTAAAATATCATTCTAACTTCAATGTGATAAAATAAAATTTTACAAATCATTTTCAATCATATTTAACTCAATTTTCAATTATTTCCATAATTTTAACATATTAAATTATCGATTTAATTATCCAATTAAATCCAATAATTCAAAATAAAAATTTATTTGACTTATAAATTCACTTATTAATATTTAAAATTAATTAAATATTCAAATTTTAATTTCTAAAAATTCTGGGTCATTACAATCTTCCCCACTTAAAAGAATTTCGTCCTCGAAATTATTAAGTAAGAAAATTTACAAAATCTATTAACTTTCCCAAAATCCATAATTAATTTCTTACAAATCTTTTACTAAGTTTTCAAATCATACTTAGTTACCCTTTCAAAAACAACTATCTTGTTTAACTTTCAATTCCAAATCAAAGTTAAAATTTTCAAAATTTTCCAGATTTTCTCAAATTTTTCTAACGCCTTAAATTTTCGGAAAAATTCGCCATAGTCTCCTTTGCGCTGCTCGATCCGAAAAAAAATGACAGTATATATATATCACAAATATACATCTCATCAAGTAATGAGGCATCCCGAAGGGAAAAAAGTGTAAAAGTACGGTATGTAATCCGAGATATGTACCTTATATTTTATTAGCAAGCATATACGGCTAATATAGCGCGAAAGCGAGCTCCAAATGCGAAGCAAACGCGATCCGCACCTACTAATCACTCAACAAATAACATGAGAATCATGCATATAGATAATAGTATCGATATACATCATATAGCAACATAATAACTATATACGTTAACATAGCAAATGAAACAAAACAACAAATGCAAACATCAACCAACTATCATCCAACTAACATTCATAACCAATAAATATTCATTCATATTCTCATTAATATTCAATGAAATAGATTTTCAATTTAAATCACATTTGATTCATTAACCGTGGATGTTTTTACCAACATTCATTTTCAATTAGTTTATATTCACTAATTCATATTCAAGTTGGTTCACTTCCAAATCAAATTCAATTTTATTTACGATTCACTTAACTTCCAATTGAATCTCAATTACTTTAGCTTTCAATTTCATTAACACTTAATGAATTATATACAATCAACTAACAATCAAATAACAACCAATGTATATCAATTAGTTTCAACCAAATTCCTTTGCTTACAATTCATTTCATTATTCAACTTCTAATAACATTAAATTTTAATGAATTAACACTTACACTTATATTCATTATTTCATATCAACTTAATTCACATTCATTTGATTAACATTTAATCCATTCATTCAATTCAATTGGTAATTCATTTAACCATTTCAAGTTGAATTTCATTTACATAACTCAAGTTCATATCTATTACTTAACTTTATTAATTTACTTTGATACTAATATCAATTTCATTAACATTACTTAAGTTATACTCCATTTAACTTTAATTTCATTTTTATTTACAACTCATATTCATAAATATATTCATATAGTTTCACTTCTTATATATATAAGTTTATTTCACAATTGTAAATCACTTTAATTATAATTTAACTCTTATAATTCTTTTTGCTTATACAATTCCTTTATTTAGATTATTCAAATAACTAAACAATCTACTTATATACACTTTAATAATTCTGAAAAATTATTCCTTTATATATAAAATATAATTAAGGTAAAATTATTTCATTTACCCAATTTAAAACAATATTGCGTCGGTTTATCTTGTTTAAGAGTTTAGAAACCCCTTTCTACGATAGTTAGCTAGACTACATCGACCGAAATCTATAAACAATCAACCGATAAGTCAACACTATACAAAACAATTTTATTCACTAACAAATACGCTCTCATAGCTATTATTACACTCAAACTTATTCTAGAGAACTACTGACTCTATCTCTAATGAGTAATACCCAACAGAACCATGGTTGTCGCTTAACCATATGCTCTGATACCACATTGTCAGATCTAGGCTTTTCAACCCTCGACAGCAGTCACAACCGGTAGGCTTTTCAACCATCCCAGCCCCACCGTGGCAACAACTGGTATCCCAAACTTGCTTTTACGGCCAGCCTCTCGACTGTCTCAGGTTACACCTAACCAACCCCCTAAAAGAGGATGTGTGGGAGTAAGAGTCTCCCGTTCGCCACCAAACCGCGAAGCGAAAACCCCCCATCACATAGCCCAAAGCTTAACAAGACTGGTGTGAGAACTCAAAACAGTTTATTTATCTTTGAAAACAAAATAGAGGAATATTTTTAAAGTCAATTCGCAATGCTTTTAAAAATGAGACTACCATAAGGCCTCCCGCACACACACACAATGCAAACGCAGAATCGGAGGAGATTTCTCCTTATGATAGTCAAAGATGCTTGATACGCATTTAAAAGAACATTTTATATTATTACTAGTGCATAGTGTAGGAAAAAAATTCATTTCGAAAGTAGAATATAAATCTTAGCCAACATACGACCATTATCGTATGCCTACTATAGCTATCATCCAAACAGTGTTTCGACACCATAAGTGAATGATAGGTCCTACAACTAATACCGTACAAGTTTCGTATTGTTTCATTGGATTTCCAACGAATGATCAGGCCAAGGAACTTCCCATTGCCACATGAGAATGCCTCTGGATGGACATCCCCGAGAACCAAACCGGATCTTTACCAACACAAGGCCGGGTTACCCCTAACTGAGTAACAACTGACCGAATATGCCATCCCCCGGTCCTTTGGGACCTTTCACCGAGCGCTCGAAATCAATTCACACAATCATAACAAAGTGTTTTCAACATGAGTAAGTATCTGGGCTCCATACCATGATACTACCCTTTTCCAGAAGGAAATGCACACATCCTAAAGGGCGCTACCCCTCATAACCTTGCTGCTTCTTTCCTGTTTTGACCATTCACGGGGTGTGAGGCTCGACGAAGTCACGTCCACAAAAACATACTTTATACAAAAGCCATGCTTTGGGTCAACAAATGATCATAGAAATGATCAGCAGGATAGACGATCAAATAAACGATCCTATCACAAATAATCAACACAATGATCATTTACAGCTACACTCAGCATGTCACATTACCAAATTGGGAATATATCGCTGATAACATTCAACTACATAACCTCTGAGCTCGTACGTCTCAGAGAAGGGTGTTAAGCTAAAAGAATAAATTCTCCGCCACCAACAGAAATATATTTGAAAGAAATCGGCTTTATATCTCAACTTGTAATGTCAGGCATACTATCCATACAAGTCTGTTCCGGGCTCGAACAAAACCGAAGGCACTTACAAAGAAGTCCTTGCAATCCGGATATTCGCAATCCTGATCGGATTCACCATCACATATGGAGAACTCAATACCGTAGCTACTCGGTGCAGAGTCAATCGACAGGTCATCCTATCGCTTTCGCAAATACCGGGTCTTCAACACCGATCTTCAATGCAATTCGCAACGACGTATCACATATTCGGAATGGGTTATACGACCCCATGGTCCTTTCCCGGTTAACCCGAATAGTGAGCGCTTATTCAAAAATAAATGTGGCATTCACATTCAAACAAATCACATCAAATACCCATTCAAAGGGAAATATTGATAGTCGGTTATTGAACTATCAATGGATATGCACAACATCACCAGTTTCCAAATAACTTTCCAAATTATTTATTTTCCAAAATATCTTTACTAGATATATAATTTTCACACTTCAAAAATAAATCAATATTTATTTTTAAACAAATTCTACTTTCTTTTATAAATTCAATAGTGAATTTACATTCCAAAGTATTAATGAATATACGACTTCAATTCGATTTATAATATTCATTTTCAATTTATCTTCAAAAAGATAAATTCTCTAATATTCACTTTATATTGGAAAAACATTTCCATACTTATTTATTCATAAGTAATTCACAAATTTTTATTTATTTTCAACACTTAGAAAATATTCAATATACTTAAATCAAAATTAAGTATATATTTCATTCTTTAAGGAAATCATTCTCTTAAACATATTTATTTGGGCCAAAACGAATGTTGCGTAAAACATCGTTACGACGTCCCAAAATCACTAGTATAGGGATTCGAAATTAAAATAGATATATAAATCCCAATACTATACAAAACATTTCCTTTCGGAAATCATTTACTATAACAACAGTGTTATAGTCCACCATTTCCTTTTATTTCTCGAAAACGTCTATTTCAACAATAAATGTTGAAATTTATGGTTTCGAATCTCAACACATTTTAAAACATCGTTAGATCGTTTTAATTCTGTTTAAAATATCACATTTTAAACATTTTCTTTAACATATTATTCACTATTCAAAAACGTGAATATACTACGTTAACACATTTCATCCTTTCTATTCATTTTATTTCAAAGAATTATTCACTATCTAAAACGTGAATATAACTTCATAAATAAGTTATAAAAATTAACTTATCAAAATAAGTCGTTTGCGAATTTATGAAACAACGTTTATAAATCCCATTTCTAATTATTTTATAACAACTTCCTTTTATAAATTTTCTTTATTAACCTAATCGATTTATAACTCAATTATAAACTAAAGGTTCATATTATAAGTTAAATACTTATAATTTATTCGTTCACAAAAATCGTTCCTTTGAACTTCATAATTATAAATCCTATAACTTATAAGATTCAATGATTTATTCAAAACTATTCTTTTAATAACTTTATAAAATTTATAAATCTTACTATTTATAAATTTCATTTATAACTTCACCATTTTTAATTTTATAAATTCCATTCATTTACAAAATTCATTTTCACTTCATTCAAACACTTATAAAAACTCGTTTTATAATGTTAATATTTCAATTTATAAATATCCATTTATAAATCTCTTAATATAATTCAATTTATATTATTCTTTAAAACGTCTTTAATCTCCTTTATAATTTCACCATTTTGATTTATAAAATAATTAAATTTTATAAATCCTATATTTAAACTTTTCACAATAAATTCAAAAATCCCGATTAAACTATTTTATAAAAATCATTAGCATCATATTTTCAAAAATCAGTTTTTTAACTATATTTCTCAAAAATCATAATTTTTATAACATAAAAATTATAACGTTTATTTATTTAACATGGATCAATTCCAAAAATTATTTTATAACTTATACTTTAAAAATCACTTTGAAATCATTTTAAAATTCCAAAACTTGGTCCAATGATGCTACATACCAAATAGCCAATCACGACAACAACGATATCATATATCGATATGATAATCCATCAAATATCTAAATATCTGAAATCAAATAAATACTGTTGAGGAATCCAGTTGGATCCCTCCAACCTGTTTTTCTGCATCCACAAACATTAGCACAATACCAATTTCGCTCCAGTACGAAATTATCGCGGTATATGGGATTTAAATATTATCCGCTTAATAGACGGCGCAATAGGGTCTCATCCGCTAAACAAAAAATGCGGGGAATCAATAACTCCAATATATACATATGCCAATATATATATATATTGCTATTATATATAATACCAATTTCACTGTTTATGAAATATTCGCGGTATATGTTTTTATTAAATAACATCCGCTTACTAACGGCGTATAATGTCTATTTTAACAATCAATAGATAACAATCATCATTCAAACATGCTTTCAAATATTTTAAATCTAACTATTTAAAATAAAATCGAAACTGATTCGATTGAGTGAGAAATTCTCACCTTGATTTTAAATTCCGTTTTAGCGATTTATTTCGAATAAAATTAAACTGACGTTTAATTTTACCCAAAATTCTCACTAACTCCAAACGAATCCAATCCAATTTCATCGTGTAATGCTCGTCCATACGATTCCAACGCAACTGGTTTCGCGCGTTTTCGACCTCGTATGAAAAAGTTATGGGTTTTACAAGATTGTACGAATTTTTGTAAACAAATTTCAACATATATTTAAATTTTAAACCCACAACCATTCTTAGCCACAATATCCATGCTGCTTGCCATCTCCACCGTCCCTCCTTTTCTTCCCCACCATCACGTTTCTACAGACCATTGCCGTATCAAATGGAACCCAAAGCTCAAATTTAGGGTTAAATTATACTCCACCTATAAGCGACTTGAACTCGATCAAATTGCTCCATGTCGTGCGCCTCCCCAACCTCCATGCTCGGCCCAATCATCATAGAGCTCGGCCCCATCTGTGCTTGGAAATGCGTGCATGAACGGCTACGAACGCGGCTCCCTAACTCCCAAAATACAGCTCCAAATCACATCTCCACCGTTGAATACGTAGAACATGTTGTGCTCTACAAGTTTGCAGTTGAAAGTTCGTCGAATCGTTGAGTGGATGAAGAGATAAGAGAAGAAGAAGTTGGGAACATTTCAGCCGTTCATGGGAGAGGGTGGCGGCTGAAAGAAATTAGGTTTAGGTTTATATATTTTATTTTTTTTAGTTGTGATGGTGGCTATTTATAGAAGAAAAATCGAACACTATTCATCCGGGAATTACGAACTCCGATTTACGCGCCGAAACTGACGTTCCTAGGGTTTACCCCGCGTTCCGGACACAATGGAATAGGTTTCGGAAGCTAATTCGGACATCTGTGCGAGTTATGGCTATAAACGTTCAATTTAAATTAAACCGATTTAAATCGATTTCTAGGCGTTTTAATTCGTATCGGACAAACGGTAAATCCAATTGACTTGAAATTTGAAACCTTACAATAATATCACATTACGGATCCGATGAAACTGGTTTCGTCGAAATCCGAGACTTTTTGAAAAATGGCTATTTTAACTCGCCAAATTTAAATTAAAAACAATTCGATGCGTTTCGAGCTGCCACGATCAAACGATAACTCCGATTGACACGAAATTTGAAATCCGGTAATAACTAACTATTACGGATCCAATGGAACTAGTTTCGTTCAATTCTGAGACTGTTCAAAAATTGGCTATTTTCACTAGTCGATTTTAATATTAAAATATTCAATTTTCACAAATTAACTTTTAATTCGATTTTAAAAGTTCTAAAATATCATTCTAACTTCAATGTGATAAAATAAAATTTTACAAATCATTTTCAATCATATTTAACTCAATTTTCAATTATTTCCATAATTTTAACATATTAAATTATCGATTTAATTATCCAATTAAATCCAATAATTCAAAATAAAAATTTATTTGACTTATAAATTCACTTATTAATATTTAAAATTAATTAAATATTCAAATTTTAATTTCTAAAAATTCTGGGTCGTTACATCGGGACATGCCTCATTAGCGTGTGCCATGAAACATACATTTTCTTGCTCCATATCACTTTCACTGTCACTATCGAATGAAGTGGAAGAATCAGAGTCATCCCATGTGATTTGGAATGCCTTTATCTTTTTCTTAAATTTCTCAAACTTAATTTTCTTTTTCTCGATGTTGAGTTTTGGGAAATCCTTCTTCATATGTCGGAACTGATCACATTCAAAGCACTTAATCGAAGTTTGATTTGATGAATTTGATTTTCCATTATTTTAGAATCTAGTCATTTTCTTGAATTTCTTAAACTTGTAGTATTTCTTGGTAATAAATACAATTTCATCTTCATCCAATTCAGAATCTTCATTGCTTTTGAAATGCTATGTTTTTCTTTTTATGGTTTTGTTCCTTTTTGGCCTGCAAATTAGCTTCATATGGCATTAAATTTTCAATCAACTCTTCAACTTTGAGTACCGAGGGATCATTAGCTTCTTCGATAGCCAGTACTTTTCTTTCCCCCTCAATTGTTAAAGAGTTGAGAATTCAATATACTAAATCAAAATTAGTAAATTTAACTCCTAGTGCCATAAGATCGTATTGTATAGTTTGAAATCTCGAGTACACGTCCACAATTGACTCATTTTGTTTTCATTTTGAAAGATGGAAATTAATTTTGTAAAATTGATATTTTTGTTTGTTTGATCTTAGTTGTACCTTCGTGTGTAACTTGTAAAACGCCATATATCATAAGCAATAGTACATAACATCACACGTGAAAATTCATTTTTATCAAGAGAGCAAAACAATACATTCATAGCTTTAGCATTATTAAAAGCAACAGTTTTTTGTGCACCTGTCCATTTGCTAATATTTTTTTCAGGTGCTATGTCCTTAATTTGAGTTGTTGACCATATTTCTAAACCATTTGCTTCCATAAAAAATTCTCATTCGGGTTGACCAATATGCATAATTAGATCCGGTGAGTAGTGGAGGACATGCAGTTGACTGACCTTCTTGAAAGATACTTTCCATATTAACAATTTAAATACGTGTTACTATAAATTTGAACTAACCTTGCTCTGATACCAATTGAAAGTCTATGTGGATCGTATATGTATATAGTATATGACAAGTACATGTATGATAGTATGAATTGCACAGAGTAATAATGTAGGTAAAATTAAAAGTAATCACATCGGAGTTTTTATACTGGTTTGGGCCTCCCGTCCTACGTCCAGTCTTGAAGCTTCGCTTCGAAAATACACTAAGCAATTTCCCTCGCTTCATCCGAAGGAATGAACTTTCGTCCAAGAGTATTTCTTTGACAAATGCGTGTTCTATGTAACACTGATTTTGACTACAAGTATAGCTTCTTTCTATAATCTCCGCTGAGTAGTATGTAGTTTTAAGCTTTGATATAAGGAAGAGATAAAAGTGTGTTTTTGAGTACTTCTAGAAATTAGAGAGATCACAGAAATATTAGAAAATAAAGAGAGAAAGTTCAGAATATTCAGTTGATTGTACTTTTTAAATTCATGCTTATTTATAGATGTTGAAGAGTTTGTTTGAGAAGTAATGACCTTTGGTTCATTCTATTTCAGTCCACGAGTTGCAATATTTGAGGAGGAAGAGTTATGACCAGAGAATGAGGATGCAACTCTTCAATTGAAGAAGATGTCTTTTGAGGAACAATGGTCGTTACCCAGGTCAGACGACTGGCCATTTATGTCAGATGTCTGGTCTGTTTAAAATTTTTTAAACAGAACATGTTGCCAGATGTATGAGCACATATGCCAGACTTTTGACACATGTATAATCTGTTAACTTCCTTTTTCTTGAATATGTTTAAAAACTTTTTAATAATTTGTATGTGCATATGCTTACATATCATCTATTTAAGACATTAACAGAATGTACTAATTTTTCTCAATATAATGATCCTTGCATCGGTCTTCAAGTCTTGGTCGCAAAAGTCTACCTGCATATGGATGATATATATACCTATTATATTGCATGCAAGTGCTTGTATAGTTGTTGTCATCGAAATCGAGGTTCTAACAAAACATTGTGATAAAATAAATAGCATTATTTTGTTACAATTTTAACATAAAGTAATTGGATGTTATTGATACATGGTTGGTCAAAATATGGAAATTAAGTATGGTTAAATTATGGAAGGATAATTTTCTTTTAGTTCCTCAAATAACCTCAAAAACTTTCACAATTCTTATAAACACTATAATTTATAAAAACAATTTTTTATTAACATCTAAGAGAAATTATTAAATAAATTTACTGTTCTTACACATTTATCATACTCAATAACATTACCCTTGTTATAAGATTTAAAACTATCATAACTAAACCGTTACTATAAATTTCAATGTTTTGAAAATTATCGGTTAATTAGAAAAAAAAGTGATTAAGAGATATTGAGAGTATACTTATGTTTGAAGTTGTGTTTGAAGTTGCATTTAGACAGGAAAATTTAAATAATTCTTTTAATTTAACATTTTGAATTTAGCAAACATTTTATAACAAATTATAATGCTTTTAACTCTACCAATAAACAAATATGTGAGGTAGTTCTAACCAATATCTTTTGTTCATAAGAGCAGACATGTACCTACAAATGCATATCTGCTTTTCAGTTGATATACGAACAAAAAATGTAGCATCCCAAGTAAGGTAGGAAAAAAAGATCAAATATCACGAACACTCGATGACTATCATTACACATTTCATTCACATACTTCCTTTTTGATTACTATTTAGTGTCAATTTTGTTTTAGTGCCTTAGCGAATTGCTAAAAGAGTAACTATAAATAAAATTGTTCCGTGAGATGGTTAAATAAATAAAAATATGGGGACTATGTACTTATGTCATTCCCAACAGATGTTTATATGCTTAATCTATAGGGCAAATGAATTTAATAAGGCATTTTGGTTACTTTCGATATAATATACTTTATCACCAGCAACTTGCAGTATATTTCTTTACCTTAGTAATGTCCGACGATGTAAATGATAGAGTTAGGGATATGCTCTAGACCAAATTATGTAATTGTTAAATATATGTAACTTGATAACCAATCTTGTTTGAACTAAAAATTATTTTTTTCTATTATATACTTTATATAATGTGTTATATTAATTAATTAATTTAATTAAAAGTATATTTAATAAAAAAATACAAATGGTATGTTCTTTAATAATAATTACAATGTGTTGTAATCATAATGTATTTCACACAATAAAATAAACATACCATTTTAAATATTCCTTATCAAGATGTATTGAGACTGGACATCGATACATCCATTGAAACTAGAGTACGTAATGCTCTCCAAATTTGAGGTACTGTACTAATCATGGCTGATAGGGCGCCAAGGGGTAAAGTATTGATAGTTATTGGACAACTATGGAATGAGTCACTTAATGGTTTTTTATTAGTTAATGTAACTAGGGTCAAACATAAATTATCGATGTGACAATATTACACAGTTCTTTTGACTTAAAAATACTATCGATCTTTAATGTGGAAGCTCCACTTTGATTATATTTAAGTCGCAGCATGGCATCTATTGAACGACTATAGTTGGATTGAGCGGAACCATTTGAAGTGAAACACTAGTCAAGAGAGGATTCATTTCCTCGGTCGTATGAGGTTAGGATCGCGGTCAACTGATGTTAACTCAAAGTCAAAATCTCTGGCTAAAGCAGTTCGGTTAATAATGATTATTATTATTGAATCAATGACTTTGTGTTTGGACTATAAATTTGAATATGGACGATACTGGAATTTTGGCCATTAGCAAACTCCATAAGTCCAAAGTGATATATTTTTGACAAAGTGAATTGGTGTAAATAATTATCACTATTGGGTAATGCTTAACAAAGTATAATTGGATTTTACCGAAACCAAGTAAGCAATAAATTTGACTAAAATGTCACATCACCTGCTAAGTGATGTGTGAACATTAATTTTCGAGTCATTCGATATTGATTGTTGACCATATTTACACCTAAGAGTCACACAACCAAAATGTTGAATACACTTTTCACCAGATTTAATTAATTTATAATTTTCATAAATTAATTAATATTTATGGAATAATAATTATAAAATTTTATTTGATGCGTTTTGAACATTATTAAATATTGTGCATATAATAGTTATATAATCACTAATGATATGCGATATCGGTACGCGCTTAAATTTGATTTCAATGCAACGAATACTGTTTGGACTTGGAATATTTTTTGAGTCCAAGAAGGAAGCTTTCGTAGCCAGCTATAGACGACCATAGTGAGTCGGCAATATATTGATATGGTAAGTGGTTTTAGAATGAAAAATAAAGGAGGGAATGAGTAAGAGAAAAAGTGGATCTAGATCCACTTTTTGCTCTCTTATCCTTTTTTATATAGAGAGTTGCTAAATACACCAAAGAATGTACTAAATAATATCCAGCTGAAAATCCTCTTTTTATTTTTATTTTGCACTTAAAAATACCACTACTACTTGTTATAAAAAATTCTATCGCCGGTAGTTCACAACCGAATGCTATATACCAGGGATGGTTTTACAAACCGAGTCATAGATAATGACAATAGGTTTGTATAACCTCAGACTAAATTAAAAACTCGACTATGTACAACCGAAACATCTTAATTCAATATTATATACACAACCAGTTTTCAACATCTGAAAGTATTACATTGTAGTCGAGATTCGGTAACTAGTTGTTTAAGTAAAACATCAAATTTAGAAGATCGAACCTCCTTATGTGAAAGTAAGGAAGGAAATCAAAACAACCTTAAAGAACGCATCTAAAATCGATATCGTAATATACCACGGTTAGGTCAAGAACAATTTGGCATGATCAAGCAATTGAGATTGAAAATATAAATTGAATTTGAAATTACTTGCTTTACATAGCATCTGACTATAATATTAAAATTAATAATTTAATAATTATGGTGTATTTTGGGTATTAATAAGTAGAGATTCAAAATTTTGGTGGTATTTTTTAGACCTGGTATCATATAGTGTGTTTTGTGGGGTATTTAGTAACACTCTTTATATAAGCCACATCTCCCTCATTTTGCGCTTCTACAGCAAAAAAGGAAGCCGAACATATTTGATATCAGCCCTAAAATTCCAAGTACAAAATCACTTCAAAACACTGTAATTTGACCATCGGTGGCTAGACATTTCGGGAGCTAGCAATATCGAAATTGGAATTGGATTCAAGGAGTTCACTTCTTTGTTTCAACGTGCGAGCTTTGGTCTTTGGTGAAAGGTATACTTTTAGTTTACTATTATTTGTAATGTTTATATGATTATTTTCTATATATTGTTTGTTAAGAAATATCATGAGTTGATATATCGATGGATTATCACATGCTGATGGTTGTGTGTGTCTGTATATAATGTGTGCGTGTGTGTGCGCGTGTGTTTGTAAGTATGTATATATATTTATAAAAAATCATGCACATTTCTCTATACATTTCCTAGGCTTGAAATTTAAAAAATAAGTTATTTTGGAAATTTTAAATAATATAATATTATATGGATTAAAATATCGAATCTAATTTTAAAAGTTTAACACTATATAATATATATATTTTAGAACTTAACAAACTTTAATTCTGTTAGTATGGTTTTCGATGATAATAGAAATTATTATTTTTTTGATATTTATTTTATACATACTATTATTTAATTCAAAATTGATTTTATAAATAAAATATACGTACGTATGTATGTGTGTACTTATAAATAATATAAAATTCTAATTTTTTTACATAACATAAAATATACATTATGGTTTCGAAAATAATTTTTAAATTTTTTATTATTTCTGCAAGTCTAAAAATTATTTATAAGCTTTTAACTCTAAATTATTTAAAAATCGAAATAAATAAAAAATTATTTTTATCATCAGACCAAAAGCAGCAGCAAAATATAATTATAAATTTTATTTATATGTGTGTATAATTATAACTAGTTATATGTATATATGCAATACATATTTAATTTAATATATATATATATATATATTATTAAAATATATAACTTTAAATTTGAATCTTATATTTTAAATATTCTAAACAATTGTAAAAATTAACGTTTAAAAGAATTTTATAATTTAATTATATTTATTCATATATATATATATGTATGTTCGTGTTTTAATTAATGTTTTATATAAATAATTTAGAACTAATATTTAAAGTAATTATATAATTTCATTTTCATATATATATATAAGCACTTTTTGCATGCACGCATACATATATATGTGTGTGCACGCGCATTTAGATCGTCCATTTGCATACATAAGAGACTAATTTGTCTGTTGCGGTGTAAATCCCAACATGTACATACGAGCATGTCAAACCATGTACACAATACCCTGTTGCACATGCATGCATATATATATATATATATATATATACACATCTAATATAATACAAATTATATAAAATAAAACTTTAATTATAAATTCAAATAAAATAATTAAATTTATTTAACAGAAAATTTAGAAAAGTTCTAAATGACTTAGATGACATAGACCCAATAAAGATCTGAACTGTAACAAAATTTGAAATTTACCCAATTACTCCGTTGCAGGCTGGCCCAATTTTAACAATGATATTAGAGCCTGTAAGTCTACAGGGTGGATCCTGTAGTGTATATGCAAGTATATGTGACAAAATATATGATGCAACTAAAGTAGTAATAATCTAGGTAACTATAGAATATGCACACTAGGAATTTTATACTGGTTCAGACCTCCCGACTTACATCAGTCCCGAAGCTTCCCTTCAGAATTCAACTATCAAACATCCTCGCTTCGTCCGGAGGCATAGGCTTGGTTACAATAAATTGTTCTTGTCAAATATGTGTTCTATAACATGGATATTGACTAATAAGTACAAATGCTTCCAATGTATATCTAGAGTGTATTGAATGTGAAGATTTGATTATATGGAAGAGTGAAATAAAGTATAGATTGCTAGAGATCAAGAATATAACAGAGCATGTAAATAGAGAGCGCAAGTGAGTAAGGTGAGTGTTCTCTTTGATTCTTGATGATATATATAGTTGTAGAGAGGTTCCTTGAGTAGTTGCATCCACTAACAAGTGCTCTAGAGTTGCTTCTATTGATGGTGAAGAGTTGCAGCAAAGAAAAACGAAGATGTCATTCAAATGTGGCAGTTGAAATTTGAATTTAAATTCCGAGTTTGAAATCAGACGTCCAATGTTTGTATCAAATGTCTGATGCTATAAATTTTCTGTATATAGTATATTTTCAAACGTCTGAGCGCATCTACCAGACGTCTGGTTCTGTCTATTTTGTTGTTCCAGAGGACTTTTCTATACGTCTGGCTTGTGCACCCAGACGTCTGAAAATTGTGCATGTCTGTTTTGTGCATCTTTCTTATTGCTTCTTTGATCCTATCGACTTGTAGTCTCTTGTAATGTTCTTTGAGCCTTGTTCTTGTTTTTCTAGTGATGTTGCTCAAGTACCTGTATATTGAAATATATATGCATATTCGATTTCCATTGTATAGTTGTTGTCATCGAAAGTGTAGATTTGATTTCCTAACAAACTCCCCCTTTTTGATGATGACAATTATACAATGTACTTATATATAATTTTATAAATCTCTTGCTGAATATGTGCTTTCCATAATTAATTGTGATCTGTATTATTTCTCCCCCTTTGGCATTATCAAAAAGAATATCTAACCTTTTTAATGTAGAAACTAATAAATATCGACCAATCATTGTAAGATAAAGATATATACAGAAACAACATACCAAAAGAGAAATTTCATTAATTTACAATAATCGAGTCCATCCATAGATTTTTAACAATTTTACATAAGATGGAGTCCTAAAAATCTATGAGTCTTTTGGGGAAGCTTTTTGTTGATCATCTCCTTTATCTTCATTTTTGGAAGAGCTAGGTTGCTTCGTAGGAGATGTCAGAGATTGTTCTAGAGGTTTGTTCTCCATAAAAAGTTTGGAATGTTTCGAAGGAGGAGAAGGCACTGGGGTCGGCCAATCTTTGGAAGGTGGTGTAAGGCCACGAACCCTTTGAAGAACCTCTTTGAGTACCAATAATACAGTTGAAAGTGAAGTTTCAACTGTGGCTAGACGTGTGGCAAAAGATGTTTCAAAGCTGTCAATACGCTTAGCCAAAACTTTTTGATTTCGAGATAAGATATGCTGATTTTGAAGAGTGAGATCTCAAATACTTTCATTTGGATTCGTCTCTGTTTGAGTCTCCAAAATCTCATCGTGGCATGTATAATCAAATGGTTGAGGAGGAGTAATCTTGCGTTGTTGTTCCACCTCTTGTGATGGTTCATGGTGTGGTTAAGGTGGAGGCCCATCTTGTCTGGCTTGACGATGTTGCGTCCACTTTTCAAATGATATAAACTCCGGAGGGTATTCCGGTAGGTGCATTGGTGAGAAAAATTTCGTGGAAGCATATTTTGGAGAAATTTCTTCAAAAGTAGATAAATAAGAGGGGATGTTGTGAGCAAGTAAAAGTTCATGATGTATGTGGGGTAGATAATCGATGGGCGTGATCGAGTCCAAAAAAGTTTGAGCTCATCAAATATAAATTTAGCCCAATTTACCCTTGTCCCCCAGAATAGAGCATACAAGGCCTTGTGTTCTAACTCCGTTATCTGCTTATAACTTCCAAGGCGTGGAATAATAGTGTTGATGATCATTCGAGTAAGAAGTCTCTCCTTAGGTCGTAGATATTTGGATGCGAATTTAGGCATTTCATCCTCCCATGTTTGATGTGTTATATTGTCCCTTGGTTTGAAACGCATATCGGGAATATTATATAAATCTTCGCCCGTTTCAGAACATCCGAGAGTTCTGCCTATGATTCCTAAAGTTAACCTTATTTTGCTGCCATAAATGCTAGGCCATAGCCAATTATCATCATTTTCAGTGCTCCAAACCGTTGTGCTATCCAAATTAGCATAGAAGAGAAATATAGCCAACTGATCAATTTGGATGTTATTGGGATTGAAAGATATCAAAGTTTTTAAACCGACGCTTTCACACATTTCATCTAAATCGTACATTGGGAACTTGAGTAAGTTATAAAATGGACCTATTTGAAATTTCTTCTTCTGTGTATCCTCATATCTCTTGAGTGAATGCGGTACTCGATTCATCCATCATTAATTTGATCATCTGAGCAAACTTGAGGATTTGAGGAAGCTGCTTGGTCTTGTTTTCTCTTAGAGACTTTGAGATTTTTTGTTGTAGGAGCCATCAAATTTGATCAAGTTTGGAAGAGAAGTATTTTAGAGAAGCAAAAAATCAAAATTGCTGTAGAAATAAAATGAGTCGTTGCGAGAAAAGTAAAAAAATAGACGTTATCTGGGCATATAAGAGTGTCGATTGAATTTCAAACGTTTAATTTTACCTAATTTTAAGATTGTAAATAGAATCAGACGTCTGGTTTGTTATGGTAGACGTATGGATTTGGTCGAGTTGAAAAATTTAATCGTCAGAGAGATTTTTCAAACGTCTAGTTGTATTATCAGACGTCTGGAATTGATCGAATTTTCATTTCTGAATGACAGATAGTTTTCTCAGACGTCTGGTATAAATATAGACGTCTGAATTTTTATAATATGGTGATAGAGACTTTATTCAGATGTCTGGTTCGTAGTTCAGACGTCTGAAATAGTCTGGTATCCTTTTTTAGTAAGCAGAGACAATTTTCAGATGTTTGGAAGGTTGTATTAGACGTCTGACATATGCACGATGGTGTATAATTTGTGTGATATCAGAGTGTCGGACGTCTGAGGGCAATGGTCAGAGGTCTGAAAGGACCAATTTTTCTAAAAGTAGCCTAATTTTGAAGGGTGTTGCTTATTTTTCGATTTTTGATTTTTTGTTAAAAAAATATAATATTATTATTGTGAAACAGAATTACAAATATACGTAGATACAAATACAAGGAAAATAATTTAATCTATTTAGATGGCGATGGAGTTTTGTGATCTTCAAACTTGTCATCCCTCCATGGCTTGAATGGAGACCATATATTTCCACGTTCGTGGGTTCTCGGAGAACCAGAGAATCACCTTGGTGAAGGATACAAAGGTGTATGATACGTGAATGAGGGATCCAAAGAACCGCAAGGAATTGGAAGTGGTTCATGTACATCCTTCTTCCGAGAATTACAAAATTTATCACTACTTGCTCCAAAAAACTTAATCGTCGCTCCGTGACTTTCTGTTCAAAATATAATTCTCATTGTAGATCTATTTGTTGCTTTTGGTAGTAATGTATCTCATTAATTTTCTCCTTGGTGTTAGGAGAAACAAATAGAGCTCGTTTGGACTTCTTGTTACCGGAAGTGAATCCTATGTGATAGGAGAACGACCTATACGTTGGTTCCTGATTTGTGTAGGGGTAGGAAGGCGTTGAGGTGTATCCGCTGAGCTATCCATTGTAGGTGTCAAGAAGGATAGACGAGAATTTTCAAAAGACATGATTATATATTCCGCTGTAAAAAAATACGAAATCTCTATATTTTTTACTTCTTGTTGTGTAAGGATTTATATATAATTTCAAAAATTATTTATATGTAATTTTTAGTAACTAACTACCTAAAAAATTTAAGGTAAAAGAATTATCAATTTTAATTTGTGGATAAAAAAACCTTTTAGCTAAACATAGAGTAAATGATGATGTGATTATTAGTTTAGAAGATCATTAAGAGAACATATTCCGAAATCGTGTCACAGTTTAACAAAAGTTTGTTCGTTTAGTGATTTTGTGAAAATATCTACTATTTGATTCTCGGTATTTATGTATTCGAATTGTAATAATTCCATTTTCTACATTGTCGCGTAAAAAATGATGTTGTATACCTTTATGTTCAGTACGTGAGTGTTTTACAGGGGTTTTTGATAGATTTATTGCACTTGTGTTATCGCAATATATTGGTGATTTATTGATAACTTTACAAAAATCCATAAGATATGTTGCATGTATATCATGTGCACATGCTAGAGCTGCTGAAATATATTCGGCTTCACAAGTAGATAAGGAGACATAATTTTGCTTTTCGCTAAACCATGAAACTAATGATTGTCCGATAAAGTGACATGTTCCACTAGTACTCTTATGATCTGTTTTACATCCACCGAAATCTGCATCACTGTATGAAATTAATTCAAATGATGATCCCTTAGGATAAAACAAATCATAATTTCTAGTACTAGATAGATATCGTAAGATACGTTTAACAGCTCTTTGGTGAGATTCTTTTGCTTTTTCTTGAAATCGAGCACAAAGACATACACTCATCATAATGTCGGGTCGATTAGCCGTCAAATAGAGTAAGGAGCCAATCATACACCGATATAATTTTTCATCGAAATCTTTTTCGTTATCGTCTTTTTATAAGTGAACACTAATACACATTGGTGTTGGTTTGCTTGACTTTTATCCATTTCAAAACGATGTAATAGATCGTTACAATATTTTTCTTGATGAATAAAAATACCATTTTCAAGTTGTTTTATTTGTAAATATAAGAAGAAATTTAATTCTCCCATGCGAGACATTTAAAATTCATTTTTCATAATATTTGAGAATTGATTACAAAGATTTTCGTTCATTGAACCAAAAATAATATCGTCTACGTAAATTTGTATAACTAAAATAACGTTATTTTCTCGTTTAATAAATAAAGTTGTATCAACTTTACCTATTTGAAAACCAGATGTAATTAAATAATTTTTAAGACATTCGTACCAGGCACGGGGGGATTGTTTTAAACCATATAAGGCTTTTTGTAATTTAAAAACATGGTCAGGATATTTTTCGTGAACAAACAATAGGGGTTGTTCAACATATACGTTTTCTTTAATAAAACCATTTAAAAAAGCACATTTGACATCCATTTGAAATAGTTTAAAATTGTGATGATTTGCAAAAGCGAGTAATGTACGTATGGCCTCTAATCTCGCTACTGGAGCAAAGGTTTCGTCATAGTCAATACCTTCTTCTTGATTATAACCTTGAGCAACTAAACGTGCGTTATTTCTAACTATATTTCCGTTTTCATCTGCTTTGTTTTTAAATACCCATTTTGTTCCTATAACCGATTGATTTTCTGATCTCAGTACCAGTTCCCAAACATTATTACGTTCAAATTGATTTAATTCTTCTCGCTAGCTATTATCCAAAAGTTATCGTTTGAAGCTTCTTTATAATTTTTTAGTTCAAAATTTGACACAAATGCTATACGACTTATTTGGTTAAGTTGATTTCTAGTTACTCTAGAATTGAGATCTCTGATGATATTATCTTTGGGATGATCCTTAAAAATTCTAGGAGACGATATTAACGTATTATTTTGCGTATTTATCTCATTATTATAAGAATTTGTTGCATTTGTTATTGGAATTATTTCTTCATCGTCATTAGTATGATGGTTAAAAAGATTTTCATCGAACGAAACATGTAAACTTTCTTCAATAGTGTTATTTCGTTTATTAAAAATTTTGTATGCTTTACTGCGATCCGAATATCCAACAAAGATTCCTTCATCGGCTTATGGGTCAAATTTTTCTAATTTATCTTTTGTATTTAATGTAAAACATTTTGATCCGAAAGTTTTAATGTATGATACTTTAGGTTTTCTTCCAAAAAATATTTCAAAACAAGTTTGTTTAGTCATAGGTCGTATGGTTACTCGATTTAAAACATAACAAGCTGTGGCAATAGCTTTAGCCCAAAAATGTTTGGTAGACACTACTATTTAATAGTGTTCGTGCACATTCTTGTAACGTACGATTTTTTCTTTCTGCTACACCATTCTGTTGAGGTGTGCGGGGAAAAGAAAAATTATGACTTATACCCTTTTTATTACAAAAATTAGTAAAAAGATCATTTTCGAATTCTCCACCGTGATAACTTCAAATATTCTTAATTTTCAAATCCATTTGTGTTTTAATTCTTTTAGCAAAAATTTTAAACATACCAAAGGTGTCTTATGTTTTAAAAATAAAGTCCACGTATATCTTAAAAAATCATCAACTATTACGAAAACATATTTGCTGTGATTTATAGATCGCACTTGAGTTGGGCCAAATCTAAATGTAATAATTCTAATGGTTGTTTTGTAGAAATATTATTTTTAGATTTAAACGAGCGTTTCTTTAGTTTTCCAATTTGACAATCATCACATAAATTTTCTACTTTGTTTGTTTTTGGTAAACCTCTAACTAGCTCATATTTTGCTAATTTATTAATATATTTAAAATTAATATGACAAAATCGTTTATGCTACAACCATGGATCGTCATGTTTGGCGGTTAAAAAATAATTTGAATTTCGATTTATATTCATGTTTAAAATATAAATATTTTTGTTTCTAAAACCTTCAAATATAAGCTGTTTGCTATTGTCAAAAATATTACATCTATCTTTTTCGAAATTGATTTGAAAATCTTTATCGCATAATTGACTAATACTAAGTAGGTTGTGTTTTAAATTTTTTACTAACAAAACATTTGTAATAATAGGAGAGCTAGAAATACCAGAGTTGATGACTTCTCCAATGCCCACGACATATCCTTTTGAGTTATCTCCAAAAGTTACCATTCCACCATCGATGTATGTTATATTTGATAACATTTTTGATTTTTCAATCATATGCTTGGAGCATTCGCTATCAAGTATCCATTTCTCCTTATTTTTTTATTTTGGGTACCTGCAAAATAAAAGATGATAATTGGTGCCCGTATACTTTGTTAGGGTTTTAGATATTAGGAGAAGTTGGTAGACATACCCAAGTAGGTTTGGTACCTTTATGAATATAATTTTTATTATAGACTACATTTTCTAAAAAGTTATTAATATATTTTTGTCTAATCAAATTATTATTCGTCTTAGGAATCCAAATTTTTATATTTCTGGTATTCGTATTACACGTAGGTGAACTTTTAGTCTTTTTATAAATACAACTATATTTCTAAATATCATTCCCTCTTTGTTTAGAAATATTTTTAAATCCTATTCCATTTCTATTACCTGATCGTTTTGAAGTTTTGATAAATTTTTCCAAATCTTGTTTTCCTATATTAAATTTTGAAATATTATGTAACGAATCAATTTTATCGGGATCCGAAGGTCGGCATTAATACGTCCACTGTATCAAATGCCGCATAATCGAATGCCGGAAAACCGAATTGTTAGGGTTAAAAAGAAGAGGTAGAAGAAAAAGATAGAAGAAATAAGGAAACAGAACAGTAACAATATCAGAATCTCACATATCGCAGCGGAACAACATATAATAGATAAATGAATATTCTTTAAAAGAACGAACTATATCAGTTATTATATTACATTACATCATCATCAGAGTGTACAACAAAAATATACAACACAACAAACAATGGACAACTATACAAGCATGTCCTTACAAGTGAATTCTACAGCAGAAAAGATAATATCATATATAAGTAATACGTCTCGCCAGCCAGCTCGCCACTTGAGCTCCAAAGCACTTCTGAATCCAGAATGACCTGATAACCTGACTCTAGACTGCCCGTATGGAAAATTTTGGAAACCCAGAGTTTAGGAAGAGAACAATAAACTCCAGGTCAGTCATGAGACTGGTGTGAGAACTTAAAATAGTTATTTATCTTTTAAAACAACAACAACAAGGGAAGTGAAAAATATCCACAATGCTTTTGGAAAATGAAACTACCATAAGGCCTCCCCGCACACACACAATGCAAACGCAGAATTGGAGGAGATTTCTCCTTATGATAGTCAAAGATGCTTACTACGCAAAACAAATCATTTTTGATATTATTATTAGTGCATAGTGATGAAACATTTCGAAAATAGAATATAAATCTTAGCCAACATACGACCATTATCATATGCCTACTATAGCTACCATGCTCAATAGCAGGTTACCGCCACATTCCATGGCAGGTAATACAACTAAAACCATACAAGGCTCGTATTGTTTCTTTGGATTTCCAACAAATGGTCAGGCTAAGGAACTTCCTACTGCTACATGGGATCGCCTCTGGCGGGACGTCCTGAGAACCTAACCGGATCTCTGCCAACACAAGGCCGGGTTACCTTTGTAACTAGGTAACTACTACTCGAGTATGCCACCCCCCGGTCCTTTGGGACCTTTATCCGAGGGCCCTCGATCACAAAGCAACAACCACACAGAAAAGTGAGATTGGTGCAACCACATAGGTTAAGCATCAGGGCTCCATACCTGACACTACCCTTTTCCAGAAGGAAAAGACATACCCTAAAGGGAGCGACCCTCATAACCTTACCGCTTATTCCTGTTTCGACCATTTCCGGGGTGTGAGGTCTGACGAAGTCTCATCCACAAAGTTACGTTTTTTCACAAAGCCACGCTTTCATCAATAAATAATCATCACACAGCAACACTCAGCATGCCACATTACCAAATTGGGAATATATCGCTGATAACCTTCAACTACAAAACCTCTGAGCTCGTACGTCTCTGAGAAGGGTGTTAAGATAAGAGAATAAATTCTCCGCCACCAACATAAATGTATTTGAAAGAAATCTGCTTTATATCTCAAAATGTAATGTCAGACACGTAACTATACAAGTCTATTCCTGGTTCGAACAAGGCACTTCCAAATAAGCCCTTGCAATCCGGGTATTTACAATCCCGATCGAATTTCCCATCACAAAGGAAATTTCCATACCGTAGCTAACGGTGCAGAGACAATCGATAGGTCATCTTATCGTTTTCACAAATTCCCGGTCTTCACCACCGGTCTTCAATGCTATCCATTACGTCGTATCACTATTCGGAATGGGTAATCCGAATAACGAGCGCAATAATTTAAAAATAAGTGTAGCATTCAATTTCAACCAATTCACAACAAATAGCCACTCAAGGGTCAATATTGATAGTCGGTTATTTAACTATCAATCAATATTCACAACATAACCCGATTTCAAATAATTTCACAAATTATTTATTTTCAAAAATATCTCTACAAGATATAATTTCCACACTTCAACCATTTGAAAACAAATTACAAATCAAATTTCACCTTTACAACTTTCATTTCAAATGGTTCATTTAAATCAATCAAATAAATCCTTACCGATTTATTAAATTTACGTTCCAAATCCGTACATTTATTTCCACACTTTTAAAAATAAATCAATGTTTATTCTTTAAAACAAATTTCCCTTATAAATTTCCATTGTGAATTTACATTTCCAAATATTCACCTTTTATATGATTTTTCAAATCGATTTCAATTATTCACTTTCAATTTATCTTTAAAAGATATAATCTCAAAACATTCACTTCATATTGGAAAACATTTCCATACTTATTTAATAATAAGTAATTCACCAATCTATTTATCTTCGGCATTTTGAAAATATTCAATATACTTAAATCACAATTAAGTATATATTTCATTCTTTAAGGAAAACATTCTCCTAAACACTTTTATTTGAGTCAAAACGAATGTTGCGTAAAACATCGTTATGACAACTCAAAATCATTAGCATAGGGATTCGAAATTAAGATAGATATATAAATCCCAATACTATATAAAAAATTTCCTTTCGGAAATCATTTACTATAATAACAGTGTTATAGTCCACCATTTCCTTCTATTTCTCGAAAACGTCTATTTCAACAATAAATGTTGAAATCCATGGTTTCGATACTTAATACATTTTGAAACATTTTTGAATCATTTTAATTCTATTTAAAATATCACTTTCCTAAATTATTTCTTTAATATATTATTCACTGTCCAAAATCGTGAATATACTTCGTTAACCAAATTCAATTTGTACATATTTTATTCAAAGGATTATCCACTGTCCCCAAAATCTTGGATATATCTCCTTTAATAAGCTATAATAATTAAACTTATCAAAATAAGTCGATTTCGGATTTATAAAATGACGTTTATAAATTCCATTTGTACTTTATAACAACTTCACTTATAAAATCACTTTATTAACAAATTCTATCCATATCCCATTTACACGCCAAAATCCAATTTATAAGTTAATTACTTATAAATCTTTTATTTTACAAAATCTATTCATTTTATAACTTCACAATTTATAAATCTATAGATTTCATCCACTTATGAAATCCATTTATACTTCATTTTAACACTTATAAAAACTCGTTTTTAATTCCAACATTTTAATTTATAAATATCAATTTTATAAAACTTTTATAATAATTCAAAAATCCCAATTTAAACCATTTTATAAATTAATCAACTAATTATTTCAAAAATCACATTTCGGTTATATTTCACAAAAATTATAATTTTTATAACATAAAAATTTCAACGTTTATTTATTTAAAATGAATCAATTCCAAAATTAAATTTTATTATGAATTATCAACTTAATTTTTCAAAAATCAAATTTTATTTATTTTCGGTATCTAACGATACCAAAAATATATTCTGCTAAATTTTAGCCTTTAACTATTTCAATCACAAAGATAATCACGCAGATTATAAATAGATCAGCACACAACATTGAAACCAATTCAATCAATTGAGGAATCCAGTTGGATCCCTCTAACCTGTTTCCCTGCATCCCAAGATGTTAGCACAATACCAATTCCGTTCTGAGACGAAATATCACGGTATATGGGATTTATAAAATACTATCCACTATTATGCGGCGCAATAGGGTCTCATCCACAATATAATGCAAGAAATCAACTCCAAGTACATATATAATACCAATTCCATACAAGTAGGAATTATCGCGGTATATGTGTTTAATAAATAACATTCGCTTAATATACAGCGTATAGGGTGTAATTCAATACAACATATAACAATTTATCATCCAATCACACAATCAAGCAATTTTAAATCTAACTATTTAAAATTTAAATCGAAACAATTCGATTGAGTGAGAAGTTCTCACCTTACTTTCAATTCAGTTTCAGCGTTTTATTTCGAATAAAATTAAACGTGCATTTAATTTTACCCAAAATTTTCACTAGCTCCAAACGGTTCCAATCCAGTTCCATAGCGTAGTGCTCGACAAAATGAAGCCAACGCAAGTCATTTCGTAATTTTTCGACCTCGTATGAATAAGATATAGCATTACAAAGTTTACACAAATTTTAATATAATTAATTTACACTTAAATTTTATTTTTTCAACCTTAAACACATCTGGGCCGTCCGATGCAAAGCCCTAGAATCTCGGCCGTATCCCTTTTCTTCCTCTCCAGGTTACGCGGACAACAAATCCATGCCGCCACATTATCAACAATTTTCGTGACCAACTCCAAACGTTTGAAGATGATCAACCTCTACCATTTGAAAGCTCATGATAAGAGCTATCCACTGCCCCAAAGAAGTGGAGCTCGGTCATCTCCTATGCCCTAAAAACGTGCACGACCATATGAACTTTGCATCAAGATTCTGGTCGATCCACTTCATCGTTTCCAATCATGGCCGTTGGATAGGTAGTTCACAACGTGTTTTACAAGTTTGCTTTAGAAAGTTTTTCGAATTGAAGTGTGGATTTGAAGAAAATAGAGGAAGAAGATGATAACATTTTGGCCATTGATGTATATGGAGGTGGCCTGAAGCTTTAGAAACCCTAGGCTCGCTTTATTTTTGCAAAAATGAGTTATAACGTCCTTATATAGAAAATTGACGAAAACACTATTTATCCAAAATTTTCCGAACTCCAAATCTCACGCGGTAACCGACGTTTCTTGGATTTTACCCCCGTTCCAGACACAATGGAATATGTTTCGAAGGCTAATTCGATCATCTGTGTGAGTTACGGAAATAAACGATCAAATTTAAATTAAATCGATTAAACCAATTTCTATGTGTTTTGACTTGCCCCGGACAAATCGTAAATCCGATTGACATAAAATTTGAAACCATACAATAATATAACATTACGGATCTGATGAAACTGGTTTCGTCGAAATCCGAGACTGTTTGAAAAACGTAAATACTAAAATATTCAATTTTTCACAAATTAACTTTTAATTCAATTTTAAAAGTTCACAAACATTGTTCTAACTCTAATATGATTTAATATAACTTTATAAATCATTTTTAATCACATTAAACCCAATTCCCAATTATTTACGCTATTTGAAATATTAAATTATCGATTTAATTATCCAATTGAATCTAAATATTCGAATTAAAATTTATTCAGCTTACAAATTTTACTTATTAATATTTAAAATCAATTAAATATCTGAATTTCAAATGACAGAAATTCTGGGTCGTTATGCATTATTTGTAATTTTATCCAATTTTTCTTTTAATTCTAAATTTTCAATTTTCAATGTTTCAATATTACTCTTCAAGTTGACATTTTCTTTTAACAAGTTATCCTTTTCTAATTTAGTTTTATCAAAATTAATAGCAATAGTCTCATTTTCGACCAAATTATTTTTAACTTTTTGTTGAGATAATTCTGGTTCCTCTTCTAAAATGATTCTTTCATCTTTTAACATTCCTACTTCAAGTTCTAATCTATTTATTTTGGCTATATGTTCTTTGTTCAATTTTTTAATTTGTCTAAATTTATCATCTAATTCCATGCTAACTTCTAATAATAACTAAGTTCGAGACGTACCTCATTAGTTTGTATCATAAAACACACATTAGCTTTTTCTCTATCACTATCGCTATCACTGTTTGATAATGATGAAGAATTCGAGTCATCCCATGTTACTTTGAAAGCTTTCTTCTTTTTGATTTTTTCAAATTTGTTCTTCTTTTTACCATTATTGAGCTTGGGACAGCCTTTCTTCATATGTCCAAATTGGTCGCATTCATAGCATTTGATTGATGTTTGATTTGTTAAGCTTGATTTTCCTCCTTTCTGAAATTTAGTCATTGTAACAACCCTGTATTTTCTGATCAGTGCAATAATATATTTTAATTATTTTAATTTAAATTCCTAATTTAAATACTTTATTTTATTTATTAAATGAACATATTTTGTTATTTGAAATATAAATGTTGATTTTGATGTTGATTAGAATTTCAAACATGCATATATTGAATATTTTCAAAAAAAGTGAATTTTGGTCAAAATGGTCAAAGTTTGACTTTTAAATTTTAAATTTGAAAGTTTGAAAATTTTAATTTTATATTTTATTATGAAAGTAAATAAAATTTTAAGAACACTGCTTTTCGTTTTGTTGAAATCTGATTTATAATGTGAAAGTTATGCCTTTTTAACTATTGTGTGAAATTTGCTGTATTTAACAAATTTTTTTTTTAATAACCTTTTTAATTGTCATATCTTATTCTAAATTGTATTATATGCCATGTTACATATATTTTTACCTTTTAAATATTTTTAAAGTGATGTTTGAATTTTTCCAAAGCTCATTGAATTTATTTTCTATTTTTAAAGGTTAGTTTCCATTTTTCTGTTATTTTCTTTATTTAAATTATATTTAATTAAAATTTATTTACTCATTTTATGTATGCATTTTATTTTTATGTTTTTATCTTTATTTATAAATATGTTTCATGTACATACAATTTTTCCAAAGTTCATTTCATTTATTTTCAAATTTTCAAGCCTAGTTTACATTTTCTTTGCAATTTTCTTAATTTAAATATATTTAATTAATATTTATTTATTTATTTTTGTTTATTTACTATATTTTCGTGTTTTATCTGTATTTATACATATTTTACATGTATTTAAAATTTAAAAAGAAATGGTGGAAATTTGAAAGGTTTGTGACTCTTTATTTGCTTAAGCCTCTTTGTATTCTCACCTTTTCATTATCAACCATTACCTTTTCGTTTTTGCTGCCTTAACTCCATTGCTTCAGCCGTATCTTTTTCCTCATCATTTTCATGAAAATTTAAGCTTCTCAACTCCAAAAAAATCGGCCATCAACCTGAGAAAAAGTTTTGGTAAAATTTCTATTTCTTTTTTCATGTTTTCCTTCTTGTTTCTTATGTTATTTACATTGCTTTCTTCACCTTCTAGGCTTGGCACCTCTCCACTCCATCAGCTCCACCATCACCTCCTCCATCTACAATAGCCATTAGCCCCTCCTTTGACCAAAAATTCAGGCCATGACCCTTCACATGAAGCATCACCACAAAAACATTGCAAAGCTTTGCCAAACTTCACCAAAACAATGCTAGCCAAGCCTATACTCCACTATTACCTTCGTAGTTGCCTTTGGCCACTCCTTAGCCACCACCACCATCATCTACATCACTTTTGGCTGCCACGTGACCACTGACCAGATCTGAAACCCCCTATGGCGGAGCTCCAATTGAACTAAGCCGAGCCAAAAAGTTGAACAACTTACCTCTTTTGCATTGTCTTTGGTATGCTTCATGTTAGCACCACTACACCTTCATCTCCACTTGTTTTGATGCCATACCTGACCCAAACCTGACCTATATGATGCCAATCCTGAGCTTAACACATCATTGTCTAAGCTCATAATCCACCTTGGTCGAGCATTTGAATGGTAAAGACAAGGTCTTGTCTTTATTGCCTTGTATTTCAACTTTTTCTAAATAATTTTGTGTTGAATATTGATATGTTATATTGTCTTATTTTGGGTTGTTTACAAGATGATATATTGGCTCTCTTCACTCATTTGAATCACTAGTTGTGCTGTATCGTGCTTGTCGTGCCTTTGGAATCGTTTGTGTGTCCTAGTGGTCTTCAGCTTGAAAAGGTGAGTCTTTCTCACTCTGACATTTATACTTATGAAATAGTGAATTGATGTCAAGTGTTTAGTAATATAAAATGTTATACAAGTTAATGTTGATCATATGATATGCTATACCATGTTATTACCATGTTAAAACTGTTAATTATCACCTGACATCTGATATGTGACATTATATTGTGACATTGACATTGTTTATATTGTTTATGCATATATTCACACTGCAAGTTCCCTGTTAGAATAGAATCACCATGGGTTGAAATGATACATACCTGAACGGACTTTAGAATAGGGAAAAATTGTTATGGGCTGAAATGATAGGCCTGAGCGATTTTTATTGTATTTTATCTGACTTGGGATTGCGGGTTTGAAATGGTAAAACCCGGTTTTCTTTGTAAATTACGGATTGAAATGATATATATCCGTATCACTTGACCTAGGTTAGAAAATTATATACAGACCCCGTGGTATATTTTTAAATGATTTTTTTTAAATATGTATTTTCAAAAGTATGAAATTTTGATTTAAAATATATATATTATGGTTTTAAGAAAATTAAATATTAAATCTTGAAATTGTGAATTTAAGTGAATTCAAGTATGCAAATTTGGAGTAAATGTGACGTTTGACTTTAAATTTTATTTTAAGATGTAAATAAATAATGGAAATTAAATTTAAAGTTTTGAAATGATATTTGAAGTAAAATTTTAAGTTTATTAAATTTATAAATTAATAAACAGTGAAATTTGACTTAATAAATGAATGGAGTTTGCAAAATTGAATATTTGATCTTAAAATTTTATTGTGTTAAATCATATGTTAAAATGATTTTAAATGTGAAATTTTGAAGTCTAGAAATATGATTTTTAAGTTGTAATAATAAAAATTTGGAGTTTTATTATTGTTTTTGAAAAGCTAAAATGAAACCTGGAATTTTATAGCATTTTCAAAATGCTTTAGTCTTTTGACAGCATTTTAATGCTATTGTTTTGAATCTAACAATGTTTGAAATAACTAAATATCTATTATGACATTTTATAAATGTCGCTATTTTTGAAATAAACCATTTTGGAAAATATAAGCTACGATAGCACTTTATAAATGTTATCGTTGCTATAATTTGACAATGTTTTGAAATGTTATAGATTTTAACACTGTTTGGGCTATATTTTAAATTGTTAAATAATTTAACTTTTGAAATGGATTATCTGTGAAATTTTAGAAGTTTTGAATATTTAAATTTGAATTTTTAAGGAATTTAAATTGAATTTGAATTTAAATAAAGTTTACTTGGTTATGTGTTAAACGGAATGAAATGTAATATAATAAATGAATTTTTGAATGGAATTTTGGAATGTATTTTTGGTAATGATGTTTGAAATAATAAATGAATGACATATTTGATTTTTAAATGATATTTAACTTTGAATATTTGGATTTGAATTCAAATAATGATTTGATTATGAAGTTTTGAAAGGATGTAATATTTTAATGATTTTGAAATCGTTTGGAAATGATTTGATCTTTATTTTAATAAAGAATGTGAATGTTTAATGATATTTGATTTTTCTTTATTTGATAAAGGAATATTTGAAGTTTATATTTATATGAAAAGATATTTGGTTTAATTGTAATTTAAGTTTATTTTAATAATATTGGATTTATGAAATGAATATTTCAAAACTACATAATAATGAAATTAGATTTGAGATATGAATATATGGAATTATAAAGTTTAGTTTTGAAATGTGGGATATTAAAGTTTGGAAACATATTAAAATTTGATAGCTTATTTTGTAGATCAAATCTATATTTTAAATTTATAAGATTTGAAATGTTTTGTTAGAAAACTGAATTGAATTGAAATTGATGGTTTGATTTGAATTAAATTGGAAATTTGAAATTTTGAATTAAATTGGAAATAAATTTGTAAAATGTAAAGAATTAAATGAATGTTTCATGATTTCAAATGTATGATTTCAGAATGTTATGATTTTCAAAGTGTAATGATTTCAAGTATTTTGGTTTCGAAAGAGTTATAACTTTGAAAGTATTATGATTTTTGGAAGTGAATATAGGTTTGAGATGGAAATGGTAAAGTATAAACTATTTTGATTTGAATATAGTTTTGAAATAAAAATGATTTTGGTTTCGAAGTATAAACTATTTTGATTGAACAAATAGTTTTGAAATAAAAATGGTTTTGGTTTCGAGGCGTAAACTATTTTGAAAGGAATATAGTTTTGAAATGAAATGATTTGATCCTTTTGAAATATAAACTATTTTGAAATGACCATGGCGTTATAATAACGTTTGGTTGTTAAAGAGACCGGGATCGAAAGTTGTCATACTCTCTGCCAACTCCGAAAACCACTTTAACAACCGTGTACGCGGTGGAGATTCAAGAATGAAGTAGGATGGTGGCGACGTTCTTGAGGTATATTACGTGGACCCAACTCCCGTGAGTTGGCATAAGGTGACTAAAACAGGAGCGATCTCTGGCCAAAGGAGGTAGCACCTCTGGTCGGACACATTCCTTCGATACTATACTCTTACTGGTGATTGATTAGATGGCCATCGTCCGATTTTGATTGGGAGTGTGTTCCGAGGTGGGCGTATGTGGCTGCTGCGTTACCACCAGCCCGTGTGCGTAATTGGTATATCTACCCTGGCATTGCCTTGTGTGCCGTGTCACCTACCATACCGTGCCTTTACTACGAGTTTGTTTTTCTCCCGTAGCCCGTGTGGTATCCTCTGACAGTCACCCGGAGTGGAGATGGCATGATATTGGATGGACTACTGGGACTATTATGTGTGAAGGGTGATATGAGTAGCCAGGAACGCTATTTAAAAGTATATTTATTTTACTGTAGACATTATTATAGTAGCGCAATATTACTACATAGTAAATAGTTTAACGGATCCTTAAAGGATGGGCGATCCCAAACATCCTTTAAGTTACTGATGCATTTTTGTTACTGTTCACTTGAGTTTATTTATAGTTCATAAGTATTTATGTCCTGACTCGAGTGTTTTGTATTTTGCTTTACGCTCGAGTCAGATTGAGTGAGTTAGCATTCAAGATTCACCTTCGGAGTTGGAGCTTTCCTTGAAGATCCAGCCATCTATTTTGCTTTTTGTATCCAGTGATTTCAGTGATGTATTCTGATTTATACCTGATGTATCTTGTTACTTTTTGTTGTATCATGTTTAACTTTGATGTATCTTATTTTTATATAGTAGCTTCATGAACTACTATTTCTTTTAAATTCCGCTGCATTATTAAATACTCTGTGTCTGTGATCTGTGATTAATTATTTACTGTATATTCTGAGATTTGCCAATTTTTATTTACAACGCGGTATTTTGAGCAATTCAAGTACGACATGTGCGGATGCGAATGGTTGAAAATATCGGGTCGTTACAGTTGGTATCAGAGCTTTGGTAGCTCTAGGCAAAACTCAGTATATAGGGTAAATGAAATTGCAGAATCACTTCCATTCGAGTTTAAATCTCTTCCTTTTGAGTCGATTCATTTGAATTTTTGGAACATTCCCTGCGGGTCCAAAATCCATTCGTGTCCCTCACTATTCATCTTCTTTTGATTTTGGAGTATCCCATAACTCCACTTCAAAAGGATCTTTATAATGAGTCGGCGATCTCGCCAATCTCAAATTGATTTGTAATGGGGTGAAACTCCTTTACAACAACATCGATTCACCAAAGATTTTATATCCTCGGTTTAGATGCTAGTATCTCTTATTATCATAAACTCTATCTCTTGAGGTCGAATGTAGATTTACCCAAAAAATCCACATCGAACTTATACTTTAAGTCACGGTTGACCCGGTTAAGGTTGCCCGCAATTTATATAAGCTCATCCATCTCCCTATTCTGTTATTTAATCATCTCATCTTTGTTTCCAACTTATCTTCAAATTATTCTTGAAGTGTATTTGTAAACTAATATTTAAAATGTCTAATATATTGTGTTTTTGAGTTGTTGATGTTGATTTGGATTTCTGATCGATTCGTATGATCAACGCTATCGATAAGATTTCCAAAACACTTGAACAGAGCAAACTGACACAATATGTTTTAAAATTAGTAATGAAATAAATTTTGTGAAATAAATTTTGTAACTATATTATAAATCTTTATCTGGATTTTATTTGAATTGGTTGTTAAGAAATAATATTTGATTTTATATATCATTTTCTATTATTTCATATATCTAATTGAACTATAAAACATGGTTATAAATTTATTTGGAAATTTAAAATGAATGTAAAAAAAAAAGAATTTGAGAATTTAATTACGGATGGATTTCAAACTTTGTGTTTAAAGTTTTAAAGGATATATTATTTCAAGTATTTTCGAATAGAAATTTGTTTCCAAAGAATTTTAAATTTAAATTTAGTGCTCTTCTCTTTGTCGCTGGAAAATAATTTCGGTGATGACTGCAGCATCATCGACATTCATTTTCGAGTTTCGAAGTGAAGAGACCATTCTGTAGTCTTGCTACAATTTTGTTTTTGGAAAATTTAATTGATTTTAATTTCTAAAATAATAATGGATTTATAACATATGCTGATACATGATTTAAATTTAAATGGATATATATATATATATATATATATATATAGTATATGAGCATTTATTTATCTCTAAATAATTTGGAATTTATTGAAAATTTAATTCCTAAATTTTATCTTCAAAGATAATTTCTAAGTATAATTTCAAGATTTGGTTAAATATTCAAGCTTGAAATAATTTAATTAGAAAGTTTTATTTGTATAATACACAATTTCATTCTAATATAACTTACCTTAATTTTCAGAAGTTGAATATGTAATTGGATAATGTACAATTTAAAAAAAAAGATTTTATAAATAAAATTTGAGTGATTATAATAAATGTTATACACTTAAATTTTAGTTATAAAAAGATTAACAGAGGTAAATAGAAAAAGGGGTAATGGAATAATTTACAATATAAAATGATGATAAAGGAACTAAGAATAAGATAAAGCAGTTATAATAAGTATAAATATATGTAACATAGGTGATAAAATATATTAAGAGGAATAAATTAAATTTTTTAATTAGTAATAAGGAAGAATTAAATTTTGTTAAGTACATTTTGAATATAATAAATGATTTTTTTTTCAAATCCATGATTTTTGAAATTGTTAATTTAAGATAATTGGATGATAAGATAATGAAATTAGAGATAGTTTAGATTTATTTAACTTATGTAAGATTTATAATCAATTTAAGTTGAAATTTTCATGGTTTCAAATTTATTATCTTATTTTTGTTTTTCAAACTATCTTTTGGTTGTCTTAATTTCCCTTATCTTGCTACAGAATGGGAGGCTATTGCCTATACCAGTCTGTTTAGAAATCTTTCTATAATCTTTAATAATCTTTGGTACTCATCTTTGAATCTGAGCACTGCTTACCATCCATAGACCGTCGGTTAAGCGGGAAGGGTGAATCAGATTGTAAAAGATTTTTTTTGTGCTTGTGTTCTTGATTCTGGAGGATCTTGAGAAGATCATCTCCACATTGTTAAACTTACCTATAGCAACAGTTATCAAGTATAATTTTAATCTTCTTGTCATCTTTCCTTAATACTACTTCATTCTATCTTTTCCATGCTTTCCCATACCTCATTCCTTTTCGGGGACGAAAAGTTTTGAGTGGGGGAGAGTGTAACAACCCTCTATTTTCTGATTAGTGCAATTATATATTTTAATTATTTTAATTTAAATTCCTAATTAAAATACTTTATTTTATTTATTAAATGAACATATTTTGTTATTTGAAATATGAATGTTGATTTTGATGTTGATTAGAATTTCAAACATGCATATATTGAATATTTTCAAAAAAAAGTGAATTTTGGTCAAAATGGTCAAAGTTTGACTTTTAAATTTAAAATTTGAAAGTTTGAAAATTTGAATTTTATATTTTATTTTGAAAGTAAATAAAATTTTAAGAACACTGCTTTTCGTTTTGTTGAAATCTGATTTATAATGTGAAAGTTATGCCTTTTTAACTATTGTGTGAAATTTGCTGTATTTAACAAATTTTTTTTTTAATAACCTTTTTAATTGTCATATCTTATTCTAAATTGTATAATATGCTATGTTACATATATTTTTACCTTTTAAATATTTTTAAAGTGATGTTTGAATTTTTCCAAAGCTCATTGAATTTATTTTCTATTTTTAAAGGTTAGTTTCCATTTTTCTGTTATTTTCTTTATTTAAATTATATTTAATTAAAATTTATTTATTCATTTTATGTATGCATTTTATTTTTATGTTTTTATCATTATTTATAAATATGTTTCATGTACATACAATTTTTCCAAAGTTCATTTCATTTATTTTCAAATTTTCAAGCCTAGTTTACATTTTCTTTGCAATTTTCTTAATTTAAATATATTTAATTAATATTTATTTATTTATTTTTGTTTATTTACTATATTTTCGTGTTTTATCTGTATTTATACATATTTTACATGTATTTAATATTTAAAAAGGAATGGTGGAAATTTGAAAGGTTTGTGACTCTTTATTTGCTTAAGCCTCTTTGTATTCTCACCTTTTCATTATCAACCATTACCTTTTCATTTTTGCTGCCTTAACTCCATTGCTTCAGCCGTATCTTTTTCCTTATAATTTTCATGAAAATTTAAGCTTCTCAACTCCAAAAAAATCGGCCATCAATCTGAGAAAAACTTTTGGTAAAATTTCTATTTCTTTTTTCATGTTTTCCTTCTTGTTTCTTATGTTATTTACATTGCTTTCTTCACCTTCTAGGCTTGGCACCTCTCCACTCCATCAGCTCCACCATCACCTCCTCCATCTACAGCAGCCATTAGCCCCTCCTTTGACCAAAAATTCAGGCCATGACCCTTCACATGAAGCATCACCACAAAAACATTGCAAAGCTTTGCCAAACTTCACCAAAACAATGCTAGCCAAGCCTATACTCCACTATTACCTTCATAGTTGCCTTTGGCCACTCCTTAGCCACCACCACCATCATCTACATCACTTTTGGCTGCCTCGTGACCACTGACCAGATCTGAAACCCCCTATGGCGGAGCTCCAATTGACCTAAGCCGAGCCAAAAAGTTGAACAACTTACCTCTTTTGCATTGTCTTTGGTATGCTTCATGTTAGCACCACTACACCTTCATCTCCACTTGTTTTGATGCCATACCTGATCCAAACCTGACCTATATGATGCCAATCCTGAGCTTAACACATCATTGGCTAAGCTCATGATCCACTTTGGTCGAGCATTCGAATGGTAAAGACAAGGTCTTGTCTTTATTGCCTTGTATTTCAACTTTTTCTAAATAATTTTGTGTTGAATATTCATATGTTATATTGTCTTGTTTTGGCTTGTTTACAAGATGATATATTGGCTCTCTTCACTCATTTGAATCACTAGTCGTGCTGTATCGTGCTTGTCGTGCCTTTGGAATCGTTTGTGTGTCCTAGTGGTCTTCAGCTTGAAAAGATGAGTCTTTCTCACTCTGACATTTATACTTATGAAATAGTGAATTGATGTCAAGTGTTTAGTAATATAAAATGTTATACAAGTTAATGTTGATCATATGATATGCTATACCATGTTATTACCATGTTAAAACTGTTAATTATCACCTGACATATGATATATGACATTATATTGTGACATTGACATTGTTTATATTGTTTATGCATATATTCACACTGCAAGTTCCCTGTTAGAATAGAATCACTATGGGTTGAAATGATACATACCTGATCGGACTTTAGAATAGGGAAAAATTGTTATGGGCTGAAATGATAGGCCTGAGCGATTTTTATTGTATTTTATCTGACTTGGGATTGCGGGTTTGAAATGATAAAACCCGGTTTTCTTTGTAAATTACGGATTGAAATGATATATATCCGTATCACTTGACCTAGGTTAGAAAATTATATACAGACCCCGTGGTATATTTTTAAATGATTTTTTTTAAATATGTATTTTCAAAAGTATGAAATTTTGATTTAAAATATATATATTATGGTTTTAAGAAAGTTAAATATTAAATCTTGAAATTGTGAATTTAAGTGAATTCAAGTATGCAAATTTGGAGTAAATGTGACGTTTGACTTTAAATTTTATTTTAAGATGTAAATAAATAATGGAAATTAAATTTAAAGTTTTGAAATGATATTTGAAGTAAAATTTTAAGTTTATTAAATTTATAAATTAATAAACAGTGAAATTTGACTTAATAAATGAATGGAGTTTGCAAAATTGAATATTTGATCTTAAAATTTTATTGTGTTAAATCATATGTTAAAATGATTTTAAATGTGAAATTTTGAAGTCTAGAAATATGATTTTTAAGTTGTAATAATAAAAATTTGGAGTTTTATTATTATTTTTGAAAAGCTAAAATGAAACCTGGAATTTTATAGCATTTTCAAAATGCTTTAGTCTTTTGACAGCATTTTAATGCTATTGTTTTGAATCTAACAATGTTTGAAATAACTAAAAATCTATTATGACATTTTATAAATGTCGCTATTCTTGAAATAAACCATTTTGGAAAATATAAGCCACGATAGCACTTTATAAATGCTGTCGTTGCTATAATTTGACAATGTTTTGAAATGTTATAGATTTTAACACTGTTTGGGCTATATTTTAAATTGTTAAATAATTTAACTTTTGAAATGGATTATCTGTGAAATTTTAGAAGTTTTGAATATTTAAATTTGAATTTTTAAGGAATTTAAATTGAATTTGAATTTAAATAAAGTTTACTTGGTTATGTGTTAAACGGAATGAAATGTAATATAATAAAAGAATTTTTGAATGGAATTTTGGAATGTAATTTTGGTAATGATGTTTGAAATAATAAATGAATGGCATATTTGATTTTTAAATGATATTTAACTTTGAATATTTGGATTTGAATTCAAATAATGATTTGATTATGAAGTTTTGAAAGGATGTAATATTTTAATGATTTTGAAATGGTTTGGAAATGATTTGATCTTTATTTTAATAAAGAATGTGAATGTTGAATGATATTTGATTTTTCTTTATTTGATAAAGGAATATTTGAAGTTTATATTTGTTTGAAAAGATATTTGGTTTAATTGTAATTTAAGTTTATTTTAATAATATTGGATTTATGAAATGAATATTTCAAAACTACATAATAATGAAATTAGATTTGAGATATGAATATATGGAATTATAAAGTTTAGTTTTGAAATGTGGGATATTAAAGTTTGGAAACATATTAAAATTGGATAGCTTATTTTGTAGATCAAATCTATATTTGAAATTTATAAGATTTGAAATGTTTTGTTAGAAAACTGAATTGAATTGAAATTGATGGTTTGATTTGAATTAAATTGGAAATTTGAAATTTTGAATTAAATTGGAAATAAATTTGTAAAATGTAAAGAATTAAATGAATGTTTCATGATTTCAAGTGTTTGATTTCAGAATGTTATGATTTTCAAAGTGTAATGATTTCAAGTATTTTGGTTTCGAAAGAGTTATAACTTTGAAAGTATTATGATTTTTGGAAGTGAATATAGGTTTGAGATGGAAATGATAAAGTATAAACTATTTTGATTTGAATATAGTTTTGAAATAAAAATGATTTTGGTTTCGAAGTATAAACTATTTTGATTGAATAAATAGTTTTGAAATAAAAATGGTTTTGGTTTCGAGGCGTAAACTATTTTGAAAGGAATACAGTTTTGAAATGAAATGATTTGATCCTTTTGAAATATAAACTATTTTGAAATGACCACGGCGTTATAATAATGTTTGGTTGTTAAAGAGACCGGGATCGAAAGTTGTCATACTCTCTGCCAACTCCGAAAACCACTTTAACAACCGTGTACGCGGTGGAGATTCAAGAATGAAGTAGGATGGTGGCGACGTTCTTGAGGTATATTACGTGGACCCAACTCCCGTGAGTTGGCATAAGGTGGCTAAAACAGGAGCGATCTCGGGCCAAAGGAGGTAGCACCTCTGGTCGGACACATTCCTTCGATACTATACTCTTACTGGTGATTGATTAGATGGCCATCCTCCAATTTTGATTGGGAGTGTGTTCCGAGGTGGGCGTATGTGGCTGCTGCGTTACCACCAGCCCGTGTGCGTAATTGGTATATCTACCCTGGCATTGCCTTGTGTGCCGTGTCACCTACCATACCGTGCCTTTACTACGAGTTTGTTTTTCTCCCGTAGCCCGTGTGGTATCCTCTGACAGTCACCCGGAGTGGAGATGGCATGATATTGGATGGACTACTGGGACTATTATGTGTGAAGGGTGATATGAGTAGCCAGGAACGCTATTTAAAAGTATATTTATTTTACTGTAGACATTATTATAGTAGCGCAATATTACTACATAGTAAATAGTTTAACAGATCCTTAAAGGATGGGCGATCCCAAGCATCCTTTAAGTTACTGATGCATTTTTGTTACTGTTCACTTGAGTTTATTTACAGTTCATAAGTATTTATGTCCTGACTCGAGTGTTTTGTATTTTGCTTTACGCTCGAGTCAGATTGAGTGAGTTAGCATTCAAGATTCACCTTCGGAGTTGGAGCTTTCCTTGAAGATCCAGCCATCTATTTTGCTTTCTGTATCCAGTGATTTCAATGATGTATTCTGATTTGTACCTGATGTATCTTGTTACTTTTTGTTGTTTCATGTTTAACTCTGATGTATCTTATTTTTATATAGTAGCTTCATGAACTACTATTTCTTTTAAATTCCGCTGCATTATTAAATACTCTGTGTCTGTGATCTGTGATTAATTATTTATTGTATATTCTGAGATTTGCCAATTTTTATTTACAACGCGGTATTTTGAGCAATTCAAGTCCGACATGTGCGGATGCGAATGTTTGAAATATCGGGTCGTTACAGTCATTTTCCAAAACTTCTTGAACTTGTTGTAGTTTTTGGCGATAATTACAATTTCTTCTATGTTTAAGTTGGAGTCTTCATTTGTTGCTAGAAATGCTATGTTCTTCTTTTTCGAATTTTGTTCTTTTCGTGCCTGCAAATTAGCTTCATAGGACATTAAATTTCCTATCAATTCTTCAACTAAGAGTGCTGAGAGATCATTAGCTTCTTCGATAGCTAATACTTTTCTTTCCCACTCTAGAGTTAAAGAATTGAGTATTCTGGATACTAAATCAAAATTTGTGAATTTGACTCCAAGTGCCATTAAATCATGTTGAATGGTTTGGAATCTAGAGTACATGTCCACTATAGATTCATTTTGTTTCATTTTAAATGATGAAAATTGATTTTGTGAAATTGAAATCTTAGTTTGTTTAAGTTTGTTTATGCCTTCGTGTGTAACTTGTAAGGTACGCCAAATATCAAATGCAGTGTTACATAACATGACACATAAAAATTCATTCTTATCTAGTGAAAAAATAGAACATTCATAGCTTTGGCAATATTAGAAGCTACGGTTTTTTGTGCATCTGTCCATGTGTTCATAGTAGTATCAGATGCTTCATATTTATTTTGAGTGGCTGACCAAATTTCTAATCCATTAGCTTCTATAAAAATTCTCATACGTGTTGACCAATATGCATAGTTAGAACCATTAAAAAGTGGGGGTCATGCTGTGGATTCACCTTCTTGAAAAATACTTGCCATATTATAGTGATTCAAAAACGTGTTACTGTATTTTGATCTAACCTTGCTCTGATACCAATTGTACGTCTACAGGGTGGATCGTGTAGTGTATATGCAAGTATATGTGACAAAATATATGATGCAACTAAAATAGCAATAATCTAGGTAACTATAGAACAAGCACACGAGGAATTTTATACTGGTTCGGACCTCCCTCCTACGTCAAATTCCAAAGATCCCCTTTGGAATTCGACTATTAAACACCCTCATTTCGCCCGGAGGAATAGTCTTGGTTAAAATAAATTGTTCTTGTCAAATATGTGTTCTATAACATAGATATTGACTAATAAGTACAAATGCTTCCAACATAAATCTAAAGAGTATTGATTGTGAAGATCTAATTATATAGAAGAGTGAAATACAAGTATAGATTGCAAGAGATCAAGAATATAATAGAGTATATAAGTAGAGAGCGCAAGTGAGTGAGGTGAGTGTTCTCTTTGATTCTTGATGATATATGTAGTTGTAGAGAGGTTCCTTGAGTAGTTGCATCCATTAACAAGTGATCTACAGTTGCGTCTGTTGATGGTGAAGAGTTGCAGTGAAGAGAAGCGAAGATGTCTGTTCAAATATGGTAGTTGAAATTTGAATTTAAATTCCGAGTTCGAAATCAGACGTCCGGTATTTGTATCAAACGTCCGATGCTATAAATTTTCTGTATATAGTATATTTTCAAACGTCTAAATGCATCTACCAAACGTCTGGTTCTGTCTGTTTTGTTATTCCATAGGACTTTTTCTAACGTCTGGCTTGTGTACCCAGATGTCCGAAAATTGTGCATGTCTGTTTTATGCATCTTTCTTGTTGCTTCTTTGATCCTATCGACTTGTAGTCTCTTGTAATGTTCTTTGAGCCTTGTTCTTGTCTTTCTAGTAATGTTGCTCTAGCAAGTACCTGTATATAGAAATATATATGCATATTCAATTTCCATTATATAGTTGTTGTCATCGAAACCGTAAATTAGACTTCCTAACAGAGCCAAAAAGGCTACGCAGTCTAAATTAACAGTACTATAGCTAACTTATTAATGCATACTGATATAGTAAGATATCTAGAAATGTAGCATCTAAAGTTGGATTTGGGTAATTAAGTACTTTATCCCACCTGGCTACAAGTCTGGCTAAAAATGATAAGCTAAACTCGAAATGTTAACCATAATAGAAAAGGCTCAATTTGAAACGGGCCTTGAGCTAATTTAAAAATTGTTAAATAAAAGTTTTATATTTAAAACTTCAATTAAGAATAAAAAAAATATTGTTAATGTTATATTATAGATTTTCCAATTGTTTTGAAAATTAAAAATAGAAGTTTTATATTTAAAGATTAAATATAAAATAAAATGCATATCATAAAAGCTATAATATAATTTTTCAAAATGTTTGAAAATGTTATAAAATTAATTTCAAAATTATCGTTTATTAGTAAGAATAATAAAATAAATTGAATAAGTTAATTAATTAAATATATATACATGTATAATATATATAATGATATACGTTATGTTGTCCAAAATTGTTTATGATAACATGAGAAAACATGTGTGCATAATTAAATTGTTTAATTAGATAAAGTAATTAAAAGTTAATTAATAAATTGAAAAACACACACAAAGATGTGCGTGTGTGTGTTTGTAGTGATCCGGTATTTTCGACACTCAAAAATCGACAATCAATACGTTTTACTGTATAGCATGCCGACTATTCAAGTGCTGGAAATACCGATTGCTAGGGGTGAAGAAGAAGAAGAGTTAGAAACAAACAGAAATAACAACACAGAATCTCCAATCACCGAAGAACAAAATATAATATATAATAACAGATCTTTATACAAAAAGAACTATAAATGTTTTAAACATACAATCATCAGAGTACAGCAGTCAACAATAAATCCGAACAGTTATAATAACTTGCCTCACATACATAACACACATTGCGGTAATAACCATGTACGTATAATATACATGAAATCCTCCACATTGTCTCCTGAGCTCCATAGCATCCTAACCTAAATCGGTAATACTCAGTCGGACTCGAGCATTATAATAAAATAACACCCGAGTCAATCTGAAAAACCAGTTTGAGAAAACGCACTCAATTTGAGTTTATTTCTATTTTCAAAATCCTTTGAAAAACAAAGGTATCTCATAAGACCACATCACACATATACACGATGATTTTTTTACCTTACAATAACCAAAACATTTTATATCAAAATGATATGATATTATAATCGTGTCTATAAAAATTAAATTAGAAAATAGTTGAAATGCTTGCATCCCACGTTTCAACATAATCGGTATACAATGAAAACCGTATGACACTTATTGGAGAATAAATTCCATACTATGACAAGGTGAAGAACTACCTTCCAAAGGTGCATCTCCAGATAATATGCACTAGGGTCTGACAAGAACATCTTGTACCCCTACCACACAAGACTGACAAATCACTTGACTGCTAGTACTGAATATGATCACAACTAATGGGCCGAACATATACAAAAATAAGGGATGATAGATGTCAACTCTAGATGAACGATGATTATACCCTAATGGAAGCGACCCACTTGGCCTTCCTGCATGCCCTATTTTTGTCATTTCCCTATTGATGAGGCTTGAGGCTATGTTTACCTTAAGGATAACATTCATACTTGAAATGCTAACACCGCCTTCTAGGAAATGATGCAATGATAGCATTCATCCATACAAGTTTTTCTGGGACTGAACAAACTGAATCTCCTTCAAGATCATCATCTCCATTATCTTCACGATATCACAATTCGTAACACATAAATTGGGTCGAAATGGTTTTCGGATAATTAAATCTAATCCCGATCTCTTCGAAATGATCAACGAATTTGGCCATATTTGATAGTCGGTTATTTAACTATCAAATTTCACACATAAGCAGCCACTGGGTCTATATTTATAAGCTTCAAAATATCCTTTTCGAAGTATCTTTACTAAGATATATATTCAATTTTTCTTTCAGTGTTTCAATATTTGAAAACAAATTCAAATACTTCAATTCAAACAGGATATTTCCAAACCATCTCAGCACTTAGAAATATTCCAAAACCCCCTTTATAATTCACTACTAAGGTAAATATTTCTATACAAACCATTTCGTCGCTAAAATATTTCCAATAACCTCTATTTCAATACTTAGGAAAATATTGAAAGTTTATTTTCCAAAGTCATTTCTGATATTGACACTTAAAAAAATATATTTAATGACTTATCTCATAACTATCAGGAATTTTTACTAATTTCTATTTTTAGAATTTCCAAAACTAGTTACACTTATTTATAATTCCATCTAATAATTTATAACTTCTTTTATGAATTCATATTCATTTTTGAAGTTTCTGTATCTAAAATATTTCGGAAATTTCCCAAGTTTCTATAATTCCATTATAAAATTCCTCTTATAAAACCTTCTCCATTTATAACTTGATTTAAAAATATCGAGAGTATTTATAAATCACTTCAATCGCTTACCTTTAAACCATATATATGTATAATAAATATTTTTAAAGAATAATAATTTAATTTCAAAACATGATTAAGTAATTATTAAAATGTCAAAGCACTTTTTAAATCACAGACAATAACTAATTTCCAAATCATTTATAACTAAATGCTAATCGATATACAATATTTATATAGAACTTAAAATCATTTCAACTAATATTGAATATTTAAATAACCAACTTCCCTGAATATTCCAATATTAAAATAGTTTTTAAATTTCATAGTTTAAGAAATAAACCTCCTTTTAAAAACAAAGCTAACTTCTAGATAATAATTTATTTTTAAAATTCAACACAACCAATTTTATATTTATACATCTCTCTCGATTTATCCCAAATCGATTTACGTCCCTAATTTCATAAATCTCTTTTTACCATATTCTAAACTGGAATCCACTATTCCTTCTAAACCGATAACCATATCTCATTATAAATACTCATCGTGAACTTATATTTCCAAATTTACAAGTTTATAGTCATCCCACTTATTTATGGACATCGTTCATAAATTTCCCAAACTCCTACTTCCATTTCATAATTTAAAAATCTTACTTAAAATCCAGTATAACAAATTTAATATTTATTTCCAAATTTCCTCTATTCTCCGCATCTAGTTAAACCTAAATTTTTTAACACTTTTTTCAATTAAAAAAGATATCACTTAAATCTATTTTTTAAAATCTTTGATATACATTATTGTAAAATCTCTATTGAAAATATTTCATGAAGTAGTTAAGTACACTTTAAAATCAAATCATGTATTTTAACCAAAACAATACATCTTTAAAACTCACTATAAATATTTCACTTCCAAAATCCCATTTTGATTTCTTTTCAAATTCAAAAATAATATTTATGGTATTCTAAAATACCAAAATCTTGGCTAGTGCTACTATAGCATTCAGTAGATCAAATCATATCATAATCTATCATAGATTATTCAAACACGACATATATAACTATATATGAATTTAAAATCAACAATTTGAGAAATCTAATTGGATCCTTCCAACCTGTTTTCCTGCAACCACTGATATTAGATAATATAAAACACTAATCCTGTTTCGAGGCGGGATATCGCGGTAATATAGGGTCATCTGCTATTATGCGAATCGCATAGGATCTCATCCGCTCCAATAGGCGGGAAAGTATATCCAATTACTAATATATATACTACTATATATTACAAAACATCCAAAGAAAATAATTATCAATTCATCCAATCTATCAATAAATGATTTTTAATCTTTCAAACTAAAAAAACTAGAAATCCAAATGAGTGAGATTTACTCACCTTGATTTTTAATTTGCCATATATCAAGATTTTAGATTTAATCTAAAATTCCATGCTTACTTCGAAAAATTTCAAACCAGTCCTACTGCATTGATCTCACAGCCCTCCACCGCTCGTGCACACAAGCCGCTATCAGCCTCTCGTACCACCCAGACTCGCGCGACTTCCCCTAAATGCCAGACCTGACGTCGCTGCTGCCACATCTCATTACGCCTTCATTTTCAACCGCTAGCTCGCTACCACCTTCGAATTGCCTGCATCGTCGTCTCATCCCATGCCACCAAGCCTCGGCGCCTTCAGTATCGTGCGTGCGCATAGCTAGGGTTCTCCCTCCCTTGTTGTCATGCGATTCAAACACTAGATAAAATTCTAGCTCATGACACCACGTCCTACTCATACTCGCGCTTGCGCGCGATGACTCCTCCATTGCGAATTCATTCAATCATGATTGTTTTGGTTTTTTTATATCTTTCATTCGAACTAAAAAGGAAAAGGAGAATTCACATTTAAAATAGAAGGGGACGGCGCATGTTGGATGATAGGTCAGCTGAGAATTAGTAGTTGATTTTAGGAAAATTTTATAATATTAGTTAATTTCTAAAACATCTCGTTAATGGTACCTTAAAGTCTCGAATCTCTATCGAGGCGTGCCACCTGGAATTTCTAATGTTATACCACTATTTCGAACCCAAGTGAATAATTTTCAAAGTCTAATTCAATCGTATGGAGAAGATAGCTTTTTAATTCAACTATTTAAATTAAAGTTTTTCTAGGCGTTTTCAGATCGTACGACCAAACGGTGAATTCAAACGTTATGAAATTTAAAATCTGATGGTAATACACTATTACGGATCCAATGGAACTGGTTTCGTTGAATTCTGAGATTGTGTCCTAGATCGCTATTTTAACACGTCGATTAAATCGGCGATTTCAACAATTGGCAAAATCATTTGAAATTCCAGTTTTAAAAACTTATTAACTTAATTCTAATTCAAAAAGAATTTATATCAACATTAGAAATCATTTTCGATTCATATTCAACTCAAATTCAATTATTCACCATTTCCATATTTTGATAAATCGCTATATGTGATGACCCGCCTTTGATTCCATAGAAAGACGCATCATCAATAAGAAAGAAAGGGATAGAAAAAAAGAAAAGATAGGAAAGAAAGAACTAAACAATATCAGAATCTTACAGTGGAATGAATAAAATATATAACATCACATAAGTATTTACATAATAGACATCATCTATCAGAGTCATACAGCTTAATACATAACACATTAGACAGTCATGAAGACCTGTCTATCATACAACTCAAAATACAATAGAGCTACTATCACAGTGGAACCACAATATCTATATACACTTTAGCTTCCTGCTAAAAATATCCTCCAGAGTTTGCCAGAGCTGACCTGAATCCCTTGGCTACTCATAAAAATTTGAGTACCCAAGAGTTTAAGAAAACAGAAAATAAACTCTGGGTCAGACGTGGGTCTGGTGTGAGTAAACGGGTTAAAGTTGTTTAACTTTGAAAAACATTTGAAAACAAAGGGTATCTTGTAAGACCACGCCATAAATAAACATGCCGAGTTTTTATATTACGATAACCAAAATGTTTGATAGGAAATCCAGTGATATAATAATTGTGTCTAAGGTTTTCAAATAAATATTCACATAACAGAAATTGTTACAGTATTAAATTCCGGCATACATAGGTATACAATCAAGTCCGAGGGCACTTATTAGAGGTTGGATTCCATAAAATGGCAGGGCTGCTGGGGTACCGCCCGTCACAGTACCTTGTCTAGATCAGAGTACCGAGGATCCACCCTAAATCCCCTACAACATAGGGCCGGAGCTATCCCTTACTGGATAGTCCAAATAAGAAAACCCCGCAGTTGGTGCGACCAACCTCCCACTAAGTTGAATAAAAAGGGACCTCCAGATAGGGGAAAATCTCGTCCTACTTGGGCACGACCTACTAAGCCTTGCTGCACTTTCCCTGTTTTAGCCATTCCCGGTTGATGAGCCTTGAGGCTACGATTAATTTTTTTAGCACACATATCTTGGAATGCTTATCGTCCTCCAGTGATGATGTTCTGAGAGCATTCAATCCATACAAGTCCATTCTGGGCTCAAACGAAATCGAAGGCACGATTTCGTTACACTCATTTTGGAATCACCCTCAGAGTTAACGACAATAGCCCTTGCACTCTGAATCTTCATCTTTAAACTGAAAGCACTATCTCCGTTACACTCATTTTGGAATCACCCTCAGAGTTAACAACAATAGCCCTTACACCGCGAGTCTTCATCTTGATCTTCACTTGAGATTGACCTATCGTTTAATTTTGGATCGATGTGGTTTTCGGATATTCAACTGGAATTCGATCCCCGGTCTCATCGAAATCCAAAATGCCATCTTAAAGTCCAAGTTGTTTAAGTTAAAAATAATTTAATTTATATTTAGAGAACATATGCACATAGATAGAATAATTCACATTATCAAAGATAGATATTCCATTTTATCACAATTCAACCAAAGTATCTCATATCACAGAGCAGCATATATCACCTATTGGAGATATCAAATAATCCAAGGCATTCGATATCATTCGATCATCCATAAGCAAGATTAATTAGATCTACAATGACTAATTAATTTAACTTGATATCCAAATAAATTAAATTTATTACGCTAATTACCCTTAAATCCTGCTTATTTAACATTAATTGATTTCAAACCAATTAATTAATCACCTCTTAATTATCTATCTTAATTATTTATAAACCATGTATCTTAATTAATAAATGAAATTAATTAATCATTTCCTTATTATTCACATTAATTAATTAACCTTTAATTACTTCCATTAATTAATTATACTATAATTAATTACATTAATTAATGATCCTTAATTAATTACCTTGATTAATTATCCTTTAATCACTTATATTAATTAATTATCTTTTAATTAACCACACTTATTATTTGTCCATTAATCACATTCAGTGCACTAACTAATTAAACCTTAATTACTTCCATTTAATTACTTACATCAAGTAATTTTCCTTAATTAATTACATTCAGTAATCATCCATTAATTACTTACACTAAGTAATTATACTTATATTAATTAATTATACTTAATCAATTTCATAAGTGATTATCCTTAATTAATTAAACTAATTAATTATCTTAAATTAATTACATTAATTATCTTAAATTAATTACATTAATTAATTATTCCTTAATCACTAGTAATGATCCTTACATTAACTATCCCTTAATTACCTTCATTAAGTAATTATACTTTAATTAATTATATTCATTTTTTTCTTAAATTAATCACATTAAGTAATTAACCATCCATTAATTACTTACATTAATTAATCTTTAATTACTTAAGACCTTTATTAATTAAAGATAATCCATTTATCTTAATTAACTACTTAATTATGTCATTAAATCTTATTTAAACTTAAATGCTTGAAATTAATGTTAGTCCATGAGATGATGGTTTTGATGATAACAACCTTAGAATAGATTAAAAAATATAGATACTAACAGTATAAGTTTAGATATATATGTATATGCAGGATTTAACCATGCAGGCACCAAGAATGAAGACTGTATAATATAGAGATTCAAGATATCAAGCTTGAAGACTCATGAGTAACAAGAATATCAAGATTATCAAGAGTTCAAGTAATTTATTTTTTAATTAGAAATTTTGTTAAAACTCCTAGAAAAGCACTGGCATCTTAAAATCCAATTTATTCGTGGAATGGAATCCACTTTGAGCCTGTTAAAGGGATGGAACCCTAAGTACGATGGAACCTATGAAAAATCTAGTGGAACATTGTTTTGTATGCGCTAACTTTTTATTCAAAATGATTTTTCAAAATTATATCTTGTTTTCAAAATGATTTCAAAACCTTCCTTTTAAAAGAATCAAAAACATCTATCCTGATTTCAAATACTTTTAACCTCAAAATAATCTTGAATTTCAAAATTAAATTATCCTTGGTTTTAAACTATCTTTTAAAATAAAAGTATATTTAATTTTTTGTTATTTATATACTTAGATTTAAATATAAAATTATAGTAAAATTTTATATGTACCAAAATATTATTCTATATATTTATTTATGTATTTCAACTATATTTAAGTATATTTATAAAAAATTAAAATAGTTTTAAAAAAAGGATAAAAGCTATTTTCAAAGAAAAACAAAACATCAAAAATTCGTTTGGGATGTCGACTTGCCGAAGTACCCCATGTCGACATAGTGTTAGTTAAGTTCAAAATTTAAATTTCAAAAGAAGTGTCTATTCGTCATAACTCTTCACGAATGGACATGGTTGTTGTTCCTCTATAAATAGGGGTTGGTTTCAACGAATTTCAATTCAGTTTTTTTGGTTTTTCACTACTCTTCTTCTTCCACATTTCTATATACATATTCTTACCACTACTCTGCCGAAATCAATATTGAATCTAACTAGACCATTTCTGGTTTGATTCTCTATCACAATCTCAACAAGATTCTCAGTGATATTCAGAGTTATAGGCTTTTTATAATCAACTTAGAGAGAAAATGTGTGATTGTAGCCTTGGAAATCAATCAAACGAGATAAGGTGTGACTGTAGCCTTGGGAAATCAATTGGGTGAACTTGTTGCCCGGGAAATCAAGTATCTCTACCCAGAGGATTGTGATTCTGGAGGGTGTACCTTGTTGCCTTGAAATGGAGGGTGTAATTGTACAATTGCTTTTGAAAGGAAATCTGTATTTGTGTGTGGGACTGGATGTAGGGTAACTCCGAACCAGTATAAAATCCGGTGTGTTCTTTCCTTTACTGCTTTTACTTTAATTCTGCATCTGTGTTTGTTTCTGTGATCATATCTGTGTCTGAATATTGCATACATTTGTGTTTAAATTAACAAAAACTCAAAAATATTTAATAATTCTCTAAAACACTATTCACCCCCTCGAGTGTTTATCCTAGCCTTAAGATCCTTAATCCACATTTCTCACATTTGGTATCAGAGCAAGGTTTTCAAAATTTCATAATCTGATTTTTGAAAAAGTTTTAAAATGGCTATGTTTGTTAATACTAGTTTAGAAATATTCAGAACATCTTTGTCTTTTGAGTCTGCATATAATCAATGTTCAAATTCAAGTTGTCTACCAAAATTATTTGATGTGCAGGAATCATGATTTATGGCTATTGTGGAATCAATACACAACAGACAAATTGTGCAGATCAGAAAGGACAAATGGATACTTGATAGTGGATGTTCTAGGCACATGAATGGCAATCCAGATATGTTAAATGATATAATATACAAAGACGGAGGACTGGTAAACTTTGGAGACAATTCAAAAGGATATGTGATTGGCATCTGCAAAGTCGGTAACTCTAAACTCCTATTATTACTAATGTTTTGCTAGTTAAAAAATCTGAAACATTATCTGCTAAGTATAAGTTAACTTTGCGATAAAGGATATAAAATTAAATTTGAAAAAGATAAATGTCACATTGAAGATAATAATTCAACCATAATATTTGAGGGAGTTAGGAAAAAGAATATTTATATTCTTAGTATGAAAGTTTCAAATGATAACTTATGTCTTTTGGCAAATACAAGTGACCCATGGATTTAGCATAAGAGATTTGGGCATTTGAATTTCAAACTCTTATCTAGACTATCAAAACATGATCTTGTTAGAGGTCTCTCTAAAATGAATTTTAAAGTAAATAGTCTATGTGATGCATGTCAATTAGGAAAACTTAGAAAAAAGTTTCTTTAAATTAAAAGATATGATTTCAACTTCAAAACCTCTTGAATTACTTCACCTTGATTTATTTGGTCCATCTCAAATTATGTCAATAAATCATAGTAAATATGTTTTTGTAATTGTAGATGATTATTCAAGATTTACATGGATAATATTTTTGAAACATAAAAGTGATACTTTTGAATGTTTTAAGAACTTTACAAAAAGGATTCAAAATCAACTTTCTCTAAAAATTATAACCATTCGTAGTGATCATGGTGGTGAATTTGAAAATGAAAAGTTCGAGGAATTCTGCAATAAAAGGGGAATAACTCACAAATTTTCATTTCCAAGAACTCCACAACAAAACGGAGTAGTAGAAAGTAAAAATAGGACGATTCAAGAGTGTGTGAAAACTATGCTTTCAGACAGTAAATTACCAAAGAATTTTTAGGCAGAAGCAGTTGCTACAGCCTGTTATGTTTTAAATAGAATTTTATTTAAACCTTTTACTAATAAGACTTCGTATGAACTTCTTCACTCAAAGAAACCTAAAATATCTTATTTTATAATTTTTGGAAGTAAATGTTTTATTTTAAATACTAATGATAACTTAGATAAATTTGATCCTAAATCCGACGATGGTATCTTTATGAAGTAAAGTGGATAGAGTATTTAATTTAAGAACTAACACCATCGAAGAAACAATGCATGCATCATTCGATGAAAATTTCGAAAATTTTGAAGATACAAATGATGAAGATGATTTAATTACTCAAAATCAAGAATCAACTGAAACTAATAATGAAATTAATCATCCTAATAAAAGGACTAAACTTTTAAAAGATCATCCTATAGAAAATATACAAGGAGATATGCGATCTGTTGTTAAAACTAGAAATCAACTAAGTCAAATGAATAATGTAGCTTTTATATCAACTATTGAACCCAAAAATCCAAAAGAAGCATCATCTGATGATTCATGGATTTTGGCTATGCAAGAAGAATTAAATCAATTTTCTAGAAATGATGTTTGGGAACTTGTTCCTAGACCTGAAAATAAAACTATAATTGGAACTAAATGGGTTTATAAAAATAAATTGAATGAACTAGGAGAGGTAGTTAGAAATAAAGCACGTTTAGCCGCTCAAGGTTTTTGTCAAAAAGGAATATATTTTGATGAAACCTTTGCTCCCATAGCAAGATTAGAAGCCATTAGGATTCTACTTGCTTTCGCAAATCATAATAATTTCAAATTATATCAAATGGATGTTAAAAGTGCCTTTTTAAATGGATTTGTAAAAGAGGAAGTATATGTTGAGCAAGCACCACTTTTTGAAAATGAAAAATTACCAAATCATGTTTACAAACTTCAGGAAGCTTTATATGGTCTAAAACAAGCTCCTAGAGCCTGGTATGATAGACTAAGATCTTACTTATTACAATCAAATTTTGAAATTGGTAAAGTAGATAATACTCTTTTTATTAAAAGAAATAAAAATGATATCCAACTAGTACAAGTCTACGTAGATGATATCATTTTTGGATCAACTAATTTTGAAATGAATAAAGAATTTTCTGAAATAATGACAAAAGAGTTTGACATGAGTCATATAGGTGAATTAAATTTTTTTTAGGATTACAAATAAAAAAAAAATATAATGGTATCTTTATTTGTCAAGAAAAATATGCTAAAGACCTAATTAATAAATTTTGATTGACTACTGCGAGTGGAAAACCCACTCCCATGGCAACCAATGAGTACCTTAGTAAAGAAGATCTCTCGAAAGATGTAGATCAAAAATTATACAGAGGAATGATTGGTTCACTACTCTATATTACTGCCAGTAGACCTGATATCATGCATAGTGTTTGTCTCTGTGCAAGATATCAATCTCAACCTAAAGAGACTCACTTAAAAGCCGTAAAACGTATCACATGATATGTTAAACACACCTCTGATTATGGCTTATTTTACCCTAAAAATAATTCTTTTGATTTAATACCTTACTGTGATGCTGATTATTCTGGCTATAAAACAGACCGAAAAAGTACAAGTGGAACTTGTCGCCTTTTGTGTTCCATTCTCTGATTTCCTTGTATAGTAAAAAAGCAAAACACAGTTTCTTTATCAACAACTGAAGGAGAGTATATTTCTACTGCTTTGGCTTGTTCTCAAGTAATATATATGCAACAAACTTTAAAATATTATGGTTTAAATATTTCAAAATCACAAATTCATTGTGATAATACTAATGCGATAAATTTATCCAAAAATACTACTCAACATGCTCGAACTAAACATATTGATACCAGACATCATTTTCTCAGAGATAATACAAAAAAGGAAGTAGTCACTCTAGATTGTATCAATTCTGAGAATCAAATTGCTGATATCTTAACAAAACCATTAAATGAATCTATATTTACTAAATTAAGAAGAGAATTAGGTATTTGTTCAATAACTAAAATATAAAATATAAATAACTAATATAATTAAAAGTTAGTTCAAAATAAATTAAATAGGCAAAAATTCAAGAACCATGTCGACAACCCCTCTACCCTATGTCGACATACAACGTTTTTAAATTTTTGAAAATTTTCCCACCAAAATTCAAATAATTGGTTTTATATTCTTCTTATTTTTGAACTTTTGATCATTCTCTCTGATCTCTCTCTATTCTAACTTCTGAAATTAATTAAACTATGGCCTCTTCTTCCAAATCAAACATAAAATCAACCTTTTCGTTCCCCTCTCCTACTTCTGGTCCGTTTCAACATATTACTCTCGCTCGTGTGACTAAAATGGAGGATTCTCTAAAGGATGCACTTCAGTTAATGACTGAAATCCAAGTAATGCAACTTCGAATGGCCAAGGAACAAGAGAGGCAAGCAAGATCCTTAGGAATTTGCAAAAATTTCTAATGGACAATCAGGCTAACCCAATCTTGATTGATGAAGACTCTTCAGGAGATCAAGAACAAGTGGCCAGTGAAGAAGAAGAAGAAGAACCCATGGAAGAAACGTATGCGAAAGATGACGACAAGGTCGTTTGCGTTGGTGAAGTTTGTTTTGACAAAAATGGGAATCTTGTCAAACAATGTGGAAATTTCTGTTTCCACTATCCAAACTGTTCGATTCATAGATCTCCCATATTCAAAAACGCACATTAGTTTCTTCTCTTTCTTTACCATTGTTGTATGTTCCTTCTTACGTTTCCCACGAAAATGTAAATATAACTATATGATTATTAAATGAATTGTATTCTTATGTGTGTTCTTCCCTATTAATAAATATAACTATATGGTTATTATATACTTAGAATAGTTAGTAGTTTAGGATTAGGTTTATTATTAGATCTAATGTTGATTATTTATGATAATACTATCATTATAATCACATGTCATAGAGTATTAGATTTAGGGGGAGTTCTATAGTTTGGTGTTATATAGTTTAGAGTTAGTTTTTTTGTTGATGACAAAGGGGGAGAAGTATAAAATAGAATAGTTAGGCATAGATTAAGGGGGAGTTATTAGGATAGAAGTAATATTTTATAAACAAAGGTTGTCATCATCAAAAAGGGGGAGACTGTTAGTCGGTGAGATGATGGTTTTGATGAAAACAACCTTAGAATTGATTATAAAATATAAATACTAACAGTATAAGTTTAGATATATATGTATATTTATGATTTAACCATGCAGGTACCAAGAATGAAGACAGTACAGTATAAAGATTCAAGATATCAAGATTGAAGACTCATGAGTAACAAGAATATTAAGATTATCAAGAGTTCAAGAGTTCAAGTAATTTATTTTTTAATTAGAAATTTTGTTAAGTGGAACATTGTTTTGTATCCGCTAACTTTTTATTCAATATGATGTTTCAAAATTATATCTTGTTTTCAAAATGATTTCAAAACCTTCCTTCTAAAAGAATCAAAAACATCTATCCTGATTTCAAATACTTTTAACCTCAAAATAATCTTGAATTTCAAAATCAAATTATCCTTGGTTTTAAACTATCTTTTAAAATAAAATTATATTTAATTTTTTAATATTTATATACTTAGATTTAAATATAAAATCATAGTAAAATTTTATATATACCAAAATATTATTCTATATATTTATTTATGTATTTCAACTATATTTAAGTATATTTATAAAAGTTTAAAATAGTTTTAAAATAAGATAAATGTTATTTTCAAAGAAAAACAAAACATCAAAAATTCGTTTGGGATGTCGACATCCCCAAGTACCCCATGTAGACATAATGTCAGTTGAGTTCAAAATTTAAATTTCAAAAGAAGTTTCTATTCATCACAACTCTTCACGAATGGACATGGCCGTTGTTCCTCTATAAATAGGGGTTGGTTTCAACGAATTTCAATTCAGTTTTTCTAGTTTTTCGCTACTCTTCTTCTTCCACAGTTCTATATACATATTCTTACCACTACACTGCCGAAATCAACATTGAATCTAACTAGATCATTTTCGGTTTGATTCTCTATCACAATCTCAACAAGATTCTCGGTGCTATTCAGAGTTATAGGCTTTTTGTAATCAATTTAGCGAAAAAAGGTGTGATTGTAGCCTTGGAAATCAACAAGCGAGATAAGGTGTGAATGTAGCCTTGGGAAATCTATTGGGTGAACTTGTTGCCCAGGAAATCAAGTGTCTCTACCCAGAGGATTGTGATTCTGAAGGGTGTACCTCGTTGCCTTGAAATCGAGGGTGTAATTTTACAATTGCTTTTGAAAGGAAATCTGTACTTGTGTGCGGGATCGGATGTAGGGTAACTCCGAACCAGTATAAAATCCGTTGTGTTATTTCCTTTACTACTTTTACTTTATTTCTGCATCTGTGTTTGTTTCTGTGATCATATATGTGTCTGGATATCACATACATTTGTGTTTAAATTAACAAAAACTCAAAAAGATTTAATAATTCTTTAAAACACTATTCACCCCCCTCGTGTGTTTATCCTAGCCTTAAGATCCTTAATCCGCATTTCTCACAATTAATTTGTTATTATCATACAAAACTATTTGAGATCTTTTTTTTCTTAATTAAAGTTTAATTCACTTGCTTTAATCACATCTCAATTCAAACGTCATTAGGTCTCATTTGAAAAACATTTTGGAATTAATTTTATAAATTAACCTAACATTATTATTGTTTTAAAATAAAACAATTTTAAACATTTAATTTTAAAATTAAATCTTTGAAAAAACTTGTTTAAAACATTTTGCTTGGAAAACTTAATAAATGCTTTACTTGGAAAACTTGTTGAAAACTTTTCCTTTGAAAACTTAATTACTTTAACAACTTTAAAAACTTGTTTATATGTTTCTTGTTTGGAAACATTGGACTCGTACATTTATTTGTTTTCAAAAGATGTTAACAAAATTTCTTACTTTTAGAACCTGATATGATTTTCTTTAGTTTTATAAAACTTGTATATTTTCTATGTAAAAAAACAAGACAACATTCAAATGAAATAAACCCGAGCCAAACTATCGAAAACCCCGAGCTTTCCTCGTCTCACTCGCAAACCTCTCCTTCCCCAAGACAACACGCAAAACTACTCGAGAACGACCCGAGAACACCCCTTCTTCCCAAAACAACAACACATCACCAAACACAAGTGCACATGCATGCACGTGCACGGTCGAATGATGCTCCTCCGACCAACTTCTCGGTCCTCGTTAAGTCGTCGACAACCCCGTCGTCCTCCTCAACCTCCCAGATCAACGAGTTCAACAGCAAATCAAAATCGAGCCCATCGATCAAAAATATGGAACCAACCCAATCGACTAAAAATCCTTGCCAACGACGATCTCATCCACCAGAACCGCCACCGCTTCGTCCAGAGCAGCGTCACGACACTTAGCGTCGATTCCCCTACACACGATCGACTCCGGTACACTGTCGACCACACGTCGCCACGAACACATCAACGTCCAAAAACTACTCGAAAACCCTAAATCGCCTCCGACGAACCACGTCGACCATCGGAAAAATCTCCAACCATTTTTCCTGTGATCGTCAACCCTCAAGCTATCTTTGACAACGATGATGACGACAATCACCATGGCAATCGTTGGAATTCAACGATAAACCCAAGCCCGATCAACTTAGAATATCTCTCTTATTATAATCTTAAAAACCTTGAATTGATTATCAAAATTGATAATTTTCCACTACGAATCTAGTGGTACAATCCAAACTCGAAATTATGATCATCAATTTTGACTTAAATTTGATTTTTTTACTATAAAATCCTATTTTTAAAATATTAACTAAATAATTCTACTTTAAACTATTTTTAAAAATGAATTTACACTGTTATAAATGTTTTCTTTTTAATGTTCATAGTCTTACTGTGATTCTTTCGGAAGATAGGAATTTTTAAAGGGTGTTCTTAGGCCTGAGATTCAATAGAGACCAGTATATGTGTGTCTATATATATATATATATATATATATATATATATATATATAAACACAGACATGCTCACTGTATATAGAATAATTCAAATTATATTCAAATTGAAAACATCCATGCAAACATATATACATCATCACTACATAGATATATCACATGCATTAGTACTAAAAGATTTTTAGCTTTTAAAGAAAAATGTTTACTCACCATTTTAGAAAGAAAACAAAGAGTAGGTTCTTTGATAACAAAGGAACATGCTTTTAGGTTTTAATCTGGAAGTTTTGTATGAAATAAATCTACAACTTGATGTTGATTGAATTTTAGTCTGAATTTGTGTTTAGTTGATCCTTATTATTTGTTAGGCTTTGTTCAGTTTGAAGATGAAATAGATGAAGTTGTTGCATTGTTTAAGCTTTAATCTTTGTATTGCTTTGCTCAAGTTTGAAACGTTGAAAACTGATGTTGCTAGTTTTGATCTTCTTTTGAATTTGGTTTTCGGTTTTTAGTTTAGAAGAAGAGAAGAAAGATTGAGAAAGAAAGATGTTTGAACTGAAATTAAAATGGTCAAGCTTCAAAATTCTTTTTGTTATAAAATTAAATTTCAAAGAACAATCTTGCCACTTGTTAATCCAAATTAGATTAAGATACACATGTAAATTGCATGTTATTATTATTATAAAAATGTTAAATGTATATATTTTTATCTTACAAGTGTCAAAAACCAATTATTTAATTAATTACTTATGTTTTATATTAATATGTTTATGTCTGTATTAATTTATGTTTATTTATATATATTCAAATTACATTTATTTATGTTATCTTAGCTACAATTGTCAAATGCATGTTTTATTTATCTTACAAATGTATTAAACAAGTATTATATAATTTCTTATGTATTTATAATTTATGTAATATGTTTTATGTTTATATTTTAAATCTATATATTTACAAAATACTTTATTTCAAGTATAATTTTTAAAGAAAGTTATATACCTTTATCAAATCTCATTTCAAGCTATCATACCTTTTAAATTAATAATATCTATTTCAAACTTAAGCAAAAATATTTTAATAATATGTATAGATATTATTTTTGTTGTTTAAAATATAAAGTTTAACTTTAAATAGTCTTGAAAATTATTATATTGAATTTAAACCAAAAGTTCCCTATTTACAATGTATATGTATACATTATAATTACAAACATTTTTATTAGCTTTGAAAAGATAAATTTTGCCAAAGTAAATAATTATAAAAGAAAATTATCAAATCAATATTGCCAATTTAAAAGATTAGAAAAGTAGTTTACCAAATTATTATTGCCAAATTTAAATAATTTTAATGAAGATTATCAAATTGTTATTGCCCAAAATTCCGGGTCATCACATTCCTCCCCCCTTAAAAGAATTTCGTCCTCGAAATTTAAAAGAAAAGATAATTTAATAATCTAGCAAAACTTTTTTTCAAACAACAAAGCATACGTCGACACTACACTAACAACCATAGAAATCAATTTATTCAAACAAACAAATCTTACTATCCTGACACAATTCAGGATAGGACTTCCTAATACTATCTAGAGTTTCCCAGGTACAATCACTGGGATCCTCGCTCCACTGAACCTTAACTGGCTACACCACTCTGATCCTGAGCTTCTTCTCAACACAATCTATAAACTGAACAGGATGTCTGACCACAGATAAGTCCGATTCAACTTCCAAATATTCCTGAACTACTGGTTCTACAACCATAGATGCACGCACTTCCTTAGATGAGGTATGTGAAATACGTTGTGAATCCAAGCCATCCGAACTGGCAATTCAATCCTGTAGGCCGAAGAACTTACCCTTTCGAGAGCACGGAAAGAAATCCAATATACCCCGGAGCTAGCCTTCTAGTCTTACCAAATCTTAGTGCTCCTTTGATCGGAGAAAACCTTATCTAAATCTCCAACTTTGATTTCCAAATTCCTATGTCTCTTATCTACATAACTCTTTTGATGATCCTGGGCTGACTTCATCCTTTCTTGATCAGCTCAACCTTCACAGATGCCTCTCGAAACAAATCTGGACCAAGAATAAGATAATATCCGGATTCCACTCCACAAGATGGTTCTCTCAAGATCCACCTAAAATACAGAATACAAACTCTACTTCACAAACATTAGTAGACTTCGGACTTACTTCTCCTATGTGGAATAGCTAGAACAGTTGCACTAGACAACCTAGCCTTCAGATCCCGAATGAACTTCCTGTAGAAACCCTCTAATCCAAAACAAATGTGAATTTTCGTAGGAGTCTGCGGTTGCTTCCACTTTAGAACAACTACTACCTTGCTTCCACTATGCAACTCTGATCTAGAGTAAATGAGAATTGTGAGAAATGCGGATTAAGGATCTTAAGGCTGGGATAAAGACTAGAGGGGGTGAATAGTGTTTTAAGGAATTACTAAATCTTTTTGAGTTTTTGTTAATTTAAACACAAATGTATGCAATATTCAGACACAGATATGATCAAAGAAACAAACACAGATACAGAAATAAAGTAAAAGTGGTAAAGGAAAGAACACGTTGGATTTTATACTGGTTCGGAGTTACGCTACATCCAGTCCCGCACACAAGTACGGATTTCCTTTCAAAAGCAATTGTACAATTACACCCTCGATTTCAAGGCAACGAGGTATACCCTCCAAAATCACAATCCTCTGGGTAGAGATACTTGATTTCCCGGGCAACAAGTTCACCCAACTGATTACCCAAGGCAGCAATCACACCTTATCTCGCTTGATTGATTTCCCAGGCTACAATCGCATCTTTTCTCGCTAAGTTGATTACAAAAAGCCTATAACTCTGAATAGCACTGAGAATCTTGTTGAGATTATGGTAGAGAATCAAACCAAAAATGATCTAGTTAGATTCAATGTTGATTTCGGCAAAGTAATGGTGAGAATGTGTATATAGAAATGTGGAAGAAGAAGAGGAGTGAAAAACCAGAAAAACTGAATTGAAATTCGTTGAAACAAACCCCTATTTATAGAGGAACAACAGCCATGCCCATTCATGAAGAGTTACGACGAATAGACACTTCTTTCGAAATTTAAATTTTGAACTCAACCGACACTATGTCGACATGGGATACTTGGGCATGTCGACATCCCAAAGGAAATTTTGATGTTTTTTTTTCTTTGAAAATAACTTTTATCTTATTTTAAAACTATCTTAAACTTTTATAAACATACTTAAATATAGTTGAAATACATAAATAAATATATAGACTAATATTTTGGTATATATAAAATTTTACTATAATTTTATATTTAAATCTAAGTATATAAATAAAAAAAAATTAAATATACTTTTATTTTAAAAGATAGTTTAAAGCCAAGGATAATTTGATTTTGAAATTCAAGATTATTTTGAGGCTAAAAGTATTTGAAATTAGGATAGATGTTTTTTATTCTTTTAAAAGGAAGGTTTTGAAATCATTTTGTAAACAAGATATAATTTTGAAAAATCATTTTGAATAAAAAGTTAGTGGATACAAAACAATGTTCCACTAGATTTTTCGTAGGTTCCATCCTACTTAGGGTTCCTTCCCTTTAACAGGCTCGAAGTGGGTTCCATTCCACGAATAAATTGGATTTTAAGATGCCAGTGCTTTTCTAGGAGTTTTAACAAAATTTCTAAAAAATAGATTACTTGAACTCTTGAACTCTTGATAATCTTGATACTCACGAGTCTTCAATCTTGATATCTTGAATCTTTATACTGTACAGTCTTCATTCTTGGTACCTACATGGTTAAATCCTACATATACATATATATCTAAACTTATACTGTTAGTATTTATATTTTACAATCTATTCTAAGGTTGTTGTCATCAAAACCATCATCTCATGGACTAACAATCTCTCCCTTTTTGATGATGACAACCTTCGTTTATAAAATATTACTTCTATCCTAATAACTCTCCCTTAATCTATGCCTAACCATTCTATTTTATACTTCTCCCCCTTTGTCATCAACAAAAAACCATCTCCAAACTATATAACTCCCCCTCATTCTTGGACTAAAATACCTACATTAATAAACTTATACAATAGAATATAGAATTAAGAGATAATAATATTGATAGACATAATAATGAATTAAAGATTATACACATATCAATGTATAATTATACATGTTTTGTACAACAAACATCAATCCACACTAAAATCAATCAATATCAAACCAAGCCAAAGCAAATGAAATCAGATCAATCAAAGCAAACAATTCAAACAAAGCAATAAAATCAAACATTATGAGTAACTTCCACCCATCCTTCTTCTCCAAAAATAGGGTCTGCTTTAATAGCATCCCAATTTTCATTGTCATTGGTGAGAGAAACTGGAGGATGTACCTCGTTATCATCCTTGTGCAGGGAGGAAATCATTCATCGTATTGCATCGAAATGCCTTTCTTACTCCTTGATCATCTGCATGTGACTCAATTCTAAGTTTCGTTGGTTACGAAGAATGAATGAGAGAATATTCTTGAATGAATTAAGAGTTTCTTCAAGATTTTCGAATAAGTTATGAATTGGATTAGCCATATTTGAAATTGTGAGAATAATGAGAGATAGAGAAGATAAGAAATAATATTCAGTGATGAATTCTGGAAGAAATAGGTATTTATAGGTGTAGAAATTCATTTGAAATGAAAAGACATATCGTAGTTATTCAAATTTCAAATTCAAAATAAATTGTCATTTCTGACTAGTACATGTCGACATGATCATGGGGGGTATGTCGACACGGTGTAGTGAAATTTGATGATTTATTTTGATTTTGTGAATAATTGTGTACATATATATATATAATATACTAACATTTTATTCTGGAGATAAGATAGGCTAGATAACAGAAAAGAAATTCCATTTTATTTCATACTAAGACGATACAATGATTAATCACAAAGAACTACATGAACATTCAAATCAAAATAAACTAAAACAAATACAAGCAGATACGAAAAGATAGAACTGTTAGAGGATGATGACAATGAAGAAAGTCCAAGTTTCTTGCTAACTTTGGAAATGAACTTGTTCATCTTGGATGAAATTTTGTCCAACTTCTTGCTAACGGATCGTTTAAGAATCCATTGATTCTCAACAATCGTCTTTTGGTTTTTGAGAAGGGTTTTGTTGGATGGATTAGGAGGATAGTCGATGCTTTCCAAAGAAGTTTCACCTTTTTTCTTCTTCTTCTTCAATTTTCATTCATCCCCTTCTTCTTCTTCCTCTTCCTCTTCTTCCATCTCCTCATGAGCCAAACGCTGTTCCTTTTCGGCAAGAGTCTCATAAGGTTGAAAAACAAATGAAATTTTCATAAGTGAAATGTTGGAATGATTGAAAACTTTTCTAGAAACAAATTTTCTCCTTTGAAATCCACTCCAAAATAGTTAAAAATTCGAGTGAAATAAATTCCATGATACAAAGTATTCTCACCCATTTCAAGATTTTTGGGACGAAGTTCATCCAAAATAACTTGCGCCCAATTAATGTCATAATTTCCAAAAATAGCAAAAAGTGCTTTGCAAACTTTTGAAGTAGAATTGTTAAAATTCCCCGATCTTGGGGTCAAAGTATATTGCAAAAGAAGATTGACAATTCTTGCTTTTGGTCGAAAATTTCGATTTTTGAATTCAAAATTATCATTCCCTTCAAAAATTTGATGAAATGTCTCACGATCATTTTCATTGATTTTAAAACTAGAAAGATCCATTCCCGTACTCTTACAACTGAGAATGGTACCCAAAAGATCACAATTCAAAACAATTCTAGTGCCTTTGACACTACTCCAAATTTCATCCTCATTTCATTATAAAATCCATGGTTTAAATTAGCATAGAAAATTTTGACAAGATTTGGATAACAAATAAAATCATTTTGGGAAGCATCAACAAGACCAAGAATTTGATTGTTTGCAAAAAGAGATTCATAGGAAGAAAAATATTGAAAGATAGCAAACTTTCCAGGATGGACTTGGCATAATTAGCATAATTGATGTATGCTTTTATTGCCTCCGGATCATTGAAGAGTTGCTCTTTTATTTTTCTGGAAATTCTCATGGTGGAGGGGTTGCTTGAAGAAGCCATTAAAGTAGAGAGTAGAGAGCTTGAAGTTTTGAAGAGAGAGTTTGAATTTGAAAATGAGAGTGAAAAGATATGATAAAAGATAGTGAATAAATAGATTCTCAAAGGACGTGCTCTCTGGTCAAAAGATGCCTTTTCAGAGAATCGAATGAAGTGAAAAGATGGAGGGAAATTCAACCATTTGAATTCAAATTTTGAATTTCAAATTCTGGTACCCATGTCGACATCATGGTAGGGTCCATGTCGACATGTGCGTATGAATTTCTATGATTTATTTATCCTAAGTACTCTAATATATATATATACACTTATAATATTTACTGTATATATATCTGGAATATTATTAGAATTATAGTATTTTCAATAATAATAAGATAATAATAAAATAATAATAAAATAATAATAAAAGTAATAAAATAATAGTAAAATTTTTAAAATTCAAATAACACACCAATTCAAAATCAATCAATCAAGCATCTAATTCTAAGCATGCAATTTCAACCAATCATATTGTAAATGTGCACCTTTTTCTGAGTCCATTTCTCTGAATTCGTCGAAGTTGTGAACTGCCGTGAAACACAAATTTGAATTATCTTCCTTTTGATCATCATCACTTGAGGACGAGTCTGAGTCATCTAGAGTAGTAGCAAATGCGCGGTTCCGTTTCTTTGCTGGATCATTGTTCATAGGAGGATTTTGCCTATCTGGACAAGGACAGTCTCTTTTGATATGGCCTGGTTCATTACAGTTGAAACATTTGACATTATTTGGCATTAAATTCTGATTTCCAGAGTTTTTATAGTTGTTTCTCTTGAGACTACTCATCTTTCTGTATTTCAGAAATTTTCAAAAATTCCTGTCATAAAGGCTATCTCTTCATCATTATCGGTGTTTGAGTCTAATCCATCTGTTAATGCATTAAATACCATTGATTTCTTTTCAGATGCTTTGCTTTCTCTTCTCCTGATCACTTGGACTTCAAACGACATTAGATTTCCAATTAATTCTTCTATCTTTAAGGTATTGATGTCATTTGCCTCTTCGATCACAAGTGTCTTTTGATCCCATTCTAGAGTAAGAGAATCTAATTTTTCTGACTTGATCTTCTTCAGAAAATTCATTTCCCAAGGATATTAAAGAATGCACAATATCCTAAAATCTACTATACATATCTGAAATAGACTAATTAGGATTCATTTTAAAAAATTGAAACTGATTTGTGAGCATGGAAATTTTGGTCTATTTAACTTTGCTTATTCCTTCGTGAGTTACTTGCAAAGTTTTCCAGATTTCATACGTAGACTTACAAACTGACACTCAATTAAATTCATTTCTATCTAGTGAACAAAACAGAATATTCATTGCTTTAGAATTATTTTGTGCAACCGTCTTTTGCTCAGCGATCCACTGTGCAAAATCAGTTGTGGGTTCAGAATATTCAGTTTGTGTGATATTCCAAGTATCTAATCCTATAGACTGTAAATATATTTTCATCCTACATGCCCATTATGAATAGTTACTGCCATTAAAAAGTGGTGGTCTGACAGTAGACTGACCTTCTATAAATGAACTAGTGACAGGGATACTAGTGTTAGTAACAGTACCAGTGTTGGTAGCCATTTCGAAAACTTATTCAAAAACCAGATTACGAAACTTTGAAAACCCTTCTCTGATACCAAATGTGAGAAATGCGGATTAAGGATCTTAAGGCTAGGATAAAGACTAAAGGGAGGGTGAATAGTGTTTTAAGGAATTATTAAATCTTTTTGAATTTTTGTTAATTTAAACACAAATGTATGCAATATTCGGACACAGATATGATCACAGAAACAAACATAGATGTAGAAATAAAGTAAAAGCAGTAAAGGAAAGAACATGCCGGATTTTATACTGGTTCGGAGTTACCCTACATCCAGTCCCGCACACAAATACAGATTTCCTTTCAAAAGCAATTGTACAATTACACCCTCGATTTCAAGGCAACGAGGTACACCCTCCAGAATCACAATCCTTTGGGTAGAGATACTTGATTTCTCGGGCAACATGTTCACCCAATTGATTTCCCAAGGCTACAATCACACCTTATCTCGCTTGATTGATTTCCAAGGCTACAATCACGCCTTTTCTCGCTAAGTTGATTACAAAAAGCCTATAACTCTGAATAGCATTGGGAATCTTGTTGAGGTTGTGATAGAGAATAAACCAGAAATGATCTAGTTAGATTCAATGTTGATTTCGGCAGAGTAGTGGTAAGAATATGTATACAGAAATGTAGAAGAAGAAGAGGAGTGAAAAACTAGAAAAACTGAATTGAAATTCGTTGAAACCGACCCCTATTTATAGAGGAACAACAGCTATGTCCATTCGTGAAGAGTTATGACGAATAGACACTTCTTTTGAAATTTAAATTTTGAACTCAACTGACACTATGTCGACATGGGGTACTTGGGAATGTCGACATCCCAAATGAATTTTGATGTTTTGTTTTTCTTTGAAAATAACTTTTATCATATTTTAAAACTATTTTAAACTTTTATAAATATACTTAAATATACTCGAAATACATAAATAAATATATAGAGTAATATTTTTGTATATATAAAATTTTACTATAATTTTATATTTAAATCTAAGTATATAAATATTAAAAAAATTAAATATACTTTTATTTCAAAAGATAGTATAAAACCAAGGATAATTTGATATTGAAATTCAAGATTATTTTGAGGCTAAAAGTATTTGAAATCATGATAGATGTTTTTGATTCTTTTAAAAGGAAGGTTTTGAAATCATTTTGAAAACAAGATATAATTTTGAAAAAGCATTTTGAATAAAAAGTTAGTGTAACGACCCGAAATTTTGGGCAATAACGATTCGATAATCTGTGTTAATAATTTAATTGATTTGATAATTTTCTTTATAATTTTAATTTAAAATTGGTGAATCTAATCTTTTAAAGGTTAATGAATTTTTAATCTGGAAATATTGATAAGATTTTTGTCATAGCAAATGAAATTTTATTCTATTTATAATATATACATTTGATATATATTGTGAATATGAGATCTTGTGTTTTAAATTAAAGATGAATTTTTCATATTGTAATATATATGTTTGTATATGTTATAATTTGAAATTGTTTTGAAATTTTAATTAAATCAATTAATAATTTATAATGTGTGAATATTATAGATTGAAGCTTTGTTTAGAAATTATGTTTTTCAAAAGCTAATTTAAAGATTAATTCATTTGTTTTCAAAATGTAAGATAATTGTTGTTTTAAAAATATGATAGTTTAAAAAGGATTTAAACAAGTTTTATTTTGTTCTCTTTTTAAAGTGTTTTGGTTACAAATATATATAAAGTTATAAAATAAACTTTCTTTTTAAATATCTCTTGAACTAGAATTGTTTGTAAAACATAAGCTATTGATAAAATAAAAGTTTATAAAGATTTCATACTTGCATATTTATTTAAAATTCAAAAAGGGCTTCTTATAAAATCATTTCACTAATGCATATAAATATTTCATAAATGCATATAATACTTTATGAATACATATATAATTTAAATAACTTAATAAAATGGAATAACACATGTAAAACTATTAAGCTAACTATTATGACAAATGTAAATTCTTTAGACAAGTGGCATTATTCTCATTTTTATTTTTATTAAAGTGTTAAGAAGAAAATTTGTTTTCTTTCAAAACGTTTATTTTTCTTGTCTTCATATCTTAACTCTATTCAGTGGCAACCATCAAATTCTTTCAAAAGCTGGAAAAAAATTAAACAAAACAAAAGAAAAAAAAATCAAAACTGAAAGTAAAATCTGCAAACTTGAATGTTCTTCATATCAGCAAATGATGATCAATCTGCAACAATTCAAGTCTGCAATTTAGATGAAGAATCAACCTGCAACTCCAAAATTCTGCAAATTCAAAACTGGAATCAAGTTCAACATCAAATTTAAAAGCATGCAGATGAATTTTACAACTTTTTCAAATTTAAGATTTCAAGCCTGCTCTGCTCTGCTATAACATAAGGTGAGTAAATATGTTTTAAAAACAGTTTAACCTAATGTATGAGTTAATCTTTGAATTAATATTAGTATTTCATGAAAATCACTCAGTATTTGTTATTGAATAAATAGAAAAGTTTATATATGAGTAAAAACCTGTGTAGATACCCTGTTTCTATTTCAAAACAGGATCTGATTCAAAAATTTAAAACCCTAATAACATCATCAATTGTCTTTGATGATTATATGAATGGTGTATGTTAATGTTTGATAGAAATTTTGGAATAGTTTATGTAATTCTAAATTTACAAATAATCTGCAAAATGGAAAACACAGTGAAATTATGATGCATGTTAAAAATCAATTATCTTGTTTTCTGTTTTGGATTCTGTGGGTATGTTAAGAACCAAAAATGTTGATTTTTAAAGTTCACATCATAATTTTTAGTTGTGAAATTTGGGTGAATTTCTGTTTTGAGCATTTTTGCAGTTTTTGGTGATTTCTGTGAATCTATACAATAAATTGATTTGTAATCTTGGGAGAAGCTTGTTTTCATGTTAGAGATTTAGGGAAAAATATAATTAAAATTTTCAAATGTTTAATTTGATCGAAATTTAACAAACTAGGGTTTTAGGTGGGTTACTGTTCGTGTTTACTGTAAAGACATTCGCGACATTGGTGGTGATTCGAGTTGGTTCATTCTTGGTGAGGAGTCGTGTTTGGGTGGTGGGAGTTCATAGCCGGAGTGGGGAGGCGTAAGATGGTCGGTGCCGTGGGTGTTGGGAGTGTTTTACTGGTGACTGCAGTTGAATTGTGGGTTCGAACAGCTCAATTTTCGTATGAGCTCGAATCAATGGGTTTTGGGTTTGGGATCGTACTCGCATGTGTATTCGTGACTGTAGTGGATCGGCGCATTGATCGTTGGCGGCCGGAGTTGAGTGGACACGTACACAGATGGATGTGTGTGCACAGCTTGGATCTGGAATTGAGATGTTGGGGGAAGATGAAGGTCGACTCGGAGTAATGTTTGTGTCTTCATCGTGTTCGTCTCGAAGGAGAAGGGGTATTGAGTTGCTTCGGGGTTGACGCGAGTGGTCCCTGGGTTTGTACTCGGGTTTTTGGGAATGCATTTCTGGTTTTTACTGGGCAATGTTTTAAAGTTTACAGGTTAAACTATACAACAGTTTTATATAAAGGAAATAAATGAAACTCTAAACTGGTTGTTTTAAAATTTAATGGTAATCAAATTCATAAAGTATAAGTTGCAATTATATAATTTATTTCAATTTATATTTATTTAAAGGGATTTCATATTGGAAGCAATTTAATTACATTTTGGTTTTCAATTTAAAAAGGGTATTTTGAATTTAAAAATTTAATCAAAGGTTAAGTAATGATTTTAAAACTAAGTTTTAATTAGATAACTTAAAGCTTTTTCAATTTGAGTTTGATTTCTAAACCCTTTATTTTCAAATAAGGATAAGATTTTAATATTAAAACCAAATTGAATAATTTGTTTTTGAATTGTTTAAGCTTAATCGGTTTCAAATAACTTATTTATAAAGATAAATAATGTTAAATTATTCTGATATGAAATTGAGAATACTTAATAAATATGATTTGTTAATTAAGATTAATATTCTCTTAATAAATTTAGGATTTTGAATTATAGGATGTTAATTGATTAATTGTTTGATTTATTTTAAATGATTAGTTAATTATTTATTTAATAATCACTTAATTATGGATTAATTAAGTATAATTACTTAATAAAGTAATTAATGATTAATTATGAATGTAATTAAGGAAGTTAATTACTTATGAAAGAAATTAATGGTAATTACTTATGGAGTAATTAATTGAAGTGATTATTGGTTAATCACTTAATGATATTAATTAAAGAATTAATTAATATAATTGCTTTAAGATAATTAATTATGAAATAATTAATTAAATAATTAAGAATTATTTAATGATGTGATTAATTATGTGTTAAGTATTTAATTAAAAGATTTATTAAGGTCTATTAATGGAAGTAATTTAGAGATAATTACTCATGTAGGTAATTAAGAGTTAATTACTTAATTAATTTAGTTAATTAATCAATGTGATTAATTAATTAATTAATTTAATTTAAGATTAATTACTAAGGTAATTAATGAAATTTATAATTAATTAATAAAGTAATTAATTAAGGATATATTTATTAATTTAATTGTTTAATAATTACTTAATGAAGTAATTTAGGATTAATTAATTGAATTAATTAATCAAGGATTGAAATAATTAAATTAGAATTTAATTAATTAAGATAAGTAATTATAAATTGATAATTACTAATTATGATTAATGAGTTGATTAATTATAAGTTAATTAGTTAATTAATTAAAGTAATTATTAATTAATAAGGATCATTAATTAGTGTGATTTAGAATATTAATCAAGGTCGATTAATATAAGTAATTAATTTAAATGTGATTAATTAATTGTAATTAATAAAAAAATTAATGTAATTAATTATAGTTAATTAATTAATAAATGATCATTAATTATTGTAATTAATGACAGTAATTAAGGGTAATTACTGAATATGGATAGGGTAATTATTTGAATGTAATTAAAGGTAATTAATCAAAGAAAGATTAATTAGCGAAGATCATTAGAGATGATTAATTTATTTATTTGGGATAAATAAATGAAGAATGATTTAAGTAATCCAATTGATTAGAGTTAATCAATTCTGTTTTGAATGAATGATTAATATTGGATGAATGATTAATATTGGATGAATGATTGATATTGGATGTTGAATGATATTGGGTGATTGGTTGATATTGGATGTTGATAATGGTTGATACTGGACATCTCTGTTATGTGATATGCTGCTTTGTGAAGATGAATGTTAGTATGAATTATCTGTTAGGATAATATAATTCATCTATCTGCTTATATATCATCCTGAATTAAGTTAAATTGTTTAAACCCTTAAGTACAACTTGGACATTAAAATGGCATTTGGTTTCGGTGAGACCGGGATCGGGTTTCAATATTTGGATATCCGAAAACCACATCGATTCCAATTAAACGTTAGGTCGTTAATCCAAGTGGAGCAAGTGAAGACTCGAGGTGTAAGGGCTATACGTCAGTATAACTCTGTGGGTGATTCCGTAATGAGTTTGACGGAATAGTGCTTATAGATTCGAGATGGTGAATCAGAGTGCAAGGGCTATGGTCGTTGACTCTGAGGGTGATTCCAATAATGAGTGCAACGAGATAGTGCCTTCGGTTTCGTTCGAACTCGAAACGAACTTGTATGGATTGAATGCTTTCAACACATCGTCAAGTGGACGATGAGCATTCTAAGATTTGATGTCCTATAAAGGTAATCGTAACCTCAAGCCTCATCAACCGGGAATGGCTAAAATAGGGGAGGTGCAGCAAGGCTTCGTGGGTAGCTCCCACTAGAGAGCAAGATACATCCCTGTCTAGAGGTCCCTTTCTATTTCGGCTTAGTGTGTGGTTGGTCGCGCCAACTACGGGGCGGTCTTGTTCGGGACTGTTCAGTAAGGAATGGTCCCGACCTTGTGTTGCAGGGGATGAAGGGAGTAATCCTCGGTACGGTGATCTAGGCCACGTACTGTGACGGGCGGTACCCCAGTAGCCCTGCCATTGATGGAAACCCATTTTCCCTACGAGACCCTACGGTTTTGATTGTATTACCCACTTTTGTGGCTAGTAGCTGGAATTTAATCATGTAACAATTTCAGCTATTTCTTATTTACTTGAAAACCCTAGACACTATTATAATATCACTGGATTTCCTATCAAATGTTTTGGTTAGCGTAAGGTAAAAACTTTTCCATGTTTATGTGTGGGAAGTCTTACGTGATACTTTTTTTTCTTTCAAAGGTTTTTCTAAAGTTAAGCAATTTTAACCCGTTTACTCACACCAAACCCCTGTCTGACCCGAGTGTTTATTTTCTGTTTTATTAAACTCTTGGGTACTCATATTATGTATGAGTAGTCAAGTGATTCATGTTAGCTTGACGAATTCTGGAGGAGTAATGGAGCAGGAGGCTTCGACGTGTAGTTATATATATTGGTTCTGCTGTGTTTGGTATCTGTTTCTTCTATTGTACTTGAGTTGTATGAATTAGGCAAATGTTATAACTGTCTAATATGTGTTGTATAGTTGTGTACTCTGTTGTAATGAGGTACTATGTAATAATTATTATATTTTATTCATTCCGCTGTGAGTTCTCTGATGTTGTTTGTGTTCTTCTTTCTCTTTCTTTTCTTCTTCTATCCCTTTCTTTCTTAAAGATGACGCGATTTTCTGGAAGTAGAAAGTCGGGTCGTCACATTTGGTATCAGAGCATTAGGTTGAGTGAATACCTAGGCTCTGTAGTAGTGTCTTTCTTGAGAGAGCGTACTTGGAATTTTTATATATAACTATATATATATATATATATATATATATATATATCTACCTAATAGGTTGGGTTATCTGTACGGATTTTCCAACATAAGTTTAGAGGTAGATGGAGTAGTGGTGTTTGGGGTAACACAACTACCACTAATGGAAGAGGTCCATATGTTTGAGGTTGGAAGTTTTTGTCGAGACTGTAGACCTAATATCGTCTCGAATAAGATTTGTAGTTTGGAGTAAGGATTTCTCTGATATCCGAAGGAAATCTTTTGAAGATTCGAAGTGTATCTTTGAAGTGTAAGTTTGAATTTCGCTCGGGTAAGCGAATTTTTCTTGAGTTTGGATTTGTTGGAAGTGCAGAAGTAAGTGATGGTATCTTGGTAACTGCATGATGAGATGCAGTATCCTTGGATACTTTCTGAAGTTGTTTTCTTTTGAAGCAGTTTTAGTAGTAGTTGAGGAGCAGTCTTTACCTACCTCAGAGAAGATTCATCTATGTATAAGTTGTTTGGATCATTAGTAGGAGATTGGCTGTTTTGGGAATGTGAGACTAAGGTCTATGAGTCGTTTTGCTTTGGCAAAGTCTCACTTGTTATTCCTTAAGGTAAGCGAGTTGTTGATGCTTGGGTTGGAGTTCGAGTTTCTTGAAGAGTTGTATGCCTTCTCGGAGGTCCGTTGTGTGGTTTGTTGATGGTTTTGGTTTTGGAGAAACCATGGGATTAGAGTCTTTGGTTGGCCGTGGTAGCGGTGCAACTCAAAGTGTTCGGTGTGCTGTCAAGGAAATCTTTTGGCTTCGCAGTATCATCGAGTAGAGTTTGGAAGCAGTAGTGTGGTTTGTTTCTCTGATGGTCCAGGAATCTTGGTGGTTTTCTTTCAGCAGTCCGGGCTGAAGGTGGTATTGTTTTCTTGAAGGGTTAACCTGGTTTGGAAAAAAACTTTAAGTTGTTCTAATTGGTAAAGAGTGGACGGTTTCTTTGGAATCCGAACTAGGTAGCATCGCAATAGTGACTTGCGATTAAGTTGGGAAATTTCTTAGGCTATCTTGGGTGATCTGTTGTTTGAGACTGAGGATTCTCATGAAAAGTAGGAGATGCTGGAGTATTCTGAAGTTTGTCTGCATCTGGAGTTGAGTTCCCTATTGTTTTGATTCCTGAAGCAATGCTGATAGTTAGCCTGGTAGTAGGATGGTTCTTGGAGAAAGGAGAGTTGGTATAGCAGCTCAGATATTTTTGGAATTGGAATTAGACTGATCTAGCTTTTGTAATAGGATTCTGTCTTGAGGATGTGTGACCAAGTCAGATGAGTCACTCAGATTTTTATGGATTTGATGAACAAAATTTTCTAGTATACATATTGGATAAGTTTGTATTTGTGTTCATCAGCGGTATTGCTATCTATTTAAGAATCAGAGTTGTGCAGCGGAAGCGAGATAGCTGCTGTGCGAGGAAGGAAGCAAGTTCAGTTTGCTATTGTTGGAGTAGAGCTTGTGTTCTGGATTTCGACGGATTTTTGAAGACTTTTCTGTTGAATAGGATCCAGAAACTGGTTTGCTTTGATCTAATTGTTTTGGGGTTATCAGCATAGGCTGAGATGATCAGAAAGAGCTTGGCAGCCCAGGATTGTCTGTTGAGTTACAGATAGGAGATAAGGAGTTTGAATTCGAAGTTGGAGACTTCTTTGTTGTTAAGTTCTCTCTGGTTAAGAGAACGGATATTGGATAAGTTTGGTTGGTTTGTGCTGAGGCATTTGAGGATTTCTTATCTGTGTTTTGTTAGGATAAGATAAGAATGAATTGCCAGTTTGGATAGTTGGAATTCATTTTGTATCACGTATCTCTGAGGGAATACGTGTATGATTCATCGATTGGTTGTTGAATCTGAAGTTCAGTTGGAGTTGGGTGTTGAGCTGGATTGAGAGTAGACTGATGTTCTGTTCAGATTGAAGGGTCTAGAGATGAGTGGAGCTCTGGATTTTGGCTGTATAGTTAGTTTGTTGGCTTTTGTAGAGCGAGTCTCCCGGTAATTTATATTTGGGAAACTCGAGATAGTATTAGAGATTTATTCTGATTTGTGTCAGAATAATTAGTTAAGTTTATTTGTTTATTTGATTGCTATGGATGTTAGTAACTGGTTGTTAGGAATGCTTTGCTGATTGAAATTAAAATCTGTATTGGATTATTAAATTACCTTTGCTTCTAAATTTCGGGGACAAAAATCTTTTAAAGGGGGAGGATTGTAACGACCCGAAATTTTGGGCAATAACGATTTAATAATCTTTGTTAATAATTTAATTGATTTGATAATTTTCTTTATAATTTTAATTTAAAATTGGTGAATTCAATCTTTTAATGGTTAATGAATTTTTAATCTGGAAATATTGATAAGATTTTTGTCATAGCAAATGAAATTTTATTCTATTTATAATATATACATTTGATATATATTGTGAATAGGAGATCTTGTGTTTTAAATTAAAGATGAATTTTTCATATTGTAATATATATGTTTGTATATGTTATAATTTGAAATTGTTTTGAAATTTTAATTAAATCAATTAATAATTTATAATGTGTGAATATTATAGATTGAAGCTTTGTTTAGAAATTATATTTTTCAAAAGCTAATTTAAAGATTAATTCATTTGTTTTCAAAATGTTAGATAATTGTTGTTTTAAAAATATGATAGTTTAAAAAGGATTTAAACAAGTTTTATTTTGTTCTCTTTTTAAAGTGTTTTGGTTATAAATATATATAAAGTTATAAAATAAAATTTCTTTTTAAATATCTCTTGAACTAGAATTGTTTGTAAAACATAAGCTATTGATAAAATAAAAGTTTATAAAGATTTCATACTTGCATATTTATTTAAAATTCAAAAAGGGCTTCTTATAAAATCATTTCACTAATGCATATAAATATTTCATAAATGCATATAATAATTTATGAATACACATATAATTTAAATAACTTAATAAAATGGAATAACACATGTAAAACTATTAAGCTAACTATTATGACAAATGTAAATTCTTTAGACAAGTGGCATTATTCTCATTTTTATTTTTATTAAAGTGTTAAGAAGAAAATTTGTTTTCTTTCAAAAACATTTATTTTTCTTGTCTTTATCTCTTAACTCTATTCAATGGCAACCATCAAATTCTTTCAAAAGCTGAAAAAAATTAAACAAAAGAAAAGAAAAAAAAAAATCAAAACTGAAAGTAAAATCTGCAAACTTGAATGTTCTTCATATCAACAAATGATGATCAATCTGCCACAATTCAAGTCTGCAATTTAGATGAAGAATCAACCTGCAACTCCAAAATTCTGCAAATTCAAAACTGGAATCAAGTTCAACATCAAATTTAAAAATATGCAGATGAATTTTACAACAGCAATCAAAGCAATTTTTCAAATTTAAGATTTCAAGCCTGCTCTGCTCTGCTATTACATAAGGTGAGTAAATATGTTTTAAAAACAGTTTAACCTAATGTATGAGTTAATCTTTGAATTAATATTAGTATTTCATGAAAATCACTCAGTATTTGTTATTGGATAAATAGAAAAGTTTATATATGAGTAAAAACCTGTGTAGATACCCTGTTTCTATTTCAAAACAGGATCTGATTCAAAAATTTAAAACCCTAATAACATCATCAATTGTCTTTGATGATTATATGAATGGTGTATGTTAATGTTTGATAGAAATTTTGGAATAGTTTCTGTAATTCTAAATTTACAAATAATCTGCAAAATGGAAAACACAGTGAAATTATGATGCATGTTAAAAATCAATTATCTTGTTTTCTGTTATGGATTCTGTGGGTATGTTAAGAACCAAAAATGTTGATTTTTAAAGTTCACATCATAATTTTTAGTTGTGAAATTTGGGTGAATTTCTGTTTTGAGAATTTTTGCAGTTTTTGGTGATTTCTATGAATCTATACAATAAATTGATTTGTAATCTTGGGAGAAGCTTGTTTTCATGTTAGAGATTTAGGGGAAAATATAATTAAAATTTTCAAATGTTTAATTTGATTGAAATTTAACAAACTAGGGTTTCAGGTGGGTTTCTGTTCGAGTTTACTATAAAGACATTCGCGACATTGGTGGTGATTCGAGTTGGTTCATTCTTGGTGAGGAGTCGTGTTTGGGTGGTGGGAGTTCATAGCCGGAGTGGGGAGGCGTAAGGTGGTCGACGCCGTGGGTGTTGGGAGTGTTTTACTGGTGACTGCACTTGAATTGTGGGTTCGAACAGCTCAATTTTCGTATGAGCTCGAATCAATGGGTTTTGGGTTTGGGATTGTACTCGCATGTGTATTCGTGACTGTAGTGGGTCGGCGCGTTGATCGTTGGCGGCCGGAGTTGAGTGGACACGTACACAGGTGGACGTGTGTGCACAGCTTGGATCTGGAATTGAGATGTTGGGGGAAGATGAAGGTCGACTCGGAGTAATGTTCGTGTCTTCATCGTGTTCGTCTCGAAGGAGAAGGGGTGTTGAGTTGCTTCGGGGTTGACGCGAGTGGTCCCAGGGTTTGTGCTCGGGTTTTTGGGAATGCATTTCTGGTTTTTACTGGGCAATGTTTTAAAGTTTACAGGTTAAACTATACAACAGTTTTATATGAAGGAAATAAAAGAAACTCTAAACTGGTTGTTTTAAAATTTGATGATAATCAAATTCATAAAGTATAAGTTGCAATTATATAATTTATTTCAATTTAAATTTATTTAAAGGGATTTCATATTGGAACCAATTTAATTACATTTTGGTTTTCTATTTAAAATGGGTATTTTGAATTTAAAAATTTAATCAAAGGTTAAGTAATGATTTTAAAACTAAGTTTTAATTAGATAACTTAAAGCGTTTTCAATTTGAATTTGATTTCTAAATCCTTTATTTTCAAATAAGGATAAGATTTTAATATTAAAACCAAATTGAATAATTTGTTTTTGAATTGTTTAAGCTTAATCGGTTTCAAATAACTTATTTATAAAGATAAATAATGTTAAATTATTCTGATATGAAATTGAGAATACTTAATAAATATGATTTGTTAATTAAGATTAATATTCTCTTAATAAATTTAGGATTTTGAATTATAGGATGTTAATTGATTAATTGTTTAATTAATTTTAAATGATTAGTTAATTATTTATTTAATAATCACTTAATTATGGATTAGTTAAGTATAATTACTTAATAAAGTAATTAATGATTAATTGTGAATGTAATTAAGGAAGTTAATTACTTATGAAAGAAATTAATGGTAATTACTTATGGAGTAATTAATTGAAGTGATTATTGGCTAATCACTTAATGATATTAATTAAAGAATTAATTAATATAATTGCTTTAAGATAATTAATTATGAAATAATTAATTAAATAATTAAGAATTATTTAATGATGTGATTAATTATGTGTTAAGTATTTAATTAAAAGATTTATTAAGGTTTATTAATGGAAGTAATTTAGAAATAATTACTCATGTAGGTAATTAAGAGTTAATTACTTAATTAATTTAGTTAATTAATCAATGTGATTAATTAATTAATTAATTTAATTTAAGATTAATTACTAAGGTAATTAATGAAATTTATAATTAATTAATAAAGTAATTAATTAAGGATATATTTATTAATTTAATTGTTTAATAATTACTTAATGAAGTAATTTTGCATTAATTAATTGAATTAATTAATCAAGGATTGAAATAATTAAATTAGAATTTAATTAATTAAGATAAGTAATTATAAATTGATAATTACTAATTATGATTAATGAGTTGATTAATTATAAGTTAATTAGTTAATTAATTAAAGTACTTATTAATTAATAAGGATCATTAATTAGTGTGATTTAGAATATTAATCAAGGTCGATCAATATAAGTAATTAATTTAAATGTGATTAATTAATTGTAATTAATAAAAAAATTAATGTAATTAATTATAGTTAATTAATTAATAAATGATCATTAATTATTGTAATTAATGACAGTAATTAAGGGTAATTATTGAATATGGATAGGGTAATTATTTGAATGTAATTAAAGGTAATTAATCAAAGAAAGATTAATTAACGAAGATCATTAGAGATGATTAATTTATTTATTTGGGATAAATAAATGAAGAATGATTTAAGTAATCCAATTGATTAGAGTTAATCAATTCTGTTTTGAATGAATGATTAATATTGGATGAATGATTAATATTGGATGAATGATTGATATTGGATGTTGAATGATATTGGGTGATTGGTTGATATTGGATGTTGATAATGCTTGATACTGGACATCTCTGTTATGTGATATGCTGCTTTATGAAGATGAATGTTAGTATGAATTATCTGTTAGGATAATATAATTCATCTATCTATTTATATATCATCCTGAATTAAGTTAAATTGTTTAAACCCTTAAGTACAACTTGGACATTAAAATGGCGTTTGGTTTCGGTGAGACCGGGATCGGGTTTCAATATTTGGATATCCGAAAACCACATCGATTCCAATTAAACGTTAGGTCGTTAATCCAAGTGGAGCAAGTGAAGACTCGAGGTGTAAGGGCTATACGTCAGTATAACTCTGTGGGTGATTCCGTAATGAGTTTGACGGAATAGTGCTTATAGATTCGAGATGGTGAATCAAAGTGCAAGGGCTATGGTCGTTGACTTTGAGGGTGATTCCAATAATGAGTGCAACGAGATAGTGCCTTCGGTTTCGTTCGAACCCGGAATGAACTTGTATGGATTGAATGCTTTCAACAGATCGTCAGGTGGACGATGAGCATTCTAAGATTTGATGTCCTATAAAGGTAATCGTAACCTCAAGCCTCATCAACCGGGAATGGCTAAAACAGGGGAGGTGCAGCAAGGCTTCGTGGGTAGCTCCCACTGGAGAGCAAGATACATCCCTGTCTAGAGGTCCCTTTCTATTTCGGCTTAGTGTGTGGTTGGTCGCGCCAACTACGGGGTGGTCTTGTTCGGGACTGTTCAGTAAGGAATGGTCTCGGCCTTGTGTTGCAGGGGATGAAGGGAGTAATCCTCGGTACGGTGATCTAGGACACGTACTGTGACGGGCGGTACCCCAGTAGCCCTGCCATTGATGGAAACCCATTTTCCCTACGAGACCCTACGGTTTTGATTGTATTACCCACTTTTGTGGCTAGTAGCTGGAATTTAATCATGTAACAATTTCGGCTATTTCTTATTTACTTGAAAACCCTAGACACTATTATAATATCACTGGATTTCCTATCAAATGTTTTGGTTAGCGTAAGGTAAAAACTTTTCCATGTTTATGTGTGGGAAGTCTTACGTGATACTTTTTTTTCTTTCAAAGGTTTTTCTAAAGTTAAGCAATTTTAACCCGTTTACTCACACCAGACCCCTGTCTGACCCGAGTGTTTATTTTCTGTTTTATTAAACTCTTGGGTACTCATATTATGTATGAGTAGTCAAGTGATTCAGGTTAGCTTGACGAATTCTGGAGGAGTAATGGAGCAGGAGGCTTCGACGTGTAGTTATATATATTGGTTCCACTGTGTTTGGTATCTGTTTCTTCTGTTGTACTTGAGTTGTATGAATTAGGCAGATGTTATAACTGTCTAATATGTGTTGTATAGTTGTGTACTCTGATGTAATGAGGTACTATGTAATATTTTATGTTAATTATTATATTTTATTCGTTCCGCTGTGAGTTCTCTGATGTTGTTTTTGTTCTTCTTTCTCTTTCTTTTCTTCTTCTATCCCTTTCTTTCTTAAAGATGACGCGATTTTATGGAAGTAGAAAGTCGGGTCGTCACAGTAAGCGGATACAAAACAATGTTCCACTAGATTTTTCGTAGGTTCCATCCTACTTAGGGTTCCATCCCTTTAATAGCCTCGAAGTGGATTCCATTCCACGAATAAATTGGATTTTATGATGCCAATGCTTTACTAGGAGTTTTAACAAAATTTCTAAAAAATAAATTTCTTGAACTCTTGAACTCTTGATAATCTTGATACTCATGAGTCTTCAATCTTGATATCTTGAATCTTTATACTGTACAGTCTTCATTCTTGGTACCTGCATGGTTAAATCCTGCATATACATATATATCTAAACTTATATTGTTAGTATTTATATTTTATAATCTATTCTAAGTTTGTTGTCATCAAAACCATCATCTCACGGACTAACAAGAATGCCGTCGATGAACACGAGCACAGATTTGTCCAACACATCCCGGAAGACACGGTTCATTAGATCCACAAAATAAGTTGAAGTGTTGATTAACCCACAAGACGTAACCAGCCACTCAAAGAAACTATTGAGTCCTCTGAATGCAGTCAAGGGTATACTGTCTTTAGCTACCCTTAGCTGGTGAAAATCCGAAACTAGATCCAACAAAGAAAACACAAGCACCTTGAAGTTGATCAAAAAGATCCTCACTACCAGGCAAGGGGTTCTTATTCCAAATGATCACCTTATTCGACTCCGGATGCAGCGCAAAACCTTTGACTTTTTCGAAGACATCTGGAAAAATCTCTGACAACTTTGATAGCTCCTCCTCTTGAGATGCCTCGATCCCTTGCAAAAGATTACTCAGGTGAACTCCAGAGCCATCGCAAATCACTCTTGCGATCCTACCAATTCAATTTCCAAAGACACTTTTCTCTCTTCACAAACTAGAACAGCTTACGCTTAACCAATCCATTTCCAAAATAAGGTCAAATCCTTAAGAACGACTCTGCCTAGAAGAATCTGATGGTCCACCTTCAATAGCAAACATCTAGATCAGCTGAGCTTTCTGAAGAAGTGGGCAAGCCTTCACCATATGTCCGGGCTGCTGACAGTTGAAACACAAAGACTTCTGAACCAACGAAGAAATGTGTCCACTCTACTGCTTCTGAACTCCACCTCTAGGACACTGCTTAGCCAGATAACGATTCTGCTGGCACATAAAACACTTTCAAGCTACGCTGCTGTCTCCTAGTTTACCTTCCTCTACTTCTTCCAATTCGGGTATAATTTCCCTTTTTGTTCTGGTTGGAAGAATTCCCACTCGGTGCTGCCACACATGCTAATACTTCTTATCCATAAGCTCCTCGATCCTCAAAACCATATCAACCAATTCCACAAAGAGCCTTTGAGATGGGCATATATCTTCTCAAGAAACTCAGGCCTCAAACCAGGCACAAACATCTCGCCCTTCTTCACGGGTGTGTCAATAAGACCAGGTCTGTAGCGAGACAATTCATTGAACTCAGCCTCATATCCTGATATAGACAAACTTCCTTACTTGAGATCCAAAAAAATTCCTTATACAGTCGAGTCTTCCTTACGGTGGGTATGACTGCTCCTCAAAAACTTCCTTAAACTTGCTCCAAGAGAAAATATCTTCGGGAACATCCATGGTCACTGCGTCACACCATGCAGCTGCTCCTTCCTAAAATTTCCAAGATGCCATCACTCGCTTCTGCTCATCCGACAGATCCAAACTCTTAAAAATCCGCTCACACGAGTGAAACCAAGCTTACACTTCAATGATGGACTCTGAACCTTTAAAAGACTACCCTCCGAAATAGGTGAAATCCTTACACAATGCTGCAAAACTTACTCGAGGCGGTATTGGGTCTGAATCCTTGGCAGGTACTCTTCCAGCCTCAACATTCGGGCCTCTTCCATTTGTGGTAGTCGTGCTACACACACCACTACCCCTCCTGCCTCTAGAACTCAAGCTACCAGCCTATCTCATGTGGGTAACCCGTACAAGTAACCCAACAAAGTAGGGGTGTGTGTGTGTATAAAATACAAGTACGCTCTCTCAAGATAGATATCACTCCAAAGCCTAGTTATTATCTCAACCTAGAGCTCTGATACCACCTGTGACGACCCGCCTTTCATTCAATAGAAAGATGCAGCATCAAGAAGAAAGAAAGGGATAGAAAAGAGAAAAGATAGGAAAGAAAGAACTAAAACAGAATCTCACAGCGGAGCGAATAAAATATATTACATCACATAAGAATTACATAATAGACATCATCTATCAGAGTCATACAGCTTACTACATAACACATTAGACAGTCGTGAAGACCTATCTATCATACAACTCAAAATACAAAAGAGCTACTATCACAGTGGAACCATAATATCTATATACGCTGAAGCCTCATGCTCCAAATCTCCTTCAGAATTCGTTAAAGCTGACCTGAATCCCTTGGCTACTCATAAAAATTTGAGTACCCAAGAGTTTAAGAAAATAGAAAATAAACTCTAGGTCAGACATAGATTTAGTGTGAGTAAACGGGTTAAAGTTGTTTAAACTTTGAAAAACATTTGAAACCAAAGGGTATCTCGTAAGACCAAGCCACAAATAAACATGCCGGGTTTTTACCTTACGATAACCAAAACATTTGATAGGAAATTCAGTGATATTATAATAGTGTCTAGGGTTTTCAAATAAATATTCACATAGCCGAAATTGTTACATTATTAAATTCTGGCATAATAGGTATACAATCAAGTCCGATGGCACTTATTGGAGATTGGATCCCACATTATGGCAGGGCTGCTGGGGTACCACCCATCACAGTACCTGGTCTAGATCAGAGTACCGAGGATCCACCCTAAATCCCCTACAACACAAGGCCGGAGCTATCCCTTACTGGATAGTCTGAACAAGACAACCCTGTAGTTGGTGCGACCAACCGCCCACTAAGCCGAATAAAAAAGGACTCTAGACAGGGGAAAATCTCGTCCTACTTAGGCGCAACCCACTTAGTCTTGCGGCACCTCCCCTATTTTAGCCATTCCCAGTTGTTGAGGCTTGAGGCTACGATTAACTTTTTATAGCACACATATCTTGGAATGCTCATCGTCCTCTAGTGACGATGTTCTGAAATTGTTCAATCCATACAAGTCCGTTCTGGGTTCGAACGAAATCAAAGGCACTATTTCGTTATACTCATTTTGGAATAACCCTCAGAGTTAATAACAATAACCCTGGCACTCTGAACCTTCATCTTGAAACTAAATGCACTATCTCCATTACACTTGTTTTGGAATCACCCTCAGACTTAACGAAAATAGCCCTTACACTCCGAGTCTTCATCTTAATCTTCACTTGAGATTTCACGACCTATCATTTAAATTTGGATCGATGTGGTTTTCGGATATCCAATTGGAATCTGATCCCCGGTCTCATCGAAATCCAAAACACCGCCTTAAAGTCCAAGCTATTTAAGTTAAAAACAATTTAATTTATATTTAGAGTAACATATGCACATAGATAGAATAATTCACATTATCACAGATAGAAAATCCACTATATCACAATTCAACCGAAGTATCTCATATCACAGAGCAGCATATATCACCTATCAGAGATATCAAATAATCTAAGGCATTCAATATCATTCAATCATCCATAAGCAAGATTAATTAGATGTACTGTAACGTCCCGGAAATTTTCGACTTTCGAAAATTCAACATCGATACTCACTTTATCGACTGCCGAGAAATCGAAGGCCGGAAACCCGAAATGTTATGGTTTAAGAAAAAGAAAAAGGATAGAAGAAGAGATAAGAAGATAGAAAATAGAGAGAAGATAGAGAGGAAAGAAAATAGAAAATAGAACGGAACAGAAAAACAACAGAACAATAACAGAATCTCACAATTCGCAGCGGAACAATATATAATACATAAATGAATAATCTTTAAACAAAGAACTATATCAGTTATTACATTTCATCACATTTCATTACATCATATCATCAGAGTGTACAACATCATACAACTACAAACAGCGGAAAAAGAAATACTATATACTAGTAATACGCCATGCCATCCAGCTTGCCTCCAGCAACTCCAGAATATCCTGATAAACCTTAACTCTTGACTGCCCGTGTGGAAATTGGTGGGCACCCAGAGTTTAGGAAGGAAAACAATAAACTCCGAGTCAGTCATGTGACTGGTGTGAGAACTCAAAACAGTTTATTTATCTTTAAAATCAAAAATAGAGGAATATTTTTAAAGTCAATTCGCAATGCTTTTAAAAATGAGACTACCATAAGGCCTCCCGCCACACACACAATGCAAACGCAGACTTGGAGGAGATTTCTTCTTATGTTAGTCAAAGATGATTGATACGCATTTAAAAAGAACATTTGATATTATTACTAGTGCATAGTGTAGGAAACAATTTCGAAAGTAGAATATAAATCTTAGCCAGCATAGGTACCATTATAGTATGCTTACTATAGCTACCACATTAAATGGCAGGTTCTACAACTAAAACCGTACAAGTCTCGTATTGTTTCTTTGGATTTCCAACGAATGATCAGGCCAAGGAACTTCCCATTGCCACATGAGAATGCCTCTGGATGGACATCCCCGAGAACCAAACCGGATCTCTACCAACACAAGGCCGGGTTACCCCTAACTAAGTAACAACTGACCGAATATGCCATCCCCCGGTCCTTTGGGGCCTTTCAACCGAGCGCTCGCAATCAATTCACACAATCATAAAGTGTTTTCAACATGAGTACGTATCTGGGCTCCATACCATGATACCACCCTTTTCCAGAAGGAAATCCACACATCCTAAAGGGCGCTACCCCTCATAACCTTGCCGCATCTTTCCTGTTTTGACCATTCCCGAGGTGTGAGGCTCGACGAAGTTACGTCCACAAAAACATACTTTATACAAAAGCCATGCTTTGGGTCAACAAATGATCATAGAAATGATCACCAGGATAGACGATCAAATAAATGATCCTATCACAAATAATCAACACAATGATCATTTCACAGCAACACTCAGCATGTCACATTACCAAATTGGGAATATATTGCTGATAACCTTCAACTACATAACCTCTGAGCTCGTACGTCTCAGAGAAGGGTGTTAAGCTAAGAGAATAAATTCTCCGCCACCAACAGAAATATATTTGAAAGAAATCGGCTTTATATCTCAATTTGTAATGTCAGACATACTATCCATACAAGTCTGTTCCGGGCTCGAACAGAACCGAAGGCACTTACAAAGAAGTCCTTGCAATCCGGATATCCACAATCCTGATCGGATTCACCATCACATATGGAGAACTCTATACCGGAGCAACTCGGTGCAGAGTCAATCGACAAGTCATCCTATCGCTCTCGCAAATACCCGGTCTTCAACACCGATCTTCAAATGCAATTCATAACGACGTATCACATATTCGGAATGGGTTATACGACCCCATGGTCCTTTCCCGGTTAACCCGAATAGTGAGCGCTTATTCAAAAATGAGTGTGGCATTCAAATTCAAGCAAATCACAATAAATACCCATTCAAAGGGAAATATTGATAGTCGGTTATTGTACTATCAATGGACATGCACAACATCACCAGATTCCAAATAATTTTCCAAATTATTTATTTTCCAAAATATCTTTACAAGATATATTATTTTCAATACTTCAAAAATAAATCAATATTTATTTTTAAACAAGTTCCCCTTTCTATTCATAAATTCCATAGTGAATTTATATTTCAAAATATCCATGCATATACGATTTCAATTATTCATTTCAATTTATCTTCAAAAAGATAAATTCTCAAAATATTCACTTTATATTGGAAAACATTTCCATACTTATTTATTCATAAGTAATTCACAAATTTTATTTATTTTCAACCTTTGGAAAATATTCAATATACTTAAATCGAAATTAAGTATATATTTCATTCTTTAAGGAAATCATGCTCTTAACATATTTATTTGGGCCAAAACGAATGTTGCGTAAAACATCGTTACAACGTCCCAAAATCACTAGTATAGGGATTCGAATTTAAGATAGATATATAAATCCCAATACTAAACAAAACATTTCCTTTCGGAAATCATTTACTATAACAACAGTGTTATAGTCCACCATTTCCTTTTATTTCTCGAAAACGTCTATTTCAACAATAAATGTTGAAATCTATGGTTTCGAATCTCAACACATTTTAAAACATCGTTAGATCGTTTTAATTCTATTTAAAACATCAAATCTAAACATTTTCTTTAACATATTATTCACTATTCAAAAACGTGAATATACTACGTTAACACATTTCATCCTTTTATACATTTCATTTTAAAGGATTATTCACAATCAAAAATGTGAATATAACTCCATTAATAGGTTTCAACAATTTACTTATCGAAATAAGTCGTTTGCGGATTTATAAAACAACGTTTATAAATTCCTTTATTAACCTATTCAATTCATAAATCAATTATAAACCAGAGGTCTATATTTTAAATTAAACACTTATAATTTATTTGTTTATTAAATCGTTCCTTTAAACTTCATAATTATAAATCTTATAACTTATAAGATTCAATTATTTATCCAAATCTATTCTTTCAATAACTTTATAAATTTTATAAACCTACTGCTTATAAAATTCCATTTATAACTTCACCGTTTATAATTCTATAAATTTCATTCGTTTATGAAATCCATTCATAATTTATTCTAACACTTATAAAAGCTCGTTTTATAATTTCAATATTTCAATTTATAAATATCCATTTATAAATCTCTTATATAAATCAATTTATATTATTGTTTCAAAACGTCTTTAATCTCCTTTAAAATTTCATCATTTTGATTTATAAAATAATTAAATTTTATAAATCCTATATTTCAACTTTTCATAATAAATTCAATAAATCCCGATTTTAACTCTTTTATAAAATCATTAGCTTCCTATTTTCAAAAATCAACCTTTAACTATATTTCTCAAAAATCATAATTTTTATAACATTAAAATTATACGTTTATTTATTTAAAATGGATCAATTCCAAACATATAGTATATTTTCAAAAATCACTTTGAAATCCCTTTTTAAAATTCCAAAATTTGGTCCAATGATGCTACATACCAAATAGTCAATCACGACAACAACGATATCATATATCGATATGATTATCCATCAAATATCAAAATATCTGAATTCAAATAAATACTGTTGAGGAATCCAGTTGGATCCCTCCAACCTGTTTCCTGCATCCAAAAACATTAGCACAATACCAATTCCGCTCCAGTACGGAATTATCGCGGTATATGGGATTTAAAATATTATCCGCTTAATAGACGGCGCAATAGGGTCTCATCCGCTAAAAAATGCGGGAAATCAACAACTGCAATATATACATATGCCAATATATATATATTGCTATTATATATAATACCAATTTCACTGTTTATGAAATATTCGCGGTATATGTTTTTAATAAATAACATCCGCTTACTAACGGCGCATAATGTCTATTTTAACAATCAATAGATAACAATCATCATTCAAACATGCATTCAAATATTTTAAATCTAACTATTTAAAATAAAATCGAAACTGATTCGATTGAGTGAGAAGTTCTCACCTTGATTTCAATTTCGTTTTCGCGATTTATTTCGAATAAAATTAAACGGACGTTTAATTTTACCCGAAATTCTCACTAACTCCAAACGACTCCAATCCAATTCCATAGCGTAGTGCTCGTCCATACGATTCCAACGCAACTGGTTTCGCGCGTTTTCGACCTCGTATGAAAAAGTTATGACTTTTTAAAGTTTTACGAATTTTTTTATAACAAATTACAACATAATTATAAAATTTTCAAACCTAACTAATTACAGGCCGTTGATTTCCTGCAACCTGATCAAGACCGTGCATTTCATCTTCCTTCACGCGTGCGTCCATCAGTAAGAGGCCGAACCCATGACATTAAATTAGGGTTTAAATTTTGCAACCTCAATACTTGATGATACTTCGATCAGGGAACGCCAATGGAAGCGCCTCCATCCCCTCCATGCTCGGCTCCATCCTCATGAAGCTCGGTCCCCTATGTTGCACGCAAAACAAGGACATGCGGCCCACGAACGTGGCTACTTTCCCCCCTCCACGCGACGCCAAACTCCATCATCACCGTATGGATCTAACGAGCTCGAGACGCTCCACAAGTTTCATGTTAAACACTTCTTCTAATTGTTTGTAGATTGGGAGAGATTGAGGGGGGAAGGAGAGTGATTTTCGGCCATGCATTTCTTCACTGGCGGCTAGGGCAAAGGATTAGGGTTTATATTTTTTTTCTAATTTGTGAGAGAGGGGGGCTATTTATAGGAAAACGAACGACACTATTCATCCGGGAATTCCGAACTCCAATTTACGCGCCGTAACCAGCGTTTCTAGGGTTTACCTCGCGTTCCGGACACAATGGAACAGGTTTCGGAACAGGTTTCGCACCTACTAATATCACATTACGGATCCGATGAAACTGGTTTCGTCGAAATCCGAGACTTTTTGAAAAATGGCTATTTTAACTCGCCAAATTAATATTAAAAATAATTCGATGCGTTTCGAGCTGCCACGATCAAACGATAACTCCGATTGGTACGAAAATTGAAATCCGGTAATAACTAACTATTATGGATCCAATGGAACTGGTTTCGTTCAATTCTGAGACTGTTCAAAAATTGACTAATTTCACTAGTCGATTTAATATTAAAATATTCAATTTTCACAATTAAACTTTTAATTCAATTTTAAAAGTTCTAAAATATCATTCTAACTTCAATATGATAAAATAAAATTTTACAAATCATTTTCAATCATATTTCACCCAATTTTCAATTATTTTCATAATTTAACATATTAAATTATCGATTTAATTATCCAATTAAATCCAATTATTCAAATTAAATTTTATTCGACTTATAAATTCACTTATTAATATTTAAAATTAATTAAATATTCAAATTTTAATTAATTAAAATCCTGGGTCGTTACAATCTTCCCCCCCTTAAAAGAATTTCGTCCTCGAAATTATCAAGTAAGAAAAGTTACAGAATCTATTAATTTTCCATAAATCCATAGTTAAATTTCTTACAATAACTTTACTAGGTTTTCAAATCATACTTAGTTACCTTTTCAAAAACAATTACTATTGTTTAACTTTCAACTCCAAATCAAAGTTAAAGTTTTCAAAAAATTTCAATTTTCTCAAATTTTTTCTAACGCCTTAAATTTTCGGAAAAATTCGCCATAGTCTCCTTTGCTCGGCTCGATCCGAAAAAAAAATGACAGTATATATATCACAAATATACATCTCATCAAGTAATGAGGCATCCCGCAGGGAAAAAAGTATAAAAGTACGGTATGTAATCCGAGATATGTACCTTATATTTTATTAGCGAGCATATACGGCTAATATAGCACGAAAGCGAGCTCCAAATGCGAAGCAAACACGATCCGCACCTACTAATCACTCAACAAACAACATGAGAACCATGTATATAGACAATAATCTCAATATACATCATATGGCAACATAATAACTATATATGTCAACATAGCAATTGAAACAAAAGCAACAAATGCAAACATCAACAAACTATCATCCATAACCAATAAATATTCATTCATATTCTCATTAATATTCAATGAAATGAGTTTTCAATTTAATCACATTTGATTCTTTAACAGTGGATGTTTCTAACATTTATTCTCAATTAGTTTATATTCACTAATTCATATTCAAGTTGGTTCACTTCCAAATCACATTCAATTCTATTCAAGATTCATTTAACTTCCAATTGGATTTTAATTACTTTAGCTTCCAATTTTCATTAATACTTAATGAATTATATACAATCAACTAACAATCATATAACAATCAATGTATATTAATTACACCAAATTCCTTTGCTTTCAATTGGTTTAATTAATTGATTTTCATTCAACTATTCAACTTTCCAATAACATTAGATTTTAATGAATTAACACTTATATTCATTATTTCATATCAACTTAATTCACATTCAATTGATTAACATTTAATCCATTAATTCAATTCAATTACAAAAGTTGAATTTCATTTACATAACTTAAGTTCACATTTATCACTTAACTTTATTAATTTACTTTGATACCAATATCAACTTCATTCAACATCTCTTAAGTTATATTTCATTTTACAAACATCACTTTGTTTTACATAACTTAAATTCCTACTTATAAATAAATTCAGATTCCAATTCTAAAGTAAATTTCCATTTAACTTTAAATTCATTTTTATTTATAACTCATATACATAAATATGTTCATATAGTTTCACTTCTCATATATATAAGTTTATTTCACAATTGTAAATCACTTTAATTATAATTCAATTCTTATAATTTTTTTTTTGCTTATACAATTATTCAAACAACTAAACAATCAACTTATATATGTATTCTTACATTTTCTTATCAACCTATATATACTTTAATAATTCTGAAAAATTATTCCTTTATATATAAAATATACTCAAGGTAAAATTATTTCATTTACCCAATTTAAAACAATATTGTGTCGAATTGTTCTATTCAAGTGTTTAGAAACCCCTTCGGCGTAGTTTTGCAGACCGCGCTGACGAAGGTTCATATACCACTCAACAAACCAATCATCACAATATAAAACAATTTTATATATTCACTAACAAATACGCTCTCATAGCTATTATTACATTCAACTCATTCTAGAGTACTACTGACTCTATCTCTAATGAGTAATACCCAACAGAACCATGGTTGTCGCTTAACCATATGCTCTGATACCAAATGTAACGTCCCGGAAATTTTCGACTTTCGAAAATTCAACATCTATACTCACTTTATCGACTGCCGAGAAATCGAAGGCCGGAAACCCGAAATGTTATGGTTTAAGAAAAAGAAAAAGGATAGAAGAAGAGATAGAAGATAGAAAATAGAGAGAAGATAGAGAGGAAAGAAAATAGAAAATAGAACGGAACAGAAAAACAACAGAACAATAACAGAATCTCACAATTCGCAGCGGAACAATATATAATACATAAATGAATAATCTTTAAACAAAGAACTATATCAGTTATTACATTTCATCACATTTCATTACATCATATCATCAGAGTGTACAACATCATACAACTACAAACAGCGGAAAAAGAAATACTATATACTAGTAATACGCCATGCCATCCAGCTTGCCTCCAGCAACTCCAGAATATCCTGATAAACCTTAACTCTTGACTGCCCGTGTGGAAATTGGTGGGCACCCAGAGTTTAGGAAGGAAAACAATAAACTCCGAGTCAGTCATGTGACTGGTGTGAGGACTCAAAACAGTTTATTTATCTTTAAAATCAAAAACAGAGGAATATTTTTAAAGTCAATTCGCAATGCTTTTAAAAATGAGACTACCATAAGGCCTCCCGCCACACACACAATGCAAATGCAGACTTGGAGGAGATTTCTTCTTATGTTAGTCAAAGATGATTGATACGCATTTAAAAAGAACATTTGATATTATTACTAGTGCATAGTGTAGGAAACAATTTCGAAAGTAGAATATAAATCTTAGCCAGCATAGGTACCATTATAGTATGCTTACTATAGCTACCACATTAAATGGCAGGTTCTACAACTAAAACCGTACAAGTCTCGTATTGTTTCTTTGGATTTCCAACGAATGATCAGGCCAAGAAACTTCCCATTGCCACATGAGAATGCCTCTGGATGGACATCCCCGAGAACCAAACCGGATCTCTACCAACACAAGGCCGGGTTACCCCTAACTAAGTAACAACTGACCGAATATGCCAAACCCCGGTCCTTTGGGGCCTTTCAACCGAGCGCTCGCAATCAATTCACACAATCATAAAGTGTTTTCAACATGAGTAAGTATCTGGGCTCCATACCATGATACCACCCTTTTCCAGAAGGAAATCCACACATCCTAAAGGGCGCTACCCCTCATAACCTTGCCGCATCTTTCCTGTTTTGACCATTCCCGAGGTGTGAGGCTCGACGAAGTTACGTCCACAAAAACATACTTTATACAAAAGCCATGCTTTGGGTCAACAAATGATCATAGAAATGATCACCAGGATAGACGATCAAATAAATGATCCTATCACAAATAATCAACACAATGATCATTTCACAGCAACACTCAGCATGTCACATTACCAAATTGGGAATATATTGCTGATGACCTTCAACTACATAACCTCTGAGCTCGTACGTCTCAGAGAAGGGTGTTAAGCTAAGAGAATAAATTCTCCGCCACCAACAGAAATATATTTGAAAGAAATCGGCTTTATATCTCAATTTGTAATGTCAGACATACTATCCATACAAGTCTGTTCCGGGCTCGAACAGAACCGAAGGCACTTACAAAGAAGTCCTTGCAATCCGGATATCCACAATCCTGATCGGATTCACCGTCACATATGGAGAACTCTATACCGGAGCAACTCGGTGCAGAGTCAATCGACAAGTCATCCTATCGCTCTCGCAAATACCCGGTCTTCAACACCGATCTTCAAATGCAATTCATAACGACGTATCACATATTCGGAATGGGTTATACGACCCCATGGTCCTTTCCCGGTTAACCCGAATAGTGAGCGCTTATTCAAAAATGAGTGTGGCATTCAAATTCAAGCAAATCACAATAAATACCCATTCAAAGGGAAATATTGATAGTCGGTTATTGTACTATCAATGGACATGCACAACATCACCAGATTCCAAATAATTTTCCAAATTATTTATTTTCCAAAATATCTTTACAAGATATATTATTTTCAATACTTCAAAAATAAATCAATATTTATTTTTAAACAAGTTCCCCTTTCTATTCATAAATTCCATAGTGAATTTATATTTCAAAATATCCATGCATATACGATTTCAATTATTCATTTCAATTTATCTTCAAAACGATAAATTCTCAAAATATTCACTTTATATTGGAAAACATTTCCATACTTATTTATTCATAAGTAATTCACAAATTTTATTTATTTTCAACCTTTGGAAAATATTCAATATACTTAAATCGAAATTAAGTATATATTTCATTCTTTAAGGAAATCATGCTCTTAACATATTTATTTGGGCCAAAACGAATGTTGCGTAAAACATCGTTACAACGTCCCAAAATCACTAGTATAGGGATTCGAATTTAAGATAGATATATAAATCCCAATACTAAACAAAACATTTCCTTTCGGAAATCATTTACTATAACAACAGTGTTATAGTCCACCATTTCCTTTTATTTCTCGAAAACGTCTATTTCAACAATAAATGTTGAAATCTATGGTTTCGAATCTCAACACATTTTAAAACATCGTTAGATCGTTTTAATTCTATTTAAAACATCAAATCTAAACATTTTCTTTAACATATTATTCACTATTCAAAAACGTGAATATACTACGTTAACACATTTCATCCTTTTATACATTTCATTTTAAAGGATTATTCACAATCAAAAATGTGAATATAACTCCATTAATAGGTTTCAACAATTTACTTATCAAAATAAGTCGTTTGCGGATTTATAAAACAACGTTTATAAATTCCTTTATTAACCTATTCAATTCATAAATCAATTATAAACCAGAGGTCTATATTTTAAATTAAACACTTATAATTTATTTGTTTATTAAATCGTTCCTTTAAACTTCATAATTATAAATCTTATAACTTATAAGATTCAATTATTTATCCAAATCTATTCTTTCAATAACTTTATAAATTTTATAAACCTACTGCTTATAAAATTCCATTTATAACTTCACCGTTTATAATTCTATAAATTTCATTCGTTTATGAAATCCATTCATAATTTATTCTAACACTTATAAAAGCTCGTTTTATAATTTCAATATTTCAATTTATAAATATCCATTTATAAATCTCTTATATAAATCAATTTATATTATTGTTTCAAAACGTCTTTAATCTCCTTTAAAATTTCATCATTTTGATTTATAAAATAATTAAATTTTATAAATCCTATATTTCAACTTTTCATAATAAATTCAATAAATCCCGATTTTAACTCTTTTATAAAATCATTAGCTTCCTATTTTCAAAAATCAACCTTTAACTATATTTCCCAAAAATCATAATTTTTATAACATTAAAATTATACGTTTATTTATTTAAAATGGATCAATTCCAAACATATCGTATATTTTCAAAAATCACTTTGAAATCCCTTTTTAAAATTCCAAAATTTGGTCCAATGATGCTACATACCAAATAGTCAATCACGACAACAACGATATCATATATCGATATGATAATCCATCAAAGATCAAAATATCTGAATTCAAATAAATACTGTTGAGGAATCCAGTTGGATCCCTCCAACCTGTTTCCTGCATCCAAAAACATTAGCACAATACCAATTCCGCTCCAGTACGGAATTATCACGGTATATGGGATTTAAAATATTATCCGCTTAATAGACGGCGCAATAGGGTCTCATCCGCTAAAAAATGCGGGAAATCAACAACTGCAATATATACATATGCCAATATATATATATATTGCTATTATATATAATACCAATTTCACTGTTTATGAAATATTCGCGGTATATGTTTTTAATAAATAACATCCGCTTACTAACGGCGCATAATGTCTATTTTAACAATCAATAGATAACAATCATCATTCAAACATGCATTCAAATATTTTAAATCTAACTATTTAAAATAAAATCGAAACTGATTCGATTGAGTGAGAAGTTCTCACCTTGATTTCAATTTCGTTTTCGCGATTTATTTCGAATAAAATTAAACGGACGTTTAATTTTACCCAAAATTCTCACTAACTCCAAACAACTCCAATCCAATTCCATAGCGTAGTGCTCGTCCATACGATTCCAACGCAACTGGTTTCGCGCGTTTTCGACCTCGTATGAAAAAGTTATGACTTTTTAAAGTTTTACGAATTTTTTTATAACAAATTACAACATAATTATAAAATTTTCAAACCTAACTAATTACAGGCCGTTGATTTTCTGCAACCTGATCAAGACCGTGCATTTCATCTTCCTTCACGCGCGCGTCCATCAGTAAGAGGCCGAACCCATGACATTAAATTAGGGTTTAAATTTTGCAACCTCAATACTTGATGATACTTCGATCAGGGAACGCCAATGGAAGCGCCTCCATCCCCTCCATGCTCGGCTCCATCCTCATGAAGCTCGGTCCCCTATGTTGCACGCAAAACAAGGACATGCGGCCCACGAACGCGGCCACTTTCCCCCCTCCACGCGACGCCAAACTCCATCATCACCGTATGGATCTAACGAGCTCGAGACGCTCCACAACTTTCATGTTAAACACTTCTTCTAATTGTTTGTAGATTGGGAGAGATTGAGGGGGGAAGGAGAGTGATTTTCGGCCATGCATTTCTTCACTGGCGGCTAGGGCAAAGGATTAGGGTTTATATTTTTTTTCTAATTTATGAGAGAGGGGGGCTATTTATAGGAAAACGAACGACACTATTCATCCGGGAATTCCGAACTCCGATTTACGCGCCGTAACCAGCGTTTCTAGGGTTTACCTCGCGTTCCGGACACAATGGAACAGGTTTCGGAAGCTAATTCAGTCATCTGTGCAAGTTATGGCTATAAACGTTCAATTTAAATTAAACCGATTTAAACGATTTTCTAGGCGTTTTAATTTGTACCGGGCAAACGGTAAATCCAATTGACACGAAATTTGAAACCTTACAGTAATATCACATTACGGATCCGATGTAACTGGTTTCGTCGAAATCCGAGACTTTTTGAAAAATGGCTATTTTAACTCGCCAAATTAATATTAAAAATAATTCGATGCGTTTCGAGCTGCCACGATCAAACGATAACTCCGATTGCTACGAAAATTGAAATCCGGTAATAACTAACTACTACGGATCCAATGGAACTGGTTTCGTTTAATTCTGAGACTGTTCAAAAATTGACTAATTTCACTAGTCGATTTAATATTAAAATATTCAATTTTCACAATTAAACTTTTAATTCAATTTTAAAAGTTCTAAAATATCATTCTAACTTCAATATGATAAAATAAAATTTTACAAATCATTTTCAATCATATTTCACCCAATTTTCAATTATTTTCATAATTTAACATATTAAATTATCGATTTAATTATCCAATTAAATCCAATTATTCAAATTAAATTTTATTCGACTTATAAATTCACTTATTAATATTTAAAATTAATTAAATATTCAAATTTTAATTAATTAAAATCCTGGGTCATTACATGTACAATGACTAACTAAGTTAATTTAATCTTCAAATAAATTAAATTTATTACTCTTATTACCCTTAAATCCTGCTTACTTAACATTAATTAATTTCAATCCAATTAATTAATCACCTATTAATTATATATCTTAATTATTTATAAACCATGTACCTTAATTAATAAATGAAATTAATTAATAATTTCTTAACTATTCACATTAATTAATTAACCTTTAATTACTTCCATTAATTAATTATACTATACTTAACTACATTAATTAATTATCCTTTAATCACTTATATTAATTAATTATCTTTTAATTAACCACACTTATTATTTATCCATTAATCACATTCAATAATTAACTATCTTTTAATTAATTAAGTAATTATCCTTTTAATCAATTACACTAAGTAATTAAACCTTAATTACTTCCATTTAATTACCTCCATTAAGTAATTTCCCTTAATTAATTACATTCAATAATTATCAATTAATTACTTACAATAAGTAATTATACTTATATTAATTAATTATACTTAATTAATTTCATAAGTGATTATCCTTAATTAATTAAACTAATTAATTATCTTAAATTAATTACATTAATTAATTAATTATTCCTTAATCACTAGTTAATGATCCTTACATTAACTATCCCACAATTACCTTCATTAAGTAATTATACTTTAAGTTATTATATTCATTAAGTTTTATTAAATTAATCACATAAAGTAATTAACCGTCCTTTAGTAACTTACTGTAATTAATCTTTAATTACTGAAGACCGTTATTAGTGAAAGATAATCCATTTATCTTAGTTAACTACTTAATTATATCATTAAATCAAGGTAGAGGTTTAAGGTTGTTTAAAAAGAATGTTTTAGAAAGAAATTATTATTTAGTGGTTATAAATTTTTTAAAAGTAAATATTTATTAAGTTAATTATATTAGTAAATTAATTTAAAGGTTTAACTAGTATTATGATTTAAAAGATAATTATTAAATATTTATATTATATTTATATTTTATAAAGTAGTTTTATTTTAAAGGTAGTTTGGCTAAAGTTTTACTTGAAAAATTTAGATAGAATCTCATAACTTTTATTTTAAATTAGTTTTGTCTTAAGTTTTACATAAGAAATTATTATAAGATTTCATAACTAGTGCCTTAAATAAAGTATTTTAAATAAATTTTATTTTAAGTGTTTTAAAGTAATTCAAATTATTTTAGAATTAAAAGTATTTAGACTGGGTGATTTTCAGTAGGAATAAACAATATTTGAAAATTCATTCCACGAGAGAATCATTAGTTATCCTTAAATTACTTATATTAATTAACTCTTTAATTGATTATATTAATTAATCCTTTAATTATTTTCACCAAGTAATTAATACTTAATTACTTCCATTAAGTAATTATCCTTTAATTACATCCATTAAGTAATTTCCTCTTTTAATTATTAAAATTAATTAACCCTTATTAATTTATATTAAGCGATTAACTAATTTAATTAATTAAGGATTTTAATTAATGTAATTATTTAATGATATAATTAATCAATGAGAGTAATTAAAGGTTAATTAATGTGAATGGTTAAAGGATAATTTATTTACGTAATTAATTAAAGGTTAATTACTTAATGTAATTAAAGAATAATTAATTAAGGATGATTAATTAAGATGGATAATTAAAGGATAATCAATTAATGGTTTATAATTAATTAATGTTAAGTAAGCAGGATTTAATGGTAATTAAAGTAATTAATTTAATTTATTTGGAGATTAAATTAATTAGGGATTGTACATCTGATTAATCTTGCTTATGGATGATTGAATGATACTGAATGCCTTGGATTATTTAATATCTCTAATAAGTAATATGTGCTGCTATGTGATATGAGATGTTTTGGTTGAATTATGAAATGTGGATTATCTATCTATGATAATGTGAATTATCTATCTGTGTGAATATGTTCCGCTAAATAATAAATTGAATTGTTTAAACTTAAACAACTTGGCCTTAAAAGATGGCGTTTTGGTTTTCGGCAAGGCCGGGATCGGATTCCAAATTGGATATCCGAAAGCCACATCGATCCAAATTAAAAGATAGGTCGTGAAATCTCAAGTGAAGATCAAGATGAAGACTCGAAGTGTAAGGGCTATTTGTCGTTAACTCTGAGGGTGATTCCAAAACGAGTGTAACCGGAGATAGTGCTTTCAGTTTCAGATGAAGATTCAAAGTGCAAGGGCTATTGTCGTTAACTCTGAGGGTGATTCCAAAATGAGTGTAGTGAGATAGTGCTTTCGGTTTTGTTCGAACCTGGAACAGACTTGTATGGATGAATGCTTTCAAACCATTGTCAGTGGAGGACGATGAGCATTCCAAGATATGTTTTCTAAAAAGGTAATCGTAGCCTCAAGCCTCATCAACCAGGAATGGCTAAAACAGGGGAGATGCAGCAAGGCTAAGTGGGTCGCGCGCAAGTAGGACAAGATTTCCCCGTCTAGAGGTCCCTTTTTATTTCGGCTGTGTGGGCAGTTGGTTGCGACAACTGCGGGGTTGTCTTATTCGGGATTATCCAGTAATGGGTAGTTCCGGTCTTGTGTTGCATGGGATCAGGGTGGATCCTCGGTGCTCTGATCTAGACTAGGTACTGTGACGGGCGGTACCCCAGTAGCCCTGCTATTGTATGGAATCCAATCTCTAATAAGTGATCTCGGACTTGATCCTATACCTATGTATGCTGGAATTAAATAGTGTAACAATTTCGGCTATGTGAATATTTATTTGAAAACCCTAGACACTATTATAATATCACTGGATTTCCTATCAAATGTTTTGGTTATCGTAAGGTAAAACCCGACATGATTGTTTGTTATGAGATACCCTTTGTTTCAAATGATTTTCAAAGTTAAGCAACTTTAACCTGTTTACTCACACCAGACCCATGTTTGACCCAGAGTTTATTTTCTATTTTCTTAAACTCTTGGATACTCAATTTTTTACGAGTAGCCAAGGGATTCAGGTTTGCTTTGGCGAATTCTGGAGGAGACTTGGAGTAGGAAGCTTCAGCGTATATAGATATTGTGGTTCCGCTGTGTTGTATCTTAATTGTATGGTGTCTAATATGTGTTGTATTAAGTTGTGTAACTCTGATAAATGTTGTCTATTATGTAATAACTATGTGATGTAATATATTTTATTCGTTCTGCTGTGAGATTCTGATATTGTTTAGTTCTTTGTTTCCTATCTTTTCTCTTTTCTATCCCTTTCTTTCTTAATGATGATGCATCTTTCTATGGAATGAATAAGGATAATAAGTTATGAAATTGATTAAGTATAATTAACTAATGTACGTATAATTACTTAGTGTAAGTAATTAATGGATAATTACTGAATTTAATTAATTAAGGGAAATTACTTAATTGAAGTAATTAAATGGAAGTAATTAAGGTTTAATTACTTAGTGTAATTAATTAAAAGGATAATTACTTAATTAATTCAAATATAGTTAATTGCTGAATGTGATTAATGGATAAATAATAAGTGTGATTAATTAAAAGATAATTAATTAATATAAGTGATTAAAGGATAACTAATTAAGGTAATTAATTAAGGATCATTAATCAATGTAATTAATTATAGTATAATTAATTAATGGAAGTAATTAAAGGTTAATTAATGTGAATAATTAAGAAATGATTAATTAATTTCATTTATTAAGTAAGATATATGGTTTATAAATAATTAAGATAGATAATTAAAAATGGTTAATTAATTGGTTTGAATTAATGAATGTTAAGTAAGCAGGATTTAAGGGTAATTAGAGTAATAAATTTAATTTATTTGGAGATTAAGTTAAATTAATTAGCCATTGTACATCTAATTAATCTTGCTTATGGATGTTGAATGATATTGAATGCCTTCGATTATTTGATATCTCTGATAGATGATATATGCTGCTCTGTGATATGAGATACTTTGGTTGAATTATGATAAAATGGATTATCTATCTATGATAATGGGAATTATTCTATCTATGTGCATATGTTACTCTAAATATAAATTAAATTGTTTTTAACTTAAACATCTTGGACTTTAAGATGGCGTTTTGGATTTTGATGAGACCGGGGATCAGATTCCAATTGGAATCCGAAAACCACATCAATCCAAATTTAAATGATAGGTCGTGAAATCTCAAGTGAAGATCAAGATGAAGACTCAAAGTGTAAGGACTATTATCGTTAACTCTGAGGGTGATTCCAAAACGAGTGTAATGGAGATAGTGCTTTCAGTTTCGAGATGAAGATTCAAAGTGCAAGGGCTATTGTCGTTAACAATGAGGGTGATTTCAAAATGAGTGTAATGAAATAGTACCTTCGGTTGCCTTCGAATCCGGAATAGACTTGTATGGATTGAATGCTTTCAGAACATCGTCACTGAAGGACAATGAGTATTCTAAGATATGTGTGCTAAAAAAGGTAATCGTAGCCTCAAGCCTCATCAATTGGGAATGGCTAAAACAAGGGAGGTGCAGCAAGGCTAAGTGGGTCGCGTTGAAGTAGGACGAGATTTTCCCCTGTCTAAAGGTCCCTTTTTATTCGGCTTAGTGGACGGTTGGTCGCGCCAACTACGGGGTTGTCTTGTTCGGACTATCTAGTAAGGGATAGCTCCAGCCTTGTGTTGTAGAGGATTTAGAGTGGATCCTCGGTACTCTGGTTTAGACCAGGTATTGTGACCGACGGTACTTCAGTAGCTCTGCCATTGTAGGGAATTTAATCTTCAATAAGTGCCTTCGGACTTTATTGTATACCTATGTATGCCGAAATTTAATAATGTAACAATTTCGGCTATGTGAATATTTATTTGAAAACGCTAGACACTATTATAATATCACTAGATTTCCTATCAAATGTTTTGGTCATCATAAGGTAAAAACCCAGCATGTTTATTTGGGGCGTGGTCATACGAGATACCCTTTGTTTTCAAATGTTTCTCAAAGTTAAACAACTTTAACCCGTTTGCTCACGCTGAACCCATGTTTGACCCAGAGTTTATTTTCTTTTTTCTTAAACTCTTGGGTACTCAAATTTTTATGAGTAGCCAAGGGATTCTGGTCAACTTTGACGAATTCTGGAGGAGATTTGGAGTAGGAGGCTTCAGCGTATATAGAAATTGTTGTTCCGTTGTGATAGTAGCTCTGTTATATTTTGAGTTGTATGATAGAAAGATCTTCACGACTGTCTAATGTGTTATGTAGTAAGTTGTATGACTCTGATAGATGATGTCTATTATGTAAATACTTATGTGATGTAATATATTTTATTCGTTCCCTTGTGAGATTCTGATATCGTTTAGTTCTTTCTTTCTTATCTTTTCCCTTTTCTATCCATTTCTTTCTTATTGATGATGCGTCTTTCTGTAGAATGAAAGACGGGTCGTCAAACTATATTTGAAATTCAAATTCATTTATAATTTCAACCAAAATCTTCATATTCAAAAATCAACTTATATTGCAGACTCAATATTTAAAATCATTTAAATATTCAAAACCAAATGTCGAAAAATCCGGATCGTTACATTCCTCCCCCTTAAAAGAATCTCGTCCTCGAAATTGCTAAGGTATGACTAATGACCCAAACCCACTACTTTTCAAAACCCCATTTAGTTAAAACTCGACATTTCACCCTTCTAAATCTATTAGTTTCAAAAAAAACAATTAGTTTCCATTTCTAAACAAAAACTCCTTATTTCAACTTTAACTCAAAATCAATTTTTGGTAAACAAAAATTTCAAAATTTTTCTAACACCCTAAATTTCCAAAAAAATTTGGTGGAGTCTCCTTTTCACGGAGAGCCTTTTGCAGTATGACAAAAATGATAAAAGGATAAACATCGACCCACACGATCATAAACGTAATATATATATATATATATATATATATATATATTTCATTTTCGCTTTTAATGCGTAAGCATACCTTATATTAGCATTATTAAGCGAGTTCACTTTATTTATGTGCAATTACGCAACCAAAAATCAAGCCGACAGCTCCAAGTACTTATACTTACTCAAAATAATGCATAAGTACCTAATATATGAAATTTAATAATTTTCATTCATTTAACTAATTAATCACATCAACTCAATAACCAACCATGTAATATCATGAGTTAATCAATAATCACAAGGTTCCAACATTTGATTATTCATTTCAATCGATTTACATAACAATTTATTTGATTCCCAGTGATTCACAAACAATTCATTTGTATTCACCTCATATTCATATCCAATATATTCATATCCAGTCCCATTTGATTCTAAATCAATTTATTCACTTTCTACTGATTATAAATTTTTGTTTATTCCATTTTATATCAATAACATTCAATACCTTGCTAATTCATTTGTAAAACGAAATAATTACTTAAGTTGATAAACAATTGCTTCAAAACAATTTATATTCAATTTCACTTCAAACTTAAGTTCTGTCTCCATTCTGATTTTATTCGACTATATTTTAAAATATACTTTATTCACTTACATTTAAGTCGAATTCCATTTATAATTAAATTCCCATTTTCAACATTCAATTCATTAATTAATTCTCTAATTAGTTTTGCTTCCAATTTTACTTAACTAAGTTAAGTTTTAATTTTCAAAAATCCCTTATTTAGTTGAACTTAAGTTGAGTTCTATTTTATGATTCAAGTCACCTTCATTTCATTAAAATTCAAATCCAATTTGATTTAACCATTTCATCTCATCTTTACTTGAGTTTTAGCGTAAACATTTCATGCAAGCACTTCTAACTTATATTATTTACAACTAATGTCCAAATTTTGATTTTTACTAGCCAACATTTCTATCCCATTATGCTTAAGTTGAATTCATTTTACACCTGAATTCACAATCACTCTATCGCAAATCAAATCTGATTCTATTTCAATATTCAATTAACTAATTTATCTATTTAATTAATTCCCTTCCATTTATGATTCAAAATCTGTTTTTATTTCAAAAATCATTTCAATTGGTTTGACTTGAGTTTAACTTTTTTTTATAATTCAAATTTTGATTTCCATCTCATCGCTAAAATATTAAACCATTTCATTTTGGCTTTTACATTCCACTATTTCAATTATATAACTTATTATTTTACCGTCTCATAATTTCTATACTTAATTTTTACTTCATTCCAAAAATTATAACTTAGTTACATAATCACTTCACAATTCATATTAATATACATTACAATTTGGTATCATTTCAATTCCATTTCAACTTTGTTTAACTTATCTTAAATTAAATCTCAATTCATTTTTAACTTACTCAAGTTAAAATTTGATTCCAGAATTCAAATTCCATACTTTCCTTTCTTATTTAAACCATTCTCAATACATATGTTCACAACTTATTTCCTGATGTTTTCCCAACATTTAAATTAGAATTCTAGAAATCAAACACCCAGTATTTATTTCAAATCACTTTGAAATCATAAATATATGTAGCTCTTTTTGTTTCAACAAACCATTTCTTTGGAATTTCCAAAATCAACTTGGTTTTATTCAAAATAAACTCCCTTTGGAATTATTTTAAATAACCCTTGTTTTCAAAAAAAAATCTCCCTACCAATTTACTACGGCAGCATTCTGTCACTTAGAAACTCGAAAATGAATTTTAATGATGCCGCAGTCATCATCGGGATTATTTTCCAATGACTAAAGTGAGTTATGTGCTTTGTCACTTCCAAAATCCATTTAAAACACTTCTTATTCCAAAATATTTCAAAATAAACCATTATTCTTTACAAACACTTTGGAAAACATTTCCAAAATCTCCAGGATTTCAATCTCCAAACTCTAGTTTTACACATTTTTAATTTAACTTGTTTGTATAAATCCTATTTATACAATTTCTATTTGGTTATATAAACCATTTTAAATTTTATAATCTTATTATGATTATAGTAACAACCAAACACACCAATATACTATAATAATTTTAGAAAATTATTGTCTTTTATATTGAAATATAATTTGGGTAAAATTATTTCATTTACCCACTTTAAAACGATACTATGTCAATTTAACTTGTTCAGAGTTTAGAAACCCCTATCGATATAATTGTCCAGACTATACCGACCAGAATTCATAGACACTCAACCGATAAGTTAATACAATATAAAACAATTTACATTCACTAACAAATACGCGCTCATATAGATTATACACTCAGACTCATTCTAGGGTACTACTGACCCTATCTCTAATGTGTAGTCCCCACCAAAGCCAAGGTTCTCAGTTAACCTTCAGGTTTGATACAAAATGTAGCGACTCAGTATTTTCGACCCTAAAAAACGACATCAATACGTTTTATTATATAGCATGCCGACTGTTCAAGTGCCGTAAATACCGATTGCTAGGGGTGAAGAAGAAGAAGAGATAGAAACAAACATAAAAAACAACACATAATCTCACAATTGCAGCAGAACAAAATATAATATATAATAACATATCTTTATACAAAAAGAACTATAACTGTTTTACATATACAATCATCAAAGTATAAAAGTCACACAAATCTGGACAGTTATAATAAATTATCCTCGCATACATAACACACATAGCGGTAATAACCAAGTACGTATAATACGCCTGAAATCCTCCAGATCGTCTCCTGAGCTACATAGCATCCTAACCTGAATCTGTAATACTCAGTCGGACCTGAGCATTATAATAAAATAACACCCGAGTTAGTCTAGAAAACCAGCGTGAGAAAACACATTCAATTTGAATTTATTTCTATTTTCATAATCCTTTGAAAGACAAAGGTATCTCGTAAGACCACGTCATACATAAACACGATGGGGTTTTACCTTAAAATAACCAAAACATTTAATATCAAAATCATCTGATATTACAATTTTGTCTATAGAAAATAAATTAGAAAAGAGCTAAAATGCTTGCATCTCACTTTTAAACATAATTGGTATACAACCAAAACCATACGGTGGTTATTGGAGAAGAAATTCCATACCGTGACAAGGTAAGGAACTACCTTCCGAAGGTGCGTCTATTGTAAAATGCATCGGGTTCTGACAAGAACATCATGTACCCTTACCACACAAGACTGGCCTAGCACTTGACTGCTAGTGCTAAATATGATCACTGCTAATGGCCCAAACGCATACAAAAGGAAGCGACGATAGATATCAACTCTGGATGAGCGACCATCCATGTAATTGTTTTGTGCGAGCGCTGATATGTCAGATAGTATAACATGCATTTCAAGAGGAAATCCGACATACGGATGCGAAACCCAAAGCTACTACACAGTGGTTATAATATCTTCGGAAACAAATATAGAAATAAGCATAATACAAATCAGTCACACAAGTTCATATCTCAAAGGCGGAAATGGATATGAATATAACACTTAAAAGTGTACATCAGAGTAGTGGTCAAACAAGATCCACAATATAACAAGAGAATACATACAAGTGCTAGACAAAAGAATAAGTATACATTAAGGAGTCTCTATCTCGAATGTGTACAAAACAAAAACTACTAATCTAAAGTAGTTAGCCAAAAATCAGGCGATAGTCCTTGATAAGAAGTCAAGAGGAAGCACATGTAACATCTCGGTCTGACCTGAGTATTATTTAAGAAGAAAATAATAAACGGATCAGTCTAGCTATAATTATCAGGTAAAATGAGATATAAGAAGAGATATGATAAAACCATATGTAACAAAAATGCCATTCTACGACAAATATACATTAAATAACAACAAAAATATACAATATCTCAAGAAATCTCGAAACACTAAAAAGAATGTCATATTCTTTGTTTTATTCACTAAACCGCAAATATTGACAAACATATCAATGCCAATCATAAAAGTTGTTGAAACATGAATTCACCAATACACAAATATTGATAAAGCTTATCAATGTAAATCATGAAAATTGGTGAAACACAAATTCTAGAAATCGATCAATAGAAATCCAAAAATCACAAAAAGGGGAAAAGAGGCCTATCACAAAACGGGAGCGTGAAAACTCACCAACACGTGTATCACAAAATGAAACGCTCTTCCATGGTTGCTAACCATTAATTTTTGAGCCGAGGCTCCACTAAAATGGCCCGAAGACCTTTGAGCCGAAGCTCCACTAAAACGGTCCAAAGACCTTTGAGTCGAAGCTCCACTAAAACGGTCCGAAGACCATGGGTCGCTACCCCACATTCCGAAGCTCCACTAAAAAGGGGTTTAGTCTCCCTCGCAGACAAAGAGACATCGCACATTGCTAGTCTAAACCACAAAATGATCATCATTAATCGATAAGTGAAAATTATACTAAGCTAGTAAATAAATGAGTTTAGCTTCATGTCCCATAACCACTAGCTTAACTTAATTATTTACGAATAAATTGTAGACTTCCACTCAAGGTTAAGTGTCAATTACACTAAGCTAGTAAATATATGAGTTTAGCTTCATGTCCCATAACCACTAGCTTAACTTAAATATTTACGAACAAATTGTAGATCTCCACTCGAAAATTGTCACAAGAGTTCAATCGAACAAGTTCAAGAATTAACCGACGAAGTAAACGCAAGCGTTTCATACCACTTGTTTTACTAAGCCGTTTAATTAGATTTCTCATACGAGTGAGGTAAAGGTTTGTATATACTAACAGATTGGAAAACGGTTTTATAAACGAGCTTTGTATTAAAAATAGAGTTTGAAATCATCTTTGTAAAAGAGTTTGATTATTTACTACTAGTATAGAAACCTTTGTATTTCAAAGTGACAAATTACAAAAATGATTGTAAAAACAACCAATCATCAAAATTCACATCCGAAGTTGTGAAGCAAATCCACAGAAATCGATACCAAATCCATCAAGTTGGATATTCCCAAAAATCCCGAAAAAGAAGTCATCAAAGTCGATAATAATTCATAACAACAAATTGGAAAACCACGAATCGATAAAAATTGGAAATCAACATAAAATAGGCTAAATAGGCAAATAGAAGCAGGTCAGTCGACTGACTGCAAATGTCCAGTCGACTGAACCAGAAACTTGAAATTTTCATTTCCTGCAGTCAGTCGACTGATTACAGAGGCCAGTCGACTGATTGCAGGAAACAGAGACTTCCAGCCTCTGTAAACAGCCCCCGGAACACTAATTGGCTATAGCCAGTCGACTGACTGCAAAAGGTCAGTCGACTGACTTGGTTCTGGGGCTGTTTTCAGCCTATGAAATGAAGAGTAAACTCTCTACGAAGCAATCGAACGAACAATGGGCGCTAAGGGTTTACGCCAATCGACAACCCAGCCCTAAAGGCTCTTTGATGCAACACCGAAAACATGTTCAAACATCAAAGTTAGGATTTTTAAAGTTTTGACTTCAAAACACCAAAAATTGGAATATTCACCAATTCAATCCAAACCAAAAGCAAATGCACATGAATAAGTGTTAGGAATTCATACCCAATAATCAAATATAGTTATAGGCATAGATGTGAGATAAAGATCACACTTTTAAACCCAAAATAATGAAGAAGAAGCTATAGAGCAAGGCAAGAACAATCACTCTTCAATTCTAACCCAAGGAGCTTGAATCTAAGCTTAAAAGAGAAACATTTCCTAAGTTAGGTTTATAAATTTCTGAAATTAGAGAGAGAATGAGTTGGAGAAGAAGAAGAGAAGGCTTGCCAAAGCTTCTTCTATGAATTTGGAGTTGGAGCTTGGATTTGCATGAAACTCGGGATTAGGAATTCTAATTCTTTCTCTCTTCCCCCATTTTTATCTAAAGCTTGAGTATTAGGAAATTATGAAGGAATGAAGAGAAGAGGGTTGGAGCTAGGTTGATAAGTGGGGTTAATGGGTTAAAACCCAACCCAAAGCCCTAAGTGAAAAGTAGCAAAATTCTACTAACTTCAAGCATATTGAAGTTTATACTCAAAAAGGTCGCAAACATCATTTTGAACTCAATGGGGGTGGTCTCGAGTCCTAATTTAATCGTTTGCAAAAAGTACCTTTTTGGACTAAAATCCGACTAACGATGAAATATTTAAATAAAATATTTAAATACTCAATCGTAAAATATGCAGGTTGTTACAGACTCCCCTCCTTAAAGAAATTGCGTCCTCGCAATATTTAAGAAGAAAATATAAAGTAACAACCATAAAAGCATATTCAATCACAAAAGAAATTTGAAATAAAAAGTTCACTTCAAAGAGCACGAGAAAGTAAGTCCGGATGTGTTCGCTCGATGAATTCTCTAGATTCCTAAGAGCAATCCTTAGGATTTGAGGACCATTGAACTTTCACAAGTGGGACGTCTTTATTTCGAAGGCGTCTGAGCTCCAAAGCAATAATACGAATAGGATGTTGCTCATAAGTTAAATTAGGAGAAACTTCAATTTCTTCCACAACACCGAGCTCAAGAATAGAATCGGAATCTCAAAGGCATTTCCGTAGTTGAAAGACATAGGAAACGTCATGAATAGCAGAAAATTGAGCCGGTAATAAAAGGCGATAAGCCCCGGAACCAATACGTTTGGTGATGGGAAATGGACCAATATATCGAGGTGTTATTTTTCCGGATCGACTGAAACGCACAACACCCTTCATAGGTGAAACACGAATGAACACAAAATCTCCCATAGAAAAATATAATTTCCATCTTCGGTTATCAGCATAGGATGTTTACCTACCTTGAGCTTCTTTCATTCTATGGTGGATAAGGTTAATCTTTTCTGTGGAATAACAAATAAAGTCTGGACCTAAAACCAGCTTCTCACCGACCTCAAGCCAATAAGAAGGAGATCGGCATGGCCTTCCATAGAGTGCCTCGAAAGGTGCCATACCAATACTAGATTGGAAGCTATTATTACAGGAAAACTCAACAAGAGAAATATGATCTTCCCAACTTCCACCAAAATCAAGAACACATGCACGAAGAAGATCTTCAAGAGTTTGATTCACACGCTCGGTTTGTCCATTGGACTGGGGGTGATAAGCGGTGGTAAAATTAAGCTTCGTTCCCAAAGCTTTTTGAAGACTCTTCCAAAATACACTGGTAAACAATGGATCACGATCGCTAACAATAGAAGTGGGAACTCCATGTAATTTAATAATTTCTTTAATAAAAAGTTTGGCCAAAAGAGGTATGGTCTGATTGGACCGAACGGGAATAAAATAGGCGGATTTAGTAAGTCTATCTACTATCACCTATAGGCTATCATGAACCGAATGAGAACTGGGAAGGCCGTCAATAAAGTCCATGGAAATTTGATCCCACCTCCAAATTGGAATGTCCAAAGGTTGCAATAACTCACCGGGCCTTTGATGTTCGGCCTTAATGACTTGGCAAGTCATACAACACTTAATAAAATTAGCAATATCAGATTTCATCCCATCCCAATAATAAAGTCGCTTTATATCCGCGTACATTTTACTACTACCAGGATGAATGGTAAATTTAGAACGATGAGAATCTTCTAAAATATCTTTATGAAGATCACTAATATTTGGCACGATAAGTCTACCAAATTTTTGAATACAGCCACGAGCATCAATATCAAAGTCTTCCAAACCTTCAATATCAATTTTATCCCTAAAATTCTGGCTATGAAGAGCCAATTCGGGATCTAGCCTTTGAACTTCAATGATGCGGTTTATAAGAGAAGGATGAGCCTCAAGGCTACATAAAGCCAAAGATGAACATAAATCGGACTCACGATCTCGAATCTCACAAGTGGATAAAGTCTCGAGATCATTCCATTCGAATATCATCATGGAAACAACTGCTTGTTGCTTACGACTAAGTGCATCGGCAACTCTATTCCCCCTTCCGGGAGTATAAAGAATATCAAGATCATATGATGCAAGGAACTCGAGCCAATTTTGTTGACGCAAATTAAGTTCCCTTTAGAGAAAATAAATACTCCAAAGATTTATGATCGGAGTAGTGAAAAATTTTCTCTCCCAAAACAATGATGTCATATTCTAAAAGCGAAAACAATAGCCGTGAATACTAGATCATGAGTGGCATACCTAGTCTCGGTCGGCTTAAATTATTTAGAAACAAAAGTGATAGCACGTTCTCTTTTGCAAGAGAACAACACCTAAACCGATACGACTAGCATCGGTATAAACAATAAAGTTTTGGTTCCCCTTTGTGAATCACAAGAATAAGAGTATCGAAAAAGAGTTCTTTTAAGTGATCCACTTTTCCTAAAGACTAAAACTTCCAAAATTATAACTAACTTTATGTAATCGTTTTTCTAGAAAAATTTACATTTTACAAGTCAATTTATTGTGTCTAACTGTCTCATCAAAGCGTTTAAGAAATTCCTATCGATAACATTGATCAAGCGCATCGACCAGAACTCTTAAAGCACTCAATGAGCAATACAATCACCAAATCATCTTCTATGTGATAAATATACCTCTTAAAATTTTTATGACCATTCTTTGTTCGTTTTAAGAACAAAATTCAATTATACTTATAAATAAATCTTATGAAAAAGGTTTGCAAAATTTTAAATTTTGTTTTCATCCAAAATCAATAAATACAAGAATGGAGTCATCGAGATATTGATAGAATACTCGATACATAAAATGGATGAAATAAGCTGGACAAACTGAATGACGTAACAAGTCATTCATAAGAATCATAACGAGTGCGGAATGCGGTAAGCGGAATGCTAACTCCCGCAATTCGTAGCCAAATGAAAATCGGTGGCAAGGTCCAGCTGAAAAGACCTTAACACCACTCAAAAGATTGCTTAGGGGATAATCCTAAAACAAGTTCAAGAATATTGGAAAATTCACAAACTACATGAATGAGATAAATAACACTTTCCTCATCAAGTGGGTCTAGAGAATAAAATGGTGCCACCAAATTGGAATCAAAATCATTTAGAAAAGTAGAAATCTGCTTAACAGATTGAAAGTGTCGAAAATGAATAGTCCACTTGAGACATGGAGTATGGCTTCATAAAAATCAAGCCAATCCTTTCACAAAAAAAATCGATTTCATAAACCTAAGTAGCGCATAACATGCAAATCGGCTTGGAAAGAAAAATCACATAAAATAATCTCAACATCAATACGAAGAAACAAAGTGAGTGTTGTGGATCCACCAACCGTATTCGCAATTCTCAAAGAAGTCACCAAGCCTAAAATGTTTTAAAGAAAAAAGAATCAACAAGTTCTTTTGATATAAAACAATGAGATGAACCCATATCAACAAGAACTCAAAAAGAATAATTACAAAACAAATGTAATCACGGCAATCACGGCAATCCATGGCAATCCATGGCGAATTGGGTTTTGCCGTTGGACATGAAGGTGGAGGGGGCTCTAGTGTTCATGCGAAAAATGGTTCAGGAATTTTTAGTTGAGTGGGATTGCCGATAATAGAGGATTTAGGGTTTATTTACCGGTTTTTGACCGATGAGTTCATCGTGCTTTCACGGTGTCGTGGGAATACCGGAGGTCATCGCGAGCATTGTCGAAGGTCCAGGGGATTGTGGGGAAGCTACGGTGGTGGTGGCGTGGTCTCTGGTGAAGGAGATGGCCGGTGGTGGTTGGAATTGAGGATGGGGTTTCTGAGCAGTTTTGGGATGGAGGGCTTTATTTCGATTTTCAATCGAAATAATTTTTCTGGGTGTTGCATAAGGATGTGGTGGTCGAGTGCGACTGGGGATGATCGGAGTAGTGATCGTCGTTGGTCAGTTGCGCCGTGCACGTTTATGTGCACGTTCTTGGGCTACTGCAAAATTCTGGGGAGAAGAAGGTGGGGACTCGAAGATTGCATCGGGTTTTTGGCGTGCGGACTCGAAGCAGGCTTGGGTGGGGTGGAACTCGGAGTTAGCGTGTGTTTTTCTCGGGGTAGGCATGGGTTTTAGCAGGGTTTACTCGAGTATTTAGGTATTCAGGCTTTAGTACAGAAGTTTGATATGATTAATACAAAGAATATTTGTTTTTAGAAATAAAGTTTTTAAAAACAAAGGTTGAACAAGTTTCAAAATTAAATTTGTTTCAAAGTTATGTTTTAAAACAAGTTTATATATTTTAAAATATGGGAGTTTTAAAATAAAATAAGTAGATTTTAAAATAAAATTTGTATTAAACTTTAATAAATAAATTTGGAAAGGTTTTAAAGATTTCAAAGTTCAATTTAAAATATGTTTAATTATAATTTATTTCTAAATGTTATATTTAAGTAAAGATAAATAATAAAGATTTAGAGATAAATAAAAATAAAGATTATCTTTAATTATTTTGAATTTGATTTAATTAAAGATAAATACATTGGTAAAGATAATTGAGATAATTAAATTATTTTTAATTATCGAGTTTTATTTGCTAATAAATGATTTAATTAAGATAATGGTTTCTTAATTAAGAATTTTTTTAATATAGTAAATTAAAGAACCATTTAATTAATTTTAAAAGATTAAGTTAAATAATTAATTAAGTAATTAATTTAGATAATCACTTATGGGTTAATCTAATATAATTACTTTAGGAAGTAATTAAGTGGTTAATTACTAGAAGTTATTAAGTAAGAGTTAATTACTTTATGAAAAGTAATTAAGTAAATGTGATTAAGTATTAATCACTTGAGTTATTAATTAAAGAATTAATTAATGATTAATTAAAGGTTTAAATTATTTGATTAATGATTAATTAATAAAAGGATTAAGAGTAATTAATCAAGTGATTAATTACATGTTAAAGTAATAAATTAAGAAAGAAATTTAATTAATGAAGTAATCATTAATTAATAAAAATAATTAATTAATTGTTAATTAATTATTTAAGAATAATTAATTTATAATTTAGTTTTAATTACTAAATGTAATTAAAGTAATTAATCAAAAATGATTAATTAAAAGTAATTAATCAATGTGATTAATTAAAAGTGATTAATCAGGTGTAACTAATTAAAGGATAATTAAGGAATAATTATCAGGATAATTAAAGAATAGTTAATCAAGTATGATTAATTTTAGAAGGTAATTAAGAGGTAATTACTTAGTATAATTTGGAAGTAATTAATCAGGATGATTAATTAATATGGTAATTAAGTAAGAATTACTTAAAGTAATTAAGTGATAATTAATCAGGGAAGATTAATTGAAATGGATAATTAAGTGATGTTAGTTGATTAAATTAATTAATGAATAGTAAAATGGATTGAAGATAATCCAAGTATTTAATTTAAGGATTAATTAAATTAATCAAGTTTGAATCAAACTTGTTTATGAATGATTAATGATTGGATGATATATCATTGGATGAGTTAATGATATTGGTTGTTGTTGGATGACATTGATTGATGGGTGATGATGTGAATATGCTATATCTGAATGTGATATATATGCTGCTTTGTGATATGTATAGATGCATGTGGTAATAGATGCTTATCTATCTGTGTAATATGGTACATCCATTTATGTTAAGTGATATTTCTGAAATATCTATTGTTTAAATCCCTTAAGTATAACATGGACATTAAAATGGCGTTTGGTTTCGATGAGACCGGGATCGGGTTTCCATATTTGGATATCCGAAAACCACATCGACTCCAATTAAACATTAGGTCCTTAATCCAAGTGGAGCAAGTGAAGACACGAGGTGTAAGGGCTATACGTCAGTATAACTCTGTGGGTGATTCCGTAAAGAGTTTGACGGAATAGTGCTTATAGATTCGAGATGGAGGTTCTAGAGTGCAAGGGCTATGGTCGTTGACTCTGAGGGTGATTCCAAGATGAGTGCAACGAGATAGTGCCTTCGGTTTCGTTCGAACCCGGAACGAACTTGTATGGATTGAATGCTTTCAGAACATCGTCAGGCGGACGATGAGCATTCTGAGATAATTGGTCCTATAAATGTAATCGCAGCCTCAAGCCTCATCAACCGGAAATGGCTAAAACAGGGGAGGTGCAGCAAGGCTTCGTGGGTCGCTCCCACTGGAGAGCAAGATACATCCCTGTCTAGATGTCCCTTTTTATTTCGGCTTTGTGGGCGGTTGGAACTGCAGCCAACTGCGGGGTGGTCTTGTTCGGGACTGTTCAGTAAGGAATGGTCCCGGCTTTGTGTTGCAGGGGAGTGGGAGTACTCCTCGGTACGGTGATCTAGGCCACGTACTGTGACGGGCGGTACCCCAGTAGCCCTGCCATTGATGGAAACCCATTTTCCCTACGAGACCCTACGGTTTTGTTTGTATTACCCACTTTTGTGGCTAGTAGCTGGAATTTAATAATGTAACAATTTCGGCTATTTCTTATTTACTTGAAAACCCTAGACACTATTATAATATCACTGGATTTCCTATCAAATGTTTTGGTTAGCGTAAGGTAAAAACTTTTCCATGTTTATGTGTGGGAGGTCTTACGTGATACCTTTCTTTTCAAATGATTTTCTAAAGTTAAGCAATCTTAAACCGTTTACTCACACCAGACCCCTGTCTGACCCGAGTGTTTATTTTCTGTTTTATTAAACTCTTGGGTACTCATATTTTATATGAGTAGTCAAGTGATTCAGGTTATCTCTTGACGAAATCAGGAGAAGCTTTGGAGCAGGAGGCTTCAGCGTGTAGATATATAGTTAGAGTTTCCGCTGTGTGTTATTCTGTATGATGTCTTGTATTGTATTTGACAGAAGTGTTATAACTGTCTAAATTGAGATGTTTAGTTGTGTACTCTGATGTATATGATACTATGTATATGTTCTATATTATATTTAAATCGTTCCGCTGTGAGATTCTGATGTGTTGTTTCTTTTTCTTCTCTTTCTTTTCTTCTTCTATCCCTTTCTTTCTTAATTAGTGATACGATTTTCCGGGAGTGGAAAGTCGGGTCGCTACAGCTGGTATCAGAGCGTTAGGTTGAGTGAATACCTAGGCTCTAGAGTGGTGTCTATCTTGAGAGAGCGTACTTTTAATTTTTATATATAAATATATATTTATATAACTACCTAATCTGTTGGGTTATCTGCTCGGATTTTCTAACATAGGTTATAAAGGTAGATAAGGTAGGAGTGTGTGGAACACGACTACCACTAATGGAAGAGGTTTATATGTTGTGGTTGGAGATGTGTTTATCGAGATTGTAGACCTAATGCTGTCTCGAATAAGTTTTGTAGATTGGTGAAAGGATTTCTTTGAGTCCAGAGGAAGTCTTTTTCAAGTATTGGAGTATATTCTTGAAGTGTGAGGTTGATTTGCTCTCAAGTGAGCGGGATTTCCAAAAGTTGAATTTGTCCGCTGAGGAGAAGCAAGTGGTGGTATCTTGATAGCTTCAAGAAGGAATAGCTGTATGGTGGGATGCAGTATCCATAGATGGTTCTGAAGATGTTTCTTTTGGAACCAGATTAAGATGGTATTGGAAGAGCATTGATGTCTACTACAGGAAGATTCGGATGTTTGGAGATTTTCTAGATCTCAAGTAAGGGTGTCTTATCTATATTGAAGTATGAGACTAAGGTCTATGAGTTACCTCATTTCGGACATAGTCTCAATTGTTTTCTTAAGAAATATGTGGTTGGTGTTTGGTTTGGAGCCGAGTTTTTAGAAGATGTCGACTCGTCTCAAGGATTTTTGGCAAAATTTGGTGTTAGTTTTGTGTTTCAAGAAGCTTCTGGATAAGGAAGATCTTTGGTTTAGCTGTATCTTTAAAGTGAAGTTTTGAAGCAGCAGCGTAACCTATTTCTTCGATGATTCAGTAATCTTTAGGATTCTTCTATCAGCAGACCAGGCAGATAGTGAAGCTTATTCTTTTCTTCGGGAGGCTCAGTAGGGCGGGATATCTGTTGGAAGTGATCTATTAGTTTCTAATAAGTAAGCCATTCTTGAAGATTGGTCTTGGATAGGAAAAGCTGTTCTAGTTGGTGAAGATAGTTCTTTGGAATCTGAACTGAGTGAGATCGCAAAAGTGACTTGCGATTAGTTTGGAAATCTTTGAGTATTCTGCAGCTTGGGGAATTAAGGCATCTCAAGTAGAGGTGAAATCTATGGAAGTAGTCGGAGGTTCTCCAGATGTTTTTGAGAAAATTAGAAGTTGACCCGAATCAGAGATTGAGTTTTCATATCGACTTGGAATCCAGAAGTAATTTTGATGGTTCAACCATGTAGAGGGATGACTCTTAGAGCAAGAAGAGTTTGTTGAGGCAGCTCAAGATTCTTTGGAAAAGGATTGATCATCTTATTCTAAGTTGAGATTTTGTTGAGACGTTTTGACCAAGTGGAAGGGTCACTAAGATTTTATGAGTCAGATAAACTGTGTATGGAGAAGGTTTTTCTTATGTTCTTCGATAGCATTCTTATCTTCTCTAGATCAAAGTTGTGCAGCGGAAGCGAGTTGGGAGTTATTCTAGTATGGAGCAACCGGAAGTTGCAGTTTACCTGGATTAGAGGATTTCTACAGGAAAATCAAGTATGAAGGAATTATCTGGATTTGGAAGGTAGGGTTGTCTAGTGCAACTGTTTTGGCTATTTCAGATATGGGATGTAGGTTTGAAGTCCATTGATGCTTGTGGTATAGAGTTGTGTTTTTGGATTTCAGCAAATTATTTTTGGGAGAGCCATTTTGTTGAGTAGGATCTGGAGATTTGGTTTGAGTTGGTGTTGTTGTTTCTTGAAGCAATCAGCAAGAATTAGGCTGATCAGGAATATTGAAGGTGACTCAGAGCATCTGAAGAGTTGTGAAGTTAAGAATTGAGAAATTTTGGAATGTGCAGTTAGAGTTTGGATATTGCTTTAGTTTTATCCACTCAAAGTAGATATAAGACTGGGTAAAACTGGAAAGTTAACTCTGGAAGTATTTTGAGTTTTTCCCTGTGTTCTCTGAAGATTTGATTTTAGTCTACAGGATTGAATTGCCAGTTCGGATAACTGGAATTCATTATATTTCACATATCTCTGACGAATATGTGTATGATTCTTCGAGTGATAGAATCAGCAGTTAAGAAGGATCTGATAATTGGGCTGGTTTTGAGTTTAGTCTGATATCTTGTTCAGATTTGAAGAATCAGATAAGGAAGTTCTTGGTTTTAATAGTGTAGTTACTTAAGATTTGTAGAGCGAGTAATCCAGTGTAGGTATCTGGAAACTATAGATAATATTAGGAAGTTCTATTCAGAATTTTTCTGAATGGATAAAATTGTTTGTTTGAATTGGTTGAATTGGTTGCTATGATTGATAATGTATGATTGATTGTTTGATTTCTGATAAAAATTTAAATTCTTTAACTGGGTTATTAAATTATCTTTGATTTTAAATTTCGAGGACGAAATTCTTTTAAGGGGGAAGGAATGTGACGACCCGGAATTTTGAGCAATATCAATTTAATAATCTTTGATAATAATTAAATTGATTTGATCATTTTACATTATAAATTGACAAGTTAGATTTATTTTTAAAATATTAATGATAATAATTTGTTAATATCTATTAATATTTTTCTTTGCAATATAAATAGGCAAGATCAATTCTTTTGAAAGTTTATAATATTTTGATTTGAAAATATTTAGTTTGGTAAATAAGAAGTTTTTAATGTAATAAAACTTTATATTCAAATTGTAATATATATAAATGTATATATTGTAATTTGATATTTGTTTTAAAATTTAATATGGAAATTAACAAATTTAATGTTAGTATGTTTTTCTATTTGAAATGTATATATATTTTGTATATATATTTGAAAAAGGAATTTTATTAACCTGAATTTAATAAGTGTTTTCAAACTTTAATATGTATATAATTTGTGATTTGAAAAGTTAATTTGATTTATACTTTTGGAAATGATATTTAAGATTTAAATTAAAAGTTCATTTGTTTTAATAGTCTTTCATCCTAATTTTAACATAAGATAAATTGTTTTAAAATTTCTATATAAAGAATTAAAATAGAAGTTTCAAGCATATAAACATTAAATTGAATTAAAAATGTAAGTTACTTGTTTCATATGAATATTACATAATAAAATAAATAATTAAGCCTTAAAATACATTACATATATATATTCACATTTCATGTAAAATTTAAAATAAATTATAAAAAAAATAACACTTGTAAACATTATAGGATATGTAAGGACATTTGTAAACATAGGTGTAAGTAAATTAGAATTTCTTTGTGACAAATGTCTCTTTCATTTGTAATAATAAAATTTAAAATCTAAAATTGTAAAATAAGAAAGAAGAAAAATCTACTCTTGAAAACTTCAGCTGAAAAACATTTTCTTCAAACTCAAACTTAATCAAAACTAAAAAGGGAAAATGTAAACAAAAACAAATCAAAGATGAATACAAATCTGTAAATCTGGATTCATATCAAATGCAAGATCACCTTCAAAATTATCAAACAACTCAGAAATCAACTGCAACTAGATTGATTTCAACATGCAAGAGCTGGAAATTAATCATCACTTCAACAAATCTGGAAAGTCAACATGCAAATGGAATTCAGAAGCATGCAAATGAATTTTAAAAGCCTGGAAAGGAAAAAGTGCAGTTCTGTTTTCTGCAAATGTACAGGTGAGTAAATAAATTTTAAAAACAGTTTTAAAACTTGAATTCTATCTTGGATTGAGAATAAATATCATGATGTTGCTTGGATATCTGAATTGAATTAAATGCATGTTTGTATGTGAGTGTTTAAGTTCATGTCTGGATATGGATTGAAATGCCTGTAGGGTTAAAATTTTACTGAGTGTTTATGAAACAGTTTCAAAATTTATAATAAATCCAATAACTTGATTTTAAATTCGAATTAGACTTGGAATTGTAAATAAAAGTTGTTTGAAATCAAGTAGGCTATCATCTAAAAATAATTTTAGGTTTTTAAAATGGATAATTAGCTTAAAAACTTCGAATTTGCAGTAAAATGGTAAATGGGGTCAAAAATTTATTAAAACAATTTTAAGTTTTGATTGCACAATTGTAATAGCAATTGAAAATCATGAATTTTAGTGTGATTATTATAATTTTTAATGGGGTATTTAGTAAGTATTTTGGGATTTAATGATTTGGGGTTTTCGGCCAAATCACGGCAATCCATGGCGAATTGGGTTTTGCCGTTGGACATGAAGGTGGAGGGGGCTCTAGTGTTCATGCGAAAAATGGTTCATGAATTTTTAATTGAGTGGGATGGTCGATAATAGAGGAGTTAGGGTTTATTTACCTGTTTTTGACCGATGAGTTCATCGTGGTTTCACGGTGTCGTGGGAATACCGGAGGTCATTGCGAGCATTGTCAAAGGTCCAGGGGATTGTGGGGAAGCTACGGTGGTGGTGGCGTGGTCTCTGGTGAAGGAGATGGCCGACGGTGGTTGGAAATGAGGATGGGGTTTCTGAGCAGTTTTGGGATGGAGGGCTTTATTTCGAATTTCAATCGAAATAATTTTTCTGGGTGTTGCATAAGGATGTGGTGGGCGAGTGCGACTTGGGGATGATCGGAGTAGTGATCGCCGTTGATCAGTTGCGCCGTGCACATTTATGTGCACGTTCGTGGGCTACTGCAAAATTCTGGGGAGAAGAAGGCGGGGACTCGAAGATTGCAACGGGTTTTTGGCGTGCTGACTCAAAGCAGGCTTGGGTGGGGTGGAACTTGGAGTTAGCGTGTGTTTTTGTCGGGGTAGGCATGGGTTTTAGCAGGGTTTACTCGAGTATTTAGGTATTCAGGCTTTAGTACAGAAGTTTGATATGATTAATACAAAGAATATTTGTTTTTAGAAATAAAGTTTTTAAAAAACAAAGTTTGAACAAGTTTCAAAATTAAATTTGTTTCAAAGTTATGTTTTAAAACAAGTTTATATATTTTAAAATATGGGTGTTTTAAAATAAAATAAGTAGATTTTAAAATAAAATTTGTATTAAACTTTAATAAATAAATTTGGAAAGGTTTTAAAGATTTCAAAGTTCAATTTAAAATATGTTTAATTTAATTTATTTCTAAATGTTATATTTAAGTAAAGATAAATAATAAAGATTTAGATATAAATAAAAATAAAGATTATCTTTAATTATTTTGAATTTGATTTAATTAAAGATAAATACATTGGTAAAGATAATTGAGATAATTAAATTATTTTTAATTATCGAGTTTTATTTGTTAATAAATGATTTAATTAAGATAATGGTTTCTTAATTAAGAATCTTTTTAATATAGTAAATTAAAGAATCATTTAATTAATTTTAAATGATTAAGTTAAATAATTAATTAAGTAATTAATTTAGATAATCACTTATGGGTTAATCTAATATAATTACTTTTGGAAGTAATTAAGTGGTTAATTACTAGAAGTTATTAAGTAAGAGTTAATTACTTTATGAAAAGTAATTAAGTAAATGTGATTAAGTATTAATCACTTGAGTTATTAATTAAAGAATTAATTAATAATTAATTAAAGGTTTAAATTATTTGATTAATGATTAATTAATAAAAGGATTAAGAGTAATTAATCAAGTGATTAATTACATGTTAAAGTAATTAATTAAGAAAGAAATTTAATTAATGAAGTAATCATTAATTAATAAAAATAATTAATTAATTGTTAATTAATAATTTAAGAATAATTAATTAATAATTTAGTTTTAATTACTAAATTTAATTAAAGTAATTAATTAAAGATGATTAATTAAAAGTAATTAATCAATGTGATTAATTAAAAGTGATTAATCAGGTGTAACTAATTAAAGGATAATTAAGGAATAATTATCAGGATAATTAAAGAATAGTTAATCAAGTATGATTAATTTTAGAAGGTAATTAAGAGGTAATTACTTAGTATAATTTGGAAGTAATTAATCAGGATGATTAATTAATATGGTAATTAAGTAAGAATTACTTAAAGTAATTAAGTGATAATTAATCAGGGAAGATTAATTGAAATGGATAATTAAGTGATGTTAGTTGATTAAATTAATTAATGAATAGTAAAATGGATTGAAGATAATCCAAGTATTTAATTTAAGGATTAATTAAATTAATCAAGTTTGAATCAAACTTGTTTATGAATGATTAATGATTGGATGATATATCATTGGATGAGTTAATGATATTGGTTGTTGTTGGATGACATTGATTGATGGGTGATGATGTGAATATGCTATATCTGAATGTGATATATATGCTGCTTTGTGATATGTATAGATGCATGTGGTAATAGATGCTTATCTATCTGTGTAATATGGTACATCCATTTATGTTAAGTGATATTTCTGAAATATCTATTGTTTAAATCCCTTAAGTATAACTTGGACATTAAAATGGCGTTTGGTTTCGATGAGACCGGGATCGGGTTTCCATTTTTGGATATCCGAAAACCACATTGATTCCAATTAAACGTTAGGTCGTTAATCCAAGTGGAGCAAGTGAAGAGTCGAGGTGTAAGGGCTATACGTCAGTGTAACTCTATGGGTGATTCCGTAATGAGTTTGACGGAATAGTGCTTATAGATTCGAGATGGAGGTTCTAGAGTGCAAGGGATATGGTCATTGACTCTGAGCGTGATTCCAAGATGAGTGCAACGAGATAGTTCCTTCGGTTTCGTTCGAACCCGGAACGAACTTGTATGGATTGAATGCTTTCATAACATCGTCAGGCGGACGATGAGCATTCTGAGATAATTGGTCCTATAAAGGTAATCGCAGCCTCAAGCCTCATCAACCGAAAATGGCTAAAACAGGGGAGGTGCAGCAAGGCTTCGTGGGTCGCTCCCACTGGAGAGCGAGATACATCCCTGTCTAGATGTCCCTTTTTATTTCGGCTTTGTGGACGGTTGGAACTGCAGCCAACTGCGGGGTGGTCTTGTTCGGGACTGTTCAGTAAGGAATGGTCTCGGCTTTGTGTTGCAGGGGAGTGGGAGTACTCCTCGGTACGGTGATCTAGGCCACGTACTGTGACGGGCGGTACCCCAGTAGCTCTGCCATTGATGGAAACCCATTTTCCCTACGAGACCCTACGGTTTTGTTTGTATTACCCACTTTTGTGGCTAGTAGATGGAATTTAATAATGTAACAATTTCGGCTATTTCTTATTTACTTGAAAACCCTAGACACTATTATAATATCACTGGATTTCCTATCAAATGTTTTGGTTAGCGTAAGGTAAAAACTTTTCCATGTTTATGTGTGGGAAGTCTTACGTGATACCTTTCTTTTCAAAGGATTTTCTAAAGTTAAGCAATCTTAAACCGTTTACTCACACCAAACCCCTGTCTGACCCGAGTGTTTATTTTCTGTTTTATTAAACTCTTGGGTACTCATATTTTATATGAGTAGTCAAGTGATTCAGGTTATCTCTTGATGAAATCTGGAGAAGCTTTGGAGCAGGAGGCTTCAGCGTGTAGATATATAGTTAGAGTTTCCGCTGTGTGTTATTCTGTATGATGTCTTGTATTGTATTAGACAGAAGTGTTATAACTGTCTAAATTGAGATGTTTAGTTGTGTACTCTGATGTATATGATACTATGTATATGTTCTATATTATATTTAAATCATTCCGCTGTGAGATTCTGATGTGTTGTTTCTTTTTCTTCTCTTTCTTTTCTTCTTCTATCCCTTTCTTTCTTAATTAGTGATACGATTTTCCGGGAGTGGAAAGTCGGGTCGCTACATTCAACTTTCCCTCTCTTCTACTTTGAAGTTTGGGGCAACAAAATAAATGATGACCCGAAATGTCCAGTCGACTGAACCAAAAACTTGAAATTTTCATTTCCTGCAGTCAGTCGACTGATTACAGAGGCCAGTCGACTGATTGCAGGAAACAGAGACTTCCAGCCTCTGTAAACAGCCCCCGGAACACTAATTGGCTACAGCCAGTCGACTGACTGCAAGAGGTCAGTCGACTGACTTGGTTCTGGGGCTGTTTTCAGCCTATGAAATGAAGAGTAAACTCTCTACGAAGCAATCGGACGAACAATGGGCGCTAAGGGTTTACGCCAATCAGCAACCCAGGCCTAAAGGCTCATTTGATGCAACACCAAAAACATGTTCAAACATCAAAGTTAGGATTTTTAAAGTTTTGACTTCAAAACACCAAAAATTGGAATATTCACCAATTCAATCCAAACCAAAAGCAAATGCACATGAATAAGTGTTAGGAATTCATACCCAACAATCAAATATAGTTATAGGCATAGATGTGAGATAAAAATCTCACTTTTAAACCCAAAATAATGAAGAAGAAGCTATAGAGCAAGGCAAGAACAATCACTCTTCAATTCTAACCCAAGGAGCTTGAATCTAAGCTTAATAGAGAAACATTTCCTAAGTTAGGTTTAGAAATTTCTGAAATTAGAGAGAGAATGAGTTGGAGAAGAAGAAGAGAAGACTTGCCAAAGCTTCTTCTATGAATTTGGAGTTGGAGCTTGGATTTGCAATGAAACTAGGGATTAGGAATTCTAATTCTTTCTCTCTTCCCCCATTTTTATCTAAAGCTTAAGTATTAGGAAATTATGAAGGAATGAAGAGAAGAGGGTTGGAGCTAGGTTGATAAGTGGGGTTAATGGGCTAAAACCCAACCCAAAGCCCTAAGTGAAAAGTAGCAAAATTCTAACATATCGAAGTTTATACTCAAAAAGCTCGCAAACGTCATTTTAAACTCAATGGGGGTGGTCTCGAGTCCTAATTCGATCGTTTGCAAAAAGTAGTTTTTTGGACTAAAATCCGACTAACGATGAAATATTTAAGTGAAATATTTAAGTAAATATTTAAATACTCAATCGTAAAATATGCGGGTTGTTACAGACCCCCTTGGCCTTGCTACATGCCCTGTTTTTGTTATTTCCCCGTTGATGAGGCTTGATGCTATGTTTACTTTAAGGATAACATGTTGAGACTCGATTTTGATTCATGACACAAAGCCATCACTACGACATACAGATTTGACGACTACTACGACAAAAAAGGAATATATACTATAAGGAGACAAGACTTCAAAATCAGTGCATCAATTATATTATTTTAGTTTTGAGTCTTAGGTCAATTTTGTTAAAATCTCTCCTCGTTACGTATATATTAGCTTATATATTTAGTCATCTTATTCCCAAATATTTTATACATGTATAAGCATATAAAATATATATTAGATTATAAAAGTGTTTAAAGTTATATATATTACTATACCTGTGTAAACTGTGCATATTGCACAAATTTTAACAGGTCAGTTGACTGACCCGGAGGCTCAGTCGACTGACCCTGAAAATTCTGTGCAACATGCACAGGTGCACAGATATACATATATATATTTAAAAATTCATTTGAATATTCAATCGACTGACCCAGAGGTTCAATTGACTGAATTTCTATAACGGCTACTTTTTGAAAAGATACGACTATTTGTGAAGAGTTACGAATCTCTACGAAAAGATTTGGATGCAATACTTCAATCGAAACTCTTCATGAACAGTCGCTGCTCTTTAACCTCTATAAATACATACTCTAACTTGATTCCAAATAACTAAATTTTCTTATCTTTCTAATATAACTCTCTGGAATCTATTTTCTATTATACTTTCAATTATTCTGAATTAAAGCAATATTATACCTTTCTATTCTTTATAAAATTCAAATATATAATATATACATATTTATACTCGAGGAGAAGATTATAGGAAGGGTGTACTACAAGTGACAAATCCGTGTTAGTAGAACACGCAAAGTCAAAGAAATCTTTTGTATTTGTTGAAGTCCTGTTCTGCTGCTCAAGCATGTGAAGTCCTCTTCGGCTGCTGAGGCGAAATCTTGTTCTGCTGCTCAAGTCCCTGTTCGGCTACTCAGGGGTTGTATAGACCTGTTCCTCCGGGTTAAGTGAGGGTTGTTGTTTTAGTGAAATTCCATTAGGAGTATGGGATTGGACGTAGGACGGTGCTCCTATAAAAATTCCTGGTGTTGTTTTACTTTACCGCTTTTATATTCCGCATTATTTACCGTATAACTATCATCACTATACCCTGTATAATTGTATATCCATATTACATGATCCATATCACACTTTCATTTGGTATCAAAGCAAGGTCATCATATAACCGTAGCACAGTTATGTGATAATCTAATAATATGGAAACTAACACTAGCATTAACACTAGCTTCATTTAAGGACAATCCACTGCACGTCCACCACTATTTAATGGCATGAATTATAACTATTGGACTACACGACTGAGAATATATATGCAAGCAAATGGTTTTGATTCTTGGAACATAACTCAGACAGAATATATTATTCCTACTGAACAATATTCTACTTGGTCAAATACACAGAAACTAGATACCACAGCTAATGCAAAAGCCATGAATATGTTGTTTTATGCCTTAGATAAAAATGAGTTTAACCGTGTTAGCATGTGCAATACTGCATATGAATATGGCGTACACTCAAAGTTACACATGAAGGAACCAATAAGGTCAAACAAAGCAAAATATCCATGCTCAAAAGTTTCAAAACTTTAGAATGAAAGAAAATGAATCTATAAATGATATGTACTAAGGATTTCAGGATATCTATCATTCATTAGTAAGACTAGAAGAAAAATATTCAGACTTTGATATTTTATCCAAAATTCTAACTCTTTAACGAAAGAATGGGAAAGAAAAGTTCTCGCTATTGAAGAAGCGAACGATATTTCCAAAATAACTCCGGAAGAGTTAATAGGAAATCGAATGTCCTATGAAGTAAATTAGCAGGCTAAATGAGTTTAAGCCCAAGATAAAAAGAATATAGCATTCCATGCAGAATAAGAAGAATCAGATTCAAACAAATAGGACCTAGCCTTTATTACTAAAAACTTCAAGAAATTCTTGAAATATATAGAAGGAAATAGAAATAATAGCAAGAGAAGTTCAAACAGCAATAAACCACCGTCTTCACAGTTATGGAGTGCTTTAACTGTCACAAAAAGGGGCATATACAGAAGGATTGTCCAGATCAAAAGAAATAATATCGAAATAAAGGAAGGACAAATTCAGAAGAAAAGCCCTTTCAGTTACATGGGACGATTCAGATTCCTCCTCTTCTTTTCGAAGTGAGAGTGACAGCGATAATGAACAAACCAATGTATTCTTTATGGCCAAAGATAATGAGGTTAGTGATATAACTTTTGATGATATGATAGAGATAAATTCTGAATTATAAGATACTTTAAAAAGTATTTAAAGAAAATATAAAAGAGGCTATAGAAAATCAGAACAAGGCAGAATTCGAAAGAGATATGCTTAAAGACGAGAAGAAAATATTGGAAGAAGAACTTGAGAAAACTCAAGAATCTCTTTCAAATGTTAATTCTCAACTTATATTATTGAGTCAAGAAATTGAAACTCAAAAAGAAAAGAATGATGCTCTTGTTTCTGAAAATCAAGTTTTAAAAACTAATATGAAAATGGTAGAACTAGAAAATTCAAGTCTAAAGACCAAACTAGAAGGAATCACTAAAAACGTTTCAAATTTTAATAAAGGAAGAGAAAATTTTATCTAGAATTATTGAGAATTCACAACCTGGTAATGATAAAAATGGTTTAGGTTATAAGAAGAAAGTCAAGAATTCACAATCTAGTAATTTAAAAGTTAAGTCTAATAAAGCATCCACATCTTCAAAAAGAATAGTTTCTAAAACTATAAATATATGGTCACCTAGAACTAGTAACAAGTTAATAAGGAAAAAGTATATTAGTTCATTCATAGAAAATGTTCATAATAATAAAAATTATATTTATAAAAGCGATACTAAACCCACTTGGGTTTGGTTTCCTAAGACCTAACTCTTAGGACCCTATTAAAAAGTGGGTACAAATGTTATCTCGTATTTTTTGCAGGTCTCACTCAAGAAAAGAGGAAAATGGATACTCGACAGTGGTTGCTCAAAACACATGACAGGAGACAAAGATATGTTGATAAATATTACATAATCAGATGGAGGTTCTGTCACTTTTGGAGATAATTCCAAGGGCTATATCATTGGCAAAGGCGATGTGAGCAATTACGGTACATCCAATTTACCTCTTATTACAGACGTTTTATTAGTTAAGAATCTAAAACATAATCTATTGAGTATAAGTCAATTATGCGATAAAGGTTTTAAAATATCCTTCTTTGAAAATAAATGTAGTATCTTTTATCAAAATCAAAATCTTATTTTCGAAGGAAATAGAGATAAAAACATCTACGTTTTGAATATGAAAGTTAATCGTAACTCAGACACATGTTTAATAGCCAAAGAAAATGATCCCTGCATATGGCACAAATGATTCTGTCATATCAATTTCAAAATATAAATAAAATTTCTAAAAATAATCTGGTAAAAGGATTACCAAAGATGAATTTTAAAGTTAATAATTTATGTGACTCGTGTCAATTAGGTAAATTAACTAAATCCTTGTTTAAATCTAAGAAAGTCATTTCGACATTACTACCACTTGAATTACTTCATATGGATTTATTTGGACCTACTTAAATTCAATCCATAAATCACAATAAATATGTATTTGTAATAGTTGACGATTATTCTAGATATATATGGACTATTTTTATGAAAAATAAAAGTGATAATTTGAAAATTTCAAAACATTTGTTAAACAAATTCAAAATGTAATAGAATTAAAAATATTAGAAGTGATCACGGAGGTGAATATGAAAACGTATGGTTTGATAATTATTATTAAAAGAGAGGAATATTTCATAATTTTTCATTTCCTAGAACTCCACAACAAAATAGAGTTGTAGAACGAAAGAATTGAACTCTACAAGAATGTGCAAGAACTTTACTAAATGAACAAAAAGGGCAGAAGCTGTTGCAACTGTCTGTTATGTTTTGAATCATGTTTCTATTAGAGCCCTCACTAAGAATACACCTTATGAACTTTTTAATGGTAGAAAACCAAACATATCTTATTTTAAAATATTTGGTTCAAAATGTTTTGTATTAAATACCAAAGATCGGCTTGGTAAATTCGATTCAAAATGTGACGAAGGTATATTTCTTGGATATTCGAATCGAAGGAAAGCTTATCGAATTTTCAATAAACAAACTAATACTATTGAAGAGACACTCCATGTATCTTTTGATGAGAACTCTAAACTTATTTCAAAAACAAATAATGATGATGATTTACTTAATAATAAAAAAAATATAATAATAAAAAATTCAAGAGATGATGATGATACTGTTTATAATTCTAGAGAAGATGAAAACATTGTTAATAATTTAGAAAATAGAAATATTACTAATTCAATAAGATCTCCTCGAAGAATCTTACAAAATCATCCTATATAAAATATAATTGGAGAAATAAATTCAAAAGTTCGAACTAGGAATTAACTAAATTTAATGGGTAATGTAGCTTTCCTCTCTACTATAGAACCTAAAAATACGAAGGAAGTATCATCCGATGAAAATTGGATTATTGCTTTGCAAGAAGAACTAAATCAGTTTGAACGAAATGAAGTTTGGGAACAAGTACCTAGACCGACCGATCAGACTGTTATAGGAACTAAATGGATTTATAAAAATAAAGTAGACGAATTAGGAAATATAACTAGAAATAAAGCGAGACTAGTGGCACAAGGATATAACCAGGAAGAGGGAATAGACTACGAAGAAATGTTTGCTCCAGTCGCTAGACTAGAAGCAATACGAATCTTATTGGCATATGCATGTTTTAATAATTTTAAACTCTACCAAATGGACGTTAAAATTGCATTTTTAAATGGTTATATTAAAGAAAATGTTTATGTTGAACAACCTTCTTTATTTATTCATGAAAAATACCAAGATCATGCCTATAAACTTAAGAAAGCTTTATATGGTTAAAACAAGCACCATGTGCTTGGTATGAATGCCTTAAAACCTATTTAATTGACTCAGGATTCGAAATAGGAAAAGTATATCAAACTTTATTTATAGAACATTCTAAAAATGATATTTTGATAGTTCAAATATACGTCAATGACATTATGTTTGGCTCAACTAATAATGAATTATGTAATGAATTTTCAAAAATGATGACTAGATAGTTTGAAATTCCCCATATGGGAGAATTATCATATTTTCTAGGTCTTCAAATAAAAAAGTTTCAAATAGAATATTTATTAATCAAGAAAAATACTGTAATAATATGATCAAATGTTCGGGATGGAAAACACTTCCGCCTAACCAACACCTATGAGCACAACAGCACATGTTGATAAAGATGAATATGGCAAAAGTGTAGACCAAAAATTATATCGTAGTATGATAGGATCACTACTTTATCTAACAGCGAGCACACATATATTACGATGAGCGCATGTCTATGTGCATGATTTCAAGCCGATCCGAAAGAATCATACGAGCCATAAGACGAATACTATGTTATCTTAGTAAAACTACAGATTTCGGACTTTTCTATCCAAAAGAGTGCTCGTTCGAGTTGGTATCATAGAGCGATGCTGATTCTGGAGGATCACGAAAAGATAGAAAAAGTACAAGCGATACATGTCACTTCATTGGTAAATCATTAATATCATGGTTTAGCAAGAAAAAAAAACAGTGTCTCACTATCAACTTGTGAAGCAGAATATATTTCTGTGGCACTAGCTTGCGCACAAGTAATTTATATGCAACAGACACTTAAAGATTACAAAGTCAATCTATCAAAATCAATAATTACTGCGATAATCTAGTGCAATAAATCTATCCAAAAATCCATTAAACCACTAAATAACTAAACATATAGATATTAGACATTACTTTCTACATGATAATATAGAAAAAGAAGTGATAAATTTGGACCATGTTCCATCAGAAAATCAAATAGATGATATTTTACTAAACCATTGATAGAAAATACTTTTATAAAATTACGTCGTGGACTCGGTGTAATGTCAATTAAATATATATAAATAATAAAATATGAAATTTTAACTAAAAGCACAAAAATGATTTTTTTTTTTTACAATAATTCATATTTCCGATCATGCCGAGACTCGAACCTATGACTTGTTGTGAATAGCCCAGGTGTCTTAACTACTTGAGCTATTGATTATTTCTGTTACAATCTAGGACGGGGACTCAATTATATGGTGACAAAAATATACTAAAATTATATATAACACTTATCTTTATAAATATACTTTACTCCTTTTATGCACATTACATTACATAAGATAAATCAAAAAACAGAAAAACCAACGAACTACCTTTTTATTTGGCTAAATTCAAGACAAGCCATTCAATTCAACCCTCTTTTACTCTACCTTAGGATATAAATAGTTATGGCTACTCTTTTTTTTTCATACAATCAAACAGAAATACAAACAAACTAAATTTCAAGATGTCAACTTCTTCATCAACTGATTCCACTGAAATTATAGCCTCTAACGATTCACCAAAAACTTCCATTCATCATATTTCACCATCCTCTTCCTATTATACCGGATATACTCCGGATAAAAGGAAAGGAAGAAGATGATTGACATATCTCCAAACACTAAACAAAAAATAGATTTTTTTACATCACTATCAACAAGAATCACTGATGCTTCAATGTGAAATTTACTACAAGAAAAAGATCAACTCTAGACGTTTAGGAATAATCGAGCATATTGCTATGAATATTTGCGGGGCCTCTTCACATCCAATAGACGAACACGCCATTTCTCCTATTCGATGACCTTCGACTTCATCCCCACCGCGACCACCGGTCTCACCAAATTCATGGGATCGGAATGAAGCATCGAATGCACGTCGCAAACAACTACAAGGCTACAAAACTCCTAGCCCTTCAAAATAAATATAGTTGTTATTATTTGATGATTTTTTTTCAAATAATTCTACTACAGTATGTATGTTTTGTTTTTGAATAATTCATTTCTTCTTCATATCATCAAAGTGTATACTAGTTATATTATTCTAAAATAAACTTACAATGTTCATATGTGTGTAAATTTATAATTTTACTTAAGCAAATTGACTATATGAATTCGCCCAAGTCAGTCGACTGAACCAGGGGGTCGGTCGAATGACATAGAAGTAAAATGTTTTTTAAAACATGGTCAGTCGACTATCTCAGTGACTCAGTCGACTAGATCAGAAGGATGAAAATTTTCGAATTTTAGATTCAGTACACTGAATCACTGATTCGGTCGACTGATTCGTGAATCTGAGCAACATTACTGCTTCTACCCACTCACTTTTCATCTTTTAACCATTATCTTTCCCTTCTCTCTCCTTACTTATTTCAGATTTTCAATTTCTCCAAAACCCTAGCTCTTCAAAAAATCAATTTTTAACATCCAAACTATCAAATTAATGGCTCCTAAGAGAAAAGGACAAGCATCCTCATCCTCTCAACCTCCTTCAAATGAGAAAATCCAACAAGGGCTATTTGATGATACCGCAATTAGGAGATGGAAAAGAATGGACTCAACGAAAATTATCTCAAGATTAACCACAACAACGAAGCATCTCACGGTCCATCCCGTCAAAGGTCAACTCGTCGTCAACAAGACGAAATTTTGATTCCTAATCCGGGCCTACCTCCATATGAGTCGATTTCTATGATATGCCGTAACCAACAAATTCTTCAATCCCATATCACTAAAGTTGACAAAAATCTTAATAAGGTTAAAGGATTTTTTAGGAAGTTATGGCAAGCTATCTCATGTTCATCCGGCACTTCCATGGCTACAATAGGCAATCCGCGTGAGCAACCCATCTTCACTTGGTCATCCTCTTTCGATGATCAAGCAAGTAGTAGCGACGATGGTGGAGATGAAGGCATTAGTGGTGGTCAAACATTGCATGATGATAAGGGTAAGCAAAGGATGGCATGAGCTGTTATTTTACATTATGCAAACACTGGTCTTTATTTTATAGCTTGTATTAAAACAGTCAGTACTTTTCGCATTTCAAGACTCTTGTTTATGGTTGTTTAATGTATGAATGGTTGTTTACTTCATAATATCTATGACATTATGGCTTCATACTTTTAATTCCTTATTCCTTTTGTCGATAACAAAGGGAAGAAATATTTATTACTAACGTTGAGAATGCAGGATATAGAGTGTCAAAGATTCAGGGGGAGTAAGTATATATATTATATATACAGTCGAAATCTATATCTATTTACAGGTTGTCATCAATCAAAAAGGGAGAGAATGTTGAGACTTGGTTTTCATTCATAACACGAAGCTATCACTACGACATACACATTTGACGACTGCTATGACAAAAAGAGAATATATACTACAAGGAAACAAGACTTCAAAACCAGTGCATCAATTATATTATTTTATTTTTGAGTCTTATGTCAATTTTGTTAAAGTCTCTCCTCATTTACGTATATATTAGCTTATATATTTAATCATCTTATTCCCAAATATTTTAAACATATATAAGCATATAAAATGTATATTATATTATAAAAGTGTTTAAAGTTATGTATATATTACTAAACCTGTGTAAATTGTGCATATTGCATAGATTTTAAATGGTTAGCCGACTGACCTTGAAAATTCTGTGCAACATGCACATTTGCACAGATATAAAGATATATATTAAAAAATTTGTTTGAATATTCAGTCGACTGACCTAGAGGTTCAGTTGACTGAATTTCTACAACGACTACGTTTTGAAAAGACACGATTATTTGTGAAGAGTTACGAATCTCTACGAGAAGATTTGGACGCAACACTTCAATCGAAACTCTTCATCAACAGTCGCTGCTCTTTAACCTCTATAAATACATACCCTAACTTGATTCCAAATAATTGAATTTTATTATCTTTCTAATCTAACTCTCTAGAATCCATTTGCTATTATACTTTCAATTATTTTGTATTAAAGCAATATTATACCTTTCTATTATTCATAAACTTCAAATATATATTTATACTCGAGAAGAAGATTATAGGAAGGGTGTACTACAAGCGAAAAATATGTGTTATTAGAACACACAAAGTCAAAACAATTTTTTTATTTGTTGAAGTCCCGTTCTGCTGCTCAGGTGTGTGAAGTTCTCTTCGGCTGCTGACGCGAAATCCTGTTCTACTACTCAGGTCCATGTTCGGCTGCTCAGGGGTCGTATGGAACTGTTCTTCTGGATTAAGTGGGGGTTGTTGTTTTAGTGAAATTTCAGAAGGAGTTTGGGACTAGACGTAGGACGGTGCTCTGAACCAGTATAAAAATTTCTGGTGTTATTTTACTTTACTGCTTTTATATTTCGCATTATTTACCGTGTAACTATCATCGCTATACTCTGTATCATTGTATATCTATATTACATGATCCATAGCACACATTCATAACATTCATACTTGGAATGCTAACATTGCCTTCTAGGCAATGATGTAGCGATAACCTTCGTCCATATAAGTTGTTCTTGGACTAAACCAACCGAATCTCCTTCAAGCTCAGCATCTCCATTACCTTCACGATGTCACAATTCGCAACAGACAAATTGAATCGAAGTGGTTTTCAGATAAATAAATTTAATCCGGGTCTCTTCGAAACGATCAACGAATTTGGCCAGATTTGATAGTCGGTTATTTAACTATTAAATTTCACACATAAGTAAGTGGTATGCCTATATTTAAAGTCTTCAAAATATTCTTTTCAAAATATCTTTACTAAGATATATATTCAAATTTTCTATTAGTATTTCAATATTCGAAAACAAATTCAAATACTTAAATTCATAACAGGATATTTCCAAACCATCTCAGGACTTAGAAATATTCCAAAATCCCCTTTATAATTCACTATTAGACCAATATTTCTAAACAAACCATTTGGTCACTTAAATATCTCCAAAACCCTCTATTTTAATACTTAGGAAATATTGCAAGCCTATTTTCCAAAGTCATTTCTAATAACGACACTAAAGAAATATTAAACGACTTATCTCATAAATATCAGGAATTTTTACTAATTTCTTTTTTTACAATTTCCAAATTTGATTATACTTATTTATAATCCCATCCAACAATTTATAACTTCTTTTACAAATTCATATTCATTTTCGAAGTTTCCGTATCTAAAACATTTTGGAAATTCCCCAAGTTTCTAGAATTCCATTATAAAATTCCTTTTACAAAAGCATCTCCATTTAATAACTTGATTTAAAAATCTCGAGAGTATTTATAAATCACTTCAATCACTTACCTTTAAACCATATATATAATAATAATAAATATTTTCAAAGAATAATAATTTAATTTCAAAACATGATTAAGTAATTATCAAAACGTCAAAGCACTTTTTAAATAATCGACAATAACTAATTTCTGAATCATTTGTATTAATTAATGCTAATCGATTTATAAAGTTTATAAAAATTAAAATTCATTTCAAATAATACTGAAAATTTAAATAAACAAATTCCCAAAATATTCCCATATTAAAATAGTTTTAAAATTCTATAGTTTAAGAAATAAACCTCTTTTTGAAAACAAAAGTAACTTCTCGAAAAAAATTATTTTAAAGTTCAACACAACCATTTTTATATTTATACATCTCTTTGATTTATCCCAAATCGATTTACGTCCTCAATTTCATAAATCCACTTTTCCCAAATGCCAAACTAGAACCCATTATTCTTTCTAAGTTGATCACCATATCTCATTATAAATTCTCACTATGAATTTATATTTCCAAACTTACCAACTTATAATCATCCCACTTATTTATAAACATCGTTTATAAATTTCCCAAACTCATTCCCAGTTTATACAAGTTTATATTACAAAAATTCATTTAAAAATCAATTTCCAATTTAAAATCTCATTTTTAAATCTATTTCTCAATAACTCAAATATAAACCAATCAAATCTCGATTTTTACTTCCATTTCATAATTCGAAAGTCTTACTTAAAATCCAGTATAACAAATTTAATATTTATTTTTGAATTTCCTTTATTCTCCCCATCCATTTAAATTTAAATTTTTAAAACTCTTTTTCATTTAAAACAGATATCAATTAAATCCATCGTTTAAAAATCTTTTATATACATTATTTTGAAATCTCTATTGAAATTATTTCATGAAATAGTTACGTACAACTTTAAAATCAAATCATTTATTTTATCCAAAACAATACCTCTATAAATAATTTCAAAACTTAGTATAAATATTTCACTTTCAAAATCGTCTTTTATTTTCTTTTCAAATTCAAAATAATATTTATGATATTTTAGAATACCAAAATCTAGGCTAATGTTAGTATAGAGTTCAATAGATCAAACCATATCATAATCTATCATAGATTATTCAAACACATCTTATATCACTATATATGAATTTAAAATCAACAATTTTGAGGAATCCAGTTGCATCCTTCCAACCCGTTTTCCTGTAACCACGGATGTTAGATAACATAAAGTACCAATCCCGCTTCAAGGCAGGATATCGCGGTAGCATAGGGTTATCCTCTATTATCGAGGTGCATTCATCCGCTCCAATAGGCGGGAAAATATATCCAACTACTAATATACACTATAATATATAATATAACATCCAATTGATAATAATTATCAACTCATCCAACCAATCAATAAATGATTTTTAATATTTCAAATTAAAAAAAAACTAGAAATCCAAATGAGTGTGATTTACTCACCTTGATTTTTAATTTGCCGAATATCCAAATATTAAACTAAATTGAACAACGTTCGATTTAATTTAAATTCCAGTTGACTCCGAAAAATTTCAAATCAGTCCTATTGCGTAGATCTCCTGGCTCCCCACTGCTTGTGCACACATGCCACTATCAGCCTGCTGTACCACCTAGACTCGTGCGACTTCCTCTAAATGCCACCCCTGATGTCGCTGCTACCACATCTCATTGGGCCTTCGTTTCCAAACGCCAACTCCCAACTGCCTTCGACCTGCCTGCATCGTCGTCCCATCCCACGCCACCAAGCCTCGCCGCCTTCAGTATCGCATGCACATGTACCTAGGGTTCGCCCTCCCTTGTTATCGTGCAATTCAAACCCTAGATCAAATTCGAGCTCACGACTCTACGTCCTACTCACACTCGCGCTTGCGCGAGATGACTCCTCCATTGTGAATTCATTCGATCGCGATTATTTTGATTTTTTGTTATATCATTTGTTCGAACTTAAAAGGGAAAGGAGAATTCATGTTTAAAATAGAAGGGGACGGCGTACGTTAGAAGATAGGTCGACTGAGAATTAGTAGTTGACTTTGGGAAAATTTTATATTATTATTTAATTTCTAAAATATCTCGTTGATGGTACCTTAAAATCCTAAAACCCTAACGAGGCATGCCGCCTAACATTTCTAATGTTATACTGCTATTTCGAATCCAACTGAACAAGTTTTGAAGTCTAGTTCGATCGTCTGAAGAAGAGAGCTTTTTAATTCGACTATTCAAATTAATTCAATTAAATTATTTCTAGGTGTTTTCAGATCGTACAACCAAACAATGAATCCAAATTCTAAGAAATTTGGAATCCAATAATAATGCACTATTACAGATCTAATGGAACTAGTTTCATCGAATTTCAAGACCGTGCTCCAGATCGCTATTTTAACGCATCGATTAAATCGACGATTTCAAAAATTGGCGAAATCACTTAACATTCGAGTTTTAAAAACTTATTAACTAAATTCTAATTCAAAAACAATTTAGATCAACATTAGAAATCATTTTTGATTCATATTCAACTCAAATTTCAATTATTCACCATTTTCGTGTTCGATAAATTGCTCTATTTGAAATTAAAATTCATTTTATAATTTCATCCAAAATCCTTACATTCAAAAATCAACTTATATTCCAAATTTAATATTTAAAACCATTTAAATATTCAAAACCAAATGTTGGAAAATCCGAGCCGTTACAATGTTCTTATAAAGATTATATTATGCAAATATTCAATAAAATAAGTTAAATTGATAACAAACAATCAATATAGTGTTAGTTAATTAAAATTAATTAAATACTATTAATTAAAATAATTTTATTTATAATATTATTATATAAGTCAATTAAAATATAAAATTTATATAAAGATTATATAACGTGAACGTATAAGCTAAAGGTGGAACATTAGAAAAACCCTAAATAGACTTAAGGCATAAATACACATGTAAAAGTACGTATACCATGATTTTTGATGTGTTTGACGCTTAAATCATGAGAGCATTTCATAAGAAATATATTATTCCATAAGTATATATCACTCGGTATAATATATTCTAGATTATGAATCTTTAACATAAAGTTGTCTTCCAACATTTATACATTAATAAACTACTTGCATACTCTCTAGTTGTTGTGCTTTCCTCAAGCTAGAGATGTTATGTGTAGTATTATTAATGTATAGACTATATAAGGTAAAATACTTGTACATATTTGTTGAGCTTTCCTCAAGGTTTGTATAGAATACTTAGACCATCATGGAAAGGTGGTATGAGTGAATTATCTTCTTTTACTTGTTGAGCTTTACTCAAGGTAAAAATAAGATTTGGACAAGGAACCACATGTTAGGAGTTGTATATAATACAATCGATGAGCTTTCCTCAAGGTTTATGGAAGTATGATTTGATGAGCTTTCCTCAAGGTTTATGGAAGTATGATTTGATGAGCTTTCCTCAAGGTCAAAATCTCAAGATATACGAGTCCTAACACCCACTAGTGAAGTCAAAAGACTTCTACGTTTTGTCTTAGGGTTTGAAGAAACATAAAAGACTAGTGCGAGCCTTATTAGAAAAATGAAATAGTAACATTTAACCTTTCCAAATGTTGTAATAACATCCCTATATAAAGTAGTTATAATGTACACTGATAAATTTATGCATTAAACATAATTGATAAATATTTATCAATTAAGATATACAAGAAAACTTAATTCATATTGGCAAATACAAATATAAAATATACTTAGTAACAAATTTATGCATGTTGTCCCATGCAAGCGCCTAGTTATACAACCGCTAAAATACGTTTGTAACTTGGTCACTAACGATTTTACTTGCCCGAGACTGTGCATTGTGTTCAGTAAGTTTCAAACTCTAAAAGAAATACAAGAATATGGATATTTGATCCATATACGATCACGTATAAATGTTATATGGTGAACCGTTATACGAAACCTTGTTGATGTTAGTTCACCAAAATAAGCAAGCAAATTGTAGAAGATCATGTATTCAATATGATTAATTGCAAAAATGATCTTGTTATGTTAAATGTAACACTGGACTAAAGGCTACAAGATAGAACTAAGAATCCGATCATTGAAAATTCACTTTGATCAGTTTACGTAAAGTGTAATTTTTTTAATGTCCTTAAAAGTTAAGGATGACCAAATGCACTTTTGTAAAGAGTTCATTATGATATTGTAATAAGGATTTTCGTTGAATGGTTTGACCATTTAGAAAGAAAATAAATGTATAAGAATGGATATAACCTAAGGCACGGTTGGGATGAAGAGAGTGAATGTTCATTTCTGTTTCAAAAAGTAACATTAAAAACGAGAATTGTAAAATAATAGTTGATGCTTAAAATTGGAATGAGAAATATTATTTTTATTTCAAAATGTATTTTCACATAGAAAAATGTTTTTATGAGATTTATTTCTTTGAATTTAAGATATTTGACCCGAAAATTTTCGACTGTAAACAAATTGCAACAAATGAAATAAATAGCCTATATTATTGGTTGAATGGAGCTTCCTATTTCACATGCTATTGTAATAATGGCGGAAATAGTGGGAGCATGCCATGTAACACTTATTAGTTGCATCAAGTTATGAGAATTGTTTTTGTAAAAATACTAAACATTAGTTAAGAAATAATAACCGTCTTTCAATGCCGACTAAAAAAATAGATATAGTTTTATTTCATTATGAATATTCGTTATTAAATAAAACTATAATGTGGTATTTTTTTCATAATTAATGTAATGCACTGGAAAATATAAATGTATATGAAATTATTTCCAGTTATTTTAGAATGATGGACTAAGCTGTTTTTTTGAGAAATAATTTGATTATATGATTATGAATCATATGATACTAGTTAATTATATCCCAAACAATTAAGGGCAAAGCATCCATTCAGTGGGAGCTTGATAAGAGTTGATGAACTCTTCAGATTGATTCATATAGATCTATGTAGTCACAAGTCTATTCATACCAAAATGGTTCCACATACTTTGTTATATTCACTGATGATTTATCATCGACATGGATAGGTGTATTTGATGCATATGTAGTATGTCTATGATAAGATCATAAAGTATAAAATAAAGGTAAACAAAATAATGTGCAATAGAAAATAAAAATGATTTAGTTTAATTGAATCGGTGAGTATATTAGAAAGAGTTACAAACGTTCTAAGAGTGACTAATGATTCAACCTCAATAGTTACTCCTCTCGATGATACATTATGATGTATCGATAAGGTGTAATCAAACTTTGTTTAACAAAGTATGATTAATGGTGAATGAAGTTGAGTTAACTTCTTTCTTTAAGGTTGTGTATTTAAGAGTAGTACATAAGGTTAATATTTCATCCATAGAATAATTTACAAAACATACAAGATAAGGCTTATAAGAAACCCCAACATATCCTAGGCCATGTAGTTAGCAGTTTGTGTGAGTCGAAAGACTACACGTAGTTGTACATGAGGAATCTTGTATGAATCATGCCAAAAGAATTTTGGGAATGATCTTCACTGGATGATAACTTATGTTTTGAACATAAGTATCATAAACAATAAATGAATCAGCTTTATATATAAGGCAATTCATAGAACATTTATGAATACCTATTCCATTGCAATTGAGAACAACCGTTATTTCAAGAAATACCAACTTCTTAGAAAAAAAATCTTTGAAAAATTATTGGTAATAAAATGGATTTGAATATGATCCAAATATAAAACCGATTACATCGGATAAAATGAAATTAACCTAAACTTAATGAACACATCAGATTAGACTGTCTAATAAGTATTCTCCCTGGTTGAATTGGAACTATGAGTTTTTTATCAATGTCGAGAGCATATAATCATCCGTTGTCAATTAAACCATTAAGAGTATTGACTTTGCGATATGGTACGATGTGCAATTTCAAAATGGATTCCAAGTACAATATCAAAATATGATTTTGAAAGTAATACTCGAAGGGATATGATCCATCGACAGTGAATGAGCCTTCAAGAGTAAGACCAATGTAGTTGAATACAATGAACAACGTTGATCAGAATTACATTATAAATTTCAGTTGTTGGAATTAGAATAATATATTCGTTATTCTGTGTGCTCAGGTCAACTTGGATTTACTTACAAAATTATTGCGTAATATGACTTTATGTTTTTGTATACATGTGCTAAAATGAAATATTCTAAACAATGATTTAGAATAGACTGTTTGCACATACAACCAAAGTATCTCAAAGTCAGCGGGAGTGTTATTGAGTTTGTTGGTTTATAGGATGTGATCCATGAAATGATATGAAGGTATCATTATATAAACATCAGAATTGAACAAGTATTTTGATATAAATATCAAATAGTTTGATTTTTAATCAAAATGCAGAGGAAGCATGTGTCCATAGGAAAGAACTATTAAAGGTACTAAAATAACCTAAAAGGTACACAACATACTACTGATTGTTAGTGATGTATTTATGTTAACAACATTAATTTTTTAATTGTATAATACTCGACATTGGACTTGTAAATGATATCTTTTATAATAAGTATAAAGGATATGAGAAATGTCTCAAACATTATGCAAAGACACCTTATTAAAAATGTTTAATGTGGAACATGGAAGGCAGGTTCTTTATGCATTGGCAACGGGAATTATCATGCATGTTGTGTTGTGTACAATATCGTAATTTTCTTATGTATTTGGTGCATGAAGAAAATATCAAATTCAAATTAAGATCGCTAAATGGTAGTGTAGACTATTCTCGGTATTTATGAAATACTAGAGAATTATTTATAAAAATAATGAACACTTTATGAAGGATTATTCGGACTTGAACTTCAGAACTGCTATGGGGTATAATATGTCAATACTAAATTCACATTCAAACCTTAACTCAGAAGCTTTAAGTTGAAAATGTTCCAATTGACACATTATGGCTAACTCAATGAAAATGCTAATTACATTGCCCTCAACAGCACCATAATTAAAGCAACATATAAATATAAATGCTCAAATTTATAACTGAGCTAGGGGTGATTACAAGAATTAAGAATACTACATTATTGTTATATGATAACAATGTAATGATATAAACTCACTGGAATTCGAGAAACATACACCGATTAACTCAACATGATAAAGGTAATTTATCAACATCAAAGCGAGTTGATTGATAAAGTTGATAATTAAAACACCATAGCAGATTATTCACAAAGGGACTAGCTCGATCAGTTCTTATCAAACTAATCAAAGGGATGGGATAGAGATTCAATATTTACTCCCAAGTGCAAGTAAGAGATTGATAGAGTTGGGGGTATGCACTAGGTGCAATTATGTGATTGTTAAATATATCTAAATCGATAACCAATCTTATTTAAAATAAAATGTGTTTTCTTTCTATTATATACTTGATGTAATGTGTTATATTGATTAATTAATTTAATTAAAAGTATATTTAATAGAAAATCCAAATTTGTATGTTTTGTAATAGTAGTTACAATGTGTGGTAATCATGAATGATTTATCATAATAAAATAAACATATCATTTTAAAATATTCCTTGTCAAGATGTATCGAGACTAAAGATACATCCATTGAGACTAGAGTACGTATTGCTCTCCAAATGTTGGACAATGTATTAGTCATTACTGCCAGGGGCACCAAAGAGTTACATATTGATAGTTATTGTATAATTATTAAATGACTCATGCGATAGTTTTCTATTGGCTAATATAACTAAGGTCAAACAGAAAATATTGATGTGATAATATTACACAGTTCTCCTAACTTAAGAATATTGTGATCGTTAATATGGGAGCTCCACTTTGACGTTAGTCAAATCGTGGCACGGTTTCCATCGAACGACTATAGTTGGATTTAGTGGAAGCATTGGAAGTGAAACATTATTTAAGAGAGGATTCATTTCCTCGGTTACACGAGCGTAGTATCACCATTAATTGAAGTCAACTCAAAGTAAAATCTCTGACCAAAGCAGTTCAGTTGATAATAATTATATTATTGAACCGACTTTGTGTTTGTGCTATAGAGTTGATATGGACGATATTGAAATTTTGACCATTAACAAATTCCATTGGTTAAAGTGATATAGTTTTGATGAAGGTAATTGGTGTAAATAATTGTTACTACCGGGTAACGCTTAACAAAATAAAATTGGATTTTATAGAAGCAATGTAAGCGATAAATTTTTGGCAAAATACCACACCACCAGCTAAGTGTTGCGTGAACATTAATATTCGAATTGTTCGATATTAATAGCTGACCAGAATTACACCTAATAGTAACACAACAAAAATGTTGAATATTCTTTTTACCATCCTATTTAATTATTTTAAATTGATTAACATTTATTAAATATTAATTATAAAATTTTATATGATGTTTATTTAACAATATTAAATAGTTTTTATATGATAGTTGTATAAACAGTAACCGATATGCGATATCGTTATGCATTTAAATGAGATTTAAATGCAATGACTATTGTTCGAGCTTGGAATAATTTTGAGGTCTAGAAAGAAGCTTTGATAGCTGACCATAGATGAACATAGTGAGGTCAGCCATATATTGATATGATAAGTGGTTTTGGAATGAAAAATAAAGATGAGAATGGGTAAGAGAAAGAGTAGGATCTAAATCCACTTTTTGCTCTCTTATCTTTCCTTTATATAAGCCACCCCTCCCTTATTTAAGCTATGATATTTTGCACTTCTACAATAGCAAAAGGAGGCTGGCCGTAGCTTTTATTAGCCTCGAAATTCAAAATACAAAATCTCATCGAAACACTTCGATGATCATCGAGGGCTATGCAATCCGGGAGCTAGCAACTTCGGAATTGGAATTGGATCGAGTAGTTCACTTCTTCATTTCAACGTGTGAGCTTTGGGCTTTAGCGGAAGCTATTATTCTAGTTTACTATTATATTATAAATTTTATAATATTATTGTACTATATGTTGTTTTGTTGAAAAAACCACGAATCGGTATATAGATGGATTGTCATATGCCAATGGTTGTATATGTATATACATATAAGTGTGTGTGCGTAATATAAAAAATTATGCACATTTATTTATTTGCTAACAGATTCAAATTTGTCAAAAAATTATTTTCGAAATTTTCATAAAAATATATTATATGGATTTAAATATCGAATATAATTTTAAAAGTTCGATACTATATAATATATATATATTAGAACTTAACAATATTTAGTTTTATTAGTATTGTTTTTGCTAATAACAATTTTTTTCTAGATATTTAATATGTGTATATATATACACACTAGTATTTAATTAAAAATTTATTATATAAATAAAATGTATAAATTTTTATAATAAAATTCTAATTTTTTATATAATATAAGATATACATTACGTTTTGAAAATAATTAATTACATATATATATATAAACACACATTATTTTTGTATGGTTTAGTAATTATATAAATTTTTGCGTATAAGTTTTTAACTAATAAGTTATTTAAAAATTGATAATTAAATTAAAAAACTAATTTTATTATCGAGACGGAACCATCATAAAAATATTTCTAATTATAGATAGTTTTATATTTATATGTAATATGAATTTAATATTATATATATTAAAATATATAAATTTTAGTTTGAATTTTATATTATTAATATTCTAAATAATTTCACAAATTAATGTTTAAAATAATTTTATAATTTAATCATATTTGTTCGTACACGCATATATATATGTATGTATTTATTTATTTTAATTAAAGTTTCATATAAATAATTTACAATTAATATTTTACAATAATTATGTAGTTATAATTTCATATGTGTGTGTTTAAACAATTTGATTCACACACACATACATTTGGACAATCCATTTGTTTACATGAGGGGCTAACATGTCCGTTGCGATGTAAACCCAACATTTACATACTGGCATGTCAAACCATGTACGCATTACCTTGTTGAATGTTCATGCACACGCATATGTGTATATGATGCACATATATTTAATGTAATAAAAATTATATAAAATAAAACTTTATTTACAATTTAAATAAAATGTTGATTTTATTTAACAGAAAATTTTAAAATGTTCCAAATGAATTAGACTATATGCGCCTAATAAAGATCTAAAGGGTAAAAAAAGTTTTGAAATTTACCCAATACTCCACGTGGGCTAGCCCAATTCAAATAATAAAAATTAAATATTACACAAATATTATTTTAGTCAATTATCATTTTCCTTTACATATTTGTAACAATAATAATAATCGAAATTGACATTAAAAATAAAAATATTGATCAACACTATGGTACTTTTTTAGACTATCTAGTAGATTGTGTATTACAATCGTTTTTGTATCGTCACCATGGCGTTTATCCTAAAATTGAAAGTTTTCGTAGTTTCTTTGTTATACTATTACACTTTGGTGTTATTAAACTTTGCATTATATTATTATTATTATTATTATTTTATCATTGTTTTTATCTTCAAATGAACAATATAGTCGAAATTAAGATGTTAACTTCATAATCATGTTTTAATTTGCACAGGAAATGTTATAAACAATGAATATGGTAAACATAATTCAATAGTACTTCAACATTGTATACTCAAATCTACATATTTAAAAAATAGAAACATAAATACATAAGCGTAAACAACAAGGAACTTCTACTCAATCTCAAACATAAAACATACTTAAAATACAACTAAATGGATACATAAATACCTACAGTCGCAACTCCAATCAGTTGACCAGTCACTTCAAATATTTTGTTAAGTGTTATTCATATGACATTTCTTCCACCTTACCTTAACCTAACTAGATTTTGATTACCTAACACAGATAATTTTGACATATTCAAGGAGGAAAGAGTGTCATCGATATGGTTTAAACACAACTAAATCTCGAAAAGTGAGCAATCTCTTCAGTCGTCGATTGCATATCAATGTTGCTTGGTTGTGTCTTTGTAACAAGAATGTTAACCATTTTATTTAGGGACAATGAGTCACGAATTAGAGACTACCCTAACATCGATCCAAGTTGGAAAATAATTTAGCCTCTCCCAGTGAAACATTGGTTATTGTTCATGTAGAAGTTTGCATCATCATACTTACCAGATAACCCTGCTCAAATATTTATCTTAGTCCCCATCTTATGTAATGATAGGTGATATCAGGGTAACTATAGGTATAATACACATAGGCACATCCATGGTAATATAAAAATCATGCATAAGTCAATTAAAACAAATCAGTCAAGTAAACCCATCCAATATTCACAAATACATGTAATAAGCATCACCAAGAAAACATGTCACTCGTGTGAGTTGGCCATGGTAAACTCCTACCCACTCTCATTCATTTGGGGCTTGGTATGCTTAGATTGTGTGACTGTAAATAAACTTTCATTCTACAAAACTAATATGCATAATTACTACCATTAGATAGTGGTGGTCTTTAAGTGGATTGTCCTTCTTAAAAAAGTTAAAGAGTGTGTTACTGGTGTTGTCATCCATTTAATTTTTTAGACATTAGATAATGAATTTTTGAAAGTTGTGCGCTATAATACCAAATGTGAGCCCGTTAATATACTTATGCATAATGGATCTTACGGCTATTATTGAACTAGACGAGGTGAATAGTGTTTATTAATGATTTCAAAATTAATTGGTGAAATTAGACTTTATCTACTCAGGTCAATAATCATATCATAAACAAAGCGATAATCAGTTAATAATTATAAAATAAATGAAAAAATAAAATAAACTACATCGAGAGTTTTATGCTGGTTCAGATTCTCAATCCTACGTCCAGTCATGTACTCCATATATCCATTATAACAACTTGCCTTCCGCGAATGCTAAGTACACCTCTACAATATCGTTATTCCTTGGGTGATGTAACAATCCCGAATTTTAATTAATTTTAAATTGATAATTAATTTCATTTTTGAATAAAAAATTTGGAAATTAATATAAAATATTAGTTAAGTTATGAATTACTTGGAAAAAAAATGTTTTGAAAATGGAATTTGAATTTAATTTGAGTTGAAAATTGAAATTTATTTATTACAAAGTAAATACAATTAGACGAATTCCAACAACATATTAAAATAGAAGTTTAATTTTATTATAAAGTAATGATATAAAGTAAAACACAACTAAATTTAAACAACATATTAAAGTAAGAATTGTTACATTATAAAGTAAATAAAAATTAGCCAAATTTCAAATAACATATGAATTATAGAAATTCATTTATATTGTAAAGCAATGTACAAGCAAAGAAATGAAAATATAAGTACAAACAAAACATAACTAAAACAAGAGTATATATAAGTACTAAAGAAGAAAAATATAATATATTCAAGTATGTAGGCTGTAAAAATAAATGGGACAAAGGCAATTAATGCCATATCTCTAGCCCATGACTAAAATATCTCAAGACACCAAAGCAAGATTTCAGCCACCATACAAGGAAGAAAAATAACATCCTGTTGTACAAAATATAAAAATGTACCATGTACAATTCTTTGCTTTATATCCCTGTCTTTCCACCTTGAGTTCGTTCATCCAAGTTCAGCTCTGTAGTGAGTAAGCTTCATTTAAAACTTAAGTAAAACATTCAACATCAACAAGCAACCCAGCAAAACAGAAATCAAGAGAAGCTTCAGATTCCAGTTGGAACTTTCTTAGTCTGTTCAAATGAAAAGAGCTTCAGTTATAATTTTCAAGCCTGATTCTCCTCTGTTTTATCAATACACAGGTGAGCAAACTGACCTGTTCTAATGATTGAATCTATTTATATAGGTGATACTTCTAGCTGTTGTGAAAGTTGCTTTGAACTATGATGTTCTGTGAGAATGCATGTCTGTGTGTATGTTATATATTCACAAATGTATACTCTTTGTTAAATTTACAAGCTTAAAAACCCACTACAAAAGGAAAACAATTCAATCGCCATTTATATAAACAATAGTAGATTTTGGTTCATAAACAGGGAATGATTATGAGGCTATAACCTAATTTTTTTAAAAAAAAAAAATCTCAGCAACAAATCTGGCAAAACTCCCTGCTTCCAAACCAAAATGTGAGTAACTTATTTCTTAAAATTTAAAGTATAAATTTGTTTTTTATTTACATATCTGTGAATAAGTTTGTTTATATACAAATATAGATCCTTTGAATATATTTAAACAGGAAGTGGTTTATACAGGCTGTTGTGAGAATATGATCCCTGTTCTTAGATTTTAAGTACAAATCTTAAATTCAAAAATCATTTCTTCAAGATCTATTCAATATTTGGACTCAGGATTAAAATGAAAAATGTTTGTTTGATCCAGAACTAAGTTCTACAAATCAATTAAAGTTAAAACAACATGTGAAGGTCTTAAAAAAAATCAAAGAACTGAGCAAAGTTCAATTATAGTAAATTTTCGAATGTCTTAAATTATGAATTCAGGTATACAACTTGAATTCTTATTGAAAAATATGATTTTTAAAGCAGAAATTCTAATTTTTAGAGTGAGGGATTTAGATCAGTTTGGGTTTGCACGAATCAGGTACTTTGAGTCGTCACGGTCGATCTCATTGATCGACGAGGCTGAGTTTCCTCCTGGAGGTGGAGGAGTGATCGGAGGGTCGAGGAAAAATAGGGGAAGGTGGTGCAGTTGATCGTGCTGGCGGCGGCAAGCTTTAGAAGTCTGGTAACCTAGTTTTTGTCGAAGGTTGATGTTTTATCTCGTTCAACATCAACAGTGGACCGAGTGCGACGTGGCTCTGGGAGATGATAGAGGGGATGTTGTTGAGTGTCTGGCCGGAGTTCTAGCTTTCCTCATGGTCGGAGTCGCAAGAACGACGATGATTCCTAGGTTGATGGTGAAGCCGGTTGTGTTTTCTAGGTTTTGGTGTTTTACTGTATTTTTGTTCCAGGTTTGGAATTGAAATCTCGAATCCAGATTCGAGATTTTTGTTGCGATTTGTAGATGGGATGCTGGTGAGAAGGTGATTGATGACTGGAGGAGATCATCAGCGGTGATCAAGGAGGTGCGGCGTTGCCGTGCATGTGCACGGTGCACTGCTTGTTGTCAGGGTGATTTTGTTGTTTGGGAAGATGAAGTGTTTTCAGGGGATGACTCGAGTTATTCGGGTATCTGACACGAAGCATTAGCAGAGGGAGGCAAGACTCGAAGCGAGTCTGGGTACACTCGAGTCAGTGTTTGTTCAGGTATTAGCAAACCTGATTTGTTTCAGGTTTATTTTAGTTCAAATTTAAAAAAAACAAACAAGTTAAAATCAAAGAATTTAAATCAAAGTTAAATTAATAGGTTCAAATTCTTCTTTGAAATCAAACTTGAAATTTAAATCAATTTTTTTTAATCTGAATGTTTTAAAACAAGTTTAAATTAAATAGTTTTTAATAAAAAGATAATTAGTTCCCAAACAAATGTTTAAATTTGATCTTTGATTTAATTCTTCTATTAAATGATTTTGAATGAAAGTTAAATAATTTGTTAACTTGAATTGCAAGTTAAATAATTAATGTATTTAAAAAGCTAAATTTTTAAATATAAATTAAGTAATCTAGTTTAAAATTTTCTTACATAAGTTTCATATGTAAGTAATAAATGTTATTTACATTTATTTAAAAGATTATAAATTGAATTTAAATTTGGTTAATGTTTAATAAGTAATCATTTTTAATCTTAAATTCAAAATGGAATTTGAATTTAAATTTAAAATGTAATGTTCTAATACACTTTAATATTAATGAAGTGATCAATAAAGGAATAGATTGTCTTAGAAACTATTAAGGTATTAAAATGATTTAAATTAATATGATAATTAAGGAATGACTTATGTATTTAATTTATAAATTAATAATTTAGATTAATTTATAATTAGAGATTAATTAAGAAGTAAATTAAGAAATGTTATTAGTTAATGAGGATAATTAACTATGAATTATTAAGTAACAAAATTAATGTGATAAATTTTGATAACAAATTAGATTAATTAATTAAATCAATTATAAATTGTTACTTACTTAATGAAAGAAATTAAGGGGTTAATTACTAATTGTAATTAAATTGGAATATTTTAATTAAATTAATGATAAAGATAAATTGGTAATTAATGATTTATTATTATGAGATGATTGCTTAATGGTAAGTAATTAAAGAGTAAATTTCTTGAAATAATTAATTAAGAAGTTAGTTAATTATATAATTGGTTCAAGAGTCAATTTAATTAATATGATTGATTAAGAATAATTTAATTAATTAAAGTGTTTGATAAATTAATTTATATCAAATGATTTGGAATTAATAAATCTGAATTGGATAATAAATTCATAAGTAATTAATTTAATTGGAAATGAATTGAATTAGTTAGGATTAAACAATTAATTAATCCTGCTTATAAATGATTATTAAATACTTGACCTTACCTATGAATGATTGTATGGAATGCCTTGAATTGATTGTCCTATCTGATGTTTTTGTGATATATCTGATTTGTGGCATTTTGTTCTATGGATTGAGCTGTGTATATTTTATTCATTTATTGATGATACATCTGTATATTATCTGTGAATCTATGAATGAAGATAAGCGTTATAGTTTATATCTCTTATCAGCTATATTTTCTGTGTTTTAATCTGTGATGATTGAATGATGTTGCACTATTGTGTTAAACCCCTGGACCACACCATACACACACAAATATGGATTTCACGAGGAAATCGATTAAGTCACAGATTTTTGAAAATAGTTTTGTATTTGAATTTTTAAATTCAAATGTTTTTAAAATGGATTGGGTTTGAAGTGAAAAGCATTTGAAATGGAACTTCAAAGATGAGATTTATTTTGAATAACTTGATAAAGTATGAAGTTTAAATAATTTGATTTAAACTTAAATACAAGATTTGAAATTAAATTCTAGGATTTCAAACTAGGGATTAAAGATGTTATACCAGTTATATATGGTTTGAACTATTTTAAATGTATTGATTTGAGAATTTGAATTTGAATTCAAGGGCTTTAACTCGAGCAAATATAATTGGATTTTTCTGAAACGAAAACTATTTGTTCTCAAATAATTAAAGCTTTCATATAAGAAATGAACATCCAATTTGTGTTAAAAAGATTTCTAGTTTAAAATGAAAATAATTTCCAAGTTATAGAAACGGTTTGAAAGCTATAAGTTAAATCTTTGATTTAAAGATTTAACGAGTTAATCCAATTGGAATGGAAATTGTTTTGAAGTCTATGAATTGATCTTTGTAAAATAAATCATTTTGTAATATGAAGATTTGAAATGGTAATTGTTTTAAACCATTTGAAAAGGAAAGTTTTTGGATTTTAAGTTGTGACTTAATTGAAATCCCAATATCCATATATTTTTGAAATACTGCGCTCACTGTTCGGTTTAGCCGGGAGAGGACCTTTGTGTCACATGTCCCAATCCGAATATGTGATACGTCGTTATGGATAGCATTTGAAGACCGGTGGTGAAGACCGGATATTTTCGAAAACGAAAGGACAACTCGTCGAATGTCTTTGCATCGACTGGACCTCGGTATAGAGAATCCATATGTAATGGGAAGTCCGAACGCGATTAGTGAATATCCGGATTGCAAGGACTTCTTTGGAAGTGCCTTCGGTTCTGTTCGAACCCAGAACAGACTTGTATGGATTGTATGTCTGACATTACATTTTGAGATATAAAGCAGATTTCTATCATATACATTTCTGTTGGTGGCGGAGAATTTATTCTCTTAGCATTAATACCCTTCTTTGAGACATACGAGCTCATAGGTTATGTAGTTGAAGGTTATCAGCGATATACTTCCAAATTGGTAATGTGGCATGCTGAGTGCTGCTGACCATTTGTTGATCAAAGTGTGGCCTTTGTAAAAAGCATAGCTTTGTGGACGAGACTTCGTCGAACCTCACACCCCGGAATGGTCGAAACAGGAAAGATGCGGCAAGGTTATTGGGGGTAGCCCCCCTTAGGGTATGTTCATTTCCTTCTAGAAAAGGGTGGTATCATGGTATGGAGCCCAGATACTTACTCATGTTGAAACACTTTATTTATTACTGTGTGATGTTGGTTATTGGGCGCTCGGATAAAGGTCCTAAAGGACCGGAGGATGACATAGTCGTGTCAGTAGTTACCCAGTTAAGGGTAACCCGGCCTTGTGTTGGCAGAGATCCGGCTAGGTTCTCAGGACGTCCTTCCAGAGGTGTTTCCATGTGGCAGTGGGAAGTTCCTTGGCCGGACCATTTGTTGAAAATCCAAAGAAACAATACAAACCTTTACGATTGCAAATTGTAGAACCTGCCACCTCATGAGGTAGCTATAGCGGGCATAATATAATGGTACCTATGCTGGCTAAGATTTATATTCTACTTTCGAAATGTTTTCTACACTATGCACTAATAATAATATCAAAAATGATTTGATTTTGCGTAGTAAGCATCTTTGACTAACATAAGAAGAAATCTCCTCCAAGTCTGCGTTTGCATTGTTTGTGTAGTGGGAGGTCTTATGCTAGTTACATTTTCAAAAAGCAATGCGAATTGACTTTAAAAATCTTTTGTTGATTGTTTTAAAAGATGAACTGTTTTTGTTACTCACACCAGTCCCACGATTGATCCGGAGCTTATTGTTTCTTTCCTAAACTCTGGATGCTCATTATTTTCTACATGAGCAGTCTAGAGTTGGGTTTTTCAGATAATCATGTTTAGTAGATTATCTGGAGTTAGTTCAGTCTTTGGATCACACCAGTCTTGCTTAGCTTGGTGCATCGTTATTGGGAGTTCGAGCTATTTCGGAATTGGAGCTTTGGAGATGGAGATTATCCGCTGCTGGTGTTATCGTTTTCTTTTCCGCTGCTATTTCTTGTATCATATCTCTGATGTATATTGATATTCATTGTATCACTCTGTTGTATCAGATATTGTATCTGTGTTGTATATCATTGTATTATTTCTTTTATTTCCGCTGTGTTAATTACTTGATGTTGTTATAAGATCCGGCGAATCGGATTTGAACGGTCGAATCTACGACATTCGAATACGATTTGAAGTATGGGTGTTGATTTTCGAGCGCAAAAAATCTGAGTCGTTACAGGTGAAAAGATAATTAGTTGAACAGGATCAAAGATGGCCAATAGTTGTAAAAAATGTAAATGCAGCGAAAATAAAATAGTCGATCACACAATCAATTTTATACAGGTTCAAACCTCCCGTCCTACATCCAATACCCAAACTCCCCTTCTGTATTTCACTATCAACTCTCTCACTTCACCCGAAGGAACAGGTTTATAATTTCCACCTAGACAACCGAATAGGACTTCAACAACAGTTAGTAGTAGTGTAACAAATGTTACTTTGTGACACAATGATCTTGATAAACAAAATGTCACTTTGATGTACAATAACTCATATAACCAAACAAAACTATATCGAATGGAGGTATAGAGGCTAAGCAGTTTACTCGACTATAATATGGGAAGTGGAGATGAAGCATACTAGTCGAAATCTATGAATTACATGAATTTTTGGAATTTGTAGCATTGCTTAGGAATTGAGAGTTTGAGACCTAGAATTCAAAGTATAGAGTTATGTTATGATTCATAGATGGTTAGGGGTTTATATAGATGTTGTAGGGATGCTAAGGTAAGGATGCGACTTTCCAATTTCTCCATTGATGAAGAGAAGTGGCTGCAGGAGCGAAGAGACGCAACTTATGGAGTGAAGAGTCATGAAGACACCACTTCAAAAACTAGCCATTTTACAGTAGGTCAATTGACTGAGAGAAGGCTTCAGTCAAATTGCTAGGTGTGAAAATCAAGCTCGAGAGCATTGCCAAAATAGTGGACAAGTTGTTCATATTCAGTTGACTGGGTTCAGTCGACTAGACAAGACTTTCAATCGACCGAATCATAGTATTTTCCAAAAGCTTGTGTAGTGCAGTGGTAAGGGCATGTGCTCATCTCTCAGCCCACTCAGGTTTGAATCCTAGCTTTGCATATTGTAACGACCTGAAATTTTCGACCTTGAAAATTCGACACTAATACGTTCACTGTAGAAGTGCCGAGAGATCCAATGTCGAAAATTTCAAATTGTTAAGGAAAATAAGAAAGAAGGAAGAAGAAGAACAGAATACAACAGCATCTCACATTCGCATCGGATTAAATATAATAACAAATAATAGCATTTATACAAAGAAAATCTGTAATTGTTAGATTACACACATTCCATCGGAGTTACAACAATACAAAAATAGACTAGACAGTTATATTAACCTGTCCCAGACTACCAACAATACAACTCTAATACACAGCTTTGACAACCCGGGATTTTGGCAATATTATTTTAATAAGTATTTAATCTACTTAAAAAAAATACAAACTTATCATTTTAAAAATAAATAAGATTTTTGGACATTTACCATTTATTCATACATGTGTGTGTATTTTGGAAGAAAATTATGATTTGAAAAAATAAAATAAAATCTTTCAAATTTAAAATAAAATCTATTTTATTCACATTAAATTTAATTAAAATGCTCTACCTTATTAACATATATATATAAATGTAATCTAGTTAATAATGTTTAAAATAAAATTAATCTAATCAATATTAAGTATAAGTATAAAAATATATGAATATAAATAAAGTGTTTGATGGTTTAAGCTTAAAATAGAAATAGAAATAAAAACAAGGATTTATGTTAGACATAGAAACAAATATATAAGGTAAGATTATATGGTTCTATGAAAACATAAATAAATACATATGGTAATTCTAGTAATATACTATGGAAATTCAAATGTGTATGCAAGCCAAAAAAATATATCTATGTACATAAAAAATATAAAAAAATAGGACAAGTATGTATGTTTGCTATGAAGTTTGTATATGGAAGGCAAGAAGAAAAATTAAAAGATCTACATATACATATCAAATAGGATAAGTATGTAAACAGAATGGGAAACATTTGCATTAAATGATATCATTTCAAGCACAAAAACAAAGTCATTTCACAACCTGTAAAAATTATTTCAGTTCTAAAAATGAATGAAAATCTTGCTGGTCAAAAGAAAAACATCTCTGACCCAAAGGAAACAAGTTGTACCAAAAAATTATTCCCTGTACAAAACTTTCCTCTATTTATATATACAATACTTCTTGTTCTAGTTCGTTCAAAATAACATATCAAACCATAAAACAAGAAAAAGGTAAGCATTGTCATTTTACAAACTTAAACAACAATCAGGCAAGAAGATTTAAAGAAAATCAAGTAGCAGCTTCCAGAATTTATCCTCTGTTCAAAACACATTTCAAGTGAGTAAACACATTTTTTAAAAGTATTTAAGTATAATTAAAAACTGTGCAGGTGATTTATGGCTAATGTTGTGTTTGCATATGTATTATTTTTGAATATAGCTCTGTGTATGTGTATGAGTTAACATACTAGTTCTTTCTGTTTTTTTACTGGGTTGAATAGTTATTCATAATTCAAAATATTTTCATCTAGCCATTATTAAGCTTAGGTTTTCGAGCAAAACAAGTTTGTTTAAACTTAAATTATGGCTTAAAATTTGTTTTAAGCTCGGTATTGAGTGTTGACTCTGTAAATTCAGTTTTACAGTGAAAATACAATCATATGATAAATACGAACAGTTTAAAATATTAATTCGATTATATAACTTGAATCAACATTCAAAGATAGGATTTTTGAAACTAAAATGGAAATTTTTAGTTAAGTATGTTAAGAGCAGTTCTTAGTTGAACAGAAAATGCTTTTTAACCAATTTATGGTGATCGAACAAATATTGGGTACTGAGATTTTGCTTGAAGCTAGTTCGGTAATCGACGAAGTCAGGAAAATTGCTAAAAAAAATTTCTATTGTAAGAGATGAGGGAATGAGGCAAATTTAGGGTTTAACACATAGGTTTTGGACGTGGTCAGAAACAAGGTGATTGCGTCTCCTAGGATTGATCGAGCTGCTCGAAATTGAAGGGAAGTGTAGAATAGGGGATTGACGAAGTGAGTCCAGGGTTGTAGCTTTTTTGATGGTCGGAACTCGCTTGAGCGAGGAGATTTTGACGAAGACGGAAGTTTGATTTTTCGAACTGGAAGTTCGATTTCGCTGTGGGTTTGATAGCGTCGTATTGATCTTTGCTTTTGAGTGTAGGGGTGATACACGACTTGCCGGAGGTAGCATGGTTCGCCGGAGTGTCGGTGTGGCGCCGTGCACGTGCACGACAACGATTTGGTGTCTGAAGGTTGGGTTGTAGTGACTCGAAGGGGAACTCATGTTTTCCTTGAAGTTGGCTCGAGTATTTCCTGGGTTGTCTGGTAGTATTTTACTCGCTGTACTAAAACTTAATTTAAAAAAAAGGAAAGTAGGTGAAAAAGAGGGGACTCGGAAGGATAGTGGGAGAAACTCGAGTGCTTACTCGAGTAAACCTGGGGATTACTCGGGTTTGATTTTCAAACTTGCAGTATAATAAAAGTAAAGTCAAGCAAACTATTTCAACAAGTTTTAAGTATTAATGACTTAATAAATGTTTGACAATTTAAGCTAAGAAATTATTATAAGTTTTAATTATTTAAGTGAATACTTAAGAATGTTTTTAAATCTTAATCAATATTTTAATTAAGTAGTTAATTTAAGATAAGTGTTTAATTTAATTAACATTAAGTGTTTTAGTTAGTAACTAGTTTATTTAAAGTTATTAAGGTTGATTTTAAAATGTAAGATACATGATTTTTATTTACTTAGTTTATATTGTAAGAGAATTAAGAATGGTAATTAATTTATAATTGCGATTAACTAAGTGAAATGAGATTTATAAATTCGTCATTAAAAATTGATTAACAAATGATTAAGTGTTTAATAAATTTGAAATTAAGGATTTTAAATTAACTACTTAGAGTTAATTAATATATGGTAGTAGTTAACTAATTAAGTAATTTAATTAAGAATTAGTTATTGATTAATTAAGCAATTAGTGATAAATAAATGGGTAATTAATTTTTATAAATTAATAATTAAGGTTATTAATTGATAATTAAGGAGTAATGAATTAAGTAATTAAGGTTTAATAAATTGATTACGAAGTAATTAATTAATTAATTAAATGGTATGAAATGGAATAATTAATTAATGATTTATCAAGCAGGATTAAAGATGCTTGCTTATGGATGATTATAAGTAGAATATCTGGATTTGTGATATCTATTTGGTGATATTCTGTGATACTCTGTGATATGCTTTGGATATATTTATGATGTTTGAGTATGATTTATCTGTGGTAAATGCTATGTGAATTCAAAGTGTTGAATTAAATTGTTTAAACTATTAAACAACTTGACCTTTAAAATGACATTTGGATTTCGATGAGACCGGGATCGAGTATCAGTTATGATTATCCGAAAACCACATCGATCCAAATTAAATGATAGGTTGTGGCATCTCAAGTGAAGATCGAGATGGTGTTTCAGAGTGCAAGGGTTATTGTTGTTAACTATGAGTGTAACGAGATAATGCCTTCGGTTTCGTTTGAACCCGGAACGAACTTGTATAGATTGAATGCTTTCAGAACATCGTCAGGTGGACGATGAGCATTCTAAGAGATGTGTTCTATAAAGGTAATCGCAACCTCAAGCCTCATCAATCGGGAATGGCTAAAACAGGTGAGTTGTAGCAAGGTTAGGTGGGTAGCACCCAAGAAGGACGAGATATACCCCTGTCTAGATGTCCCTTTATTTCGGCTGTGTGGGCGTTTGCTAGCTACAACCGCGGGGTTGTCTTTTTCGAAACTGTTCAGTAAGGAATGGTTCCAGCCTTGTGTTGTAGGGGGTCGGGAGTGATCCTCGGTATGTTGATCTAGGCCCCGTACTATGACGGGCGGTACCCCAGTAGTCCTATTATTGTATGGAATCCAATCTCCAATAAGCACCGTACGTTTTGATTGTGTCCAACTATGTTGGAATGTGAGATGTAAGCATTTCAGCTATTTCTGTATTTTACTTGAAAACCCTAGACACTATTATAATATCACTAGATTTCCTATCAAATGTTTTGGTTAGCGTAAGGTAAAAACTTACCCGTGTTTATGTGTGGGAAGTCTTACATGATACCCTTTGTTTCAAATGATTTCAAAGTTAAACAATTTTAACCCGTTTATTCACAACAGACCCATGTCTGACATGGAGTTTATTCTGTTTTTCTTAAACTCTTGGGTACTCAAACTTTTATGAGTAATCAAGTGATAGGTTTTGGATTGTTGAGTTCTGGAGGAGCTTGGAGCAGGAGTCCAGACGTATCTATCTACCTAGTTCCGCTGTGTTAGTCGATGTATGTTGTATTTTGGGATGTACGTAATGGAAGATATATATGAATGTCTTAATGATGTTGTGTAACTCTGATATATGTAAAACTACGTAATAGTTATGTGATGTATTATATTTTGTTCTGTTTCCGCTGTAAGATTCTGATGTGGTTATTCTTTCTTTATGTCTTTTCTATTTCTATCTCTTTCTTTTCTTATTGATGATGCATCTTTCTGTGGGAAGAAAGGCGGGTCGTCACAGTTGGTATCAGAGCATAAGTTGAGATAATACCTAAGCTTTGGAATAGTATCTATCTTGAGAGTGCGTAGTTGTAACTTTTTTTATATAACCATATACCTATCTAAATTTGTTGGGTTACCTATCCAGGTTGCCAACATGAGTTCTGGAAGGAGAGGCAGAGGTAGGGGCAGTACCTTGACCGATAATGGACGAAGTCAAACTGCTAGTGAGGCGGTAGATCCAGTACCGCCTCAGGTTAGTTTTGCCGCTATATGCAAGGACTTCACCAACCTTGGAGGTAAACCATTTAAAGGGTCAGAGACTATAATTGAGGTTCAAGCTTGGCTACGCTCATGTGAGCGCATCTTTAAGAGTATGAAGTTGGCTGATGAGCGGAAAAGGGAAATGGCTTCATGGCAATTACAAGAAGGTGCTACAGCCTGGTGGGATGCAGCGGTAGCAAATGTCTCTGAGGATGACATTTCTTGGGAAATATTTGAAGAGTTGTTTGAGGAGAAATTCATGCCAACGGCATGGAAAACTCGTCTGTACCGCGATTTTCTGAATTTGAAGCAAGGGAGCATGACTATAGCGGAGTATGAGACTAAATTCAATGAACTTTCTTGCTATGGACCAGGGCTCATAGACACTCCCCTCAAAAAGAAAGAAATGTTTGTGCAAGGATTGAGGCCAGAATTTCATGAAAAGGTGACAGCGCATTTGAAAGGATCTTTTGTTGAGTTAATTGATATGGCTTTGAGATATGAGGATTTGATGAATAAGAAATCAGTGGCACTAGCAGCAGCATCGGGAGGGAATTTTGCTAATCCAAATTAGAGGAAGTTCAATCCGAATTGGAGGAAGCAGAACAAGAAGAAGTCTGGAAGTAATAACGGACCTCGGAAATGCTATATATGTTAACAAGAAGGTCACTTGGCGAATAAGTGTCCCAGGAAAGGATTTCAGCAACAGCAGCAACCGCATCAAAGTGGACCGGGTTCGGCTTTGGTTCAGAAATCTCTATGCTTCAATTGTCATCAACCAGGTCATATGATCAAGGATTGCCACTACTTCATAAAGCTCAGCAGAATAAGGTATTTGCTTTAGAAGGTGCACCATCAACTTCATCTAAAGGCAAGGGAGTATTGGAAGGTACATTACTTTTAGATGGCAAGTATATTAAAGTTTTGTTTTATTCGAGTGCTTCTTTGAGTTTTATTTCTCTGGAATCTGTAGAGAAGTTCTTTCTTACCCCTAGTACTGTAGACTGTCCCATCTTTGTATCTAATCCTATAGGAGGGGTAACCAAATTAGATATGATCTGTAAGGATTTGAGGATTTCCTATCTGTCCCATAGTTTTTCTTGTGACCCTTATGTGTTGGATTTTAAGGGGTTTGACTTTATATTGGGGATGGATTGGCTTGATAAATATAAGGCTGTCCTGAATTGTGATGAGAGTACAGTTTCATTGGAAACCGATCTGGGTAGAATTGCTAGAGTGACGTGTGATAATTCTGGAATTCACTTGAGCAGTCTTTTACATGGAGTTGAGACTTCGCAAGAGATGGTTGAAGATATCGATGTGGTTCAAGATTTTCCTGATGTATTCGAGGAATTCAAATGTTTAACTCCACATCGAGAGATAGAGTTTTGTATTGATTTGGTTACAGGAGCAGTACCAGTGATTCAGCCTAGTAGAAGGATGGCTCCTAGGGAGAGGGAGGAGATAGTTAAGCAGACTCAGGATCTTTTGGAGAAGGGATTGATTAGGCCTAGTTTTTCTTGTTGGGGTTCTGCTGCAGTGTTTGTCACCAAGTCAGATGGATCGCTAAGATTCTGTATTGACTATCGAGAGCTGAACAAAGTGACCATTCGAAATAAATATCCTCTTCCTCGTATTGATGATCTCTTTGACCAGCTACATGGAGCTTCTGTCTTTTATCAACTGGATTTAGCGTAGGGTTTCCATCAGTTAAGGATAGCTGAGGACAGTATTCCCTTGACTGCATTTAGAGGACCAAATTGTTTGTATGAATGGTTGGTTATGCCTTTTGGGTTAACCAATGCTCCAGCTTACTTTGTTGATCTGATGAACCGAGTCTTTCGAGATGTGTTGAATAAGTTTGTTTTGGTGTTCATCGATGATATGCTGGTCTACTCTAAGACTGAAGAAGAGCACAAGCAGCATTTGAAGATAGTGTTAGAGTCTCTGAGAAGGCATGTTCTGAAGTCGAAATTCTCTAAGTGCCATTTTTGGACATCAAAAGTCAAATTTTTGGGGCACATTGTTTCTGAAGAAGGTATCTATGTAGATGCAGCAAAGGTTGAGACTATTCTGGAGTGGAAGCAACCGAAGACACCAACTGAAGTTCGTAGTTTTCTGGGATTAGCCGGCTATTACAGGAAGTTCATCAAGGACGATTACAAGATTTCTTCACATCTGACTAAGCTGACAAGGAAAGGAGCTAAATTCAAATGGACACCCCAGTGTGAAGAGGCTTTCTAGGAGTTGAAGACGAGGCTAACCAGTGCACCTATGCAAGCTATTACATATGGGAAAAGAAAATTTGAGGTTTATATAGATGCTTGTATAGTTGGACTGGGAGCAGTTCTGATGCAAAATGGAAGAGTAATTGCGTATGCGAGTCGACAATTAAAGCCACATGAGAAGAACTACGCTATGCACAATCTAGAGTTGTTGGCCATTGTTTTTTCTTTGAAGATTTGGATGGCACTATCTTTTGGGAGATAAGTTCAAGTTATTCACAGATCACAAATCGTTGAAATATCTTTTCTCTCAAAAGAATCTTAATCTGAGGCAGCAACGATGGGTCGAGTTTCTGGCATCATATGATTTGGATATCCTATATACCCAGGGAAGGCAAATGTTCTGGCAGATGCTCTTAGCAGGAATGCAGTTTTGTCTCTTTTGGAAGTTATTCCGTCTCTCCAGGAGAGAATCATAAGTAAGTAAATGGAGGATAGATCTTTAGAAGAACTGATTCTTAGAACCAAGGAGGATAGATCTAGGCCCCAACTGTGATGAGCGGTACCCCAGTAGCCCTGCCATTGTATGGAATCCAATCTCCAATAAGCGCCCTACGTTTTGATTGTGCCCAACTACGTTGGAATGTGAGATGTAAGCATTTCAGCTATTTTTGTATTTTACTTCAAAACTCTGGACACTATTATAATATCATTGGATTTCCTATCAAATGTTTTGGTTAGCATAAGGTAAAACATTACCGTGTTTATGTGTGGGAAGTCTTACGTGATACCCTTTGTTTCAAATGATTTCAAAGTTAAACAACTTTAACTCGTTTATTCACACCAGACCTATGTCCGACCCGAAGTTTATTCTATTTTTCTTAAACTCTTGGGTACTCAAATTTTTATGAGTAGTCAAGTGATTGGTTTTGGATTGTTGAGTTCTGGAGGAGCTTGGAGCAGGAGTACAGACGTATATATCTACTTAGTTCCGCTGTGTTAGTCGATGTATGTTGTATTTTGGGATGTATGTAATGGCAGATATATATGACTGTCTTAATGATGTTGTGTAACTCTGATATATGTAAAACTATGTAATAGTTATGTGATGTATTATATTTTGTTCTGTTTCCGCTGTGATATTCTGATGTTGTTATTCTTTCTTTCTATCTTTTCTATTTCTATCTTTTTCTTTTCTTATTGATGATACGTCTTTCTGTGGGAAGAAAGGCGGGTCGTCACAATAGTGGTGAACTCCATATGTTCCTGCCTGCCAGCTCGCCTCCAGAGCTCTAGAACGTCCTAATCTGAAAATCTGCAATACTTGGTCTGAATCGAGCATTACATCAAAGCAACACCCGGGTCAGGCTGGAAACCAGCGTGAGTAAACCCAACTAACATAAAATACTAAGATATAAAATTAACTTAAAAATCGGGGTAACTCGTACTTCACTACAAGTTCATAACTTTTTATAGTCAACACTTATTTCATATATCAATATCTAGGTACAAAACTTGGTTTAAATGGTCCAGTTACTTAAATTATCCCATTCCAGCCTATTTGATTCTAACTCAATCCATTGAATTACTGAAAGTTACTAATCGAAGTGGTTTCACATATTTGTTGATACCCGAGCCCGGTCTCTTCGAATCCAATGTTATTATAAATCCAAGTTGTTTAAGTGAAAGCAATTCAATTCGTATTTAGAGTAACATATTCACATAGCGACTTTATTACAGATAGATAATACATACTCTCACAGTTCAACCCAAACATATCATTCACATAGCATCACGAATCACATATCAGAGATATCCAATAATCCAAGGCATTCAATATCATTCAATCATCCACAAGCAAGATTAATTAGTCACACCATTTCTAATTAATTTAAATAAATTAAACTAATTACTTCAATCACTTTTAATCATGCTTACTTAACATTTATTAATTACAAACTAATTAATTAATTAATCATCCTTTAATTATCATCTCTAATTACATTAAGTAATTAGCCTTTAATTAATTACACAAATTAATTATCCTTCAACTATACACATTAATTAACCTCAATTATCCTCATTAATTGACAATAACTTATTACATTGATCCTTAATTAATTACTCTAATTAGTTTTCTATAATCACTTACATTGATTAATTATCCTTTAATTAATCACACTCATTAGTTAACTAACCCTTAATTAATCTCCTTAATTAATCAATCCTTTAATTAATTACACTAAGTAATTAATCCTTAATTACTTCCATTAAGCAATTTTCCTTTAATTATTTTCATTAAGTGATTATACCATTGGTTAATTATCCTCAGTTAATTAACCTTTGATTATTAATTAATTTAACTTTTGATTACCAATTAAATTAATAAACCCTTAACAATTTAAATCCTTTAAGTAATTATCATTTAATAAATCACATTTAGTCATTAATCTTTAATTACTTACATTAATTAATCTGTAATCACCAATTAATTAATCTCTAAGTACCAATTAATTAATCTCCAATTAATTAATTTATAATTCTTAATTATTAATTAATTAATCTCTCTTTTATTACTTCATTAATTTATTTAATCTATAATTACCCAAAATCTTAATTAAATTCAAGATAAAACATTTATCTTTATCCATTACTTAGTTACTTCATCAATTAAATTTGGAAACACTTAAAGATTTAATTTAAATAATTAGCCTACTATAAACTTATTCAAATCAAAATAATAAATCTTAAAACTTTTGACTTAAATTTTTTTTTTTTGAATCTAGAAACATGTTTGGCAATTGAACCCTACCTATTTCTTTGAAAACACTTTATCATTTTCTTTGAAACCTTTGAACTTATACATTTCCTCTATCTTAACTATGACTAACATAAAGAACTCGAGCCTACAGCAGAAATACCCGAGCCATACTTCGAGCTAACCACTCATCTCTCCCTTCTCGATCAAAACACGAGATCGACTTCGAGCCCGAATTCATCTTCCCCGATGCCTCAATCAAACAGCAAACACCTTATACCAATGCAAACTCGTGCACGTGCACAGGTCGATGCTGGTGCTTCGGCCACCACTACCATCGCTGATGAGTCACTGATGACCATCCCCTTCAATCCCGTCCACAAGATCGAAGGTTCGAACTCGAAATCAAATTCGAGCTAAATGAATCCAACCTGGAACCAACTTCTTCGACAAACTCGCCTTGCCGACGACCACTTCGACCACCATCATCCACTCCACCAAGACCTTAGCTTCGCCTAACCATCCTCGCCTTTTCCTCCACGACCGATCCAACGATGACGTCGTTCATTTGCTTCGAGAACAACCACGACTCAAACCAGGTCTGAACCCTATTTCACCTTTGTTTCGCCACCACAATGCTCGAGAAATTCACCTAGTATTTTTCCATCGACCACCCGACTATCAGCTTCCTCCAGCCTCAATCACGACAATTGTCTCCTCCTAGATTGCCGACAGTCGACAATAAACCCAAATATGTTCAACCCACGATTTCTCTCAAACTACTATCTTAAAAATCATGATTCTTCTTCTTAAAAATCACAGTTTTTGAAAATACAACTGTTATATCCATGAATCCACAAATTGTTCAAGTCGAAATTTTGATATGTTTAAATTATTACTGTTCTTCTTCCATTATGATAAAACTACTCCTAAATATTATCTGGAAATATTTTTAGATCAAATATTTTGTCATTAGAAAGAAAGTTTTATTTATATATCATTCTCTAAAAAGAATCAGGAAAGAAGATTTTGAATTTTGATCAAAATTTGAAATCTGTAAAACTAACCGAGTAATCACTTGGTATACAGATATACACATTCATATAGTCACATACATATACATACAATCCATATTAAACAACATGCAAACACTCATCATACTTTATTCCAAGTAATTACTACATGCATCTAGACTTTAAAAAGATTTTAAAACCTTTAAATTGAATTTGCTTGCTCACTTGTTACTTAAGAACAAAGAACAGTTTTGATTTTGCTTTGGAACTAGATGTTGATCTGGAAACTGCAAGTTCAAACTTTGAATTTGAATTTGAAGTTGCTTGATTTTGAATCTGAGTTGCTTTAATCGTGAAATAGTTGAAAACTGAAATTGTCTGATTTAAGTTTCTTCTCAGGTTTTGGTTTCTTTTAAATTTTGAAAATGAAAGAAGATGTTTGAACTCAAAATCCCAAAGCCAGGTTTCTCTATATTCATTTGTAATTAAATTCTAAAAGAAAATTTAAGTTTGCCACATGTAATACTCAAGTTAACAAGTGCCAATATATGTGATTACTTTCTTACAAATGTATGAATGCAAGAATTAAATGTTTTCAAATGTTTTAAAACTTAAATTTTAAATATCTCTTATGTGTTTCTTTTTTTTATACTTTTAAGTTTAATACTTTATATATATAACTTATATATTCAAAGAAAATATTAATCTTTATTAAATCCTATTTTAAACTTAACCTATTATATTTTAACTTAAAATGGTCTTTGAAAATTTGATACATTGAATTCAAATCAAATGCTTTCTATTTACCCACATAAATATCTATTAGAAAACATTATTTTTATTTGAATTATTTATATATATATCCACACCTTTTACAAATTTTTATGTATAGTACTTCATATGGCATATATATACATATATATACACACACACACACACTTACATACCTATATATGTATATACCTTAAAATTTTCACTATTATAAAGTTTTGCATATATCTATTAACATCATATGCATATTCCTATTTTATTACTTTACTATTTCATCTAACATATATACATACATACTTATTTTTTTATATATTTGAACAACATAAAACTTGTCTATATATCTATCCATTTAAATATGTATGTATATGTATATATATTTGAATACTTTGTCTTTAATTAATATGGTGCGGTTTTACATATACATATGATTTATTTTTTTATAGGATTCAAAAATTATATAATGCAATATTCAATATAGTTTTTTTAATTTAATTTATATATATTCATATATTTTAATCATCAGAAATTTATTTGTTTGACTACTTAATATTAATATTTATAAAATAAATCAGGTAATTACCCAATTAACAGATGTTAAAAATCCGGGTCGTCACATTCCTCCCCCCTTTAGAACTTTCGTCCGCGAAAAGGAACGAAGTGAAAATTTTAATTTACTGTGAATTTTAGTTGAACTATTCTTTAAACATTTATGACTCCTTTTATTTTAAAATTTTAAAACACTTTAAAATCTACATAATATTACCAAAATAGTTTTATAAAAATAAATTTAAATTCACATAATACTATTAAAATAGCTTTTTATAAAAATACTTCTTATAACTCAATGTTTCAATAGTCCATCCTTGTTCTCACAGAAATTCGGTCATACGTTGATTAGGCGTAGGACTAAAAATCTATAAGCACTTGGTAAACCCGTTTTCAATACCCAGTGAAAATACTTAGGAAAATAATTTTATTGAAAATATAGAAAACAGTTTTTGAAAATAGAGGAAATATCTTTGGTGAGAATGCTCTGGAAATCATCAGCCCCATCCATGGTCGCAGTTACATCCTGGATTACGTTGCTATAGCATCAAAAGTCCATGTAACTGTAGGCACTCCGTGCGCTTCGATTACGCCATGGAACCCACAACAGATCGCACTTACATTCCAGGGTTACGTTGCCATCACAGCAAAAGTCCATGTAACTGTAGGCATCAACGCCCTCGATTTTCGCTGTCAAAATGAAACTTCTCTACTCCCACATAGGTCGCAGTCTACTGATGTAAAATCAAACGCAGACTGTTGGCTCTCAGCGGCACGCATGACTTTCGCTATGTTACCATAGGTCGCAGTCTACCGATATAAAATCAATCATAGACGGTTGGCTCTCAGCGGCACACACGACTTTCACTATGTTACCATAGGTCGCAGTCTACCGATATAAAATCAATCGCAGACTGTTGGCTCTCAACAACACACACGACTTTCTCTATGGTCTACAGTACATCGCAGTGACATCGAGTTACAATGTCGTCACAGCATAACCCAAATGCCTCTGTAAGCATCAGCGACCCGACTTTCGCTACACACTACTCATAATCCTTAGGAACTAGTTTTGTCCGGACTCCTCATAGGATCAACTTTAGAATTCCCCTTAAGGTTCAAAGCAGTACCATCCGGTGGCACTCCTGAGAAGTTCATTTCAAGGGAATACCTTTTTCCCCAAAGCCATTATCAAAACACTTTATACTATACACATATAGTATCTTCCAAATCATACACCTAGTATGAATCTCATATAAATCTCCTTTTCTCAAAATCAGTTATTCCAAAATCGATAATTCTCAAACTAGGCTTTCCAAATTCCAATATTGATTTTACCCAAAAATAAAAATCCTTTCCAAATCCAAAGGTTCCCAAAACATTTTTCCAAAATCCTCATAAGATCCTTTATATATATATATATATATATATATATATATATATAATTTTTTTAACTTTGGATCATTACAGACTTGTATAAAACTCCCTTTATACTTCAAACACTTTCAAAATCCTTTTCTTCCGGCAATAGATTCAACAAGGGGAGAATTATCTTATATAACAAAGATATATAACTTTGTTTATTCAAAATCAAATATTCAAATTTGATTACTCTATAGATCACCTACTAAATTACTTATTTCGAAAAAGTAAGTTATTACCATAGAAATATCAAATTTCCACTTTACTTCATCATATATTTCACAAAATATACCTTTCATTTCAAAAACCACTTCGCATTTTTTATCCACAAATTTCCATTATCTATTTCATTCCAATCCATACGATGTACACATATCATCTGTACGCAATATCAATCCGGTCACTCGCTCGATCACACAATTTCACTTTCGAACTAGTATCGTCACCCCGACTTCCTAGTGCGGACGCAGATCTGGTTTCTTGATCCGAAACCATCATTCTCCTTGCATAGCCTAAATATGATAGAGAATATCCAGAATCAATCAACAATCCATATCCAGGTTCCCCGTCGAAAATCGAGTGAAAAATCCCAACTCGGATCGATATAACTATCTCAAAATTCTATGCTCGAATCTGGATCAAATCACTATGCGAATAGAATAATATACGTACATCCTACGTAATTATCTTCATTGATTATCAACTAATTCTCTTCCTATTCAGATTTCCTTTAATTTCTATCCATATAATCACAATTGTTTCAATTCCATTAGATTATCACTTTAATCCTTATCCTAAATGGATATTCAATCATAAACAGTTTGAACTCTGTTCAGCTTAAATTCATAAAATAGCTTGAAAAGTTTAAAATAAATAAGTAGTTGAATATAATTATTAGTTTGTAAAATAGCTATAAAATAGTTAACTAATTGTAAAATAGTTGGAAAATAGTTAAATATTTTCAGAAATTTTAGATAATTGCAAAATGGTTGTAAAATAGTAATTAATTTGTAAAATAGTTGAAAAAAAGTAATTAGTTTATAAAGCAGTTGAAAAATTGTTAAATAGTTTCAAAAATAATTGTAGAATAAGTATAAAATAGTTGGAGTTTAAAAAGAAAGGTTGTATATAGTAAATAGATAGGTAAATAGATTAAAAATAGTTTATATTAAAATATTTTATTTTGGAAAAATATTTCAAAGCCAAACTGTTCACTTCCCAACCTCCATTTTCATCAACTCAATTTAAATTTCCACTTCCATTTAAATTTCCACTTCCATTTAAATTGTCTCAATTCCAATTTAGATAAATTCAATTTCCATTGAAATTGATTTATCCCAATTCAAGTTGAATTAATTCTCAATTTCTTTCCAATTTTCAAATCAAATTCCATTTGATTTTAAACATATTCACTTTAATTAAAATTCCAAATTATTCAAATTAGTTTAGACTAATTTCAAGTTGAATCCACTTCAATTTCAAATCATTTCAATTCCTATGAATTAGTCCCAATTCCCATTTGAATTTGAACTCATTAAATCTTCGATTTTATTTCAAATTAATCCAATTCAAATTTTCCATTTGAATTTTATACTTATCCATCTTCAATTCTAATTAATTCAAACTAACTTCAATTTGAACTAATGAAATCTAAATCTCAACTTTAACCCATCTCGAATTATATAAATTCGAGTTAAATTTCCAAATGTTGGTTTAACCCCTTAAATCAGATTAACCTTTATTTTTAAATCAATAATCCAAATCTTTAAAAAAATTAATTCTGAGTCCAATTCTCAATAGATAAAGAATTTTTTTATATTAGATTGTACTACCAAAAGATATTCCATACATTAATTGGCTACATACTAATAGTTCATACATTACATACATTTATCCAAAATAAGAGTCTTACAGAAGTCATAAATCTAGATGCCTTTCTATTATCTAGAGGTTTGGAAAGAACAGAGCCCTAATATTCTTACAAGAATCCATTATATGGACTTCCTTTCAAAGGGAAAAGCCTGAACATACACTTCTCAACAGGGTGTCCCCACTTATAACATTTACCACAAAATGTTTCTACCCTGTCATCAATATGGATAACCTTCATGCCTCCAACAGTACGTTCCATAGCTTTACTCCTCTTCTGCACCTCGGAACAATTCCTAGCAATGTGTCCCATCTTCTTACAATGATAGCAAATAGTCGACTCATTGACCGGTTCAACTGGTTTACGCTTCGCCTTTCTCACTTCAGGATAATGATTTAGGAATTGTCCTTTCTTATGACACTTAAAACACAAGATCTCAGAGCGAAACCGTTGGAATGTACCCTTCAATTCCTCCCTTGTTTTACTGCACTTGGCTGTGTAATGTCCCTTATTGAAACATCTGTAGCAGGTGATATTGTCATAAGGCCCTGGTTCAGCCCTTTCCTTAACCTGTTTCTCATATTCTTGAATTGCTTCTTCTCGATCCTTACGTGCAGCTGCTCTTTGCTCTCTGCGTCTAACCTTCCTTTCTTCACTCTTAGTCATCTCTCCCAAAGACTGAATTTTAGAGGGACTTCCTAACCTATAAATTAGACTTAAGTAGAAGAATTCAACTTTTACTCTTCTATATATATTAATTTGCTTACCGGGTTTTACCTTATGTTTTAACACCTTTGGTTTTTAATTCCAAATAAAGTTTCAAACAACTTCTTATTCCAAAATAAGATTACTTTTAAAAATATTATGAATAATATTATTTATCATCCCTTTTAACATTTTGAAAACAAATTTCAAATGTTTTTAAATCTTAGGATTCTAACTCCACAATTTAAAACCACACTTCAATTTACAAGTCATACCTATCTAAAAGTTTACTTCCTTAACACATTTCCATTTTGTTTTATCATTATTAGGAAACAAACATCCCAATATTTGATACAATAACCATTTTATTTTATTTTGAAACCAAGTTTAATTCTAATGTTCCATATATGAATGGTACATTCTATTCAATTCCTATTTGGATATATATGTATACACACACACACATCACTTAAATTCTTATTTAATTTCAATATCCAACAACCAACTATTGCCTTATGTATATAAACTTATAAAAATCCTTTACCTTTAAAAACACTATATAAGAATAACAAGTACGCTCTCATATATACATATACACACACATACACACTCAACTCATTTTAGTGTACTACTTTCCCTTTCCTTAATGAGTACACCCACCAGATCCAAGGTTCTCGCTTAACCTTCAGCTTTGATACCAACTGTAACGACCCAAAATTTTCGATCTCGAAAATTTCAGATAGTTAGGAAAAAGAAGAAAGAGATAGAAGAATAAGAAGAACAGAAACACCAACATCTCACATTCGCAGCGGATAAAATATAATAAAAAATAATAACAGTTTACAAAAGAATTCTGTATCTGTCAAAATACCTTTATAATACATCAGAGTTACACATATATACAGGCACTGGATATACACAATCATCATATCTCAAATATACAACAATATAATACAGCGGAAACACTCCATATGTTCTTGCCATCCAGGTCGCTTCCTAAGCTCCAAAACGTCCTTACCAGAAAATCTGTAATACACGGTCTGACCCGAGCATTACATCAAGGTAACACCCGGGTCAGGCTAGAAACCAGCGTGAGTAGACCCATATATCATGAAATTCTAATGCACAAGCAATTTTTTTTAAAACCCAGGGTAACTCGTATCAATTTACAAGTTCACAAATTGTTTATAAACGTTACTTATTTCACTTACAAATTTCTGTACCAAAACTTAGATTAAATAGTCCAATTCACTTAAATCATTTCATTCCAACTTATTGATTTCACATAGCAATCTATAATGAATCGAAGTGGTTTCGGGTATTTACTAATACCCGACTCTGGTCTCTTCGAATCCAATGGCACCTAAACCCAAGTTATCCAATTAGGTACAATTCAACTTTATTTGCTGGATAACACTTTTACACGACAATTCATAATCTATAGATAATCACATTATCACCGTCCATCCAACATATCATATTACAAAGCAATTCATATCAGAGATATCAACCAATTCAAAGCACTCATCATTATTCAATCGTTAATAAGAAAGATGATCACTTCCATTAATTAATTAATTATCCTCTAATTACTTTCATTAGTTAATTATTTTTAAATTTCATTTAATAATTAACCTTTTACATTCATAAATCAACCTTGATTAATCACAATCAGAAATTAACTTTCCTAAATTACTCCATCAATAAAACCACTCCTTGATTAATTATATTAATTAATCCTTTAATTACACTGAGAAATTATCACTTAATTTCTTCCACCAAGTAATTATTCTTTAATTACTTCCCGTCAAGTAATTCCCTTTTTATTAATTACATCGAGTAATTATCCACTAATTACTTCACTAACTAATTACACCTCATTAATTACCTTAAGTAATTATACTTAACCCAACATCAAATGTTTTCCTTTAATTAAATAAACTTAACTAATTAACTAGAATTAACCACGTTAACTTAATTAATTACACAAATTAATTAACCTTTACCCATCCATATTAATTACATTAATCCTTAATTAATTGCTTAAATTAATTTTCTTACAATCACCGGCATTGATTAATTATCCTTAAATAATTATCTTTTAAACCATTAATTAAATTCATTTGAAACCCCTTAAGGATTTAATAAAATAATTAACCTATTCAAATCAATAAATCAAATTCAACCTTATCATTAAAATTTTAACTTATTATCAATTTACTTTAAGCTTGCATTCACTTAATGTTTGAACTTGTTATTACTTCCCCTTTACTTTATGAAAGAAGTTATCAAAGTCTTTGCATTTTTTTTCAAAACGTTGCTTTTCAGAAGCCTGTGCCTATTAACTTAAAATTTTTAAGTAAACATATTACTGCACCTAAGACTAAATAAGCCAACATCGAAGCTTACCCGAGCAAAACACGAAGTTGCCCTTGCGTCTACTTCGAGTTGCCCATGAAATCACTCGAGACATAACCCAGCTATAAACTTTCTTCCCCAAATTAACAAACCCAGTTACACTGATGTGCACAGTGCACGTGTACAATACCCCTAGTCACCTCCGACCGACGTCGCAAACTTCATCACATCGGCGATTACATCAACGTGTGACCCGTACACCCAGAAATCCCCACAACTCGAAATCAAGTCACCTGAGTGAACCCAGGCACTAAACTGATCATCAAGAAACCCTCCGTAACGCTACCAAAGACCACCGATGGCCATGAAATTCTGGCCAAGACTTCGTCATGACTCAAACCCCCGATCCCCTTCATGCACAAGATCCCGATCATCAATCGACATCCCAAATCTAGCTAGAACCTAGCTTAGCCAAAATGCCACTTAAACCCTACATCCTTTCCTACTCGTAGCCACGGCATTCGGTAAAACGCATTACTAATTTTCCCGAGACCGCCATCCTCTCATCTCCCTCTGACCATAGACTCGACCACTATCATAACACATGTCGTTGGAATTTGATCGAAATTCCTTTTGTGTTCAACCTAAAATTCCTTGGTATTAAACTGCTTAAAAATCACGAATTATATATCAAAAATCATGATTTCATATCACGGATCCAATTATACAATCAAACCTTGAAAAATAAGTAATTCAAGTTTTGACTTGAATTGATCTTTTTACTGTTAATTAATATTTCCTGTTTAATCACCTACGAATTATACTTATAAACATTTTTAAAAAAAGATTTGGTTAGTACAACTAGTTTCTATTAATGATCACGATCTGTAAGACAATGAAGCAAAGGAATTTTTTTTGAATTGAATTTTGAGACTGTAAACCAATAACAAATGCTATGTAATATATTTATACAGACATGCTGTAGATCATTAGCAATTTCATGTAATTTCCAAGCAAATACTTTTATACATCTATTCAAACCATATTTCTATCTTTACCAATCATTTTGCGAGTAATCATGAAGGATCATATCTTAAATAGTTTAAGATTTTACTCACCTGGTATTTATAAAACAGAGAGCCTATGAAACTGATGCTTGAACTACTTTAAAGCTTGTTGTTTGATTGCAAATGAGCTGATGTTATTGGTGAGTTAATTCTTGTTGTTAACTTGGTTTCAGATCAGGTTGTAATGGTAGCTCTTATTATATTTTCTTACCTTTCATTCGAATGCTAGAAAGTAACAAGGCAGAGCTTTACTTATACTATGGAAAAGTTAGCTGTAGCTTCCAGTGTACAACAAATTTCATTTTTTTTATATATGAGAGCAAGGTGATAAGCTCGACCACAAATATATATAATGTAAATGAAGTGTGTAGAATAATCTAGCATATGTACAGGCTACTCACATCTTTATTTATCTATTTTATTTTTTCTTTAAAATTTGTTTTAAACAATGGTTTGACCAGACTTTGCTTTTGACATTGATTTGATTTCATTTAAAAGTTCCGATGTTTTGCCTTGATAAAATGTTTTGTATGCTAAGATTTGATGTTGCCTTTTTATACATTGTTCCCCTTTATGTTTACATATCTATGCATATATATCTACATCTCATATGTACTATTTTACATACATCATATGTATATTCCTATTTTATTACTTTACTATTTCATCTAACATATATACATACATATTTATTTATATTTTTTTATATTTGAACAACATAAAACTTGTCTATATATCTATCCATACATATATATATATATTTGAATACTTTGTCTTTAATTGATATGGTGGGGTTTTACATATACATATGATTTATTTTTCTATAGGATTCAAAAATTATATAATGCAATATTCAATATAGTTTTTTTTAATTTAATTTATATATATTCAGATATTTTAATCGTTAGAAATTTATTTGTTTGACTAATTAATATTAATATTTCTAAAATAAATCAGGTAATTACCCAATTAACAGATGTTAAAAATCTAGGTCGTCACAAAATATATATCCAGATATTTCTAAATTATCAAAATTCCATTTATTTATCCAAATAAAATCAATATTCCTATAGTAAAATCAGATTAATTATTCGATTATCAGATGATCAAAATTCGCATTATCACACATATTTTTAGCCTTTTTTTACACCTTTTCCATTATCATTTTGACCTAAAATAACTCAATAAACATATTAGTAGCATTGTTGTATGGTTGTTATCATCAAAACACCATATATATATATATATATATATATATCTGCGTGTGTGTGCTCTTTCATTCTCCCCCATTTTGATGATGACAACCACACAACTTTGATATATAAAATAATAGTTCCCCTTAGATATTTGTTATGTAAGTTTATTTCTCTCAACTTCGTTTAAATGCTAATATAAATTATGTAAAACATACGTTCTTCTCCCCCTTTGTCATCAAAAAAAGGGATAAGAGCATTGGTATACTATATGATAAAAACTCCCCCTAAGTATTGTGTTTTGCTTTAACTATTAACTATATAGAAATGAATATCCAATAGATATGTCAAATTTAAGAAAAATGATACTCATTTTACAATAGATGTAAGTTTTATGACTTAGAAAACCATATCAGTTGGATGTGTTCGATCTCTTAAAAATATAATTTCCATTATTAATCATAGTGTTGTAATAATTGCTAATGTATGACTGTCTATCACAATTAGTTAGATTAGCAGGAACTCATATATCAACATTAACTATCATTGATTTAGTATTCAAAGGTTTTTTTTTCTATTTCTAAGCATAATAAAATTATGACATGGATTGGTTTTAGAACTATCTCTACTTTTAGTACTCGCATTAAATTGTATATACAGGAATGCATATCTAGTACTTTTCTAAAATTATTTTGTTTATTGTATAAACCGTTCTATTATTGTGAGCTTTGCTATTAGTAGTTAAGGAAGATAATCATCTTTTTCTCTATTAAAATTTGCGATTTTCTCATTTAATTTATCAAAAACAGCTATGGAATCACAAATTTATTTTTGCAACATAATATTATTATCTTTCAAAAATACATATTCTTTAATTAATATTCATATCATTTAAAATCTTATTCTCTCCTATTCTCTTTTTCAAGAGACAAAAGTTTAGAATTAGGATCATTAAAGAATTTTTTAAAAATATATTTTTATTTTGCAAAACTTCAATTTCCTTTAAAAGATCGGTATTTTTATTGTTTAAGCGCCCATTGTCTTTTAATAGAAAATATTTCTGTAAAATAAGTTCTTTTAATGTATTTTCAAAATTTTCAATTTTCTTTATTAAAAACTTATTTTTCTTTCGTTAAAATACTAATTTTACGCTCATAATCATCTAATTTAACTAAAGCAATAGAACTGACCTTTGGTGATGCTTTAAAATCTTTTAATAACTTCTCATGAATTTGTAAAAGATCATTATATATAGAATCTAAGCGCATTGGTTTTGATCTGAGATTAGCCACACAGCACATGTACCTTGATTCTATATATTAATGCTCGCTTCTTGAAATTTGCTACTCGACTGTCTTTGAGCTCTGAATAGATCTTTTCTTTCTGGTGATTATTCTATGATGTTGTGACGATTGATAGACTTCCAGGCTCTGACACCACATGTTCACTATGAACATGATTGGAGATGTCCACTTGTCAAAATCATGATAGGTTAGAAACTCCATCTAAACAACCGAATAGGACTTCATTAACAATTACAAGCAGTGTAACAAATATTACTTTCTAAGACATTATATCTTTATATACAGAATGCCACTTTAATGTATAATAATTCCTATGACAAAACCATACTATATTGAGTTGAGGTATAGAGGCTGAGGAGTTTATTCGACTATAATATGAGATGTGGAGATGAAGCACACTTGTCAAAATCTCTGAATCACATGAATTTCTTGGAATTCATGGTATTGCTTAGGAATTAAGAGTTCAAGGCCTAGAATTCAAAGCATAGAGTTGTGTTATGATTCGGGTATGATTAGGGGTTTATATAGATGTTGTATGGATGCTAAAGTAGGGGTGCAACCTTCTAATTTCTTCATTGATGAAGAAAAGTGGCTACAGGAGCGGAGAGATGCAACTTTTGGAGCGAAGAGTCATGAAGACACCACTTCAAAAAATTAGCCGTTCTACATTAGGTCAGTAGACTGAGAAAAGGCTTCAGTCGACTGGCTAGGTGTGAAAATCGAGCCTGAGAGCATTACCAAAAATAGTAGACAAGTTGTTCATATTCATCGACTGGGCAAGGCTTTTAGTCGACTGAATCATAGTATTTTCCAAAAGCTTGAGTGTTGTAGTGGTAAGGGCATGTGCTCATCTCTCAGCCTATCCAGGTTTGAATTCTATCTTTGCATATTTTTAGCCAATTTATTTTACACCTTTCCCATCATCGTTTTTACCTGAGATAACTCAATAAACGTATTTGTGGCATTGTTGTTTGGTTGTTATCATCAAAACACAATATATGTACATATATGTGTGTGTGTGTGTGTGTGTGTGTGGTTCTTTCGAACATACACCTTTCCTCTTGACTTTTCTCTGGTGGCAAGAATACATTTCTTTTTACAATCAACCATAGACTATGACATGTAGTTTTATCATCAATAACGATTCTTCAAAATTCTCTACAATGACCCTACAGGCGTCTAATAGCACTATATCTTTGAAATCAATGAGGAACATGATGAGACTCAAGAGAATGATTAAAAATTCAAATACAAACTCTCGGATCTTGTGTGGTTTGCAAATCCTTGAAGAATTGAAGTGAAAGAGTATGGATTTGCAAAGAGATATGAAAGTTTATTAATGGACCATTCTCACAAGAGCATAAAATAAAGAGTAAGAGATGATGAAAGAATTGTATCTAAAAATTCATTTTACAAATCCTCTATATAGAGAATGAAGAGACATGACTTTTGGAAAAAGGACAAAGTAAAGTGTCCATTTGTTTTGATTTGAAAATCTATCCATTAGCTAGTTCGTCGACATATGGTGAATGGGTATGTCAATATATCCATCTATATGTCAACATATGATCCACGGGTATGCCGACATATCCTGTTTATTTTGAAAAATATAGCTTTATGGCTTAAAACTAAAAATGTATTTTTACAAAAAAAAATTAGAGATGAAAATAGATTTCAGTAAAAGAGAAATATCAAAGATATTAGTTATCCTGTCTTTAACAAAAATTCTAGAACTTAGAAAAACTTACTAAACACTTTAAATATCTTTGTCATTAAAGCACTTGTGTTTCATTCAAATTTAGTCTGTTTTGCTCTAGTTAATTGGCATGTTTATAATTCATTTGCTTCCACTAATAAATGTCTCCGTAATATATTTGAAAATACTGCACAACTCGGAGAAAGGTTAGTAATAATATTTGTATGGTTGTTATCATCAAAATCAATACTCATAATATTATCATTTAATGCCTTACTTCATCATTTATCATTCATTTTTAATTTATATGTTGCCCCGCGACCTTGCTGCCTTATTTCATCTATATGTACAAAGTTTGACATGGGCCACAACCAACCAGGGAGACAAGCAACCCTTTTAGGAGGTGAATGCATCCTCGGTTATCAAATTTTAGTGAGTGTCCTCACCAAGCGTGAATAGATTCTCTAAATCACATTCTGTTAGTGCATTGTTTCAGTTATGCTTTTAGTTCTACATCCCACTTAGATCCTCACGACATCCTAAATGTAATTTTACATTTTTAAAAATCATACATATCTATAATCATAGTTATTAACTCTTATTATGTATCCTATATCCATCGTATAAGCGCTTATAGTTTAAATGTGTATATTATATAATCTTGGGTACACGGCACGTTTCAATAATATCAAAATCAATCAACATATACCTTTCATTTAGGTTTATTATTCATCATCTCGTAGGTTCCTAACTAAATTGCTTGGGAAAATTATTCCATTTCACATTTGAAGATTTTTTTTACTTTGTTATTCATTTTATCTAAGGCTTAAACTCATTCACACTTGAGACTTAGCCGACGTTGACACATATAAATAGCCATCACATGATATAGTTACTGAAAGAGGTCGGGGTATGCCTTAATGACAATTATGTAATTTGTTACATATATCTTAATCTATATCCTATATTTTTCTTGATAAATGTGTTTAATTTCTATTATATACTTTGTTATGTTATGATATAATTAAATTAAGAGAATAATCTAAGAATATAACTAGAAATTCCTTAAATAATATATAATGCGATAATTGTTATAGAGAGTTATAACCATGAGAAAACAATCATAGTATTAAATAACATATTATTTTAAATATTTCTATTCAAGATGTTTTGAGAAAGATATACATCCTTTGAGATTGAAATAAGTTATGTTGTCCAAATGTTTGATAGTGTATTACTCATGGTTTTTGGGGGGCACCAAGGGTTATGTACTGATATTTGCTAGGTAATTATGGAATGACTTATGCGAGAGTTTGATGTTGGTTAGTAATAACTAAGGTCAAACTGGAAATCTCGAAATGATGATATTACACAGTTCTAAAGACTGAAGAAGATTGTTCAACTTTAATTTGATTACTCTACTTTGATTTTAGTTAAATCATGGCATGACATCAATCGAGCGACTATAGTTGGGTCTGAGTTGAAGTATTGAAAATAAAAAACTATTTAATAGGGAATTCGTCTCCTCAGTTATATGAGGTTAGTATCACAACCAACTATTGTCAACTCAAAGTCGAAGCCTCTAGCTAGAGCGATACAGTTAATAATAAATGTTATTATTGAACCAAAGACTTTGTTTAAAGACTAACCAAGTTGAATGTAGACGATACTGGAGTTTTACTACTCTTGTGTCTCCTCATCCTTTGTACTTACTCGTGATGAGCCACCCTTGCAAACTGAGGTGGCTTCATTGTTATTCTACATAGGTTGTTTATTGTGTTTCGCCAGTAGTAGTGGGTTAATGTTTGCTGGTCTTTCTTTTATGTTTAGATTGATCTGGGCTTTGCTTTTTGATTTTCCCCCCTCAGATCTACTAGGCCGGCTTCAATGTTCTCATTAATTAGATTGTCGAGTTTGTTTGCTTCCAACATAGTTTACATAGCAGGTAAACGCTGGCGATGAGCTGCGTGACTGTTGGAGCTAATTAGCTGGGATTGGGGTATTAGGCCACCAACTTTTCGATCCAAGTCAGTTTATCATTGATCTGGGTTGCAAATGTGTCGAGGGCTTCAAGTATGGGGTTGGTACTAATTCTTTATTGTATGTCCATTGGTTTCCCTGAAGCGTTAAGGTGTTTGTTAACAGTTTTTGCAGCTAAATGATCAACTTCAACTGGGAAGGGTGCAGGAATTTGTAGGTTGCATTTGGAATAGAGAAATGGTGTTTTAGATATAGAAATTTTTTAAGAAAAAGATAACTTGTTGGGGTTATGCCACCTTCTAATGCCAAAATGTTGATGAGATTTTCATTCTTGAAACACCTACTTAGATATGAAGTAACTACGGTGCTGAATGCTTCCATTATTAAGAATTAGCAAATTTAAGTAGTATTAAAATTTTCTTTTAAAAGAAGAGTTATGTTGCTTGAGTTTGCACAATTAAATAGGTGCACTTTAATTGTTTGTTGAAATGTCAGCTTTAATTTATCTACCAATCCAAACAAATACGATTTATATGGTTCAAATATCTACAAATCCTAAGTCAATTCCTAAGTTAATGGGTCAATTCTTTTCTTCTTTAGTTCTGTCTTAGTACACCTTTTTGGATTCTAATAGTAAAGAGTACAATCTTTACCGTCTAAATTTAGAGAAAATAAAGTGTGATCCTTTTTTCTGCTACATTGTCTTCCTTTTTATAGTAAAAACCGATGTCACATGGATTGTTGATGACATAATCTCTCTTTCCTCCTTTGCCATTAGATTTTGCCATGTGCCACTCATTTGTGAGCTTGATTGATAGTGCATAAATTACTGATGTGGATATCAGCGGGAGTATTAGTTTTAAGTCGAGAACTTTAAAGTTGACATTCGGAAAGGAATTTGAATATGACATGCAGAATCCGTCAGTGGATTTTGGGCAATGTCTTGCATTTTCGTGCTTTAGATATCATAATGCAGTCCAAGTGTAGCAGCACAGTTAACGTGCGATGTAATGACGCTTGACTTGGCTGTAGTGGCCAGCTTTTCAGATACTCTGCAACTTGGCGGCACATCTTTGTCTAAAAGCCGGCGGCCCGATTTTGTCTTTATAAAGGTGACGTAGCTTTGTCTTTATAACGTTGGTGCAATTATGTTTAAGTATGAGGATTCTCTTGATTATGAAGGGTTGCGTGGCTCCACCAGTATGTCTTGGGTTGTGCTTAACTTTTACCAATACTGTACATCTTTTTCATGGCCCCATTGTGTATAAATTTGCAGGTTGTGTAGTTCTATATAGGAGTTTTTGTTGTGCACTGGGCATTAAATAAAGTAGATGTGCCTAGTTTCTTTTTGCTGCAGAAATAGAAACTTCCATGCCGCTTTAGGCTAATTACTAATCCGAACCTGCGCTTAACACGTTATAAGAATTGCAAAATGTGCGTGTAACAGTTCTAAACTTCGTTTGTTTTCCCAGTTTCCTGTATAAAGTTATACAATGCATTATTTACCATAAAACTTATTCTAAAACAAAAATTGATACTACACAGTATTATTACTGCATTTTATTTTGTATGTTTTGTATCCTTTTGGTTCTTCTTTCTATTTTATTTGTTCATTATCTCTGTTTCTTTCTTTGACGTTTTTAGGAATTGGTATCGATTTTAAAGCAGCATTTTCTAATTGTAGTATCATTAGAATGGCTTTAGTTGGTGGATTCATTTTTTAAGTATCAGTTTATTTACTAGGTTGAATTGGCAATTAAGCTGACGATGATGTAGTTGATTTTTGAGTGGCCGCCAAGTTTTCGAATATTAAAACCCTAGTTTTTTCACATTTTGAGATGTAATTGTACAGTAGGATAGTTTAGATGGAGTGGGATGGAGTTAGTGGAATAGTAATGGCTTTCTATATTTGGGATCTAGACTAGGCCTTTTTCTTTCCAATAGGATGGTAGCGGCATTTTAACCCAAATATTAGCTGATGCTTCTTCTCGTCTCCCCTTACTCCAATCTCCTTGTGTGAAGCTATAATAAACTCTCAACTCATTTCTCTACTGCTGCTCCAAGCCCGAACTGAAGAATACCAACAGATCGTTATCATCTTGGGTTTTTTCATAAGTGGTCGGCCATGATCTATCGTTATTAAGGGTAATGGTTTTGGAATTCATTGGAGAGCCTAAGTGATTGGCTTTTGTCCATAGCTATTTGCTTGCTTGAGATCCCGAAAGTTATTGTCAAAAATCAGTTTAGTGTTGAGTATATATTCAAGCGTGTAAGGCATTTCTCATTGGAGGTAGCCGTAGGGACTTAGAACTGATGCAAAGATAAAAAATATTGCTTTGAAAACCGTCCTACACCTCTGACACCCAATATATCTATATAGTACACTGCAATGTTGTCCGACCAATGTATGATGGTTGTCAAGGTTGAAAACTAAATAAACAATCGCAGAACCTATCATGTATCTCATAGCATATCGCATAAGATAGTATAGTCACCATAGATATAAATAGACAATACACTAATAACTAAATGAACCGTGGAAATCAGAGTGCAAAGATCCACACAGCCATACAACATAGTGATGGAGTTTATAAAACTGATAATACCCAATAGAAACTGTCTCTAAATAGGTAAAAACACTAGTAAGCTCCATAGTATTGCATGACACAATGATAGGCAATAATGCATAACCATAGTGATACATGAGAGTGTAGCCTCATGCTCGTCACCTGTCCAACTCTACGTACTCACCGAACCCAATATCCCAAATCTATTCCTTTAAGAGTACCCAAAATAATAAGAAGAAAGGCATAATCCCAAGTCAAACGATAGTCTGGTGTGAGCAATAGAAAATCTCAAATACTATAACATTGGTATACTAGGACAATGGGTAAGACGAATCATGCCTGACCTATCCCTACATCCAAAAGAGTTAGCATATAACACAAGATATATGCTACTTTATATCATAATCTTCATAGGAGTATTATATGTTAAGGTAGAAATGAGTGTCCAAGTATCTACTTAAAAGATAACTATGTCATGTAGCATCCTTAGTCAACAAAGCAAACATAGCATCCATCATCCATAATTACATCACATACTCAATGCATTGGATATATGATACTCGCGCAACCCATCTGATCAGTGGACTAAGACCACCCATCTAAAAGTCAATGCCTCGGTTCATAGGTACTCCAATGAATGCTACTATGTAGCCAGGAACTAGGCCACCCATCTAACAGGTCTAGTGTAAAATCTCCCATTTGAAGATAATGACCCATCCGATCCAAGAGGGTGCCCCCATATACCCATGCTTTACAATTACACTACAAACCTTCGAATATCGATGATCCATTTGCACATGTCATTTACAACAAAGCACGTTTTGGAACTGGTCTCTAAGTCATCCTCCCATCTAATGTCGTCAAGATTGGAACGATTGTCGACAATCGTCACTAGTTGCAAAATATCATTATTTATCCAATAGTCATCCTAAACTGTTCCTTAATCTATCCTATAGCCTTATAATTTCCTAAAGTACAACTATACCATCATCAAAGCCATCACTTCCCATTGCTAAGCTATAGATCATCAAATTCCATGATTCAACATCGAGTTGCATAACTTTGTGCCGGTCTATGACTTAGCCACAATCTGGCCAAGTACATAAGTTAGCTTGAGCCCGAAGTAAGGATGAAAAGGACCCAAAGCAAACTTAGCAAATACCCAAAGTGAACGCACAAGAGACCCGAAGCAAGCATGTCCAAGACCCAAAGCGGCTCTAGTTCCTTCCTACCACTGAACCATGAAACTTTGAACCATGCACCACTAACCTGAGCCCACCGATCCATGCCTTCACCAAACCATGCTCTCGCCGAAGCATTCCATTACCGAACCATGCCTTCACCGATCCAAGACATAAATTATTTTGGTCCTCCAAGTGAAGCTTGAAGTAGAATTAAATGCATCATGAAGTGGAACTCGAAGCAAGATCCTTACTTATCTAGCACTTGAACTCGTAGTGACCCCTGTGCAACTCGAAGTGGAACTCGCAACAATCTCCTATGTGACCCAAATTGCAACTCAAAGCAACCACTCCATTGATCCAACTTCTTTCACCCATAACTTGAGCAAATGAACTCCTAATGACTTGAAATTTGAAATATAGCTTTGTGAGGCCTTCCTTGTCGCCTCATATAACTCGCATCAAATTTGGCTAATGTCACCTTTAAGGATCGGCGACCGGTTGCGACACTGTTCCTATTTGTAAGTCGCCATTTGATCGATGTTTTCAACTAAGCAAACAATATACTTCAAGCATTCAATATATACAATATATCTAAATAAGAAAGCATTCACATACATCAAATTATAACCTAAATCTAAAGGTAAGAAAATAGCGAAGATTCATAAGAACAAGATAGATCGATAGGAACATATTTTAACAAAACTTTGTAAAATCATTTGCATATATACATATATGATTAGTTATGATGTAAAACGTGTTTAAAGTCTAAAGACCATCTTGAAAACATTATTTTGGATGTATAATGGCTAATTAGTAAGTAAGGGGTTCCAACCAATTACCTAAATCCAAAGCAATCCAAAAAGAGAACAAATCCCAAGACGAACAATAGATCTAAGGTGTCTCCAACAGTAAATCCCCAAATTCAAGTGCTAATTTCATAAATCTCCTATTAATGACAAGATTTTGCTAATTAAATAAGGTTTGGAGCAGTTTATGCTTGAAGAATGCTAATGGTTGCTTCTCTAATTAATTGGAAAGTGTGAAATGACAAGGAGAAATCCCATCAGCAACTTATGAGTGCTAATACCTAAATAGGCTTTGGGTATAGTCATCAATCCCCATAATTACCCACTAAGCTATTTAAAATCAAATGGAACTTCAAAAAACCACATCTCTCAAACGGTAAGTTCATTTTTCTATCATGATCACTCTGTATAGAAAGAGACATCATATAATCTAGTGGATGTGGTTTCATATCCTAATTCGATTGTCATAAAAAGTTATAGGCCTTACAAGAATTTATAGGTCCAAACCGTTCGAAAAAAATTCTCGGGATGGAAAATGTCTCCAGCAGTCATTCCCCAAAGTTATAATATCGTACGATCCTATATAAAAATAATATTTACATTTTATGATACTCTAATACATAAAATGCAAGTCATTACATTCTTCTCCCCGTTAGGAATTTTGCCTCTGAAATTCCAGACAAAATAAGTAAGGTTATTATTGTACATGGCTAACAATCGTATCTGATCATAGGAAACCATCACACATCAAACATGCACACACAATAATAAATATCAAAAGGTAACATCCAAGTCTATCCATATCATGCAGGATATTATGCTAATGTATACTTTGTGATACCATAAGTGAAAGTAAAAGCAATAAACAGAAAGTCATACCAAATAAAGAGCTCCGGATAAGCAGTCCTTACGCTCTCCTTAGTCTTCTAGGTGCAATCACCTTCCTTTCACTCCATTGAACCTTCACTACCTCCACTGTCTTCCTCCTATGCTGCTTCGTATCACGTCCAACAATACAAGTTGGCCCGCGAGGTCTAAAGGCTTCTGGTTGAATCTCGATATTATTTAGTTGATCCGGTGTGATAGTTGTGGCTTAGTCGTTCACAAACTTCCAAAAGTGAGAAATGTAGAACACATTGTGCATTCCCACCATCCTTTGAGGTAAGTTGACCCTATAAGCAAGGTTCCCAATCCTCCATGGTATAGGGGAATGACCTATGATCTCAATGCCTAACGAATCAAATTACATTCACTAATGGAGAGATCTTAACAAACATTATATTGCCAACAAATAACTCCAAATCTCTACTTCTCTTATCAACATAGCTTTTCTGTCTATCTTGAGCAGCTTTTATATGTTGTCGAATGATTTTGATCATATATAATGTTTCTCTAATCATATTTAACCCAAGTATCAGTTTTTCGTTCCCTCCCCACTAACATAAAGGGGCATTTCATTGTCAGCCATACAACGCTTCAAATGGTGCCATACCGATGTTAGATTGATAACTGTTCTTGTATGTGAATTCAAAAAGATGCAAGTGATCACCCCATGAGCTTCTAAAGTCAAGAATGCAAGCCCACAAGATCCTCTAAGAGACAATTCACTCTCTTAGTTTGGTCGTTAGTTTGAGCATAATATGTTATACTCAAATGCATTTCTATCTCTAATGCCTTTTGTAAGCCCTTCGAATTCCCATTAGTGAACTACAGGTCTTGGTCACTCACAATGCCCTTTGGCACATCAAGGAACCGCACTCTCCACTTTATATACAATGTAGCTAGTTTATGGTTCTACTTGACTTAATGGGTATAAATCAAAAATTCTTGGTCAATCGGTCGACTATGACCCAATTACTCTCGTAATCCCCTCCAGTCTACGTTAGTCCATTAATTAAATCCATTGATATTTGTTCCTACTTCCACCTAGGAACTTCTAGGTCTTGCATCAAACACTAGGCTTCTTCTGCTCAGTCTTCACTAATTGGAAATTCATACACTTTGAGATGAATGTTCCGACGTCCTTCTTCATCACTTTCTAATAATAGGTTTGCTTCAATTATGGTACATCTTACTACTACTGCTATGTATAATCAATCACGAATAATGGCACTCTCTTAGCATCTTATCCCTCAACCAATCAATGTTAGGTATAAAAAATTCCTATCTTTACGGAGCCAACCATCTCGGTTGAGTCTGTATTACTTCATCCCTTTAGACTCTACTCCAGCTTTAATCTTAGTAATATTCCCGGCTAGTCTGGCGTCACATATCTGACTATTATCGATTTGCTCAATTAGAATAGGTTTTATAGTCAAGCTTGCTAATATCTATAACTCTAGCTCACACCATAGTTAAAAATCATAACTAGCAATAAACTTTAACAACGTCCACTTTAGGAACATAGCTACTAAGCATGCATGTCTCCTACTCAATGCATCAACAACTACATTCCCTTTCTACAGTGCATATGAAATGCTAAAATCATAGGAGGTAGGGAAATCTAACCATCACTGTTGGTGAAGATTAAGATCGTTCTGTGAAAGAGGTTATTCAATGATTTATGGTCGATGAACAGCTCGAACCTATCTCCTAAAAGATAATGTTTTCATATTTTTCAACGCTAACACGATCCTTGCTAACTCCAAATCATGGGTTCAGTATTTCCTCTAATGTTCCTTCAGTTATCGATTAGGATATGTAACAATCTTGCCCCTCTACTTTAATACCGCACCCAATCCGGTGCCACAAGCATTGATGTACTACACTATATCTCTTCGTTCTCACTCGAAATGGTCAACATTTGTTGCAATACAGCAGCGTTGAGAATATATGCTTTCACCATCTGTTTCGACTTAGGTGGCTCTGGATGGTCCTTCTGAATATGCCAAAGCTTATTGGAGCTATAACACTTTCTCCCATAGGTTTTGTAGTCTCTCCTATATGGCCATTATCTCCACAATTATAGCAAGTTGGAGCTATCCTGCTATTCTTTTGGCAGTCTTTGTTCTGAAACCTCTTCCTTTTGTTATTTTTATTCCACTTCTTTCTAACTCCCCCGCCCAATCGCGTCCTTGGCTCTTCTTTAGGATAATAGTCTTCGGCTTTGGATAAAGGCTCTCATGTCTCAAAGCCTTCTCAATTATTATCTTAATAGTCTCATCAATGTGGCTTATGAGTCTCTCGCCTAAGTAGTCATCTAACCTGATGATAAATTTCTTATTTTTATTCAGTGGAGTGTCTATGAAAGACATCATACAATTCGATAGAGCATCAAATTCAGAAATATACCCAGTAACAGACATGTATCCTTGCTTCAAATATGCAAACTTACAATACAAGACCGACTTTTGAGCTGCCGATATTGTTTGCACCAAAATTGGTCACAAACCCCAAATATCGTGAAAGCACCAGTGTATGAATATAAATCAGTAATATTCTAACACAAATCTCAGATCCAAACAAAATAATTGGAAAATAACGAAAAGAAACACAAGATTTATAGTGGGTCGGCTATCTCCGGCCTATGTCCACTTCGAATGATGATCTTTTATTGATATTCTTTGCTGGTTACAGTTGAATACAACGATTATAATGAAGAAAGTCGAGTACAACAATAGCTTAATGGTACAAAAGTATTTTCGGCAGAGTCTGGACGTCGGATGACCAAAGATCCCTTTTTTGTAGGTTTTGGGGCTCTATTTATACGTGTAGGAGGCTGATATCTCGCTCAAACTTCGAGGGACTCCTTCTGGCACGTGAGTGGGCCCACGCGATCAATCCTATGAAGTTTTGGCTCGATCCGTAATTGATACGAACCAATTTCGTATCGATCAAGATTTTGTCCAATGGAGTTGAAACTTAGCACGAACCTTCCTTAGCATGTGCGTACGATCCTATGAAAATTTCATAGCATTTGCACTTGTGGATTGTGAGATATGATCGATGCAAGATTGCGGTTTCATGAGTGCCGTCGAGTTCGAATCGATCCTTTGTATCGATCCATTCGTATCGATCCGAGAACGTGATAGCATGTTGACATAGAGCGCACTCTCCGGATAGATCCACTTTTTATGCCGAGTTGATCGAGTCTTATTTTGACCTTGTTCGTATCGATGATTCGTGCTCTATTTCGTATCGTTATAGCTCTGTTCACATCGATGTTCACAGGTAATTTTGCATTGATGTTTGGGGGACGTGCCACTTCGTATCGTGCACTGTTCGTATCGATCAACCTTGATCCTATTCATATCTATCAACTGATCGATACGAATTAAGGGTTCATGATTCTTAGGGATCGATACGAATAGCGAGTTTCTGATCGATGCGAATTAGATCGACACGAATAGTATAATTCAAGCATAAACAGGATCGATGCGAACAGAACCAACACGATGACTTTCTGAATCGATTCGAACGCATGGACACGAACATGACTTTCTGGATGGATTCGAACATACGGAATCTGATCGATACGAACTCGATGGATTTGAACAGCGCAACCATAAATCGATTTGAACTTGATTGATTCGAATAGATCGAGGCGAAGTCCTTCTGATGGATACGAATTTGATCGATTCGAATAGATCAATACCACGGCTCTCTGATGGATACGAACAGCGTAATCTCTGTCAACTTGTATTGATCATATTTCGATCATATTAACTCCGATTGACCTGAAATTTGAAACGTAGCCTCTCCTAGCCTTGATCACCATTTCCTATCGATCCCGCCTTGATTGGAGCTCAATCAAATTTTAGCGACATCGATCGTAGCCTCGTTTCCAATCGATCTTCAATCCTGATATTCATTTGTTCTTGCCAATTTGTTAATATTCCAGCCTTGACCAAAGGATGGTACAACATTTTCCCTCCAAAACATGCGTTGTGATAAAAAGGTGTGTTTTGAATAGTTCTGAATCCGATATCTAAAGTCCATAGCCATATCGTCCGAGTGCGTCATTCTTGACTACTCCAAGTCGATGTCCGATTCCAAATCCAGTAACCAAAGCCTTAACCAATTCCATATCCATCCGAACTCTAAAACCGAGTCCTAATCCATCCTTATCCAATAACCAATAACTGAATCCAAGACCTCTCCGGGTCGATATCTGAATCCGTAACCTCTTCGGGTTCTTGCCAGGTGCAATCCATACCTGACGACCGTGGCCCAGTGTCCCTAGACGTTGAGTAATTGTCATGGCTTAAGTCCTAAGCCGAATCCTGGTCGCTTTGGACCCTTGTCGAGTATAGTTCATGCTCGACGACCTGAAATAGTAACCAATAATATAGGGCCTAAGTCCTAGGCCGAATCCTGGTCTCTCCAGACCCTTAACGAGCATAGTCCATACTCGACGACCTGAATAAGCCAATTCACCATGCTCGGACGAAGAGACCTACCCCTTGCCAGGTATAATCCATACCCAACACCGTTAACCAAAGAACCAGATTAAAGTCCAATCAAAATCCAATCCAAATCAAATTGGAAAACCAAGAATCCATATCTGAAATCAATACCAACATCCAAACACGAAAACAGTCATCCAAACAGAAGTCCAAATCAGAAAACAAACAAAATCAGGAGTTCAAACCAAACTCCAAAACCAAACCAAAAAAACGAGAGTCCAATCCGAAAACAAAAAATGAAAAACAGATTTCGCAAACTATAGCATCACGGTTTATCGTTATTCAGAGCATGCCTAGGGGCCATCTCCATGCCCGTACATGGGTAAACGATTTGGTCGTTTGCCCGTGGTTTGCTACTTATTTTATAATATCCCAGTCAATTGATAACCAATCGACCATCATTCCTGGGCCTCGAACCATCATTGTTTGAGGTCGACGATGGTTGCTCCTGTCCCACCGCTGCATTCCGAGCCCCGACGTATTGTTGCAACTGTCCATTCCTTATATGCTCCTCAATTATGTCATTTAAGTGCCTGCAGCTGTTTGTATCGTGTCCATCCAAACCATGGAAGAGACAGTGCCTTCCTGATGCCCTTTCACATTCGGAAGGTTCTCTCCTAGTCGGCCTTCGGTAGGGAAGGCGATTCCAGGTCTCCAGGAATATCCATTCTAATGTTTCATTCAATCATGTGTAGGTGGATAATTTTGGCTCTCTCCATCGTTTCTTAGCTTTTTCTGAATCATCATCAAGCTTCCTTTTTCTTTACCTTTATCTTTATCCGAGCTTTCGCCGGATGGCCCTCCATCCTCAGCCGCATTCACCTCCTTTAACTTCAAATCTGTACATGCATATTCTTGTCGAAGGAATCTCTCAGCTTCATGAGAGAATTCCCCAAGATCTAGTGGTGGGTCCCGTATCAGAGATACTTTGAAATCTGATTCCTCTCCCACTCTTGAAACTGCTACCATTAAAACCATCGATGGATCCGACCGATCCACCAAAGCGACCGTCACATTGAACCGAGTTAAGAAAGCTCTAAGTGATACATCTGTTCTTTGCTTTATTGACGTTAGCATTATCATCACGTTTTTAGTATTTTGATATGAACTCGGAACTGCTTCTGAAACCTGTCCACCAATTCTATCCATGTCCTGATAGATCCCTCTTCCAGCTGTCTGAACCACATAGCAGCTATGTCCGTTAAGTACATAGGGAAACAACGAGCCATAACGTCCTCCGATGCCCCCAGCACTTCCATGTGTCTTGTATATCTCATCAAGTGATCAGTTGGATCAGCTTGCCATTGTATACCTCCACGTTAGGTAGATTGAACTCTGGTGGATTCCGAGCTATTCTGATTTCATGAGTAAACAGACTCATGTTTACTCCTACGAGATCTCTATTGGTCAAACCTCCATGCATAGTTCGCCTGATAATTTTGGCCAATCCAGCACTGTCTGTCAAGGGTTGCCCCTGAGTCCCCGAGGGAATTCTGGTACATACTCTTCATCTCGTTCTCTTACATTCCTACCAGCATCCTGTTGTCTGGTATTGACTGGAATCCCTCCATGAACTGGTTCATCGTTGTTGGGGGGTGTGCCCCCGAGCCTGGATCCATCCGGATTAGCAAGTGTATGCTGATTAGGGATTGCGCTTTGTTGAGTTGTTCCATTTGATTTCCTATTTCGTCCTCCTATTCCAGCTCCGTGGATCTAAACTCCTAAAGCTCCGGCTGTCCCTGTTTGTCCAACCTGTCTGAGGAGGTTCTACATCATCTCCTCCTGCCTTTTTAGAAATTCTTCGTGCATCGCTCCCATCATCATTTCCATTTCATCTCGGGTGATGGAGCTGAATTCTGATTTCCCCCTGATGAAGCCTCCTGGCTTCCCTCATGCTGACTTCTCTCTATTCTTTGTCTTCTACTCGACTTCCTTGTCATATTTTCTAGATCTGAATCCTTAAACCTTCAAATCTGAGTTCCAAATCTGGTATAGCGGTTGCTAGTTGCTCTCAATGAAAGCACCAAAGTGTTTGCGCCAAACTTGATCACAAACTCCAAATATCGTGAAAGCACCAGTGTATGGATATAGATCAGTAATATTCTAACACAAATCTCAGATCCAAACAAAATAATTGGAAAATAACGAATAGAAACACAAGATTTATAGTGGTTCGGCTATCTCCGACCTACGTCCACTTCGAATGATGATCTTTTATTGATATTCTTTGCTGGTTACAGTTAAATACATCGATTATAATGAAGAAAGTCGAGTACAACAATAGCTTAATAGTACAAAACTGTTTTCGGCAGAGTCTGGATGTCGGATGACCAAAGATCCCTTTTCTGTAGGTTCTGGGGCTCTATCTATAGGTGTGGGAGGCTTTGTTCAAACTTCGGAGGACTCCTTTTGGCACGTGAGTGGGACCATGCGATCGATACCATGAAGTTTCGGCTCGATCCGTGATCGATACAAACCAATTTCGTATCGATCAAGATTTTGTCCAATGGAGTTTAAACTTGGCATGAACCTTCCTTAGCTTGTGCGTAAGCTCCTATGAAAATTTCATAGCATTTGGACCTATGGATTGTGATATATGATCGATGCAAGATTGCGTTTTCATGAGTGCCGTCGAGTTCGAATTTATCCTTCGCATCGATCCATTTGTATCGATCCGAGCACGTGATAGCATGTTGATGTGGTGCGCACTCTCCGGATCGATCCACTTTTTATGCCGAGTTGATCGAGTCTTATTTGAACCTTGTTCGTATTGACGATTCATGCTCTACTTCGTATCGTTGTAGCTCTATCCGCATGGATGTTCACAGGCTACTTTGCATCGATGTTTGGGCGACATGCCACTTCGTATCGTGCACTATTCGTAACGATCGACCTTGATCCTGTTCGTATCTATCAAGTATCAACTGATCGACATGAACTAAGGGTTCATGATTCCTGGAGATCGATACGAATAGCAAGTTTCTGGATCGCTGTGAATTAGATCGACATGAACAGTGTAATTCGAGTGTAAACAAGATCGATGTGAACAGAACCAACGCGATGACTTTCTGAATCAATTCGAACACATGGACACAAGCATGACTTTTTGGATGGATTCGAACATACAGAATCTAATCGATATGAACTCGATGGATTCGAACAGCGCAACCATAAATTGATTCGAACTTGATGGATTCGAATAGATCAAGGCGAAGTCCTTCTGATGGATACGAATTGATCGATTCGAATAGATCAATACCATGGCTCTTTGATGGATACGAACATCGTAATCTCTCTCAACTTGTATTGATCATATCTCGATCATATGAACTCCGATTGACCTGAAATTTGAAATGTAGCCTCTCCTAGCCTTGATCACCATTACCTATCGATCCCGCCTTGAATGGAGCTCGATCAAATTTTAGCGACATCGATCGTAGCCTTGTTTCCAAACAATCTGTAATCCTGATATTCATTTGTTCTTGCCAATTTGTTGATATTCCAACCTTGACCAAAGGATGGTATAATAAATATAAACTTCTCCTCGAATATAGATTTGAACTGGCTCTAAGTGATATACGGTCCTCGCGAGTAGCAATTTTCATAGTGTTCCACTAGTTCATAGATCGTCCTTGTAGCTTTCAAGAAGCCAACCTTCTTTTCATAGCATCGTTCAGCTTTAGATCATTAAAGATTCTTTTTTAGGTATCAAGCCAATCTTGCACTTCCATCGTCGACTTCGTTCCTAGGAATGATTTGCCACCCATACTGTAAAATTGTTTAGCTTAGCAAAATAGGCTCTGGGTGCTTGCGTCGGAGCACCACCATCAATAGAAATGTTCAGAGCGGCTGGTTGAGCATTTTCAACTCTAGAGAAGGAGTTCCTAGTAGCATTCCTCATGTGACTACTCATCGTTCAAACTGTAGTAAGGATGATATGTCTCTCTCAATATGGAATTCTGCTTAAGTAGTACTCGTACATGCAGTGCAACTTTATACTCTATATATCTACTACTATATAGTTTTGAAATTCAAAATATGTAACAAATATGATCTCTCGTATACTCTAGATCCGCTCTTTGGTGATAATTTATCTCTATCTCTGATGGATCTTGGTATCCCTTAGGTTAAATTATGCAGCCTAAGCTCTGATACAAAATGTGGCAATCACCTTCGACACTAAATATACATGTATAGTGCGTTGCTACGATGATCAACAATGTAGGATAATAGTCAGGGGTTGTAAAGTAAATTAATAATCATAGAACATGTCGTACGTTGCATAGCACATTGAATAAGATATAATGGTCATCACACATATAAAACAAATGAGATAATAATAACTGAATGAACATAGAATTAGAGTGCACAGATCCATACAGCTATACAACATAAGTGATAGAGTTTGTAATTCCCCACCTTTATATCCATACAAACAATGAATATTACATAGTAATATTGTCTACTAGTATGGAGAATAAGGATGGATATAAGCGACCAACGTGAATATTCCCTAGGGCTAACATCGACACGTTTTACTTTACCTTATGAATCATATAGGATGTGTACGGCATAGGCAAAAAGCATGAAATACATTGGCTGATAAGAACATAATAATATATAATATATCACAAAGAACATTGAATCATAGAACATAGCAGAATATATAATACAGGCCAAATATAATACATGGAGGAGTCTACAAAAGAGAATAATAGACACACACACACAAACACACACACACACACACACACACACACACACACACACACACATATATATATAGACCACGACATGTCTCGAAAATACAAATGACAACATGAATCAATATATCATACAAAATATACAACATGCACATAGGACTAGTATCAAAATGACATGCATAATATATGAATAACAACGCATATAACTCCTCAAGCTCACATATCCAAAGTCACAACATCCATGTACATGTTAAGTCCCAATCTGACCCGAATATTATAAAATAAATGGGTTAGGTTATCTTTGAATAAAACTAGGTGATATTACAATAAAATGCATGAAAATAACTCAGGAATATAGTAAGCAGTATATAATATCAAAATCTCATCAAGTAGACAACTCGTAAATAATAACCATGTCACAAAGTCATCTCATGCCCAACATCGGAAATCATCTCAAAAATGGTAAATAATTATCAAATCAATCAAATGACTATACAACGACAAGTTGTTATTAGGGACATCATTTATCACATGACAATGAGTTAACCCCTCAAAAGCATAAGACTACATGACAGCAAGTCCAAGACAAAATAACAAGACTACATAAAAGCAGGTCAACAAGAAAGGAAGAGCATGAAATAGGCCAGGGTAAAATAACATATCATATAGATATCATGACTATAAGGGAATTCTTAGTGCGAGTTAACAAGACATGCTCCAGGAGTTTAAGAAGGACTAATGTTATTAAACTCTTTTGGCCATTATATACCCGATCCACATAACACAAGGTGTTCCCGTGGTACCCACTATTGGATGTTGTGGTATTGGGCTAATAACTGACAAAGATACCACGACCTCGGGTGCGACCACCGCAGTCAGCCCCTAGGTTGGTTGCTAGCCTGCAAGGTCAAGTCCAAGAATGCACTAAAGAACATGGCAAGCTATAGGAATAGCAAGCTTTCCCCAAGATACTATTTAATCATAAAGTGTTGCCTACTCTTCAAATAGTAATTATTAAAGTAACACCGTGTATCCCATGCTACTCGGGTTGCTAAAGTATTTACTATAAGACCGTAGATTCCACTCGATTAAAATATTATATCAAACGAGTCGAAGAATCAATCGATAAGTGATACAAGTGTTCCATACCACTTGTGCTACTAATCTGCTTAATTAAAGTTCTCATTTTATAGAAGTAATATACATATATGTGTGTGTGTGTGTGTGTGTGCGCGTATAAATTATTCTTTAGAAATCATTTAAATATTTGTCTATGACTACAAACTTGTTATATTTGCAAGATGCTACAATATATATAATTTTTAAAAGATCTGAAATTTACACTGACATATATATAGTTACTTCACTTTTCAAATATTATTATCTTTAAAACTCTATAATAATCTTTTCTATCAAAATATTTGTAAATATAATTTTATTTACATAATTTAAAACTTTGGATTTGAAGATAATATCATAAGTATAATTTTCTATGAATTATAGAAGGGATTTTAGAACTATATATTTTATATAAATTAATTTTAGGAAATTAACCTTTTAATAAATAAATATTATTTTGATAATTCATAGAACTGAAATCCTATAGTGCAATAACAAAAATAATCAAAGAAATCATAATCGGAATCAAGGAATCAAAGTCAAAAGAAAAAAGCAAAGAAGACACAGTCAAACAAAAGGCTGGATCAAAAGGCTCTGGGTGCCAAGATCGGTCGACCACTGATTACCACTAGTCAACCATTAGCGGTCGACCGGTGGTATTCCACAGTCGATTGGTTCAAGTGCCTGGAGGCTAAAGACTCCAAGCATCGTCTCAGGTGATGATGGTAACAATTCTAGCCACTAAAACTTGAATAACTGAACTGAAACTATTATCAAACATGCTCACTACATGAATTCATCAATCAACCACACAAGTGTTATAATACAGGCTACTGAAAGCATTCTATAGGGTTTCAAGAATATGGTTTTACTGTAATTGTTTAAACAAATAGTAAATCATCCAATAATCATAATAATGTACAAAACAAACAACATGCAACTTAATTACAAATAGTTGTGAGGATTACTCACTTTTCTTCCTCAATTTAGCAGCTAAAACAACCACTGCGGCTTAGTTCTTCTCAAGCAACAAACCTTAACAGTACCTAACCAAAAAAACAACAAAACTCAATTTAATCCACTATAAAAACTAAAAAGAACTTTCTAATAAGATGACTTGGGTTTTGATATCATTACCTGAGATTCTTAACTTTGTAAGATATTTAATTTGATCTAAGTTGCGGAAATTGCGAACTTTGCTTCTAGGTTTTCAAGAGCAAGAAGGGTTTCTGTAAATTTCTTTTTACTAATAAAATGAACGTACAGTAAAGAATGAAAGGAAGAAATTCCTTTTCTTTTATTTACAATTAAGGTTTGGGCTAAAGTAAGCCCAATAAGAAAAAGTATTTATTTCATTTTATTTCATCCTATTAAATCCTCTTCTTTTCTGTCCATTTTCAATTACCTATGAAACACTTTATTTATACAAATCACCCAATATATTTACACTTTTATTCCTTATATATATCTTCAAATACCAAATCTATTTTTCATACATTATTTTGAAATAAACCTCAAATAATAATTTGGTAAAGAATACTTAGCATTTCAACTTCTCTTTATAATTTAATAATAGGTTCAACAAGATAATAATCTATATCTTTTTTATAAAAATAATTTTATTTGCAGACTTAGGATATTAATTTCATTCCTTAAGTTTTCCAGCATCATCTAGATTTAGATTCACATTCCAAAAGAATTTATTTTCTTTTTATGAAACACCAATTCTAGAGTTCTCCATATTTTAATACTTGAAAATTTACAATTTGAATTATCATATGTTTAATTAAAGTGGTTCTAAAATCAGGGTTGTTACAGAACTCCGCTCCTTAAAGAAATTACGTCCTCGTAATTCTATTTTAGAGAAAAGCCTATAACATATACATATTTCTATTAGTAAACCATTCCTTTTTAAAGTACACACTATACACACAAAAATTTATCATTAATAATCATTCAATTGAACCATTTAAAAAAAATAATGCAGAGTGCTCAAAATTACTCTCTGGATTTAGCATGTATCGGGATTTGCATTAACCAGTTAAGTAAAAAAGAGTAGTCAACTATCATTAGACCCTTAAATCATGGCTTCGAGAGACTTAAAACTTTCTTCCATGACTATGAGTTTTACACAAACTCATTTACAAGATACAATGCTAAAACATTCAATCAACTAATTTACGATGTTGAATTTTTTTGAAATATTGGAGTTATTTCTACGATAGACGTGTCTCTCGAAAATCACAATACTTAAAACATAAAATAAATCCATAACATGCATTCATAATAAATTTGGTTGTTATCTCTATACATCCACATGTTACTTTAAAAATGTAGGTGTACAATGATCTATAAATCTCTTTTCTTTTCAAAAAAACATCCAAGGTTTAAATTTTTATTCCAGATAAGATCAAGTAATGTTATAAAAGGGTTACTACTTATTCAAAATATTTTTAATTTGGCATTAGGACAAACACACATTAAATTCCTAATTTTTGACTCTTTGAAAGCCATACTAGTCATTAAATCCTCCATACTTATAGTCAGTTCCCATATAGTAAATCTAAAATCTTACAATACTTATAAAGTAAATATTTTTGTTTTCGTTCTTGGTTTCCCAAAAAGCAAAAGATTAGTGAATACAGATTAATGGTCTGAAAGCTATGATCAAAACAATTTAATGTTTTAACTTAGGGAATAATTAGTAAGGGTGAATTTTTGATTTGGATTAAAACAACATTTAGCCATAAAATACTGCAGAATTTGATAAAATGATATAAAGAAGAGTTGTTTCTTACTGAAATATTCTTTTTAACCAAAATTGGATAAGTGAATCAAAAGATATAGTCGTTTTACTACAGCCATTTTCTAAAACAAAATTTTCTACAACAAGGCCATTTATAAATTCTCATTTCAAACCAAAAAATTGCACCGAAATAATATGCTTTTACTAAAGTCCTTTAACCAAAGTTTTAGGATACAAAAAATCCATTTTCTGGAAAGTTTAGAGTTGCAAATTACAAATTTCCATTAGTCAACAAACTTATACATATGAAAATCCATTTCATACCTATAACGTGCACTACAAACTGATCTTGCATGGAGCAAAATCCAAATATTCTTAATTATATTTCCAAGACAAACTTTAGATTTAACTTGTCCAGATTTGTACCTTAAATCTTTCTAATGAACAGATAGCACACATTTTACGAGACAATCTTCTTAAATCAAATACCTTTTATTTTAATATTATCAGATCAAACCATTGAAATTTAGTACATATTCAAAACAATACTGTTTTTTTCCATAACTTCTTACCTTGAAATCTTGATATCAAGTAAAAGTTAACTGATCCCTATAGAGTTTAATCTCCAACCTTTCTTAAAAAAGCTAAAACTAAAGAATTCAACATTTTAATAGAAGGCCAATTATAAGGCTAAATGAATTACTTTATTCTTAATTTAATCTCAAGGTCCGTTTATCATAACTTCTATTATTCAACAAAATTCCAAAATTACTTTTTAAATTCTAAATATCTGATTCTGGATAAATCTTTTTTCCAATAATATTTTTCTAAATTCTACACTTCACAAATAATGTTGTTGCTTCTTAAGGTATTTATTTATGCCAAATCTTATTTATTCATCATTAAAATGGACCTCATAAATATAATTTATTCTTCTGATTTCATGGTCATCAAAATACAAAGTTTCATTCCCTTCAATTATTTTCTTATTGTATAATTTCCAAAATTTGTTTACACAATTACTTTACATCATTTATAACACAATTGTCTTTTACATTTTTTAAAATAATAAACAATATAATGTATTCAGGATATTTAACTCCTTTAGTATCTTATTTAAAAAGAAAATAAGAATTTGAAACAATTTAAAGATTTCCCCAAAAATATTATAACCCGTTATAATTAAAAGGGTTCTAACATAAAATTTCATTTCTTAAAAGGGTTTTTTTTCTATTCACTTGAGAAATCATGACAACTTATCCTTGTTCAATCCTTAATTTAATTCAAATTAAATTTCCACTTTTGAAAATCAAGAATTAAAAATGCTAATCTCCTAGAATTAAATTGTGTTTATAAAATTGTATTTACGTAAATGTTACTTATTCGCAAAATAAATTATCCAAAATTAATTAACTTAAATTAATTCAATAAATGCATTATGTTTTTATTTCAACTTCCTTTAAATTAGAACTCATAAGTATATGTTTTATCCTTTATTTAAATCACAATTAGTTATACATAACCAATCACAAGCAATATACAACATTCACTTAAGCATACACCATAGAGATGAATATATACAAACTTACATATACCAAATAATATAATGGCACTGCCTTGCAGTCCATTTACATTGAATTGCCTTGTCAATAAATTACAATGTTGACCATATGATCAACATCGCCTTGCCATTGACCTTGACTATCGCTAATGGTCGATAGCTGCATTCTTCATCTAAAATAAAATCAATACTTATAAGTATCCTTATTGTTTTCATCATGATTACTTTAAACTACCAAATTTTAAAATATATAAAAACTATTTTCATAATTGATATATTTTTCTTCTCAAAATATTGAAACATTACTAAAACATTTTTTCCAAATAATACACAGTCTCATATCAAATCACTTTATATCATTATCAAATCTTCATGTGATATTTCTTTTAAACATTATTTATATCACTTTCATAAAAATTTATAATACTTCCAAGATACAATGGCTCAAAGCATTATGTCTGATTGTCTCGTCTTGGTGTTTAGGAATCCTTATCGTTAAGGTTAGCCAAACGACTCGAGTAGAATTCTTTAAGCACCGGACATGCAATTTAATACAAAAACATTACCAAGTATTTCTTTTCCAAACAGATTTTTAATTTAAATAGATGCTAGCTTTTATTAAACTACTTTCAAATAAATCTTTATATTTTCCTATAAATAATTATTCACTAATAACAATTCAATGATACATCCATTTGTCCATGTATACACCAAGCAACAACCTGATTTTAAATTCATCTTACATGTAAAGCATCACATATGAATTAATCTTCCATTTTATGCAAAATAAAATTTTCAATTTTCCTTACAACAACTACACTATTGAAGACATCACAAGGTCTTATTATCACTATTGAGCAGATTTCTAAATTTCAAGTTATGATTCCAACTCAATACAAATTTTAAACAATCATTAACAATTTCAACCAACCAAGCATCAATCAACCAATAAATAATACATAAGACGAACGAATTAATGTGCTCAGTGAAAGGCAGTCTATCAGCTTTGGTTGCGCAACTCTGATCACTAACAGATCAGGACACAACAATAAAACCCCAAGCCATTTAAGGTATAATCTATGCTATCCATTAAATATCACTCTTAACAAAAGTGAGTTCGAACCTTTAGCATCATTTTGATAACAATAATTTGTATAGTAATTCAAATTTTTTAAAAACACGTCCTGATGATTATTCCCAATAATTTTTTTATTTCCATCATGAATAGGAAATAATTCTAAATCCTACCCTACACCCCATTAGACGGGACTCTAAGTCTGTCGAGGCCAAGATTTATGTCTCACATATCATATATTTTTCTGACCCAGGCTCTGATACCAAGATGTAATGCTCCACCTTTATACCCATACTAACGAAAAACATTACATAGTAATATTGTCTTTTAAAATAGAGAATAAGGCTGGATAGGAGAGACCAAATGTGAATATTCCCTTGGGCTAATACTAACACAGTTTACTTCATCTCATGAATGATATATGACATGTATGGTATCGGTACAAAGCAATAAACATGTTGGCTAATAAGAATCGAAAAATATATAACATATCTTAGGGAACAAAGACAGAACACAATAAATATAGAATACAAGCCAATAATAATACATGGAGAGAGTCTACAAAAGAGAATAGTAGACACACACACATACACATACGTAAAGACTATCCCAAAAATACACATGACAACATGTCAACATCTCCTACAAAATATGCAACATGCATATATGACCAGTATCAAAATGGCACACATAATATATGTATAACATAGCAATTAAATCCTCAAGCTATCACATATTTAAAGTAATAGAATCCATGTACTTGTCAAGTCTCAGTTTAACTCGAGTATTATAAAATAAATAGGTTAGAATATCTATAAATAAAACTGGATGGGATCACAATAATATGCACGCAAATAACTTAGGAATATAGTAAACATTATATAATATCAAAGATCTTATCATGTAGACAACTTATAAATAATCACCATATCATAGAGTCATCTTATGACCAGCATCAAAAATCATCTCAATTATGGTGAATAATTATCCAATCAATCAAACGACCACACGATGGAAATTTATTATTGGGGACATCATTTATTGCACAACAAATCAATCCCTCAAAAGCATAAGACTACACGACAGCAAGTCCAAGACAAAATACACAAGACATCATAAAAACAAGTAAACAAGAAAAGACTGGCACAAAGCAAGTCTAGGTAAAATAACCAATCCTATAGATAACTTGATTATAAGAAAATTCTTAGCGCGAGGTGCTTTATTCCAATGGGAGACTGATAAGACACGCTCTAGGAGTTTAAGAAGGACTGACACCGATAAACTCTTATAGCCATTATAGAGTCGATCATTATAACATGAGGTGTGACTGTGGTACCCATTGCTGGCTTTTATTATGTTGGGCTAATAACTGACAAAGATACCATGACTTGGGGTGCGACTAACGTAGTTAGCGCCTAGGGCGATTACCAGTCTACAAGGTCAAGCGTAAGAGTGCACTAAAGAACATGGCAAGCTATAGGAATAGCAAGCTTTCCCCATGATACTATTTGATTATAAAGTGTTACTTACTCTTCAAATAGTAATCACTAAGGTAACACAACATGCCCCATACAACTCGGGGTGGCTAAAGTATTTACTATAAGATCGTAGATTCCACTCAAGTAAAATATTCTATCAAACGATTCAAAGAATTAATGATAAAGTGATACAGGTGTTTCATACCACTTACACTACTAAACCGCTTAATTAATTTTATTTAAGTAATATTTTTATATAGAAAGTACTTGTCTAGAAATAATTTTTTCTAATGACTATATTTGAAAGATGCTACTGTGTATATATAATTTTTTAAAGATCCGAAATATGCGTGTGTGCATGTGCATATAGTACTTCACTTTTAGAATATTATTCTCTTTAAAACTCTATAATATATAAATGTAATTTTATTTCAATTTTTTAAAACTTTGGATTTGGAGATAATATCATAGTATAATTTTCAATGAATTATAGAAGGGATTTTAGAACTATATATTTTATATAAGTTAATTTTAGGATATTAACCTTTCAAAACATATATGTGTGTGTGTGTATTATTTTAATAGTTCATAAAATGAAAATTATATGTGAAACAACAAAAAGAATAAAAAAATCATAATCAGAATCAAGGAATTGAAATCGAAAGAAAACGTCTAAAGGAGACACAGTCAAAAAAAAGCCAAGAGCAATAGGCTTCTGTGCCAATACCAGTCGATTACCACCATTGGACCACTAGCGGTCAACCGACGGTAATTCAGTTCAACAAGTTCAAGTGCTTGTAGCCTAAAAACTACAAGCATCATCTTAAGTGATGATGGTATCGGTTTCGGCTGTTGAAACTTGAATAATTGAACTCAAAACTACCACCAAACATGCCTACTACATGAATTCATCAATCAACAACATAAGTGTTATAATACGGGCCACTAAAAGCATTCTATAGGGTTTCAAGAATTATATTTTACTATAATTATTCAAAAGTACTGTAATTCATCCGATAATTGCAGTAATATACACAACAAACAAAATGCAAGTTCATTAGAAATAGTTGTGAGCATCAAACACTTTTCTTCCTTAATTTAGCAGTTAATACAACCACTGCAGCTTAGTTCTTCTCAACCAGCAAACTCTAACTGTACTCAACCCAAATGCAACAAAACCCAATTTAATCCACTGTAAAAACTAAAATGAGCTTTTTAATAAGACGAACCGGGTTCTGAGATCGTTACTTGATACTATTAACTTTGAAAGATATTTAATTTGATCTAAATTGAGGAAATTGCAACTTTGCTTCTAGGTTTTCAAGAGCAGGAAGGGTTTTTGTAAATTTCTTTTTACTAATAAAATAAACGTGCAGTAAAGAATGAGACAAAGATTTTCCTTTCGTTTTGTTTCATAATTAGGGTTTGGGTTGAAGTAAGCTAAATAAGAAAAAGTATTTATTTCTTTTTATTTCATTCAATTAATCCTTTTCATTATTTTCTTTCAATTAACTATAAAACACTTTCTTTGTATAAATCATCTAATAAATTTACGCTTTTATTTCTTATATATCATCAAATACCAAATCAAATTTTCATACATTATTTTGAAATAAATCTCAAACAATAATTTGAAAAAAGATTACTTATAATTTGAACATTATCCAAAATTCTCTTTATAATCTAATAATAGACTCAATAAGATAAAAATCACTATCTTTCTTATAAAAATAATTTTTGTACAGGCTCGGGATATTAATTTCATTCCTCAAGTTTTTCTAATATCATCTAAATTTAGAATTCACATTCCAAAGGAATTTATTTTCTTTTTATGAAACACCAATTCTAGATTTCTCCATATTTTAGCGCTTGAAAATTTTCAATTTGAATTATCGTATGTTTAATTAAAGTGACTCTAAAATTAGGGTTGTTACAGAGTTTATATAACCAATAATACTCAACAGACAACCATCTCTAAATTGATAAAAGCAATAGTAAGTTTCATAGTGTTGCACAACGAATTAATAAGCAATAATATCTAAACATAGTAATACATGAGAGAGTGTAGCCTCCTGCTCATTACCTATCCAACTCCATATGCTCACCAAACCTAATGTCCCTAATCTACTCATTTTAGAGTACCCGGAATAATTAAAAGAAAAACATAAAATTTCAAGTCAAACAATTGTCCGGTGTAAGCGATAAAAAATCTCAAATACTATAAAGTCGATATACTAGGACATATGGTATGAAGAATCATATCTTAAATGTCCTTAGATCCAAAGAGTTAGCACATAACACAGGATATATGCCACTCTACATCATAATCATCATGGGTGTACAATATGTCAAGGTACAAATTAGTGTTCGAGTATCTGTATCAAAGATAACTACATCATGTTGAATCCCAAATAATATAGAAAAACATTGTATCCATTATCCGTCCTCATACCACTCACTCTATGCATTGGATATATGATACTCGCTTGATCGGTATGATCAACGGACTAGAATGAACATCTGATAATCAATGTCTCGGTTCATAGGTATTCAAATCCATGCTACTTGGTAGGCTAGGAAGTAGACTAACCATTTGGCAGGTCCAGGGCAAAATCTCCAGTCTAAAGTTAAGGACTAGTCTAATCCAAGTGAGCGCCCCACATACCCCTACTTTACGAGTACACTATGGACCTTCAAGTATCAACAGTCCCTTTGCATACATTATCTATAGTAGAGTGCATTCTGGAACTAGTATCTAATTCATCATACAACTCCCATATAGAGTCATCATGATTGGGATGATTCTCGATAATCATCACTAGTCGTACAATATCATCGTTTGTCCCATAATCATCCCCTAACAATTCCTTAAATCCGACCAGTGACCCTGTACTCTACGTACTAAAATACAACGATACCATCATCAAAGTCGTACTTCCAATCATCGGGCTATAAGTCATCAAAGTCCATGATTCAACACCAAGTTACATAACTCACTACCGATCTATGCCTCAGCCAAAATATGCCCAAGCACTTAAGTTAGCATGAGCCTAAAGTAAGCATGACAAGGACCCAAAGCAAACCTAACAAATACCAAATACGAATGCATAAGAGTCCAGATGCAAGCACGTCCAAGGCTCGCAGCGGCTTTCGTTCCTTCCAACCACTGAACCATAAAACCCAAACAATAAACCACCAACCCGAGCCTACCAGTCCATGCCTCCATTGTACCATGCCCTCGCAGAACCATGCCTTTATAAAACCATGTCCTCTAAGTGAAGCTCGAGCGGATCCCAACGCAACCTGAAGTAGAACTCGAAGCAAGCTCCCTACCTTTCTAACACTTGAGCTTGAAGTGATACCTGTGCAACTCAAAGTGGAAATCGAAGCAACATCCTATGCGACTCGAAATGCAACTCGAATCAACCACTCCATCAATCCAACGTACATCAACCATAACTTGAGCAAACAAACTCCAAATGACTTGAAATTAGAAACATAGCTTTGTGAGGCCTTTCTTATCCTCCCACAAAACTTGTATGACATTTGACTAATGTCACCTATATGGATCAGTGGTGAGTTATGACACTTCTTATTTTTAAGTCATTATTCGATCGGTGTTTTCAATTAAGAAAACAATATACATCCAAGCAATCAACATATATAATACATCTAAACAACAAGCACATTAAATTATAATCTAGAACTAAGGGTAAGAAAATAAGGGAGATTCGTAAGTACAAAGGGGATCCATAAGAACATATTTTCACAGAACTTTATAAAATCATTTACAAATAACATATAGGATTACTTATAATGCAAAATGTGTTTAAAGCCCAAAAATCATTTTAGAAACATCATTTTGGGTGTATAATTTATACACTAATTAATAAGTGAGGGGTTCTGACCAATAATCTAAATCCAAAGAAATCCAAAAAGAGTATGAATCCTAAGATAAACAGTAGATCTAAGATGTCTCCAATAGTAAATCCCCAAATTCAAGTGCTAATTTCCTTAATCTCCTCTTAATGACAAGGTGTGGCTAATTAAAATATGGTTTAGAATGGTTTTAATCTTAGGGAATGTTAATGGTGGCTTCTCTAACTATTTTGGAAAGTGTGAAATGACAAGGAGTACCATCAGCCTCTTATGGTAACTAATCCCATAATGGGCATTGGGCTTAGCCACTAATCCCCATAATTACCCATTAAGTTGCTCAAAATCAAGTGGAACTTTAGACAACTATATCCCTTCAATCGTAAAACCATTTTTCTATTATGACCACTCTACGAAATGGAAAACTTTATCCCGATGTAATGGAAATGGATTCAGATAGTACTTTGGTTCCTATCAAAAGTTATAGGCCTTACAAAAATTTCTGGGGCTAAACCGTTCAACAAAAATTCTTGGGATGGAAAATGTCTATATTAGTCATTATCCAAAGTTATAAAAATGTACAGCTCTCTCTAAAAATAATATTAATACTTTACGATCATTTAATACGTAAAATAGAGGTCACTAAAATTGCCAAAGTAGAGGCATTTCTAGGAGATTTATGATTCGTAACTTCAAACGATGGGCGGTTTCTAGAAAATGGAAAGGCAAAGCAAATGAGAGATTTCTAGCAAATGAGACGTTTCTAGCAACAAGAAAGGGCACAGGAAGAAGCCCAAAATTAGGTTAAAGGTCAAGGTTGTGACATGTTCTGGTGGAAAAAAATTTCAATCAAAGAAGGCAATGCAAATTTTGTAGATTATCCCTTCTATTTTTTGAATAATATGGTATTATGGTTATACTTTTTTTTGAATTACCCTTAGAACCAAGCTACTTTTGCAAACTTTGGGGAATTCTATGTCTACCAAAAACTTACTTAGAGCACTTAAGAGATGTTCGATGTACTTTTGAGATACAGGATGAAGCTCAATCCATTAAAATGTACTTACGAAATCGCATCAGACAAGTTTTTTTTTGTTTCATAGCTAACACAGGGGACATAGAAGCTAATCCATTACAGGCTAAAGCTTTAACAGATGTTGAAGCCCGAAGGACAAGGAGGGAAATGCAAAACTTGAATGGAAGATCACTGCATTGAGTCAATCACTCTCAAAAGAAACGGACAAATGTGTGTTGTTGTTTGATGTCCACAAAGAGATAGAGGGAAGTTTGTCTGTACACGGGAATGTTTGAAAGATTTCCAGGCCTTATTCGGTTACATGGAAAGACCATTAGTGTTATCAAAGCATTTGAAATGAGAGGAATTATTTGTTTATTTGGCAGTATTTGTTCATGCACTAAGTGTTGCCCTAGTACATGAAGAGTCCAAAATCCAGAGGCCCATGTATCACATCAACAAATGATTTATTTAAGCAGAGAAGAGTTACCCAAAGTTAGAAGCTAGCTTACCGCTTGTTGATTGCCTCATGGAAATTATGACCTTCCTTCCAAGCCGTCGGATAAAAGTATTGATTAACCAACCTTTGAAATAAGTGTTTCACTGATCGAAGACTTCAGAAAGGTTGCTAAAGTGGAACATCAAACTGAGCCAGTATGATATAACACACCATCCTATGAGGGCTATACGAGAAAAGCATTAGCTAATTTCATTGTTGAGTCCACCATCCATAATGGAGAAACAAAGAATGAGATGGAACTACTTACTCGGTAGAAAATGTACATGGATGCAGCGTCTAATGAATGTGGCTCTAGGGCAAGAGATATCTTAGTAACCTAAGAGAAATGATCAATCTATTACGCCTTTAAGCTTTATTTCCCCATAATGAATAATGAATTTGAGTATAAAGCACTGATCATAGGGGTCAAGATAGTGGAGTAATTATGAGTCAAAGCATTGCATATATACAGTGACTATCAATTGGTGGTCTATCAGGTGAAGAAGGAATTGCAGGCTACGGGAGCGAGACTCGCCCCTTACTTGATGAATGTACTGACCCAACATTTTGACCTTCAAAAATTGGTACTTAATACATCCATGATATTCAAATGTTGAGCATCCAAGTGAAGGAAAGTTAAATCGTTGGTGTAAAATAAAAGAAAAAAGAACAGAGGAAACAAAATCTCATAGCGAAATGATAACATATAGTATAACAAAGATAGTAAAAGCTGTCACTTTAAGATATATGATATATCAGAGTTAAAAACAAACCTCATCAGACTGGACAACTATAGCTCCTGACCTTACAATTATTGATGGATATACATAATAATATAGTGGAAATTAAAAAATAAAACGGTAGGTGAACATTCAATACTTCTCCATAAGCTCCATGAGAGCCCTCGCTAAACATGCATCAGTCTTGGGAACTTCCAAACTAGAGCCCCGCAAACAACGTTTGAGAATTCGAATCAGCGGATGCATGCAATCGAAACTTCTCTAGATAAATGTGAATATACCAAATGGGTGCGACCCACATTGTTTGGCTCTTACCCGCTCTTTAGTTTTAGTTATCTCTGGTGCAGGATGCTAGTGCTCAAAATGAGCTACAAATCATCTTAGATTGACAAAACATAAAGAAGGATATCAATGCTCCAAGCGAGCAACAAATCGTCTTGAATTGATGAAGCACAAAGAAGGATATAAAAATCGATAGTCAATGAATCAACTATCGGGAATAACAAATATGATCGTATATGGAAATCAAAATCTCACTTACTTATCACAACTCCTCAATCTCAAAGTAGTACTACCAAAGGGAAAATAATGAAGTCGGATAAGTTAGGTCAATGTTGCAGTGTTTCTTTCAAACTTGATTCCACATACATTCTTAACTTTAAGAATAGCAAGTTTCCTCAACGTTTAGTGCTAAGCATGTGCCTAAATCTTATCCATATAAGTGATATCACTTATGGAAATTAAATTTCTTACCGTTATCACTAAACTTCAATTTCCAACTCGTACTATCCCTCACTTAAAATAAAGCAAGTTAAGTCAGGGCATTGGTAGCTCTTGGCTTTGCCTATACACTCCAGTTTTTAAATCTCATAGATAGTAACGAATCTACTTTCTCAATGTTTGGTATTAAGGATAAGACCAAATTCTTTCCATGAACGAAATCAAACATCTAAACTTTTAAAACATTCGACTCACACTTATGCTTGATTTTCACATCATAAAAATTTATAAAACACTTTAGAAACACATCATAAAATATTACTTTAAAGAGCTAATTATATTTATAAGTGTATCAAAAAGAAGGGTTAAAAACAAATACCATTAAAACATTGTTTACTATAAACCCAAAACAAATTACACATTATCTTTATCTTTTAAAACGATCTTTTTAAAGACATTTTCATTTATAAAATATCATTTACAAATAAACTTGTTTTTATCTTTAAAACAAAACTCCTCCAAAGATTGAAGAATATCAACACTTATTAAGTTAAGTAACAAGTTTTCTTAATAACTTTACTATATCATTTATTATAACAAAAGTATTATAATCCATGAATTCTTTCTCAATTCTCAAAAAATATTTATTAAAACAAAGTGTTGTGATCCATGCTTCCTTTTCGCTTTTCAATAAACTCGAAAATACATGAAACATAGTTTTAAAAAAATCAATTTGAAATATTACTTGGAAAAGCTCAAGTTTAAAATATATTAAAAATTTAAAACCATTTCCTTTCCTTATTTCGAAATAGAACTTCTTCTTTGACAATTTATATTAAATCATTTGAAATATATGTATTTGAAATCACTTTTAAAACTCTTAAATATATGTTAATAAAGTTCACTAAAAGGATTAAGGAAGAAAAATCAAGTTTAATACCATTTTAGATAAAAGTTAGAAATGGTGCCTCAAAATTGTTGCTCAAAGAGTATGGAAAATTCCTTTAAATTAGTTCTTTTCAAATTGGAATTTTATCTACATTTTTACAAAGTACGAATACTATATTTTATTTTTAGAACAACATACTATGAGTCAAATATGCGTTTACCAAAATTTTGCGAATTTTGAAGTCTACAAAACTCATTTGAAAGTTATTTTAAACTTGGCTTTCGAACTGCAAAACTGCGACCAATACCTTTTCAACTTTTGAACACTTTGGAGTTAGGTGTTGTAACATTTTCTGAGCCATCAAAAATTGGTTCAAAATACATTTTAAAAGTTCAAAAGCATGACCATATATTTAATGATGAAAATACAAGCACAATATTTTAAACAAAAGATTTAAATAGACGGGATTTCAAAGATGCAATAGCGTGATTTCAAAGTGCGAAAGCATAATTATTCCACTATTCAACATTTTTGCTACTTAAACATCTCAACTAACAAACAAATATTCGTATAAGCATGATGCATATAAAATTAAATCAATAATGACAAGAAACCCCTTAAGGTCTCTCTATAAAGTCCCATATAAATTACATATATATATATGTGTGTGTGTGTGTGTGTGTGTATGTATGTATATGCTCATAAAAGTGTTCCGTAGCGACCTATTCATCGAGGAACTCGAAGCCTCTTGCTTTTTGTCCCCTGCAAAATGATGGTTATTTATGACATCCTCTATCAACTGAGAATAAATCCAAACAAACAAAATAGATAAGTTTAAATAACAAAAGCAACAATTTATATTGTAGAATATTTTGTCAATTTTAAAACCACTTTAAAGTGAGATTAATTCACTTTCCAACAAAAGATGAAGCCAACACTTCCTACCACAACAAAGCAACACACACCACTTTCTACCCTCAATCCAAACTAGCTCCAAACTCCCCCTTTCTTCTAGATGCTCATGTCCTAGCCTAGGAAGGCCAACAAATGCATATGACCATGGTAGAAATGGATGGGATTGGCTTCAAAATTTGCAACATTGAGAAGGTGGTGATGTTAGTAATATTATTTCAAGCTAATACAATGATTTAGAGAAGGAAAGGTTATGTTTTGACATGGTTTTTGTTAGTAATATTTGAGGTGGTAAATGAAGAAGGTAGAGAACCAAAAATAAAAAATGAAATGAATGGAATGGAATGTAAAGTGAGAAATGAAAATGGAAGGGCACTTTTATAGACTAAAGCAAAATGGAAAATGATATCCACTACCTCTTAGCCAAATTACCATCATAACCCTAATGACTTTCTTATCATACACATATGTGCCACCCATATGGACTTGAGCACTAGCCATCACATCATATAAAAAGGAGCAAAAGGATTAGCAAAAGTCTTCCCTCTTTGTTAGTTAATTATTTAATACTTTAAGTTAATCCTTAAATTAATAAAAAAATGTTTTCTTATTTGAATATTGTGTATACAAATATAAGTGTGTGCAACAACGCTGCAATAACTTTTGTTTAGTAAAAAGTCGAAAATCCAAAAATAAATTTCGGTCACATTTTCAATTTTTCACTAAATTGTTTAAATAATCCCTATATTTAAATATAAAGTATTTATATTTTTTCGAGTTGTTACATTCTCACCCTTAAAAGAATTTGTTCCGAAATCATCACAAGCTAAGAAATGTAATATCCTTACTCAAAACTCAAGTTACTTACCTAGTTTTCAGTAATCCAATTAATTATATTTTTACAGAAAATCCACGTCAAAAAGCTTTAACAAGTACAGAGAATACTCTGTAATAAAACGCTATTCGTCCAATCTTTTCAAAAGATAAATTTGCAACTAAATACACAAGTTTTTCTACTCAAAATATATTTTCAAATTCCTCCAAAAAGAATCATGACAAGGATGGGCTTCTCCTACCAAAGTATTGTAACATCCCATATGTTGAGGCCTAAAGCTAAGCGCTATAGATACTGCAGTCATCTATAAGGTTAACCTCCGAAGAAAAAATACAATAATGTTAATGGTAATCACAATATTAGGAGCACGTGAATATGAAACAAAATCACAGATTCCAAAAACAACTTTTTTGATTACATTCCAAATTAATATTTCATATTCAATTACATAATCCCAAACGCTTCCCATGTTGTGATCAAATATAATTATTACAAATTACGCTAAGAGAGACATGTGAAGATACCCCTTGGATGTCCAGAGTACTTAATAGACATAAAAGTCTTAATACATCACAGCAGAAATAGAAATAACAAGCCCTAAATAGCTAACCTAGCCTCCTACATGTCTTCGGAAGCTTTATTCAACAATCTACTAAACTTGTATATCTTTAACTCTCAATCTACTCAAATAAATTTTGAGCACCCAAGAGTTTAAGGGGAAAATATAAACTTCAAGTCAGACATAAAGCCTACGGTGGATAATACGATGACATCTCGGTTTACTGATATTAAGCGGGACCACGCCGCTTAGCGGAACGGGTTTTCCCTTAGTAATATCCTTTTAAAACATATCTTTTTGCAAATTAGAGTCCTACTTTCATACTGATTAAAATTATCTTAGCAATATCATATATTCTCTTAAATCAGGTAATAAATGGACTATCTGTCCAAACAATATAGTTTTATTTGGCTAACTACTAACCTTTGGCCGACTCGGGCCTACTAGACAAAGTAAATGATCTAACATCTGCTAGACACACTTCTGGACGGCTTTTCCTTAACTTACTTCTCCCAGGGTCAACTGATCCTAATGGTTTTACGGGCTTACCAATAACCAATCATCATTCTCTACATATTCCTTTCTAAGTGTAACATCATTTAAGTCTTATCTATGACCAAGCCCTACACGCTGGAATTTTGGACTAAATTAGCTAGGGGCTATAGCTAATGTATAGGGTGTGACCTTAACTAGCCCCATCAGGTATTCAAATATCCGAATCATTTACTTAGGGTTAACTACCCATCAAATTTTCCTTGAAAACCTTTCTTTCAAATTGATTTAAACTTTTGAATCATACTTAAATAAGGAAAATATATTTTGTCTACTCAAATCTATTTGCCATGATATATGCTTTACACAAAACATTGTTGATGACAACCCTCGAAACCCTTGTTTAAATGCTTTAAACAATCTCTTTCGAAATCTTTAAAAGTGCCTCTTTCTAAACAAATTTAACTACTTTACCTTGAAACTCTAGGCCAAAAGGCCAAACTGTACCTTCCGAAATCACTTAAAACATACCTTTGATTCTTGCATATCTTCCCCTTATCTTCTCCTAATGGTGGTCGGCCAAGCTTAAGTTTAGTTTTTATCTGTGAATGATGTAAATGAAAATGGAATGAGAGTTTAGGATATAAGAATATAATTCATTCCTATTTTTCCCTTATCTTAATCCTCTTACCTATTTCATTCTATTACTTTTTAGCTTATAGATTAATTAGGCACGGCTACCTTATATTATTCAAATCTCAATCCCTTAACCCTTTGCATTACTTCATTTAATTTATCTAATTAAATATCTTAAATAATGTTAGTCAAAATTAGGGTCGTTACAAACTCCCCTCCTTAAAGAATTTCATTCTCGAAATTACACATAAGGTACTCATAACAATCATAAAGGCAAAAGATACCATGAAACAAGTCAGGATAAGTATCTCTAACCCTATTTTCAGTTTCCCAAGTATAGTCTCTCTCGTTGTTACTCCATTGGACTTTGACTAATCCGACTGTCCTGTTCCTTAGTCTCTTCTCATCTCTCACGACTATACGAACTTGCTTTCTAACTATTGCTATATCCGGTTCCACTACTGTATTATCTAACACAGTCGGTGCAATAGTGGTTTCTAGATGTCGAATACACTTCCTTAGATGTGAAACATGAAATACATTGTGGACGCCTGCCAAACTGCTTGGTAAATATACTTTATATGCAAGTTTCCTAATCCTTTCTACAATAGGAAATGGTCCAACGAACCTCGGTGACAATTTTCTTAATTTTCTAAACCTGATTACACTTTTCATCAGTGATATCTTGATGAAAACATGTTCTAATTGAGAACTCTAAGTCTTTCCGTTTTCTATCTTCATAGCTCTTCTTCCTAGACTGAGCTTCCTTCATATTGGCTTGAACGAACTTAATCTTTTCTGCAGCTTCTCTAACCAAATTCAAGCAAAGAACCAACCTATTCCCGGTCTCTAACCAACAAATGAGAGATTTGCATGGCCTTTCATACAGAACTTCAATCGGTGTCATCCGTATTCTAGCCTGATAACTGTTGTCATACAAAAACTCAACTAAGTTACATGGTCGTTCCATGATCCTCCTAAATCTAGCACACAAGCTCTTAACAATTCCTCCCGGACTTTATTAACTCTTTCCATTTGCCCGTCTGTTTGCGGATGGTAAGCGGTACTCATCTTGATCTTGTTACCCAAAGTCTCCTGTAGAATCGTATAGAACTCGCTAGCGAATAAGGACTCTCTATCACTTATTATAATAATAGCAATTCCATGCAGTCTAACTACATTCTTCATAAATAAGTTGGCTAAAACAAGTGTCGTCCTAGTAGACTTACTGGAACGAAATGGGGACTCTTGGTCAACCTGTCCACTATAACCCATATTCTATCATTTCCTCTATTTGACCTTGGCAACTCGTCTATAAAATTCATTGAGATAGAATCCCACTTCCATACTAATATCTAAAGGTCGAAGTAACCCACTTGGTTTTTGATGTTCGGCTCTTACCTGTTGGCAGTTCAAACACTACTTCACCCATAAGCCTACATCCCTCTTCATACCTTCCCAGAAGAAACTTCTTTTCATATCGTGATACATTTTAGTTCCTCCCAAATGAATAGTGAACTTCGAATGATGGAACTCTTCCAGAACTTCCTTCCTAATGTTTCCTGCATTCGAAACACATAGTCTTCCTTTCTTTATTAACAACTCATTCTGGTCAAGATTGAAATCTTTCAAATCATCGCTTTCTGTTCCACCCCTTAACTTTCTGATCCTTTCAACTAATAATAGATCCTCCTTCTGTTTAGAAGTAATCTTTTCGATCATCACTGGTTGAACTTCTAAACATGACAACATAGAAGTTTCCTTGCTAAACCTAGCTTCAGATCTCTTCTATATCCTGCATGTAGTCAATGCTTCAAAATCTTTCTACTCGACTATCATTGCCAATACTGCATTCTGATGTTTTCTGCTAAGTGCATCTGCAACCTTGTTGCCTTTTCCTGACATGTACTTAACACCAAAGTCAAAACCATATAAAAACTCTAACCACCTCTTCTGTCGCATATTCATCTCCTTCTGAGAGAATAAATAGCTCAGCGACTTATGATCCGTATAGAACTCCAATCTTTCTCCCATAAGGTAACATCTCCACACCTTCAATGCAAAAATTACCGCAGCTAATTCCAAATAATGCGCTAGACATCTAACCTCATGCAGTCTAAGCTATCGAGATGCATAGGTAATCACTTTACCCCTTTGCATTAACATAGCTCCTAATCCTATTCCACATGCATCTGTATATACTACTAAATCCTGATTCCCTTCTTGAACAACTAACACAGGTGCATTAGTCGATAAGTATCCAATCTCTGAAATGCTTCCTCAACTTACAGTCCAAACAAACTTCATATCCTTTCATGTTAGCTTGGTCATCGGTGCTGCTATTCGCGAAAAATCCTTAATGATCTCCGATAATATCAAGCTAAGTCAAGAAAAATCTTTGTCTCGGTCACTTTCTCGGGTCTCTTCAATTATTCACCGTCTCGATCTTAATCGGATCTATAGACAAACCTTTCTTCAAGACTACATGACTAAGAAACTTTACTTCCTTCTTTTAAAAATGACACTTCAAAATTTTCGCTTTCAGTTGATGTTGCCTCAACGTCTCAAGCACCACTTTAAGATGAATCTCATGCCTTCTTTCATATTTAGAGTAAATAAAAATACCATATATGCAAACCAATATGAACCTATCCAAGTGCTCTTGGAAAATATGGTTCATCAAATCTAGAAAGAATGTTGGAGCATTAATTAGTCCGAACGGCATTACTAGCCATGTATGATCCATATCTAGTTCTAAATGTCGTCAAAGGAATACTATCTCTACCACTCTAAGTTGATGGAACCTGTTGCTAAATTCAATTGGGGAAATACATTTGGCTCCACTCAACTAGTTGAACAGATCGTCAATTCAAGGTAACGTGTACTGATTTTTTATTGTCTTCTCATTCAACTTACGATAATCGATACATAACCTTAACGATCTGTCTGGTTTCTTTGCAAACACTATGGCTAATCCCCAAGGAAAACTGCTTGGTCTGATAAAATTCTAGCCTTCTAAATCCATCAACTACACTTTTAGCTTCTTCATCTCGGTAGGTATCATTCTACTTGGTGGACTACTCACCGGTTCTGCTTCTGGTACTAAATCTATCCGAACTCAATAGCTCATTACAATGGCAGTTCCACTGCGGGGTCAAAGACATCTATGAATTTTCTAACAACGAAAACTCGATTCAATTCATCTTCAGTCTCCATAACACCCAACAAAGCATTGGCTTCAAAACTAGGGTTTTCTACGGAGTATACGATCTGATCACTACAGCCAGGTTGTCTAAGTGATATTTTCCTACCATGGCATAATATCCTGGCATGTATTAACTTAACCAATCCATACCTAAAATAATTCTGAACCCTACGAAATCAAACACATGCAAACTGCAAACAAATATATGACCTAACAATTCAAACTCTAGGTAGTCACATCTCATCCCAAGAGTCGCATATCCTCCTATAGAATTCGCAATCCTTATGGAAGTAACTAGGTATGAGGGTTCTAGAATAGCTTATCTACCAAACATTGAGATATAAAAGAATGTGATGCACCCATATCAAATAGAACTCTAATTAATACACCATGAATCAATAGCATACCTTCCAACACAGCTTTTTCCGTCTCCTCTGATGTTGGTCTCGAGGTAGCTGGTTCTAATGCAAACATCTTACCTTTTCCACCCTTGGCTGGCTCCTTGCATTGGTTCTTATAATATCCTATTTGATCACAATTATAACATCTCACTCCATTCTTCTTTGCAGCTTCCTTCCCTTTGCATGTCCGGCACTCATGAGCATAGTGTCCTTCCTTATCAGACTTATGACAGACAACTTCTGCCTTTTCTTTCTTAGTAGCTCCATTCTTCTGAGCTCCTTTCTTATGGAAAAACTTCCTTTTCTAGCTCTACACTCCTTGAGATTCCTTTTCCTTGTCTCCTCCAAAAAAGCAAGCATCTCTTCCTGCCTCAAAGCCATCTCAACAACAACATCATATGATCTCTTATATGCGATATGTGGCCTTAGTAAGCTCAGGCTTCAACCCACGAATGAACTTCTCATTCCTTTTGATGATAGTATCAACCGAAGCATATCTGTAACTTGCTAACTCCTCAATCTGGTTGCATACTCAAGCATGTCATATCTCCCTGCTCCAATTCAGCAAACTTCCCGAGTAGAGTAGATTTAGCAATCTTCGACATAAATCTTTCTTCAAACCTCTTCCTGAACTCAACCCAAGTCATAGTCTCCTTGTTAACTCCAATAATAACACTGTTCCACCAATATAGTGCTGCCCCTTATAGCTGTCTAGAAGTGAGTCTCCTTTTCTGCTCATCATCGAGCCCCAAATCAGCAAAAATCCTCTCATAATGAAGTAATAAATTCTCCACTTCAATTGCAACCTCAATCCCGATAAAGGGTTTTCCTCCCAACCGAGCATAATCTCTACTCAATACAGAATAGTTATTAACCACTAGAGCTCCTTGATTTCCTCCTTCATCATTTCCTCCATCCAACCCCGTAGCAACTCCTACTTGCATGATGTTAACGAAAAAATAAAACATTGCTCACATATCAACTTGTGGTATTCCAGCACCCACATTAGCAAAATGTGCCTGACTTGGATTCCTTCTAGTGTTTGGTCTGACATTCTCATTGGTTGTGGTGCTTCCTCCACTAATGTTAACTCTTCCACTCCTAGCATTCATATCTTATGTACTTAAAATCTGCATTCGAGTCTTTGTAGGATACAGAAGAATAATCTAAGAAAGAAGGGAGAATAGAGATAAAAGGTATACTTATATATAGCAAATACAAGTACGTTACTACAGTATTATCCCATACCCCGATCTTTTCTCTTATTCCTTAGGATTATATTTTGAAAATCATTTTAAGTTTGAAATTTCTTTAAGTTTCTCATAAACCGATGCTCTGATACCAAGTTTTAACATCCCCTATCTTGAGGCCTGAAGCTAAGCACTAAAAATGCTACAGTCATCTATAGTATTAACTTCCAGCGACAAAATATGGTAATGTTAATGGTATCCATAATATTAGAAGCACGTGAATATGAAATAAAATCACAGATTCCAAAATCAACTTTTTGGATTACATTACAAATCAATATTTCATATTCAATTACATAATCCCAAATGCTTCCTAGGTTTTGATCAAATATAATTCTTACAAGTTACGGTAAGAGTGACATGTGAAGATGACCCCTTGGATGATCAGAGTACTCAATCGACATAACAAACTTAATACATCACAGCGGAAATAGGAACATCGACCCCTAAATAGCTAACTTTGCCTCCTGTACGTCTTCGGAAGCTTTATTCGTTCACCTACTAAACTTGTAAATCCTTGACTCTCAATCTACTTAAATTAATTTTGAGCACGCGAGAGTTCAAGTGGAAAACATAAAGTTCAAGCCAGACATAAAGTCTGATGTGCATAATACTATTACATTTCGGTTTATTGATATTAAGCAAGATCAGGCAGCTTAGCGGAACGGGTTTCCCCTTACTAATATCCCTTTAAAACATATCTTTTTGCAAATAAGAGTCTTGCAATTGAACTGATTAAAATAATAGTAGCAATATTATAGGTAATAAATGAACTATCTGTCCAAACAACATAGTTTTGTTTGGCTAACTACTAACCATTGGCTGACTTAGGCCTACCATACAAAATAAATAATCTAACATCTGTTAGACACACTTCTGGGTAGTTTGTCCTTAACTAATAACTTCTCCCAAAGTCAACTGATCCTAATGGTTTTGCAAGTTCACCAATAACCTATCCTCCTTTTTATGTTCCTTTTTGTATGTAACATTATTTATGTCTTACCTGTGCCTAAGCCCTACACATTGGAATTTTGGACTAAATTAGTTAGGGGCTATAGCTAATGTGTAGGGCGCGACCATATACCAGTCCCATCTGGTATTCAAATATCTATGTCATTTACTTAGGGTTTACTACCCATCAAATTTTCCTTGAAAACCTTTATTTCAAATTGATTTAAACCTTTAAATCATACTTACATAAGGAAAATACACTTTTGCTTTACTCAAATCTATTTGCCATGATATATGCCTTACACAAAACATTGTTGATGAAAACCCTTAAAACCCTTATTTAAATACTTTAAATAATCTCTTCGAAACATTTGAAAGTACCCTTTTTGAAACAAAGTTAACTACTTTATCTTGAAATTCTAGGCCGAAATGCCAAAACATACCTTTCGAAATCATTTAAATTAGACCTTTCGAAACTATTGAAAGTGTCCTTTCAAAAGTTTTATAGAACTTTAGACAACCTCTCTTTAAAACACTTCAAACTTGCCTTCCGAAAGCATCGAAAACCTTCAATTCAATTACTAAAAGCAAACATTTCAAAAACATTGGGGAACCTCCACTATGCCAGCCTAGCGCTGAAAATGCCTGAAAACCATCTTGGGTTCAACTTACAAGTCTGAAACAAAGGAACAAACGACCTCATATTGAGCTGAAAATTGGTATGCACATAGTAGAAAACTTCATCTTTCAAAAAAAGAATCAACGAATTCCGGCTGGAAATGAAAATGTTAAATTGTCTCAAACATGGACTTAGGCCATTTTTGCAATAGTTCAAAAACCAAAAAATGTATAGGCCTAAAAACAATCTCGTGTTCAACTTCCAAGCACGAAACAGAGGACCAAATTACCTCGGATTGAGCTGAAAATTATACATATAAAGAAAACTTCATCTTTCAAATAAAAAAAGAATCGATGGATTACAATAAAAAATGAAAGAATTATGTTGTCTTAAACATGAACTCATGCCATGTTTGCAACAACTCGAAAAACAAATTTCTGCAGACAAAAATCTGTGTTTGAGTTTATTTTCTACCACTGTTTTGAACATCCAAATGACAATATTTTTCAACCAAAATTTGCAGAGATAAGTACAATATGCAAGCTACCAGATGCAAGAAATCCGACAGTATTTCGTTGTCGGAATCAAAAGATATTAGCATGCAAAGTACCAACCAAAGAAGATTTTGACACAAACAAAATTGGAAGTAAAAATAAATTACAAAGCAATTTTTTGGCAATTTTGAGCTTGGCTTAGCTACTTTTTGTGAGTTTTGTAATTCACCTTGCTGTATGAATGCAAAAGATTGGATTTTGGCTGCAAGTTAAGAGCTTTATGCAAAATTTGGCTTCAAAAACCTGTAAATGAGCAAAGGAGAAACGTGCAATGAAGAAAACTATAGTTAACAAAGAACCCAACTTCCCAAATTGATTTTTGATGAAAAGATTTAGTTTTGGGTTAGATTACCTGTTGAACTCTCTTTAATTTTGATTGAACACAACAATTAATTGAAGGGAAAATGAGATTTTGGCTTTAGATTGAGAAAATGGTAAAGTTTGTTTTCTTTTTCTTATTCTCAGGTTGAACCAGAACTTTTAGTAGCATTTCGGTAAACGCTGCGATACGACGTGCAACTAAAAGTCTGAAACTTTTTGTAGAGTTGTTATAAACACTACCAAAAATTGACCTATTGTAGGGTTTTAGGAAGACTACAAAAATATTCAAACTTTTAGTAGCATGTCATACCGTAGTGTTTACCGAAACGCTACTAAAAGTTTTGGTAGCGTTTTTTCAACACTACGAAAGTCGTATCGCAAATATTTATTTCCATACGTTTTTAAAATGCTACTAAAAGTTATTAATTATTTTGTAGCATATTGTATACTCTACCATTTCCTATTAATGGCTTGTACCATTTCTAACGATCGCTCACATAATAGTCTTATTACAACCAACAATCAATCACATAATCGTCATATTCAAACCAACAGTTACTCAATTAATCACATAATCATCATATTCGAACAATTGAAAAAACATGTTAATAACATAATCAAATATAATATTCATAACCATTTCGATAATGTTTTTTCGACAAAATGAGCAAAATCACATAAAATCCACAGCCATTCATAAACAATTCACACAAGTACTAACAAAATGTTGTAGTATATATACAATTAAAGCCATGTTCATTACTTGATTATATCCAATTCTTTGCTGCAATTGGTCTTTACTCCTAAAAAGCTAATTACCTGCAGACAAGTTTAACAATCAGTTGATGATTATGAAACTGTTTTCCATATTTAAAATATATCAAACATCCTTTATAAACTGTTATTAATTTAAATAATTTTTATAAAACATAGTTAACTTAATTAAATTTTTTATAAAACTTGGTTCATTTTTAAAATATACTTATTTAATTTTTAAACTTATTAACTTAGTTAAATTCTAATAAAACTTAATTAGTTTGTATAAATTTATTTAATTTTTACAATTGAATTATATAAAACTTGGTTAATTTTTAAAATTTTGGTTAATTTTTACAAAAATTAGTTAAATTTATAAAGCTCGGTTAACTTATTTATAACTTTAATTATATTAACTCAAACTTATAAATTATCTCAATTGCTAAAACTTAAATGTCATAACTTATATTTTAATTAACCTAAACTTATAAATTATCTCAAACTTAAACTTTATTAACTTAATTAATTTTTATAAACTATCTCAAAATTATAAATTTTTCATAAAATTAGTTAATTTATTATTATTGTAAACTTGGTTAGTTTATTATTATTATAAATTTAATTAATGTTTATTAACTTATTTTTTTTAATAAAATTTAGTTAGCTTAGTTAACCTTTATATACTTAGTTTTAGTTACTATTTTTGCTATTATTATTATTAATTATAAAACTTAGTTACTTAGTTAATTTATTATCATTATAAACTTAGTTCATTTTTATCAAACTATTACACAATTTCTTTATTACACGATTTCTGATGATTCCTTGGTTCTTGACTTGGATGGTACGCGTGCTCAGACTAATTCTGTAATTCTAGCTGATGCTACCTGGGATCGATCTTTTATCTACTCTTCTGACGTTGACAGTTATGATCCTTCTCTTGCTGTTCTTTTTCGCCCCTTTTTTGGTCTCCTTGGTTGTGGATCTCTGGTTTCTACCCGGGTTGTTGAGGGTGTTAGTGATTCTTCCTCTGCGGAGGAAGACTAGTCTAGTAATTTATATCTAGTAGCTGTGACTTGTCTGTCATACTCCTGTGCTGTAATTTTATTTCTTTCTTTCATTGTAGCTAAGGTGCCTCTACCTTACTCCTGTACTTCAAACTTTATTACGTACGTAATAAAAGTGGTCGGTCCACTATAAAACCGTCGGCCTTGCCAATTTTTTATTTTTTATCAAACTATAGTTTATTATTACTATTACAAACTTAGTTAATTTTTTATCAAACTTAGTTTATTATTATAAACTTGTTAATTTTTATAATACTTAGTTAATTTTTATAAATGTATTTAATTTTTATAAACGTAGTTAATTTGTTGAAACTATTGTTTATTATTACTGTTGTTGTTAAAAGTTACCTCAACTACTAAAGCTTAAAATGTCATAACTTATATTTTAATTAACTTAAACTTATAAATTATCTCAAACTTAAACTCTATGATCTTAGTTAATTTTTATAAATTATCTCAAACTTATAAATTTTTCATAAACTTAGTTAATTTATTATTATTATTATAAGTTTAGTTAATTTTTATAAACTTATTTAATTTTTAAAAATTTAGTCAACTTAGTTAATTTTTATAAACTTAGTTTTGATATTATTGTTATTAATCTAAAATTTACTTGACTTAGTTAATTTATTATTATTATTATTATTATTATTATAAACTTAGTTAATTTTTTGCAAAATATAGTTTGTTGTTGTTGTTATTATAAACTTAGTTAATTTTTTTTTATCAAACTTAAATTCGGTGGAAATATCTAACCTAAATTGAAATTGCACCAAAAACTTGTATATATACTTACATATACAAACAAACCTTTTTTCCCATCAGGCAATTGCTTTAAAACAATGTCAAGTTCATGATAATGCAGCCCACTATTCAGTTGGTAATTGAGTTCTCAATTTAGCCTCCAACTACAAGCTAATACTTCTCTTCCAAACTGTTGCATCTAAGTAGTGGCCGTATGCTTTGCATGCTCCTCTTCAGCATGGGCAGTTTCCACCTCAGCTTGTACAAACTGCAGTTCTTGTCTGCATTCCTCCAGTTGTGGCCAAGTTGTACCGATTCTAATGCAATTCGGCATGGACAGTTTTCACTTCATCTTGTACAAATAGCAGCACTTCAAGCAAACCGATGCAGCAAGCCCTTGGTCACACTAGCTTTGGAATATGTGTTGTCATTCTACAAAATCTTGGTCTGGCAATGCAACAAAGATCCTTGCTTCTGATAGTTCTTCTTTTCCTGATTTTGTGTCCCGATTTTATGTCCTGCACCATGTTCAAGTCAATGTACTCTAAGAAATGTTTTCTATTTTCAAATATGATATTCCTATGTTGCACACGAGAATGTTATCTGTTATGCGTACATAACTATGTAAATATACTTTCCACTGAAAATTTAATCAATCGATAATACCTTCTTACCATATCAAAACTTCAAATGATAGATAGTTTATCTTACATAAACCACCAAACAATCAAAGCTTATGGTTTACTCATGTAAGCATACATTAATAGTTATTTGGATGGTAAAATTTGGGTAAACCATAATTTGAACAAATGCCAAAAAAATTCTTATTTTCCATATGCAAAATAACCATGGTATTAACTAACAAGTGCCAAAAAAATTCTTATTTTCTATATGCAAAATAACCATGGTATTAACTAACAAATGTGTAAATAAAATTTATTATGCTACTTATGTCATAATACAATACCTGCTGCTAATGTTTTAGATATGGGGTTTTCAGCTTCTAACTGAGATGGAATGTTGAGTTATACATATCTCTCCCTTGATCGATAACAGTGGATTATGGCTGCATGGAATTCCAACTTAGAACTTTCACGACCAGCTTTTCCAATTTAGATAGTAACCATAATCACTTTTGTTTTTAACATATCATTCATGCTTTCAAGTGAATTGTTTCTGTCATATGCATTTTTCCAGGATATCTAAGTTATCTAAACATAATTCCATTAATAAGATCATAACCAGAAAATCAAGAGTAAATTATAACTGATAGCAAACTTTAAACCTTAGAGTTGGAAGGGATACCATAATTAATCACAAGACCAACTGCAGAAATGTCAAGACCTCTACTAGCCACATCTGTGCAGATAGGAATATCACATTCACAAGGATTCATGTGCAATAAACATTGAGATTTCTACAACTCATATCAAAAATATAGATGACGTGAAACAACTTAGTTTCACCAAGGCTAAAAAATAATAAGTTTGATAATACCTGTCTTCTTTGCTCCAAAGAGCCAAACAAGAATACCTCCCTTCTCAGATGCACTATTGTTAAATATTTCTTTACAGCAAACTTCCCAAACTGGCAAGAAGGTTCAATATTAATGAAAAGATATCAAGCAAAACTTATGTAGTGTTCCTTGTTCAAGCAGCATTAAATCCAATCGGTGCAAAATCATGAAGCAAGTAAACATACAGATAGCAAGAAAAACCTTCAATCAAATCTAAAATTCATTAATAAATTGTGAGCAAATTGAATTAATTCTTTTGGAAAGTCATTAACAATCAATGTGTAAATTCCTTAATTATTTCACTGCAAGGCATCTAATAGTGTCTAAATCCAGTCAAAACTTAGAACGCGGGCCTTTAGCAAAATAAATTTATCATCTGAAATTTCGAAATGGAACAAAAGAATGCATCATTTACACATTTACACCTTTATTGTCCAGTATAATTATTAAAGGTATTTATAAGACGTAATACGCGTTAAAAAACTTGAACACTGCATATATATTACTAAAGGATAAAAAATGTGTACAGAGCAACTGTGGTCATATTTAACAAAGCATCATCGAAACACACTCAATTTTAGATCTGTCAAGTGAACGAATACCCGGGTAACTATATTGCAAAAGTCGCAGCAGGGATGGCTTTCACATATTAATTTTTAAAAAATATATCTAAAGAAAAATAAATTTTTGATGCTAAAAATTTAAATTTTACTATGAGAAAAGGAACGTATTTTGCCTACTCACATGTCCGTAAAAGGCGATACAGTAAACATTAAGTTTACCAGTTTATAATACTGTAAAAAAAATAAGAACTAAGGAGCAAAGTGTAAAGATACCAATTTTTGTAAGAAGAGCGAGACAAATCCCAATTAGGCAAACTATGACCACAGGATACGGTTGATTACGATCGGAGGCGAGAACTGGTTGTTGAGTCCTTTGCTTCCGTCTTTTGAATTAGAATTAGAAGAGCAGTAAGATTTTCCAGTTTCAGAAATCTAAAAATTGGCGTAGGTGCTTGGTCTGCAAATCTCTGAAAACAGACGCCCTCAAATTTCCAGTTTCAGATTCATGTAAGCAAAAGTTAGCAGATGAGGCCTAGAATGCACCGGATCTTGAAATAGATTGTGGAGAAGGCGAGGCCAGATCTAGTGGACAATATAATATTGCCTGAATATAATCGAATTAATGACAATAATACTATGATACAACAAAGAACTCTTCAGTAATTGGTAATAACATATTATACCAAAATCTAATTATAGCGTAAATTATAGAGTTACAAGTCTCTGTGGGCCGATCTTAAATTACAAAATATAAAGTTCATATAATTCATCTCTTCTTAAACAGCAATCCATTAGCAGAGACACATAACAAAATTTATGAAATGTCAAAAGACTAAAACCAAAATTGTAACTGAAATCTTGAACCACCCTTGCTTTACATACATTGTATTGTATGTACATGTAAATTATAAAGGAATAAAAGGAGAGGGAAAAGAATGTGGAATTCTGCTATGTATAAGATAACAATGCAATGAAGTAAAACAAAAGTTTATTAGCGCTATAATGATAGATAGAAGTGAAGAGATCTTTCATTGTGAAATTTAGCCAAGATAATTTAAAAATAGGCAACAAGGCAAACCTTCAGCAGAATGTGAGATAACTAACTTCTTTGCATAAACAGTTCATTTGAAATAATATGTCAAATGAAAAACTATCGTCTTTACTAGGACAACTCAATAAAAATAATTTGTAAGATGAATAATAAACTTAGTTAGCTATGGAAAGTGATAATCATCCGCTTAGTTGCAAAAATGTCAGAATACAGCTAACAATCAATCACTGCAGTTAATAATTCATGGATATTTTATTCAAGTAAATAGTAATAAGGAAATAGAAATGAGCCTTATGGAATATTTGATAAAATGCAATAGGAAGCAATCGTTACTACCTATCCTTTTTCAACTGCCAATGTTTTGGCAGTTGTTAGAATTCTCAAAAATAGTGAATGAGATATATCCTACATCGTTAAAAATAAGTCCATTTTCTTGTTTATACAGTGTACTCTCAGTCCCTATATTGGCCTTTAGGGTTAGCTAATTTTGTACGAGGGGGAGGACATATATGACCATGACCTAACACCCGCGCGTGCGCCGCCGTCCGCCCGACCGGGACGGGTGTATGTCCAATAAGATTGCGCTGTGTCATATATTTTTAGGTAGAAAACTGATGAAGAGACACAACTGTTGCAAACCGCAACAGTTTTTGACCATTGCAAATGAAGAGACGCGAGTGTTGCAAACCGCAACAGTTTTTAGCCTTTGCAAACGATGAGATGCGACTGTTGCAAAGCACAACAGTTTTTGGCAGTTGCAAACGATGAGGCGCGACTGTTGCGAACAATAACACTTTTTGGCATTGCAAACGAATGAATGCTGCTTTTCTCAATGGGTGTAGCCATTGGGAATTCGGCTATAAATAAGGAGGAAACCTGATCACTTTCTGGACTCAATTTTAAAATCGAATTATCTCTTCTTTATCTTCATTTTCTTAAAATCATACTCAGTCATATCGCACAGAGGATCATACATATCACGATCTCAAGCAGCTTACATCTGTTGTATCATGGGAGACTTTAAATAAAGTCTTAAGGAAATTGTTACGACAAGAATCAAACGAAATTTCCTTCTTCAACCGGTTAGATTTCTAGTTGATATATATATATATATATCATTTTTGTTTCTACATTGTACTATTTCTTTAAATAGTATAACGTTTAATTTATCGCTATAGTCATTATTACTATAGTTGTTAGTTTGTTGTTGTAATTAATTACAACAGACTTATTGTTAAAAGTAGCTAATACAGAATTCCAAAGTAGTGAAAAACTGATTTGTAAACTTGTGAGACGGGTTTATTATTGATTAGTCTATGTTTTGTATACTTGACGTATATCATCTAAAGACTTTCTTGTTTTCACTAAAACAGAGATGGCAATAATTGAACTATCAACAAAGGCTTCTACTCACAACAGGCCTGATCTATTCAAAGAATATGGTGATGACTTCATAACATGGAAAAATCAAATGCTGTTTTATCTCACCATGCTAGTGCTGCAGAAGTGCATTGAGGAGGATGAACCAAAGCCTAGTGACGGACAAACTAGAGAAAAAGATGCAGCTGTTTTCTCGAAATTGACTCATGGAAGCATTCAGACTTCCTTGCCAAAACTACATTCTGAATTGTTTGGATAAAGTACTATATAAGGTATATCAGCCACAACAAACAGCGAAATCCATATGGACTACACTTGCACATAAATACAAAACGCAGAATGTCAGTTTGAAGAAGTTCAACGTAGATAAGTTTATGGAATACAAAATGGTTGACTCCAAATCTGTAACTGGTCAAGTGCAAGAACTCCAACACATAATTCATGAACTTGAAGCAGAAGGACATAAAGTTGGAGAATCCTTCCTTGTTGAAGCGATAACAGGGAAATTACCACCATCTTGGAAAGACCACTGCAATTATCTAAAACATAAAAAAAAAATTTCCTTAAAAGATCTTATTATCAGACTAAAAATTAAGGCTGATAACCGTAGAGTGACAAAAAAAAGCGAAGAGGCATTTGTGCCAGAAAAGTCAAAGAACAAAGGGCATTTTAAGAAAAACAAGAAGAAATTCCCGCAGAAGAGTAAAGCGTCTGAAAACAAACACAAAGACAACAAACAAACTAAGAAGTTTAATGGCGAGTGTTGGGTTTGTGGAAAAGCAGGGCACACCGCTAGAGATTGTAGACACAAGAAGGAACGCAACTCAAACGCAAATATATTGGATAACATGGAAGTAGAAGATTCTAATTTTTCAGCAGTTATATCTGAATGCAATTTGGTTCAGAACCCTAACAAATGAATGGTTGGACATAGGCGCTACTCGTCATGTTTGCTCTAACAAATCCAAGTTTTCTACGTACCAGAAATTCGATCACGAAGAAAAACTCTATATGGGTAATTCTGCAGTTTCCATGATCGAAGACAGTGGCACGGTAATCCTCAAGTTTACTTCTGAAAAAACTATCACGTTGAATGACGTGCTCCACGTTCCAGACATACGCAAGAATCTCATATCTGGTCCAGTGTTATCAAAGAAAGGATTCAAGATGGTCTTCGAGTCAGACAAGATAGTTCTGTCTAAAGCTGGAATGTATATAGGAAAGGGATATTTATGTGATGGCCTATTTAAGGCAAATGTAGCCATTGTCGGCAATAAGACTATGTATTTTGATTATGCTATTAATAAAATTGAAGTTTCTTATTTTCTTGAGCACGAAATTTTACTATGGAATGATAGATTAAGACACATAAATTTCCGAAAAATTAAAAAACTATCAAACTTGGGATTAATTCCGAAATTCTAAGTAGATAAAAACTATAAATGTGAGACATGCGTAGAAGGAAAAGTAGTCAAAAACCCATTTCGTATAGTTGATAGAAGCACCGAACCACTAGGATTGGTTCATACTGATTTATGTGATTTCGAATCATTACCAACAAGTGGTGGAAAAAGGTACTTTATTACCTTTATTGATGATTATACACGATATTGCTATCTATATCTTTTAAATAGCAAGGATGAAGCAATTACATCGTTTACGAAGTGTAAAGCTGAGGTAGAAAATTAGTTAAATAAAAAAAATCAAGATACTGAGATCTGATTGAGGTGGAGAATATGAATCACCATTTGAACAATTCTACATCGAAAATGGTACAATTCATCAAACAACAGCACCATATTCACCACAACAAAATTGTATGCCAAGAGAAAGAGTAGAACATTAAAAGATATGATTAATGCGATGCTCTTAACTTCTGGCTTACCGACGAGCTTCTAGAGAGAAGCCTTAAATATGTCTAATCACATATTAAACAAGGTTCCTCACGATAAAACAGGAGCAATTCCATATGAGTTATGGAAAGGACGCAAACCAAGTTTTAAATACCTCAAAGTGTAGGGGTGCTTGAAAAAAGTTCCAGTTCCGCCTCTCAAGAAAGTCAAACTTGGACCAAAAATAGTAGATTGTTACTATTTAGGGCCAGCCCAAAATAGTAGTGCCTACAGATTTTTGGTATTCAAGTTTGATATAACAGATATTCATGTAAATACAATCATGGAATCAAGAGACGCCTCATTCTTTGAAGATGTGTTTCCATACAAAAGAAATGAAAGAAATAATGTCCCCAAAAGGACAAGAGAAGAATTGAGTAAATCACATGAAGATGAAACTCATTGTGAAACTGAGAAAGTTGAACCAAGAAGAAGCGTAAGGGCAAGAACTTCCAAGACATTTGGTTCGGAAGTTTTAACATATATGTTAGAACACGAACCTCAAATGTACAAGGAAGCAATGTCATCTTCTTAATCCTCATGTTGGAAAGAAGCAAACCAAAGTGAAATTGATTCAATTATGAGTAGTAAAACTTGGAAAATAGTTGATCTTCCACCTGGAATAAAAACAATAGGTTGTAAGTGGACCTACAAAAAGAAGATGAAATCAGATGGCGCCATCGACAAATACAAAGTAAGATTGGTAGCTAACGATATCGTCAAAAAGAAGGTGTAGACTTCTTCAATACGTATTCACCAGTAACACGAATAACCTCACTATAACCTACAGATTCATCAAATGTAAAGATGGCATTTTTAAATGGAAATCTCGATAAGGAGATTTACGTGGAGGAACCTAATGGTTTTATGTCGAAAGGGAATGAAAACAAAGTATGTAGATTAGTCAAATCATTATATGAACTAAAACAAACTCCAAAACAATGGCACGCAAAATTTGATAGTGTTAGGACGAAAAATGGTTTTCATATAAATGAATGTGATAAATGTGTTTATTACAAACAAATTGGACCATCATACGTGATGATTTGTCTATACGTAGACGATATGCTAATCTTCGGTCCAAATACTAAAGTAATAGAGACCACTAAAAAGATGTTAATCAACAATTTCGATATGAAAGACTTAGGAGTAGCATATGTAATTTTGGAAATCAAAATAATAAGAACACCTAATGGAATTGAATTATCTCAGTCACATTATGTAGAAAAAGTGATTGAAAAATTTCAAAATTTTGGAATAAAAGGAATACGAACGCAGTATAATCCACCTGAAGTACTGCATAAAAACACTAATGAGAGTGTAATGCAACTGGAATACTCTCGTGTAATAGAATGTCTCATGTATCTCACGAATTGTATAAGACCAGATATAGCTTATGCAGTAAGTCAATTAAGCAGGTATACAAGCAACGTAGGGAAGGAACACTGGAAAGAACTAATGATAATTCTTGGATATTTAAAAAATACCACAAACTATTCCTTACGTTATGGAAAATATCCTGCTGTCTTAGAAGATATAGTGATGCAAACTGGATTGCTGATTCAAGGGAATCAAAATCAACGAGTGGCTATGTATTTACCTTAGCAGGGGAAGAAGTGTCATGGAAATCTATTAAACAAACATGCATAGCTCGATCCACTATGGAATTGGAGTTTATCGCTTTAGATAAAACAGGCAAAGAAGCAGAATGACTTCGTCACTTTTTAGAAAATATTCCATTTTGGCCTAAACCTGTATCGGCCATATGCATACAATGTGAAAACCAAGCAGCATTAAGTAGAGTGCAAAACTTTGTGTATAATGGAAAATCACGACACATTTGTCGACGCCATAACCCAGTTAGGCAGTTACTCTCAAATAGAACTATTTCCATAGATTATGTGCGAAAAAATGATAACTTAGCAGATCCATTTACTAAAGGTTTATCAAGAGAGAAAATTAACGCGCATTGAGAGAAATGGGTTTAAAAGCTAAAACCAACAACAATTGTCTTATATGGAAACCTATCCTAGCGACTAGAGATCCCACGGACTAGGATCAATAAGCAAACCAGTTCTGAATAACTCAAGACGTAATGCATTTGTTTGGACTTAGTCCTTCTCCATTCATATGGTGCACAATATAAATGCATGCCTACAGAAATATTAAAAGGATAAAACTATGTTTTTGATGATGACCATATCCTTAAAATAACACGTGGGGTATATGTAGGATACTCTTAATGGTTGTGATCACCTATGTTAGTGTGAGCTGGGTCGGCTCTATGATAATATTAAAGGCTTTTATTCACTGAAAACACTCGCAGAACCAAAATTATTCAGGACCAAAATGAACACAACCAAGAGATTAGATGTGAAGGTAAATAATGCTTTGTAAAGCTTATTGTCTAGTTATACAATAACAACTGATGGTTCAAGATGAAATAATTCACCGATTAGCCAAGTATATCTGATAAGTTTTAAATAGGGAAAGTTCAAAATGAAATATCTACTTATCCTCGATATAGCCTTATTTTCATATAAACTGCGTGATATTACACTTTGTGTGGGGGAGACATATATCGTCATTCATATGTGGGATTGATAGAATTTTCAAAAATAATGAATGAGATATATCCCACGTCGCCAAAAATAAGTCCGTTTTCTTGTTTATACAGTGTTCTCTCAGTCCCTATATTGGCACTTAGTGTCAGATAATTTTGTGCGAGGGGGAGGACCTATATGGCCATGGACTAACAAACACGCGTGCGCCGCCGCCCGCCCGTCCGACCGAACAGGGCCGGGTGCGGGTCCAATAAGATTGGGCTGTGTCATATATTTTTGCTGCTTAAAAAATGGACTGATTTTAAAGCAGAAATGTGTTTAAAAAGATTCGGATTTTTTAACGGTTGTGACTGTTGCAAACTGATGAAGAGACACAACTGTTGCAAACCACAACAGTTTTTGGCCGTTGCAAATAAAGAGATGCGACTATTGCAAACCGCAACAGTTTTTGGCTTGTTCCAAAAGAAGAGAGGCGACTGTTGCAAACCGCAATAGTTTTTGGCCATTGCAAACGAAAATGCGTGACTGTTGCGAATGGTAACACTTTTTGGCGTTGCAAATGAAGGGATGCTTTTCTCAATGAGTGTAGCCATTGGGAATTCGGCTACAAATAAGGAGAAAATTTGATCACTTTCTAGACTCAATTTTAAAATCGAACTATCTTTATTTATCTTCATTTTTCTTAAAATCATAATCAGTCCTATCACAGAGGATCATACACATCACGATCTCGAGCAGCTTACGTATAATGTATCTTGGAAGACTTTAAATAAAGTCTTAAGAAAATTGTTACGACAAGCCTCAGATGAAATTTCTTTCTTCAACCGGTTAGATATCTAGTCGGTATATATATATATATCATTTTCGTTTCTACGTTGTACTATTTCTTTAAATAATATAACGTTTGATTTATCGCTATAGTTATTATTACTATAGTTGTTAGTTTTTTGTTGTAATTAATTATAACATACTTATTATATACATAATTCCAAAGTAGTGGAAATCTGATTTGTAAACTGGTGAGACGAGTTTATTATTGATTAGTCTCTGTATTGGTATACTAGACGTATACAGCTACATCAAATTATACCTCCTTTGATGTAGACGACATGCATAAGTTGAATTGACCATCCATTACCAAATCAACAGTAGAAGAAATGTATTTCAAAAAAGAGGATGTGCTAGGTAAAGGCAAATTCAAAATTATTGTCCAAAATTAAGTTAATGTGCTCTAGCTATGTACAAAGGTGACATAAAGAATTCGTACTCTATAACTGCTTCTATTTTGTAGATCTGCAGTACTTAGTGCCACTCAAAGCATCGGCACCTTTCTGATCTTTCTCATTGTAGAGTCTAAGAGATGAGTTTGAAAATCGTATTTGATCCAACTAATTTTTGAAAATTGTTAACCACCATAGCTTCGTCGTTTCCTATACCCAAAATAAAAAATGTTATTAAATATAAATATGTATAACGTCTTCATGCCAAAGCATCAAAGTTCCTACCTCTACTACATGATGCGATCAATATTTTAATAATAACAGAAAAAATATTTTGACAAAGTCTATGTAGATAAGGCATCTAATATATCTGCGCTGTGAAGTAAAAGTAATGGATGACATTATCTGCGATTCCCCTCCACAAAGATCCAAACGGTTCTTCCTTGATTGTCCTTGAAAAGTAGATAGTGATTCCTTTGTATGGTTCTAATAGACGTCCAAAATGGATCATCTCATCCTAAATTTGAATCAAGAATTTCATACACTCGATAGAGGTAGCCGTAGTTTTGGAGACCATGGCATAAACTCCAACCGAACGGAAATCTTCGACGAAGTTACTATCACCAGGAGCTTGTGTGTAAACCGATGATATCATGAATAAACCAAACTTTAGTGATAGTGGCATTTACAAATTGTCGTTGACATAGCTAATGTTTGAGAATCTGTTGTAAATAGGAGATGTGCACGCAACTAGAAGAATTAGGTTTTAGGAATTGGTGAGTTGGACAAAAATACATATGAAAATGTCGGGTTTGTTAACTTGGTCTTCCACAAGTGAAACCATACACTAATACCTTGGATAAAACATAGTAAATGAGAGGGTGCGTGCATGCGTGCACATACACATATGTATGTATGTATGGATATATAATTACCAAAAATAGTGAAGATATGGTTAAGACGTTGAATACCAACAAGTTTGCTCCTATCATTGAGAAAGAAGCTTCAAGTCTTATTTGGATGTTCTTTTTTATTACCATAATGTAATTACATCAATGTAATTCAGGTAAAGTAACAAAATAGTAAAATGAGTAAATTACAGGTCTTAAGCTATTCTCGAGGTTAAAAGTGCATAACAAAATACAAAATTATTTGCTGGAAAAATTTAGAAATATATTTGATTCCTATTTAGTGTATATCACAAATACATAAATAGAAATGGTAAGGAAGAAGATAGTTACCCTGTTTTAATAAGAATACCAAACTTGATGCTCCTTTGAATCATCGTAATCAGGACATTACTAATAATAGTTTGTATTATATAACTATTAAAGGTGATCATAAATATCAGAAATCCAATTAATAAACAACTAAAAACATACATATTAACTATTCATATGTATAGCATGTAAGTATCAATAACGAAGTCAAATAGAGAGCATATCCAAAAAACTTCTTAGAAAAAATTATCCAACTGTATATCAAAAATATAGCAACTACACAAACGTATCAAATACTCATAAATATAGGCAGTGAAGACAAACCTAAAATCGATGGTGACATCGACTATATAGTGAAAACTATGGAAGAATAACGAAACAGGCTATTGATTTCGTGCGACTATATAATACCCAAAATCAATGACAGCGACATATCAAAATCGATGGTGACAAGCGATGATTCAACCCAAGGTAGGACAGCTTCAGGCGAGGTCGAATTTCTCCTACCTAGGCTCCTATTTGAAGGTAGGTCGCTCCGTTTTAACGCAACCATCTGACTTCGAGGCATAATTTTTGAAGCAAACGGTTGAGTCAGCGGTGAATGTTGTAATTGATAAATAACAATTTGGTTCGTTGTGTTGGGGACGGTCCCTGGATAGTAGATGTTTTAGAGACTAGAGAGGAGGAGTTGGGATTAGATAAATTTTAGGTTTTTGTTTGGTTTTGGCGCTGGCAACCAAAGAGAATGAAAATAAGATGGCATGGTAAGCTCGAAAAATGAAAACAAAGCCCGCCTAGAACCTATACTGGAATGCTGCAGTTATATTGGGAATGAAGAAACAGTTGCATTCAGCGTTGAAATGCTGCTATATAATGCAACCAAAAGCATAATTTCTTGTAGTGCTCCTATTCGAAACCTTCATTAGATACCTTTTGAAAGCATTAAAGTCCATTACCAAAAACAAACCTTTTGAAAGCATTGGGTTTAGGTAAAAGTTTGTGGACATAGTTTCGAAACAATTTAAAACCATTTCTTTCGAAACCTTTGGGTTTAACTTTCAATGTATCAAAGGGTCTTAAAAGAACTGGGATGAAAGCATATCTTTTGAAAGCATTATTCCTAAATAAAAGAAAGTGGATGATGTCGAAACCAACCCCTACGAAAGCATGGATAAGCAGCTTCTAAGTTTAAAGCAAAAGAACCCTTTCGAAGGCATTGCTTCGAAAGGTTAAATGCGGCAGTAGGAGTTTCGACCCCTTCGAAAGCTTTACAAAGAAATAAAAGGCGACAACTGTTAGGGAATCCAATCTACGGTTTTGATGACAACAACTATATAGTAGGAATCAAATATACATATATATTTAAATATGCAAGTACTTACTAGAACAGCATCACTAGAAAGACAAGAACGAGGCTCAAAGGACACTACAAAAGACTACAAGTCGATAGGTACAAGGAAGTAAAAGAAAGGATGCACAAAAAATGACATGCACCATATCAAACATATGAATGCACAAGCCATATGTATGAAATAATTCTCTAAAACAACAAACAGGTTAAACCAGACGTCTGGTAATAGCACTCAGACTTCTGATCCTCTACTATATTCAAAAAGTATATAGTATGAGATGCCTGAAACAAATACCAGACGTCTGAATTAAAACTCGAACTCCAGAAATAAAATGCAACTGCCACATGTGAATGGACATCTCTGCTTCTCTTCACCACAACTCTTCACCATCAACAGAAGCAACCTTATAGAATTCATTAATGGATGTAACTACTCAATATATCTATCTACAATTATATATAGCATTAAGAATCAAGAGAACAAAAAACTTACTTCACTTACGCTTTCTAATTCTATACTCTATCCTATATTCTTGATCTCTGCACTCTAGCAATCTTTACTTGTATTCACTCTTCCATATACTTAGTTCTTCATAAACGATATTCCTTAGAAATATATTGGAAGCAATCGTACTAATTAGTCAACATCCATGTTATATTCGAACACACATTTGACAAGAACAACTCATTATGACCAAGCCTATTCCTGAGGGCGAAGCGAGGGTTTTTGATAGTCGAATTCCGAAGGGGAGCTTTGGGCCTGGACATAGGACGGGAGGTTCGAACTAATATACAATTCGGGTGTGCTTATCCTATATTTACTTAGATTAATATTATTTTTATTTTCATCATATATTTTGTCACATATACTTGCGTATGCACTACACGATCCACCCCGTAGACTTTCAATTGTTATCAGAGCAAGGTTTGATCAAAGTACAGTAACACGTATTTGAATCACTTTAATATGGCAATTATTTTTCAAGAAGGCCAATCCATAGCACATCCCCCTCTTTTTAATAGTTCTAATTATGTATATTGGTCAATACGTATGAGAATTTTTATGGAAGCTAATGGATTAGAAATTTGGTCAGCCACTCAAAATAAATATGAAGCACCTGACATTGCTATAAACACATGGAATGATGCACAAAAAACTGCAGCTTCTAATAATGGCAAAGCTATGAATGTTTTATTTTGTACATTTGATAAGAATGAATTTTCATGTGTCATGTTATGTAACACTGCGTATGATATCCGGCATACTTTACAAGTTACACATGAAGGCACGAACAAAGTTAAGCAAACTAAAATTTCAATTTTACAAAATCAATTTTCATTATTTAAAATGAAACAAAATGAATCTATAGTGGACATGTACTCTAGATTCCAAACTATTCAACACGATTTAATGTCACTAGGAGTTAAATTCACAAATTATGATTTAGTATCTAGAATACTCAATTCTTTACTCCATAGTGGGAAAGAAAAGTAATAGCTATCGAAGAAGCTAATGACCTCTCAACACTCTTAGTTGAAGAATTGATAGGAAATTTAATGTCATATGAAGCTAGTCTACAGGAAAGAAGAGAAAAAAATTCGGATAAGAAAAACGTAGCATTTCAAACGACAAATGAAGACTCCAACTTAGATGAAGAAGAAATCGTATTTATTACCAAAAACTACAACAAATTCAAGAAGTCTAGGAAAATGACCAGATTTCAAAAAGGAGGAAAATCAAGCTCAATAAATCAAACGTCAATCAAATGCTATGAATGTGATCAATTTGGACATATAAAGAAAGATTGTCCCGAGCTCAACAATGATAAAAAGAAGAACAAATTTGAAAAATTCAAAAAGAAGCGAGCTTTCAAAGTAACATGGGATGACTTGGATTCTTCATCATCATCATCAGAATGTGGTAGCGATAATGACGAAGAACAAGCTAATGTATATTTTATGGCACAAACTGATGAGGTATGTCCAGAACTTAGCTATGATGAATTATTAGAGATTAGAATGGAATTAGATGATAAATTTAGAAAAATTAAAAAATTGAATAAAGAACACATAGCCAAAATAAATCGTTTAGAACTTGAAATAGGAATGTTAAAAGATGAAAAAATTATTTTAGAGGAGGAACTAGAATTATTTCAAAAAAATAATAAAAGTAGTTTAGTTGAACATGAGACTATATCTATTGATTTTGGAAAAGTTAAACTAGAAAAGGATAACTTGTTAAAAGAAAATATCAACTTGAAAAGTAATATAGGAACGTTAAAAATTGAAAATTTTGAATTAAAAGAAAAATTAGATAAAATTACAAATAATGCTTCAAAATTTAATAAGGGAAAACAAGATTTATCAAAACTTCAAAACCTTCAAGTACTAGAAATGGAATATGATTTAGAAATATTCCTAAACAAAAAGGGAATAATATTAAGAAGTATAGTTTTATTTATCAAAAGACTAAAAGATCACCTAAGTCTAATACGAATACCAAAAACATAAAAAGTTGGATTCCTAAGACAAATAATAATTTGACTAGACAAAAACATATTAATAATTTTCTAGATAATGTAGTCTGTAATAAAAATTACGTTCATAAAGGTACCTAAACCTTTTTAGGTGTGGCTACCTACTCCTCCTAACATCTAGGACCCTAACAAAGTATATGAGTACCAATTAAATCATTTTTATCTTGCAGGTACCCAAAATAAAAAATAAGGGAAATGGATACTTGATAGTGGTTGCTCCAAGCATATGACCAAAAATGCAAAAATGCTATCAAATATAACATACATCGGTGGTGGAATGATAACTTTTGGAGATAACTCAAAAGGATACGTTGTTGGCATCGGAGAAGTCATCAATTCTGGTATTTCTAACTCTCCTAGTATTACAAATGTTTTGTTAATAGAATATTTGACACACAACCTACTTAGCATTAGTCAATTATGCGATAAAGGTTTTCAAACTAATTTCAAAAAAGATAAATGTAATATTTTTGACAATAACAAACAATTTATCTTTGAGGGTTTTAGAAACAAAAATATTTATGTTTTAAATATAAATATAAATCGAAATACAAACTTATGCTTAACTGCCAAACATGACGATCCATGGTTGTGGCATAAACGATTCTGTCATATTAATTTTAAATATATTAATAAATGAGCAAAATATGAGCTAGTTAGTGGTTTACCTAAAATAAATTATAAAGTAGAAAATTTATGCGACGCTTGTCAAACCGGTAAACTAAAGAAAAACTCTTTTAAATCTAAAAATAGTATTTCTACAAAACAACCGTTAGAATTATTACATTTAGATTTATTTTGTTCAACTCAATTACGATCTATAAATCACAACAAATATGTTTACGTAATAGTTGATAATTTTTCAAGATATACATGGATCTTATTTTTAAAACATACAAGTGACACTTTTGGTATGTTTAAAATTTTGCTAAAAGAATTAAAACTCAAATGGATTTGAAAACTAAGAATATTCGAAGTGATCACGGTGGAGTATTCAAAAATGATCTTTTTACTAATTTTTGTAATAAAAAGGGCATAAGTCATAATTTCTCTTTTCTCCGTACACCACAACAAAATGGTGTAGTAGAAAGAAAAAATAGTACATTACAAGAATGTGCACGAACAATATTAAATAGTAGTGATTTACCAAAATATTTTTGGGCTGAAGCTATTGCTACGACTTGTTATGTTTTGAATCGAGTAACCGTAGGACCTATGACTAGTGTAACGACCCATAAATTTTAATTGTTTAATAATATATTTAACTAAAATTTTATGAAATTTAAATAATTAAATTTGGAAATGAAATTTAATATTTGGGATACGTCTAATTAAACATAGTATGGTAAATTTTCATCAGATAATATGGAAGTTTACTTTCTTATGTAAATTCTATTTTAATTCAAATCAGTTAATAATTGATGATAATAAAATGTTTTTCAAGCCTGAATATTTTTATACAATAAGTTTGTAAATCATCTTCTGAGTGAGACGTCATATTTTGTTTCTTCAAATTCGGATTGTTATTGCCCCTTTTATCTTATTTCTGGCAAATTAGTAGATTTTCGGTATCGATTATCGACTCTTGATAGGATCATCGTACCATTGATATCTGCATACCATTTTGATCGTCTCTTCATGTTGATCTTTACGGTATATTCAATTGTCAATTTCGGAATTCGGTGTGTGGTGCAATCTGCGAAGTGCCTAGTGTAGTGGTTTCGCATTTGAGGCTTTTGGATTTCTTGTCCTTTCAGTGTCAATCAGGTAAATTAAATAGCTCTTGGCTATTATTCACAGCTGTCCATATCTAACTTTTGCTATTCCCACTATATTTTATTTCATGCCAGTTCATTCATTTTGGTTCGTATACCATTTCTCTCACTATCTTTCGATTTTCGTTTTTCCTCTCTTTCCTTAAAAAAATGAAGCATGCACCCAGATATGGCCTCACGCCTCCCTCCAACCGACCAAGATCCACCGAACTCCTCTCCCTCTCTTCTCTACCTTTCACTCACCTTCACCCGAAGGCGCCCCTCTCCTCGACCTCCACCCGAGCCACCCATGCCAGAGCCGCCTGACAGCAGCTTACCACTGCACCGCCTACTCACCACGGCCGAGCATTTCAGCCACCTTCATGCCGCCGTGACTCCCCTCTCTCTATTCAAACCTAGCTTGGCTGAATGTATGTTTAATAAAGGTATATATATATACATGAATACTTTTATTTATTTGTTTGTTATAATTTATGCTGTTGTATTGTTTATGGATAAAAATTGTTTAAAGTATATATAAGTATAAATAAGTTTGGACTTATATATATAGTATTAACATCTATGTAGTTATATATATATAGTTTATTACCTAGGTACATAAAAGAAAGTTGGATTTCTAGTGTTAAATAGTTTTATGGCAAGCACGGTTGGTTTTTCAGTTTATATTATAGTTCATATACATGGCTGCTATGAGTTGCATAAATAAGTTGCTTACATTTTTAGGAACTTCATTGGTATGCCATGTTGTGAGATACATATATTTGGTCTATATATATACATACATATATATATATATACACACACACACACACACACACAGCCCCTATTCTTTTCAAGTTGTGGCAAACGTTTCTTTTATCTTATATTATTTTAAAGAATTTATACATGCGAGTTTTAATTTTTTTTTAAATGCATGTACACATTTCCTATGTATTAAGTTATTTTGCAAATGGGTCTCGGCATTTTTTTCTTCTTTAAAGCTTGTATACATTTATATATATATATATATATATTCCAATTTGAACGTTATAGTATTTATATATCATGTTTATTTATAATGTATGTAAGCCATTTTGTTTACATATAATATGTTTAAATTGTACAGATATGTATAGATTATAGGATGGTATAGTGTATAGGTAAGTGAGTTTACATTTTGGGTATCATATAGATTTATACTTCCAAGTTTCTTTTTATTGTTCTAAGATTTCATATATGAATAATATGTGTAAGTTATTTTGATTTCTTTGATTCTATATATTTATAGTATTATATATATAAGTATTCGACTTTGGTGATATACATTTATTTTGAGTATATTTAATATGTGTATAAGTATATATGTTTATATATATGCCAGTAGTGTATATATGTTATAGTATAATGGTTTAAAAGTATGTTAGACAATATTGGATTTTAATTTTTAGCATGTATATGAATTTAGTTTTCAATTATAGATATTGTTCGTATTGGGATTTAATATCATTTTGAAAATGAAAATAATATATATTTAATTCAGTTTATATAAACCGATTCTAATTGTTTATCGATTCATATTATCAGCTCTGTTCGTCGAACATGTGCCAATTTTGCTTTGCTTTGGAATTTGTGCTTGGATTCGTAACGCATTTCATTGTATCTTCTCTATAGCCTCGAAAGGTGACCAATCACTCTCGATTAACATTTTTATATTTATTAAATTTGATTTCAATCGAAACAACAATTGAAATATGCTTCTGTTAGTTATTTGCATTTCTACATATATGCTATTATCTTTATCTGTTCAGCTATGACATCTGACACTAGTATCTATAATTTATATTGATGATATAAGCCTATTATGTATTATCTTATCTGTTATCACTCTACAGGTTCCCTATTAGTATAGAATTCCCTATGGGTTGAAATGATACATACCCGAACGATCTGTAGAATTGGAGAAAATCATTGTGGGTTGAAATGATAAACCCAAGCGATTTTCATTGAATCGAGTTTGGGATTGCGGGTTGAAATGATATATACCCGTATATATTTAAATTGCGGATTGAAATGATAAATATCCTTATCACTTAACCATAGGATAGAAAATTATATACAGACGCCGTTGGTCTATATATAAATATTTTGGAAATGATTTCTATGGTTTTGGAAAGAAATATATGGTTTAATAAATATTGATTTTTAAGATATTTTATATATATATATATATATATATATGTTTTTATAAAGTTTAAATTCTTGATTTTTAAATTTTATATTTGAAAGTTTTAAAATTATTAGTTAGTTTTGAAATTTATAAATTTTAAGAATTTACTTATAATTTTACTATTTTAAAATATATAAATCGATTTAATATATAAATAAATATAATATGTTTAAGTATTATTTAAAATTTTATTTTTACATATAGAGTTTATAATAAATTTTGATAAATTAAGGTTGAGAAGATAGATTTGAAATTGATTTGAAATGGTATTTAATTAAGAATTTTAATTAATTAAATCGATTTGAAACCTGTTGAATTTGAGATTTAAGGATACGATTTTATAACTTGATTTTGGTTTAAGGTGATTAACTGAATATTTAAAGTTTAAATAAATTGAAGGAAATATTTAGTTTATGTAATTTGGGTTTTATTTAATGATATTGGATTTATTAAGTGATAGTTTCAAAACTAAATAATAATGAAGTTAAATTAAGATGTATATGAAATTATCAAATTTAGTTTTGAAATTGTAAAATATTTAAGCTTTGAAGTATATGGAAATTTAAATGGTTTATTTGTGATTCAAAGATGTATTTTAAATAGATATAATTTGAAATGGTTTATGGAGAACTGAATTGAATTGATATTGATGATTTGAGATTTAATTAAATTTGAATTTTGGAATTGGAGTTGATTTAGAATTGATTTGTGAAATTTGAGGAAAGATATTTTATTATATAAAGTATATTTAAATTATATTTAAAAATATTTACATATTTTACTTTATAAATTATTTTAATATAAAATATTTTATTATAAATCATTTTTAATATATACTAATTTAATATACTAATTATTTTAACACAAACTATTTTTACTTATAACTATTGTATATAAACTATTTTAATTTATAAACTATTTTATTATATATAATTTTATTATATATACTATTATTAATATCCAAACTGTTAAAAGGAAAGTACTATGATTTCGAAGTTATGATTTCCAAAGTGTTATAGTTTTAGAAGCTTTATAATTTTGAAAGTGTTATAAGTTTGAAGTGCTATGATTTTGGAAATGGATATATTTGAAATGGTAATGATATCGTATTGATATGGTTTTGAAATGACAATGATATTTTGATTTGAGGTATAAACTATTCTGAAATGACCGCGGTGTTATAATAACGATTGGTTGTTAAATAGACCAGGATCACATATTGTCATACTCTCTGCTAATATCGAAAACCACTTTAACAACTGCGTACGCTGCAGTGACCCGAAATTTTCGACCCTGAAAATTCGACATTAATACGTTCACTGTAGAAATGTCGAGCAATCGAATGGTGGAAATTCCAAATTGTTAGGGTAAAGAAGAAAAGAGGTAGAAGAAGAAACAGAAAACAACATCACAAAATCTCATATTCGCAGCGGATCAAAATATAATATACAAATAACAGCATTTATAGAAGAAAAGCTGTAATTGTCAATTTTACAAACAATACGTCGGAGTACAACCATTCACACATAAACTGGACAGTTGTAATTAACCTGTCCCAGATAAACAACTCCAATACATAGCGGAATATACTCCATACGTCCCTACCATCCAGCTCGCCACTTGAGCTCAAGAACGTCCTAACCTAAAAATCTGTAATACTTAGTCTGACCCGAGCATTACATTAAAGTAACACACAAGTCAGGCTGGAAACCAGCATGAGTAAACCATTTAATAGGAAATACTTTAAGTTGTAAAAATTTTTGAAACCCAGGTAACTCGTTCATTATTCTGAGTTTTTATGTTGTTAAGCCAACACTTATTTCACATAATGTATCCAAGTTCTGTTGCCTTGTTTAAATGGACAAGGTTACCCAATTTATTCATTCTGTTGAATATGTGCTTATATGTTTTTGTTTGATGATAATAAACATATATATTCATTTAAATGTATTTGGTAATGTACTATTTTGTTTTTTCATAGATTAAATAAATATTTGTTGAATAAAATAAATTACACAGAATTTGAATTTGAATTCAAACAGAACAAGTTACACAGATTTTGAATTCAAACAGAAATTTTATTCAAACAAATATTTATTACAATCTTGAATAGTACAAATTCATGCTCTCACTATACATATACATGTTTGATTACATCACGATTACATCACAAATATTTTTACATTGATAACCTCACTACATATCACTCACACTCGTTTTTTGTCTTCAACCGCATTCCAGTTTGAATCCAGCATCTAAGCAATCTGCAAAAATATTCACTAACGCAGTAAAATTGAAAAAGAAATATTGTTGCAATATAAAATAAAATATGGTTTTTGAAAGTATCATTTGCCTCAGTTATTTGGGTTGTTCGTCATCATTCACACTTGATTTCATCACAAAGTCGTGCATATAGATATTACAGGGATAGGTAACCATAAGTGGCTGCAATACACACGTGTACATTCATACACGTGTGCACTGCCTCACCAACTCGTGTGCACAAATCAAACAAAAGCACTGCTAACAATTCAGCACAAGGTCAAACCCAAATAACACACGGGATTCAACTCAAGGCAGACCACCAGTACAAGGCACAGTGCAGAGGTCTCAACAGGAAAATCAAGCAACAGTCAAGTACACAAATGTCCAATATGCAACATGACCGAGCATTGATCAAAACCGGAGACAAGATCAACTACATGAAGCAGCCAACAATAGCAAGTGTGCAAGCACAACATGAAGTGAATCAAGCTCAAGGCAGTAGTGTACATGAATACAACTCGACTACAACAGCCAGTCCAATGATCAAATAAACTAATGAATGAATGCAAAGGCAACAGCTCAGTTTAACACAATTAAAACTACAGTGATCTCAACAGAAGAGACCAAGCAATGAACAACCAGTGCCGATAAAGATCAGAGTCACATCTCAAATGAACTCAATGCAAAGCACATGATATGGCAATCAAATATACTTGAAGACTACAACATCAAGTAGAGACCAAGTTCAGCAATGCAAACTACAACCCAACAGTACAAACATACAAGTGAAGGGACCAAGTGCACGACTAGACCAATGAATGCAACTGGATTACAGCACGACCAAATGGCCAAGATGAAAAACCAGAGTTCAATACATATTCGACAAGCAACTGAAGGCAATAGGACCAGAGCAACAAAGACCAAAGCTACAACCTCAAATGAAGTACAAAGCATGCACATGAACAACATGACATGAACAATGCAACTGCTCAAAACAAACGTCACAATAAACATGCAGGTGAACAGAAGATAGTGAGCATATACTTATGTATAAAATGCAAGGTTCAGGTCTACAGAATGGGGATGAACTCGACCGAGTACAGTATGCACAGAATGCAATTCGAAGTAATATAGCAGCAACTACAGGTAATCAACAAGTTGTTGCCGAATGAAAAAGTCAGCAATAAAATACCAGAGATTACAAGTAGACCAAGTCCAATTCGAATTCACGACATTATATCAAATACGTCTTTGAAATAGTCAAAGTATCAAAAAGAGGAAAGTTGTTGCCGTGTGACTCAAGGCAATCGAACGCTACAGAATAGAAGCCGTGCGCATCAAGTATTAGAAAATTAGGAAAGTGATGAAGACGTGAATTCATATAAATATCAAACCTAATCATCGTCATCATAGGCATCGAGTTATCGATTGAAAAAGGCAAACAATCAAACCAGCAAACGAAAGTAATACATACCAATTTAACGAACTCGGTCATCAAAAGAAGCAGCTGCAAACAACTCACAATCTCAAAGTCAACAACAATTAATCATCAGAGAACAAGTCCTGAATCATCAGAGAAGTAGTAAGCAAGCCAAATCAGAAAGTCGATCAGCATAGGCGTGCATCAAAAGCCCTAATTTGATCAAAGACTCAAGCCCTAATTTCAAGAGCAAGGCCGACATTTTTACAAGAAAAAGAAGGAACGGATCAAAGCCAAGAAGTAGATTGGGTGAAAGAAGAATATTGGGCCGGCCTTCTTTATTACAAAGGGGATTTTTGTTTTATTAGGGTTTGTTAAGGGGTTTTTTGGTATTATTTTGAGCAAAAATTAGGGATTAAGTTTATATTTTAATTTTTGCTCCTGATTTTGTTTTTGAAGTTGTTTTTACTTTTCGAGTCAAAGAAGTTGTAAATCACCACCTAGGGTTTAGGTAGTGTCAGATTGTCTAGTTAGAATTAGTTCAGTGAGCAGGGTGTGCGAGTTTGCAAAACTCTATAGGCGGGAGCAGTGTTTGCGAGTAAGCGAAACTCTATAGGCGGGAGCAGGGTGTGCGAGTCTAGTAGAGTGTTTGTGAGCGGGAGCAAAAGGGTCTGCGAGTCTAGTAGAGTGTTTGTAAGCGTGATACTGTTTAATTCTAATAGAAATCTGGGAATGCAGCAGTAGGCAGGGGTTGCCGAAGCTGGGTAAATTTTGTGTGTGATTTACTTTTTCAGCATATTTATTTCTGCAGTTTATTTCTGTGTTTAAATCGAGAAAATTTGCTATAACCCTATTCACCCCCCTCTAGGGTTAATCTAGATCCTACACATTCCAGCCTATCTGATTCTATAATCAAATCTATAAAGAATTTGTAGATTACTAATCGAAGTGGTTACGGATATTGCTGATATCCGACCTCGGTCTCTTCGAATCTAATGTCATCTTTTGAGTCAAGTTGTTTAAGTAAATACAATTCAATTCTAAATTCAAAATGTCATATTTACACATATTATCACAGTTCAACCAAAGCATTTCATACCACAGAACATCACAACTCACATATGAGGGATATCAAATAACCCAAGGATATTCAGGTTTATCATTCATAAGCAGATTAATTAGATCACCATTTCTAATTAATTTAATTAACACAAATTGAAATCAAATTAATCACCTTTAAATCCTGCTTAATTAACATTAATTAAACCATTTAATTAATTATTGAAATTAATTAATTATTCTTTAACCATTTACTCATTCACATTAATTAATTAACCTTTAATTACTTGTATTAAGTAAAGATCCTTTAATTATTTACATTAATTAATTAATTATCCTTAAATTTATCACACTAATTAATGAACCCTTAATAACATTAATTAATTAATTATCCTTTAATTAATTTCATTAAGTAATTATCCTTTAATCACATTAATTAATTATCTTATAATTACTTATGTTAATTTAATTAACTCTTAATTATTTAAGTCCTTAATTAATCCAAGATAAACCATTTATCTTAATCAATTACTTAATTACGTCATTTTATTTTGAAAATAATTAGAGATTTAATTAAATAATCAACCTAATATTTAATTATTCAAATCAAACAAATTTAATTTCATAAATATTTGCATTTATACATTTTGAAACTTGTTTGAAAACTAGTTCAACACCTTTGTTTGAAACCTAATTTAATATTTTACTTCGAAACTAGTACCTTTACTTTTGCTTAATAATTTACTTTTGCTTTAAACATTGGTTAAAATCATTTCTAAAATTCTCGGGCACAAACCACAATTTTCCGAGCAACAACCCAATCTCTCTCCTCTAAAAAGAACTCGATTACGACTTCGAGCAACACCCTATTTTCCCGAAAGTATCAAAACACAGAAATCACCAGACACATTACTGTCTTGTGCACGTGCATATGAGTTCGCCATCGTTCCGATCGACCACGTCGTCATCTACAAGTTGTCGATGATCTATTCGAAACCTCTGACCACCCAGAACCATCAATCTTGCTGGAACTCGAAATCGAGGAAGGCGACACCTTTCTGGAACCAAACCAGATCGACAAGAACACCTCGTGCCACCATCACCTACCTCTAGAATCCCCGCCCTCACGCCTAGAGCTTCGCCCAACTCCTCCCTCTCCATTCCCCTTGCACCGGAACAGTCCGATGCCACTACAACATCAAAATTCGCCAGGGCATGCCTCAACCAAATCTTGCCCTAAAATCCTAAATCTCTTCCGCCCTACCACCACAACGTCTGAGAAATCGAACCACCATTTTTCCCACGACCGCACCTCTCCAGCCTCCTCTGACCTCAATCCCAAAGCCCAAAGATTTCGCGTTTGCCAGAAATTGCTCCATGACCCTTTTCCATTCATTCCCCCTTTTCTCAATGAATACTCAACTAAGAATCATGATTAAGATACTAAAAATCATCATTTTACAACACGAATCCAATCCTATAATCCAAACATAGAATTTAGAAAATCGATTTCTTTGATTTGAAAAGATTTTCACTGTAATCCATGCTTCCAGTAATCCTACTTGTTAATCACACTTAAAAATATTTTGAAAAATAAAATCTGGTTAATTCAATCATTTTTCTTTTAAGGATCATAACCTCAAACTGTTAATATGAAGAGATATGAATTTATTTAAAGTATTCTTGAGCATGTTTCACAAATAGAGGTATATGTGTTCATATTCACAGACATGCACAAAATATATCATATTTATGTGCAAACACATTGATTCATTCATGCAAACAACATTACTTTAAGTTCTTATCGCATGCATCAAGATAAAACAACTTCAGTTTGAAAGAAAGTGAGGTTTACTCACCTGTTTGAAAAAGCAGAGCAAATCTTTTTGGAAAATCTGGAAACTGACTTGAACTTGAAAATTGGAATGCTTTTGAATTTTGAAACTGCTACTTGAATTTACAAACTGGAACTTGGTTGTTGATTTTGGCCTTAACTTTGCTTAGGTTTAAATTGGAAGGAAGTTGCCATTGTTTTAGTTTGAAGGAAGAAAAGAGATGAGAATGAAAATGTGGAAAGTTTTAACTGTATTACCCTCTCTCTATAACATTTTCTTTTGTATAATTTGAGAATAAAGAAAACAATTTAAATAAGATTTTGACACTTGTAATTTTGCATGCTATCTTAGCTTACAAATGTCTCTATGCTTGCATTTATATTTTATATGTTTTATATTATTTTTATGTTTTTATGTTTAATACTTTTATATATACGACTTATATATTTTTAAAGAAAGTATTAACCGTTATTAAATCCAATTTTAGACTTAAGCTATTATATATTTTAAATTAATAAATATTATCTTTAATGTTTTAAAAATATAAAATTTAACTTCAACTAGCTTTTGAAAATTATTACATTGAATTCAAATTAATGCTTCCAAATCACATAAATAAATAAATATATACACACATGCTTATATACTTGTATGTGCATACACTTAAAAATTTCAACATTATAGGGTTTGCATATATATATATATATATATATATATATATATTTGTTTATTTACTATAAGATTTATCATTTCCAGATATTTATAATTATCAGAATTTATCTGTTCAACTTATAAATCAGTATTTTACTAATTCAATCTAGTTAATTACCAATTAACAGATGTCAAAAAATCTACGTTATCACATTCCTCCCCCTTTAAATTTTTTGTCCCCGAAAAGGAACGAAGCCAAAATTTATTAAAATGCTTATTATCAGTTAAATTACATATTTTTAACTTAAAACTCTTTTTATTTTTTTAAATACTTTTAAATCTACATAATATTACCAAAATAGTTTTATAAAAATACTTTTTGTAACTCGATGTCTGAACAAGTCCATCCTTGTTCACACAGAAATTCGGTCATACGTTGATCAGGCATAGGACTAAAAATCTATAAGTACTTGGTAAATCCATTTTCAACACCCAATGAAAATACTTGGTAAATATTTTGGTGAAAATATAGAAAACGTTTTTTTAAATATAGAAAACATTTTTGGTGAGAATGCTCTAGAAATTATCACCCCCTCCACGGTTGCAGTTAATCCGATTATTACGTCGCCATCCCGGCAAAACCATAGAACACTGCAGGCCTCCGTGCCCCTCGATTACACCATGGAACCCGCCACAGATCGCAACTACACCTGGGGTTACGTCGCTATCACGACAAAAATCTATGTAACTGTAGGCATTAGCGCCCTTGAATTTCGCTACTAAATGAAACTTCTCCACACAGACCACATAGATCGCAGACTACATCAGTCGAGTCCCAATGTAGCATGTAGGCACTCATTGCCACACGACTTTCGCTTTGTCTTCATAGCTCGCAGTATACCGATGTTACGTTGCCGTCACGGCAAAATCAAACGCAGATTGCACTCACTGCCACACGACTTCAGCTATGGTCCGCAGTTGATCGCAGTGACATCAAGTTACACTATCATCACAACATAACCTAAATGTCTTTGTAGGCATTGGCGCCCTCGACTTTCACTGCCCAACCAAAATCCTCAGGAACTTCAGTTAGTCTGGACTTCCTCCCAGGATCAAATTTAGAACACCCCTTTAGGGTTCAAGGCATAACCACCCCGTGGATCTCCTACTAGAAGTTCATTTCAATGGGAGCGCCTTTTTTTCCCCAGAGCCTTTCTCAAAACACTTCATACTATACATATATAGTATCTTTCAAATCGTACTCTTTATGATTCACATAAAAATCTCTTTTACCCAAAATCGATATCACAAATCAATAGTTCGCAAACTTGGTTTTCCAAATTCCAAAATTGATTTTTCTCAAAAATCAAAGCCTTTCAAAATCAATGGGTTTCCAAACCCTTTTTTCCAAAATCATTCTCAAAAAATCATATATATATATATATATAACTTATCCTTTCCAACTTGAAAATTCTTTGGATCACTTCATACTTGTATAAATTTCCTTTTCTACTTTACATATTTTTCAAAGATCCTTTCCTCTGGTTATAGATTTAACAAGGGTAGTTATCATATGAAACAAATATATATATAACTTTACTTATGCCAAATCAACATTTAAATTTAATTTCCTTTAAACATTATTTGCCACATTGCTTACTTTTTATAAAATGAGTTTTAGTTATAGTGATATCCAAACTTCCACTTTTATTCATCATTTTTTTCAAAATATACTTTCCATTTCAAAATCGTTCTTACTTTTCCTTTAAAAATTTCCAATATCAATACCATTCAAGCATGTACGATGTACATATATCATCCGTACGCAACATCAAATCCGATTGCCCACTCGATCACACAATTTCACTTCCGAACTACCATCATCCTCCCGACTTCCAAGTGCGGACTCAGATCTGGTTTCTTGATCAAAAACCATCATTCTCCTTGCATAGCCATAACTATGATAGAGAATTTCCAAAACCAATCAAAAATCCATATCCAGGGTTCGCCGTCGAAAATCGAGTGAAAAATCCCAACTCGGATCAATATACTATCTCGAAATTCTGTGCTCGAATCTAAATCAAATTATTATGCGAATGGAATAATATGCGTACATCCTACGTATTTTCTTTATTGATTATTAGTTAAATCAATTCTTCTTTTACTACACATTCATTTTGAATTCTAATTACTTACTTACAATTTCTTCATTCCACCTGGTTTATCACTTCCATTATAAACAGTTAGCACTCTGACCAATTTGAATTTAGAAAATAGCTTGAAAAGTTTAAAATAGATAAGTAGTTGCAAAATAGTTATTAGTTGTAAAATAGTTGTAGAATAGTTAAGTAGTTATGAAATAGTTGTAATATAGTTGAACAGTTGTAGAATAGTTAGATAGTTACAAAATAGTTATAAAATAGTAATTAGTTTGTAAAACAGATGTAAATTTGTTGTAAAATAGAAATTAGTTTTCAAAATAGCTGTAAAATAAGTATGAGATAGTTTGGGTTTTAAAAAGAAAGGTTGTATAGTAAATAACTAGAAAAATAGATTTAAAATAGTTTATATTAAAACAATTTATTTGAAAATAGTTTCAGAGTCAAACTGGTTCAATTTCCCAATCTCCACTTCCAATCAATTTCCTATCCCATTAAATTAATTCAATTCCAATTCAATTTGAATTAACTTTGATCCTAACCCAAATTCAAATCAATTTCCATTTGAATTTAAACTTGTTCAACTTTAAGCTCACTTCCAAATTATTCAAATCAAATTCAATTTAAACTAATTTCAATTCCAATCTCAACTTTAAACCATCTCGAATTATACAAATTCGAGTTAAAGTTTCAAATGTTGATTTAATTCCTTAAATCAAATTAACCTTTTCTTTTAATTTAACAACCTAAATCTTTAAACAATTTAATTTTAAGTCCAAATTTCAAATATTCATTCTAAATTACCTTTACTTAACTTATTTTAAGGTTCAAATAGGAGTTCAAAACCTTTTAAACAATTTAATCTACAGAATCCAATTTATTACCCAATTTTAACTTCTAACTTTGAAACCAATTCTTAATAATTTGAGTTAGCAAATTCATTTTTATCATTTAAACCTTAAGTTCAAAGGGATTCCATTTCCATAATTTCAATTTCATTTAAAAAATCAAAATCTTTCAAAATAGTTATAAAATAAGATTTTATTTCCATTTAATTTAAGCAATGGATATATATTACCTCAATCCACTTCTTAATTCCTTTAAGCCAATCCAATTCACCATTTCATAGATTATTAATAACATTAGGTTAATAGCAGAGTATGTCAAAGTAAATAAACATCCAAATTATCTAAAACATCCATCAACAACATCCATCACCAATTTTCAGAACTCAACTTGTTTTGAGATCACACATAACTCCCAATTCAATTCAACCCATTTAACTTCCTTAAGTTAAATCTCAATTTCATCTTGAAATTCCATTTCGGTTGTTCGTTCTTAACTTATTTAACTTCTCCTAATTTAAATTCAATTCACTTAATCCAATCAACCTTACTCAATTTGAATCCTGTATTTCAAATTTTAAACTTTTCATCAATATTACCTTCCACTTATAAGTTCTAAAACTTATTTCACTTTGGGTTCACATCACATTCCAAGGAAAAATTCAAAACTCAACACTTAGAGTTTATTTCAAATCGTCTTGATATTATGTATATCTACTTATATATATACATATTTATTTCATTAGCACATCAAGTCATACTTTAAATTTTAAACCATCCTTGGTTTTATTTTATTTCAAACAATTTCTTAAAACAACTCTTGTTTTAAGATAATATTATTTGTTATATCTTTTAATACTTTGAAATAGTTTAAATTTCCTGGACTTAGATTTTAAAACTTCACAATTTAAATCCTTTTCAATTTATAAGTCACAATTATCCAAATTGTTACTTCCTGAAACATTACATTTTTCTTAATTATTTTTATTATTATTAGAAAACAAACATCCATTGTTAGACGCAACAACCTTTATGTGATAATAACCAAGATTATTATATTTGAAAACCAATTCAGAATATATTATCTCATAGTTTATTGAAAAATAAAATCAGCGTAACTTATTTCAGCATTCTGAAAATACTTCTACAAATTTCAGGATTTTATTTTCTAGTTTGAATCCATTTCTAGCTTATCTTATTTATTTAGTTCATATTATCCAATTCCTATTCTTATGATCTTATTCAATTTCAATAACCAATTACCTTAATATATATAATAATTAGAAAGATTATTGCTTTATATATCAAAATATAAGCTTATATAAAAATCATTTATTTTTCAACCATTTTAAAATCTTTATATAAGAAAATAACAAGTATGCTCTCATATATAATACACTCAACTCATTCTAGGGTACTATTGACCCTTATTCAAATGAGTAACCTCCACCAGAGCCAAGGTTCTCACTTAACCTTCAGCTTTGATATCAAAATGTAACGACTCGAAATTATCGACCTCGATAATTCGACATTAATACGTTCTCTGTAGAAATGTCGAGCAATCGAATGTCAGAAATTCCAGATTGTTAGCGTAAAGAAGAAAAGAGGTAGAAGAAGAAACAGAAAACAACAGCACAAAATCTCACATTCGCGGCGGATCAAAATATAATATACAAATAGCAGCATTTATACAAGAAAAGCTGTAATTGTCAATTTTACAAATAATACATCAGAGTACAACCATTCACACATAAACTGGACAGTTATAATTAATTATCCCAGATAAACAACTCCAATACACACCGAAATATACTCCATATGTCTCTGCCATCCAGCTCGCCACCTGAGCTCTAGAACGTCCTAACCTGAAAATCTGTAATACTCAGTCTGACCTGAGCATTATATTAAAGTAACACCCGAGTCAGGCTGAAAACCAGCATGAGTAAACCATTTAATAGGAAATACTTTAAGTTGTAAAACTTCTTGAAACCCAGGTAACTCGTTCATTACTACGAGTTTTTTTGTTGTTAAGCCAACACTTATTTCACACAATGTATCTAAGTTTTGTTACCTAGTTTAAATGGACAAGGTTACCCAACTTATTCATTCCAGCCTATCTGATTCTATAATCAAATCTATAAAGAATTTGTAGATTACTAATCAAAGTGGTTTCGGATATTGCTGTTATCCGACCCAGGTCTCATTGAATCCAATGTCACTTTTAAGCCAAACAATTCAATTCTAAATTCAAAATGTCATATTTACATAGCAATTTATTACAGATAGAAAAACCAACATTATCATAGTTCAACCAAAGCATTTCATACCACAGAACATCACAACTCACATATCAAAGATATCAAATAATCCGAAGCATTCAATTCAGGTTTATCATCCATGAGCAGATTAATTAGATCACCATTTCTAATTAATTTAATTAACACAAATCGATATTAAATTAATCACCTTTAAATCCTGCATAATAAACATTAATTAAACCATTTAATTAATTATTGAAATTAATTAATTACTCTTTAATCATTTAATCATTCACATTAATTAATTAACCTTTAATTACTTATATTAATTAATGATCCTTTAATTATTTACACTAATTAATTAATTATCCTTAAATTTATCACACTAATTAAAGATCCCTTAATTACATTAATTAATTAATTATCCTTTAATTAATTCATTAAGTAATTATACTTTAATTACATTAATTATCCTATAATTACTTAAGTTAATTTAATTAACTCTTAATTACTTAAGTCCTTAATTAATCCAAGATAAACCATTTATCTTAACCAATTACTTAATTACATCATTTTATTTTGAAAACAATTAGAGATTTAATTAAATAATCAACATATATCTAATTATTAAAATCAAACAAATTTAATTTCATAAATATTTGCATTTATACATTTTGAAACTTTTTTGAAAACTAGTTCAACGCCTTTGTTTGAAATCTAATTTAATATTTTACTTTAAATTAGTACGTTTTCTTTTGCTTAACAATTTACTTTTGCTTTAAACCTTGGTTAAAATCATTTCTAAAATTCTCGGGCCCAAACCACAATTTCTCGAGCAACAACCCGATCTTTCTCCCTCTAAAAAAACTCGATTACGACTTTGAGCAACACCCTATCTTCCCCGAAGTACCAAAACACAGAAATCACCAGACACAAAACTGTCTCGTGCACGTGCACATGAGTTCGCCGTCGTTCCAATCGAACTCGCTGTCATCTACAAGTTGTCGATGATCTACTCGAACCCTCTGACCACCCAAAACCATCAATCTCGTCGAAACTTGAAATCGAGCAAGACGACGCCTTTCTGGAACCAAACCAGATTGACAGGAACACCACGTGCCACCATCACCTGCCTCCGGAATCCCCGCCCTCTTACCTGGAGCTTCGCCCAACTCCTCCCACTCCATTCCCCTTGCACTAGAACACTCTGATGCCATTACAACGTCGAAATTCTCCAGGGCGGGCCTCGACCAAATCTTGCCCCAAAATCCTAAATCTCTTCTGCCCCACCACCACGACGTCTGAGAAATCGAACCCCCATTTTTCCCACGACCGACACCTCTCCAGCCTCCTCTAACCTCAATCCCGAAGCCCAAAGACTTTGCGTTTGCCAGAAATTTCTCCACGGCCCTTTTCTGTTCATTCCCCCTTTTCTCAATGAATACTCAACTAGAAATCATGATTAAGATCCTAAAAATCATCATTTTACAACATAAATCCAATCCTATAATCAAAATAGAGAATTTAGAAAATCGATTTCTTTGATTTGAAAAGATTTTCACCGTAATCCATGCTTCCAGTAATCCTACTTGTTAATCACACTTAAAAATATTTTTAAAAATAAAATCTGGTTAATTCAATTATTTTCCTTTTAGGGATCATAACCTCAAACTGTTAGTATGAAGAGATATGAATTTATTTAATGTATTCTTGAACCTATTTCGCAAACAGAGGTATATATGTTCATATTCATAGGCACGCACAGAATATATCATATTTATATGAAAACACATTGATTCATTCATGCAAACAACATTACTTTAAGTTCTTATCACATGCATCAAGATAAAACAACTTAAATTTGAAAGAAAGTGAGGTTTACTCACCAGTTTGAAAAAACAGAGCAAAGCTTTTTGGAAAATCTAGAAATTGACTTGAACTTGAAAAGTGGAATGCTTTTGAATTTTGAAACTGCTACTTGAATTTAAAAACTGGAACTTGGTTGTTGATTTTGACCTTAACTTTGCTCAGGTTTAAATTAGAAGGAAGTTGCCATTGTTTTAGTTTGAAGGCAGAAAAGAGATGAGAATGAAAACGTGGAAAGTTTTAAATGTGCAGCCCCCTCTTTATAACATTTTCTTTTATATAATTTGAGAATAAAGAAGACAATTTAAGTAAGAATTTTGACACTTGTAATTTTGCTGCTATCTTAGCTTACAAATGTCTTTATGCATGCATTTATATTTTATATGTTTTATATTATTTTTATATTTTTATGTTTAATACTTTTATATATATACAACTTATATGTTTTTAAAGCAAGTATTAACCTTTATTAAAGCCTATTTTAAACTTAAGCTATTATATATTTTAAATTAATAAACATTATCTTTAGTGTTTTGAAAATATAAAATTTAACTTCAACTAGCTTTTGAAAATTATTACATTGAATTCAAATCAATGCTTCCAAATCACACATATATATACATGCTTATATACTTGTATATGCATATACTTAAAATTTTCACCATTATAGAGTTTGCATATATCCATTTATATATTTTTTTATTTACTATAAGATTTATCATTTCCAAATATTTATAATCATCAGAATTTATCTGTTCAACTTATAAATCGGTATTTTACTAATTCAATCCAGTTAATTAACAATTAACGGATGTCCAAAAATCCAGGTTATCACATACGCGGTGGAGATTCCAGAATGATGTAGGATGGTGGCGACGATCCTATATGAGGTATATAGTGGACCCAACTCCCGTGAGTTGGCATATGGTGGCTAAAACAGGAGCAATCGACGGGCCAAGTGAGGTAGCTCTTCCGATCGGATACATTCCTTCGATACTATATTCCGAGTTTGTGGTTAATTTGGTGGCCACACTTGATTTTTCTGATCTGGGAGTGTGTTCCGAGGTGGGCGACAATGGCTGCTATGCGTTTCCATCAGCCCAGAAGTGCAATTGGTATATCTACCTTGGCATTGTCTAGTTGTGTCGTGTCACCTACCCGATCGAGACCACTACGAGTTTGTTTTGTACCATACCTATGGAGTACCCTCTGATGATGCCCAGTACGGGGGAGATTACAGAACTGTATAGACTATGATAATATATAAAATGTGTTAGGAGGGATATGGGTAATGCCTTAACGCAATTTTAATAGTTTACTTTACTATTGACATTATTATAATAGCGTATATTACTACATAGTAGATAGTCTAACGGATCCTTAAAGGATGGTTATCCCAAACATCTTTTAAGTTACTTGTATTTCAGTTGATATTTCACTTGAGTTGGATTTATTGATATAAGAATGTTAATCCTGACACGAGTGTTTTGTGTTTTGCTTTACGCTCGGGTCAGACTGAGTGATACAGCTTTTGGGTCTCACCTTTGGAGTTGGAGATTCGCTTGGAGATCCTTCTATCTATTCAGTTTGCAGTTATTCAGTTGATTTCTGTGATATATTCTTATTTTGTTATTTGACAATTGTATTCGAGACTTCTGTTGTATGTTGTTTACTCTGTTATATATATAGTAGCTTCATGAATTACTATTCATTTTTTTTAACTAAACATACTTGCTTCGAAATGTTTTTTGGAAGAAAACCTAAAGTATCATACGTTAAAACTTTTGGATCAAAATGTTTTACATTAAATACAAAAATTAATTCAGGAAAATTCGACCCGAAGGCCGATGAAGGAATCTTTGTTGGATATTCGGATCGAAGCAAGGCATATAGAATTTTAATAAATGTACTAACACAATTGAAGAAAGTTTACATGTTTCATTTGATGAAAATTTTCTTAACAATCATACTAATGGCGATAAAGAAACTATTCCTATAACTAATACAGCAAACTCATCTAATAATGAGACAAATGCACAAAATAATACTCTACTGTCACCCCGAGAATTTTAAAAGATCATCCAAAAGATAATATCATTGGGGATCTTATTCTAGAGTGACTAGAAATCAACTTAACCAAATAAGTCATATTGCATTTGTGTCAAATTTTGAACCAAAGAATTATAAACAAGCTTTAAATGATGATTTTTGGATAATAGCCATGCAAGAAGAATTAAATCAATTTGAACGTAATAATATTTGAGAATTAGTACCAAGACCAAAGAATCAATCAGTTATTGGAACAAAATGGGCATATAAAAACAAAGCAGATGAAAACGGAAATATAGTTAGGAATAAAGCACGTTTAGTCGCTCAGGGTTATATTCAAGAAGAAGGTATTGAATACGACAAAACTTTTGCTCCAGTAGCAAGACACAAAGCCATACGTACATTACTTGCTTTTGGAAGACATCACAATTTTAAATTATTTCAAATGGATGTCAAAAGTTGTGATAACCTGGATTTTCAGATATCTATTAATTAGAAATTAACAGGATTTAATCTATTAAACATTGAATTATAAGTTGAATGTGATAATCCTCCTAGTGTAATTATTTAAAAGTTAGCAAAATTATTATTTAATGTGTGTGTGTGTGTATATATATATATATATATATATATATGAGTCAATTTAAAATTAACATTTGAATTTGAAATTTAAATTCAAAGGATAATATCTCAAAATAAATTGGATTTAAAATAATGTTTCTAATTTTTATAGATATATATGTACATTGTGAATAGTAGCTTTGTTTGAATTTAATCTAATGATTTTCAAAAAGGTATTTAAAATAAAATGGACCAAAGTGGGATTTAATAAGGGTTCATACTTTCTTTGAACGTATATATAAGTTGTATATATAAAGGTATGAAGCATAAAAAAATATAATAGAAATTATATATATAAGTGTAAAAGTAATATAAATAATTTTTTTTTCTACATTTGTAAGGTAATAAAAACATAACACATAAATTAAACATACAATCAAATACATAAATAAATAAAAGGACATAACTTCATGCATTAAAACATTGTAAGCTTGGTTATATGTACAAGTAACATTGTAACTAAGGTAACATGTATAGTAATAAGTGGCATGGTTTCTTATAACTTGAAATATTAATAAGGGAAAAGTATAAAGATAAATTAACTTAACCAAATAAGTCATATTGCATTTGTGTCAAATTTTGAACCAAAGAATTATAAAGAAGCTTCAAATGATGATTTTTTTTAGTGACCTTTGTATGTATAGCAAAAAAAGTCTTTCCTCTCTTCTTTTTGAAAGATCAAAACAAAATAAAAAAAATGAAAGGCCAAAATCAGAGGATAATAAAACAATTAAAATCCGAGGATAAGAAAATCAAAACATGCTCAAGCCTTCAAAACTAAACTGAAGCAAAGTCTAAAACAACTTCAGATTCAAGCTGTGTTAAGCAAGAAAAACAACTCTATAAAGAAGAAGTTCAAAAGCTATGCCTCTATTTCCAAAATCAGTGAGTAAACAGAGAAATTCATGTTCAAAGCTTGAAGGAAGATACAAACGGAACAACATTTGTTTATCTATTTCCATTTGTGAGTAAATCATACTAGACTTTTGTTTCTGGTCATTCTATATAACCGCATACCATAATTCTTGAATGCATTCTTACTTATGATAGTATTCACGGTGGTTAGGTATGCATGCTTTTGTAGGTGTAAATTTTAGACAAGCCTGTATCTAGGAAAAAAATTTAAAGATGATTCTTCAACAAAAAGAAAATTTACAGAAAAAAAACATCTGCTCTGTTCAAACAGGAAATGGTGAGTAAAACATTCCTTTAATAACTTAAACTTGTTTGGATCATGTTGTATGTGGTAGATTGTAGATGTAATATTGTGAAACAGTTTTGCATGGATGAATTAAGATGTTTATATGTATATAAATATAAAAAAAATAGTGAGAAACTAAATTTTTAAAAATATGAACTATACTGTTTCTCTGCTGACGGTGTATGTTATATACAAATTCGGTTTCAAAATGAAAAAAAAAGAAATCAATATCTATTAATCCAATTTATATTTGACGATGATGTTAACTAGGAATATGTTTATCTTCCAGTGTAGTTCAAGTTAAAAATAATTACGTAAATAATTTATATATTATGGCTATCTCAGTTGATTTACAGTGAATATCATATTTTTGTGAAATTTCAATATAAGTAAATCAAGAATTCAAATATGCAATTAATATTCTTGCATAGAAATATGAATTTTAGAAGCAAAATTAGAATTTCTAGTATTTTATATCATGGGTAATTGAGAGATAAACGATTTTCGTTCAAATATTATTTTCTGGCCATCTCGTCGCCGTGGAATAGTGCGGCCGGATCTGGAGCGGCCTGGAGGAGCTAGGGAAGCGATCGGCTGTGGCCATTTATTCGATTTGGTCAGTTTGGATTGGGTGATGGATTGTAGGGTTTTGGGAGAGTTTTGAGAGGCCGGCGAACACAAATGATCTGGGGCAAAAAGGCGTAACCAAGTTATTTAATTCTTGGCAGATATGAAGCTGCATGTATGGGCCTCCGATGAAGATCGGTGGTGAGCATGATTATGGGCGGCTGGCGATGAATTTGGTAGTTTCGTGACGATCTTTTGGTTTCGTGTTTTGGGATTGGTGACTGGAGATAGATTTTTCGGTCAGAGGTGGAAGTTGGAGTCAGCGTCGCGGTGAATCGAGGCTAGGGGCAAGTGTAACTCGTAGGCGATGGCGTGGTGGCAAGTTGGTCGGTGGCTCGGTTGTGCACATGCACGCGTGTCAGTGCATTCTTTCTCCAGGAGAGATGGGTGTTTGATGTTATGTGGGGCGTGTGTTTGGATCGGCTTGGTCTCGAGTATCCTTGGGTGGATAGACATTTGGGTCATCGTCGATGCAGTTGCATCGATGTTTGGATCGAGTCGCTGGTTTCAGACGCGTGATAGGAGAGGGTCGGGAGGAAGTACTGATGGAAGATGGGTTTTTGAGATGCCTCTGGGCTTCGGCCTGTATAAATTAAATAAGTAAAGAGTTGTTAATAAGGGTTAGTCTAAATTAAACTAATCCTCTTAAAGAATATAGCTAGTTATTTGGTTAAAGATAAATATTCTTTTTAAATAAATCCTCTTCCATATTAAATGATTATTTAATTTTAACATGGACTTAATGATTTAAAGAAAAGCTAAAACTTGTTTCATTAAGATATTATAAACTGTCATTAAGCTTTAAAAATTTGCTTGAGTTTTGTCTAAATAAATTAGATAGAAAGATTACTTGTTAAATGTAATTAATTAGAATAATTAATTAGCAATTAAATGATAAATTAAGTAATGATCAATGTTAATTAATTAAGGATAAGTTACTGAAAGAGATTAATTAAGGTTAATAAATAGATGTAATTAATTAATGATAATTTCTTAATGAAAACAAGTAAAGATAACTTCTTAATGTCACTAATTAAGGTGGATAATTAATGATTAATTACTAAAGGTAATGGTGTATGTAATTAAAGGGTAAATGGATTAAAGAATTAATTAATTAAGGGTTGATTTATTTAAGAAAATTAACCAAGGGTTAGCTAATTAATGAGTGTGATTAATTAAAGGATAATTAATCAATGTAATTGTCGAATAATTAGTTTGGGTAATTAATTAAGATGGTAATTAAAGGTTAGGTAATGTGATGGGTTTGAGAATAATAAATTTGTGAAATTAATTTAAAGGCAAATTACTTAATGTTATTAAAAATGATTAATCAAGGGTGATTAATCAGGATAAATAATTAAGGGAAGATTAGTTAATTCGATACAATTAACTAATGTTAAATAAGCAAGATTTATAAGTAATAAGAAGTTAATTTAATTCATTGGTAGTTAATTAAATTAATTGGAAATGATATGACTAATTTATCTTGCTTATGAATGATTGAATGATATTTGAATGCCTTGGATTATTTGTTATTCCTGGTATGTGATTGAGATGCTTTGTGAAATGAAATGTTTTTGTAATATGAAGTGTTGGGTGAACAGAGAAAATGTGGTTATCTATGATGAATTGCTGTGTAAAAGTGACGTCCAATATTCAAAATTTAATCACTTGAATAACTTGGGATAGGGTGACATTGGATTCGAAGAGACCAGAGTCGGGTATCAGTAAATACCCAAAACCACTTCGATTCTTTATAGATTGATATGTGAAATCAATAAGCTGGAATGAATGATTTGATTTAAACTAAGTTTTAGTATTTAGAAATTGATATGTGAAATAGTAATGCCGATAACAACTTGTGAAGTTGTGAAATTGATACAAGTTACCCGGGTTTATATAAGTTATATGCTTTTGTATTCCATGTTAGATGGGTTTACTCACGCTGGTTTCCAGCCTGACCCGGGTGTTACTTTGATGTAATGCTCGGGTCAGACTGAGTATTACAGATTTTCAGGTAAGGACGTTCTGGAGCTCAGGAGGCAGGCTGGGTGGCAGGAAAGTATGGTGTGTCTCCGCTATGCTATATAGTTGCTTATCTAGGACATGTTGTTTTAAACTGTCCAATGATTATGTAAATGTTGTAACTCTGATGTATTGAAATGTAACCGACAGATATAGTATTCTTTTGTAAACTGTTATTATTTATTATTATATTTTATCCGCTGCGAATGTGGGATGTTGATGTTCCTCTTCTTCTTCTTCTTCTATCTCTTTCTTCTTTTTCATAACTATCTGGAATTTTCAGGTTCGAAAATTCCGGGTCTTTACATTTGGTATCTGAGCAGAAGGTTAAGCGAGAACCTTGGCACTGGTGGGATTTCTCATTAAGGATAGGGTCAATGGTACCCTAGAATGAGTTAAGTGAATATGTGTGTATATATATATATATATATGAGAGCGTACTTGTTATTTTCTTATATAAAGATTTTAAATGATTTTATATAAGAATATATTTTGATATATAAAGCAATATTTCTTTCTAATAAATATTAAAGTAGTTGGTTGTTAAATTATTGGAATTAAATTAAGTGGTAATAAAATACAACCAAACTGAAATTGAATATAGATGAGTTTGAAATGGCTTCAAACTGAAATTTAAAATCTTGAATTTGGGAAAGAGTTTCATAATAAGATAATAATTAATTTGTTTCCAGATATGATAATCTTGGTTATTATCGTAAAGAACTGTTGTGTTTAATAATAAAATGTGTATTAATGAGTAGGCAAAATATAATGTTTTATGGAAGTAAAACATTTAGCTAAGTATGACTTGTAAATTGAAGTGGGTTTAAATTGTGAAGTCTTAAATCTGGGTCCAGAATTTGAAAATGGTTTCAAAATGATAAAGAAATAATAAATAATATTATTTAATGTATTTGAATGAAAGGGTCCTATTCCAAATAAGAGATGTTTGAAAATTTTAAAGAAAATTTGTTTTGAATTAAAACTGAAGGTGGTTTAAATTTTAAACTTTGGCTTGGTGGGCCAAGGAATAAATATGTATATATGAGAGATATACATAATATCAAACATGGCTTGAAATAAACTCTAAACGTTGAGTTTTAAATTTGAAATGAGATGTGAAAACCCAAAGTGATAAGTTTTTGAACTTATAGGTGGGAAAGTGTTTTGAAATTTGAAGCGGGAATTCAAATTTGAGTAGGGTTGACTGGATTAAGTAAATTGAATTTAACATAGAAGAAGTTAAATAAGTTTGAATGAACAACCTGAATTGGAAATTTCAAGATGAAAGTAAGATTTAACTTCGAATGTTAAGTGGTTGATTGGAATTGAGAGTTTATGTGATCTCAAATTGGGTTTGAGATCCGAAAATTGGAAATGGATGGATGTTTTAAAAATAATTTGAGTGATACCATCCTGTTGTTAATAATAAATTTTAAACCGTGAATTGGATTTTTTCAAATGAATGAAGAAATGGGGTGTGGTAAAATATCCACTATTAGGATAAAAATGGAATTTGAATTCAGAATTAAATGGTTAAAGATATAGGTTGATTTGATTTGAGGGATTAAATCAACATATAAAATTTAACTCGAATTTATAATTCGAAATGGTTTAAGGTTGAAATTTAAATTGAATTAGTTCAAATTGAATTGATTTGAATTAATTGGAATTGTGATTAAAAATGGACAAGTTTAAAATTCAAATGGAAAATTTTAATTGGATTAATTTGAAATGAAATTGAAGTTGAATGAGTTCAAATTCAAATTGGAATTGGGATTAATTCAAACTGGAATTGATATGAATTGAAATTGGTTCAGTTTGAAATTTATTTGAATCGCTTGAAATTGTGATTAAAGTTGAATAGGTTTAAAATCAAATGGAATTTGATTTGAAAACTGAAAGGAAGTTGGGAATTAATTCAACTTGAATTGGGGATAAATCAATTTCAATGGAAATTGAAGTTATTTAAATTGGAATTGAGTCAATTTAAATGGAAGTGGAAACTTAAATTTGAATTGATAAAAATGGAGGTTGGGAATTGAACAGTTTTGACTCTGGACTATTTGCAAAATAAATTGCTTTAATAGTAATCTATTTTTCCAAACTATTTATATACAACTTTTCTTTTTAAAAGCTAAAACTATTTTATACTTGTTTCACAATTATTTTGGAACTATTTAATAATTTTCAACTATTTTACAAACTAATTACTATTTTTAACTATTAATTACTATTTTATAGCTATTTTGAAGTTATTTAAAATTTCTATAACTATTTTCCAATTATTTTACAACTACTGAACTATTTTCCAGTATTTCACAATCTATAAATTATTTTTCAACTACTTATCTACTTTTTTAATAATTTCCAAGCTATTTTCTAAAAATAAACTGATCGGAGTTCAAACTGTTATTGATTAAATACCCAACTGAGGTAAAAATTGAAAGTGATAATCCAAATAGGGATTAAGGCAAATTGTAAATAGGTGAGTGGAAATTAAAGGAAATGTGGATAGAAAGGAAATTGATTTGGCTAATAATCAATGAAGATGATTACGTAGGATGTACGTATATTATTCTATTCGCATAGTGATTTGATCCAGATTTGAGCACAGAATTTCGAGATAGTTATATCGATCCGAGTGGGATTTTTCACTCGATTTTCGACGGCGAACCTAGATATGGATTTTTGATTGGTTCTGGATATTCTCTATCATAGTTATGGCTATTTAAGGAGAATGACGGTTTTTGATCAAGAAACCATGTCCGCACTGGGAAGTCGGGTGGACGATACTAGTTCAGAAGTGAAATTGTGTGATCGAGTGAGCGATCAGATTGGTATAGCGTATGGATGATATGTGTACATCGTACGGATTTGAATGAAAATGATATTTAAAAGAGCAATCAAAATTGGAATATTTGATTTTGAATAAACAAAGCTATATACCTTTGTTATATAAGATAAATCTCCCCTTGTTGAATCTATTACCAGAAGGAAAGGATTTTTGAAAGTGTTTGAAGTATAAAGGAATTTTATACAAGTTTGAATGATCCAAAGTTTTTTTAAATTATATATATTTGAATATATATATATATATGTATGTATAAAGGATCTTATGAGGATTTTGGAAAAAGGTTTTGGGAACCTTTGAATTTGGAGAGGCTTTTGATTTTTGGGTAAAATCAATATTGAAATTTGGAAAGCCTAGTTTGAAAATTATCAATTTTGGGATAATCGATTTTGTGTAAAGGAGCCTTGTATGAGATCATACTAGGTGTATGATTTGAAAGATACTATATGTGTATAGTGTAAAGTGTTTTGATGATGGCTCTGGGGAAAAAGGCGCTCCCTTAAAATGAACTTCTCAGGAGTGCCACCGAGTGGTGCTGCCTTGAGGCCCAAGAGGGGTTCTAAAGTTGATCCTGTGAGGAGTCCGGACAAAACTAGTTCTTGAGGATTATGAGTAGTGTGTACCATAGCGAAAGTCGTGTGTGCCGCTGAGAGCCAACAGTCTGCGTTTGATTTTATATCGGTAGACTGTGACCTATGATAACATAGCGAAAGTCATGTGTGCTGCTGAGAGCCAACAGTCTGCGTTTGATTTTACATCGGTAGACTGCGACCTATGTAGGAGTGGAGAAGTTTCATTTTGACAGCGAAAATCGTGTGTACCGTTGAGAGCCAACAGTTACATGGACTTTTGCTGCGATGGCGACGTAACCTTAGAATGTAACTGCGATCTGTTGTGGGTTCCATGGTGTAATCAAGGGACGTGGAGTATCTACAGTTACATGGACTTTTGCTGCGATGGCAACGTAACCCAGGATGTAACTGCGACCATGGATGGGGGTGATGATTTCCAGAGCATTCTCACCAAAAATATTTCCTCTATTTTCAAAAATGTTTTCTATATTTTCAATAAAATTATTTTTCAAATATTTTCACTAGGCGTTGAAAATGGGTCTGCTGAGTACTTATAGATTTTCAGTCGTACGCCTGATCAACGTACGAGCGAAATTCTGTGAGAACAAGGGTGGACTAGTTGAGACATCGAGTTATAAAATTATTTTTATAAAAATTGATTTATATTATTATGTGGATTTTAAAGAGTGTTTTAAAAATGGCCAAAGAATAATTTATCTGATTTTAAGTTATCGAATAATTCTGGCTTCGTTCCTTTTTGGGGACGAAAAGATTCAAAGGGGGGAGGAATGTGATAACCCGGATTTTTCAGATATATCTGTTAGTTTTCTAATTAACAGGATTTAATCTATTAAACATTGAATTATAAGTTTAATGTGATAATTCCCCTTGTGTAATTATTTAAAAATTGGAAAAAATATTATTTAATGTGTAAATATATATATATATATATATATGAGTCAATTTAAAATTAAAATTTGAATTTGAAATTTAAATTCAAAGGATAATATCTCAAAATAAATTGGATTTAAAATAATGTTTCTAATTTTTATAGATATATATGTACATTGTGAATAGGAAGCTTTGTTTGAATTTAATCTAATGATTTTTAAAAAGGTATTTAAAATAAAATGGACCAAAGTGGGATTTAATAAGGGTTCATACTTTCTTTAAACGTATATATAAGTTGTATACATAAAGGTATGAAGCACAAAAAAAAAATATATAAATATAATAGAAATTATATATATGAGAGTAAAAGTAATATAAATAAAGTTTTTTTTACATTTGTAAGGCAATAAAAACATCTTTACTACTAATCTTTACTACTAATAAAGAGAATTCCATGACCTAATTTACTTGGTGTCTTTTTGAACTTCCCAAATAGCCCTTATTTTCCCCTTCCGCGCCTCCCTTTCCTATTCTTATTCGTACAACCTAAAAAGTGATCTTTTCCCCCAATTCGTCTGTCGAGATTCCCTTACTCTAATCCCCAAATCGATTTGCCTTATATGTTTCATTACAATGCAACTCCATCGCCATGGCCACTAACAACCCTACCCGAACTATCAATCCTAATCACATGCTGATTTCATAGTACGAATAAGAAACTTCCACTTCGTTAATCAATTCCAATATTTATTCTAAAAATCGAAATCACTTTCCAAACTCGAAACTTGGTCGACGATTCAATTCGTGGGTCGCGACTGCAGTTGAGTCACGACGTCGTGGTTGTCAATGGGTTTGGTTTAGGGGTAGGTGAAGGTGAGTGTTGCATGGAGGCTGGGCTGTTCGTATGGCGTGGTTCGATTTTCTCGATTGGGATGCTTTAGATGATGGGTGTGAGTTCGATTTGGTGAATTGAGTTTTGGTGATTTTTAGAGTCGTGGCGATTTTTGGATATCCAATTCGTGATGGAGTTGTGGAAGCAAGATGTTCATGGTGGGTTGACTGGGTGTGGTGATCTGGTGAAGTGAATTGCGGTGATTGGTTATCGGTGGTTTGCGAATGGAGTTGGGCTTCAGGCGATATTCATTGGAAGAGCTGGTGATTTTGGAATTGGGTGATTGGCTCTGGTGGAGGAAGATTTGATTGTCTCTGGTAATGTTGGTGGGTTTTGGCTATGGGCAGAAAAGTTGTGTCAGGGGAGTGAAATATGTTGAAGTGGAAGTTGTTGATTGAGTTGTATGTGTGAAGTAGTGAATGAGTGGGATGATGAAGTTATGGCTGTTGCTATGTTGAAATGTATGGTGGCAGATGATTGGCAGTGCAGTCAGGGAAAGGGTCAGGTGATTAGATGGTTGTGGTGCGATCAGGCAATCAATGGATAATATGGTATGTTGAGTGGTATGAGTGGCATGAAGTATCAGTGAACTGCTGAAGCTTTGGGTAGTTGTTTGGTCAGAGAGGATGGAAGTGTTGAAAATGATTGCAAGTGGTGGTCTGTTGTGACAGATGGCAAGGGGGGGTTGTTGAACTGTAAATGGGTAGAATAGTGATATTTGGTTGTCTCTGGTTGTGATTGGAACTGGAGTATGATGTTGGAGTGGTCTCAGCAGTAGGTGGTTTGGATGTAGGCGAGGAATTGATTGAATTTAAGTGGGGGTGATAGTGTTTGTTTGCAGCAATGAGGCTGTCGATTTGTGGATTTGTGAGTTTGGTTGCTGAGGCGTTAGCGGTGAAGGGATTGGACAGTTTTGATCTTATAGGGATGGGGCAATGAAGTATTGTTTTGTGGTTTTGAGATGATGGATGGAAGTTGGTGAGATGAGGATTGATGAGGTGATAGGGTGAATTTTGTGTATGTATGGAGTTGCAGGATTGCAGAATTGTGTATGTAGTTATGGTGAAGTGTGTAAGGGGGAGTTCAGGCAGTGATGGTTGTTAGAGGAGAAGTTATATGACTGGTGGAAATGTGGAAAAAATGAATGAGTGATGATGGCAGAAACTGCTTGGCTGTGGATGTTAACAGAGGTGTTTAACAACAATTATTTGATGGACAGTGCAGTTCAGTGATGTTTATTTGAAAGTGTGGGGTTTGCAGGTGATGTAAGGTGATTTGCAGGCGATGTAAGGTGTTTGAAAGTGTTGGTTATGTGCGTATGAAAATTATCCTGACAATATATGGTCACAAGTTAAATACATATGCTTATGAAAATTGTATTCTGTTGATTGATTTTCATCTTTTGTGGTCTTTTACACGACACAGAGGAGCATATTCTTTGTATTGTTCATCAACGACATTGCTAAGGAGTTTCTCTATATATGCTTATGAAAATTGTAGGTAAGACTAAGTTTTGAATGCAATTTATATGCAACCCAATTTTTAATAATCATATATTATCCAAATTTGAACAAATATATGTTTCATTGTTAGTGTTATATATATATGTATATATGTATGTATGTATGTATGTATGTATATTATTTTTTTTGACATGTGAAATTGCATTTGGTTAAATATAGATATGAATGTAATGTTTATTTGAAATTAACCATTATATATTATTTTAACAAATACAACAAAAACAAATTAAAGTCTTTAGTCCCAAAAGACTTTATTTATTTTAGAAACACAATATGAATATATCCCTTGGATGCAAAGTTATGCGTAGACGAAAAAGAAGTGAAGTGCTGTCGAAATTAAAGCTTTTAGTCCCAAAAAGCTTTAATTTCTTCTAGACAGAAGGGAGGAGTTGTATGCATTTTAAAAGAGACATTTGGACATTAACAAATAAGGCAACCAAATATCTTTCATTCACCAAAAACAGCTATACTTATTTTTAGCATGCATCTTCTTTTACAGTCAATTATATAATACATAAGTTGCGATTAAAAATTCTGTGATACTGCTTACACTTGATTATTACTGCATTGTTAAAACCTTACGTTTCTTATTATTGCATTGTTAAGAAGTTATTCTTCTTATTATTGCATTATTATATTTTAAGTTCTCTTGCATTTTTCTTTTTTTGTCTTACTTTCAATTTGTTTGTTCTGCAGGTTATATTATCAGAAGAATTTTTTGTCTTCATCGCTCAACTTTGATTGTTACTCAAGAGGTACGTCTTGGAAATTCAAATTTGGTAAAAATTGAACAGCGAAAGCAACTTAGTTTGTTGATATCTCATATTCTTTTAGCTTATCCAAACATTACATACGATGATGTTTGTTGTAGATGTATTTTTATATTCTATTCATAATAACATGCCCCACCTACTAACTGCATAATATAAGTTAAATATCTTTTTGTTAAATAATTTTTTTGTTAACTACAATTACTTCACATTCTATGAAAAATTCTTTTACATATTTTCTACTACATCTACATGTTGTAAAGCATGTTCCAACTGTTACTATGAAACATATTATTACTTATATTAGGTATTTTAGTTTTACTAATAAATATATGCAACTTAGCTCTTAAGGCTTAAGTGGTGATGTTCACTTATAATACAGATTGAGTATTTTTTTTAAGCATTATAAGTCAAACAAATTCCATTTGAAACTTTGTGAATTTCATCATCAACTCATGGAAGGCGATCAATTTTCCAAGTTAAAACCACGTAGAAGTCCTAGAATCAACGAGAGAACTCAACATCAAACAATGGAAGCTAACCAAGTCCCCAACTTACAAAGGGTGGAAATTATTAATAAAGTTCAACGCACCAAATTACGAAACAAATGTCCTAATAGAAAATAAAACAATGTTATATATATATATATAATAATGGCAACTAATTTCTTTAAAATCCAAAATTACTTTTGAACTATAATAAAATAAAGAGTTTCTTTTATTGCTTATTTTTATAACTTTGCAAACATTTGAATAACATTGTGTAGCTTAAAAGTGGGTATATTTTGATCAAAATACAAATTTATGTTTTGTCCACAATTTGTTCACCTCTCCATCTCATTGTATTCTTCTTTTGCAAAATAGAAAGCTTGAACGCTAGCTTAAATCAATAATGTAAATGGAAGAAAACAAAGTTAACAGCTCTCATATGAATTCTAAGCTAAAAAAGCTTACATTTTAGCAAAAGGTAATATTTCAAATTTGTGGACTTCATTATTGAACATCTAATTTATACTTCATCAAGGGGTTTGTTCATAATATAATGATAGAGGAGACTTTTTAGTCAAATATTCTTTAACTCAAAACGTTGTTTTTAATCCTTAATTCTAAATTGCACTGCAATAGGCTAGACAGTTTCAAAAAGCATGGGAAGTCAAACAGAATGGGATGTTTAGAAAGTTGCCACTAAAAAGTGAATGTACAAAATGTACTGTTAAAAGAGAATGTACAAAATGTACTGTTAAATTTGAAATAGTTAATTATACACTCATATAGCATTGTACTTATTGGGAACATATATGAGCATTTAAACTATGTAACCAGAAAAAATGTATGAGCACTTAAATTATGTAAGACCAAGACAAAAAGTGAACATGTTAAATAGTGAGAAATTTCACTAATAGTTGATTATACACCCATATAGAAACTGATTTTTAAATGTAATCTCATTTTCAGTATTTAAATTTTTAATAAATATATAAAAGTAAGTAAATATTTTGATTAGAAGCGTATTGCTGGATTAATGCATGCACATTGTGATTAGATGCAGGTCCACCTGGACATGCATATATATTCGTAACACATAAATTAAACATACAAACATAATACATAAATAAAAAAAAGAAATAACTTCATGCATTAAAACATTGTAAGCTTGGTTATATACACAATTAACATTGTAACTAAGGTAACATGCATAAAAATAGTTGCATGGTTTCTCATAACTTGAAATATTAATAAGGGAAAAGTATAAAGATAAATTAATAATACATATACATAAACCTAATACAAAGTAATTTTTAAAAAATAAAATTTTAACATGCATTCCACAAGTGTAAGAAGATTACATATACAAATAACAAGTGTAAACAAACTTTATCACACAATAAAAGAGTGTCAAGATGAAATATTTTTCTTTTCTTTAATGACCTTTGTATGTATAACAAAAAAAGTCATTCCTCTCTTCTTTTTGAAAGATCAAAACATAATAAAAAAATGAAAGGCCAAAATCAGAGGATAATAAAACAATTAAAATCTGAGGATAAGAAAATCAAAACATGCTCAAGCCTTCAAAACTAAATTGAAGCAAAGTCTAAAACAACTTCAAATTCAAGCTGTGTTAAGCAAGCAAAACAACTCTGTAGAGAAGAAGTTCAAAAGCTATGCCTCTATTTCCAAAATCAGTGAGTAAACAGAGCAATTCATGTTCAAAGCTTGAAGGAAGATACAAACGGAACAACATTTGTTTGTCTGTTTCCATCTGTGAGTAAATCATACTAGACTTTTGTTTCTAGTCATTCTATATAGCCGCATACCATAAATTCTTGAATGCATTCTTACTTATGATAGTATTCACGGTGGTTAGGTATGCATGCTTTTGTAGATGTAAATTTTAGACAAGCTTGTATCTAGGAAATTTTTTTAAAGATGATTCTTTAACAAAAAGAAAATTTACAGAAAAAAAACATCTGCTCTGTTCAAACAGGAAATGGTGAGTAAAACATTCCTTTAATAACTTAAACTTGTTTGGATCATGTTGTATGTGGTAGATTGTAGATGTAATATTGTGAAACAGTTTTGCATGGATGAATTAAGATGTTTATATGTATATAAATATGAAGAAATAGTGAGAAACTAATTTTTTAAAAATATGAACTATACTGTTTCTCTGCCGACGGTGTATGTTCTGTTCAAATTCGGTTTCAAAAAAAAATCAATATATATTAATCCAATTTATATTTGACGATGATGTTAACTAGGAATATGTTTATCTTCTAATGTAGTTCAAGTTAAAAATAATTACGTAAATAATTTATATATTATGGCTATCTCAGTTGATTTACAGTGGATATCATATTTTGGTGAAATTTCAATATAAGTAAATCAAGAATTCAAATATGCAATTAATATTCTTGCATAGAAATATGAATTTTAGAAGCAAAATTAGAATTTCTAGTATTTTATATCATGGGTAATTGAGAGATGAACGATTTTCGTTCAAATATTATTTTCTGGCGATCTCGTCGCCGTGGAATAGTGCAGCCGGATCTGGAGGGGACTGGAGGACCTAGGGAAGCGATCGGTCGTGGCCATTTATTCGATTTGGTCTTAGTTTGGATTGGGTGATGGATTATAGGGTTTTGGGAGAGTTTTGAGAGGCCGACGAACGCAAATGATCTGGGGGAAAAAGGCATAACCGAGTTATCTAATTCTTGGCAGCTATGAAGCTGCATGTATGGGCCTCCGATGGAGATCGGTGGTGAGCGCGATTATGGACGGTCGGCGATGAATTTGGTAGTTTCGTGATGATCTTCTGGTTTCGTGTTTTGGGATCGGTGACTGGAGATAGATTTTTCGGTAAGAGGTGGAAGTTGGAGTCGGCGTCGCGATGAATCGAGGCTAGGGGCAAGTGTAACTCGTAGGCGATGGCGTGGTGGCAAGTTGGTCGGTGGCTCGGTTGTGCACATGCACGCGTGTCAGTTCACGTTTGTTCCAGGAGAGATGGGTGTTCGATGTTGTGTGGTGCGTGTGTTTGGATCGGCTTGGGCTCGAGTATCCTTGGGTCGATCGACATTTAGGTCATCGTTGATGTAGTTGCGTCGATGTTTGGATCGAGTCGCTGGTTTCAGACGCGAGATAGGAGAGGGTCGGGAGGAAGTACTGATGGAAGATGGGTTTTTGAGATGCCTCTGGGCTTCGGCCTGTATAAATTAAATAAGTAAAGAGGGTTAGTCTAAATTAAACTAATCCTCTTAAAGAATATAGCTAGTTAATTGTTTAAAGATAAATATTCTTTTTAACTAAATCCTCTTCCATATTAAATGATTATTTATTTTAACATGGACTTAATGATTTAAAGAAAAGCTAAAACTTGTTTCATTAAGATATTATAAACTATCAATTAAGCTTTAAAAATTTGCTTGAGTTTTGTCTAAATAAATTAGATATAAAGATTACTTATTAAATGTAATTAATTAGAATAATTAATTAGCAATTAAAGGATAAATTAAGTAATGATCAATGTTAATTAATTAAGGATAAGTTACTGAAAGAGATTAATTAAGGTTAATAAATAGATGTAATTAATTAATGATAATTTCTTAATGAAAATAGTTAAAGATAACTTCTTAATGTCATTAATTAAGGTGGATAATTAATGATTAATTACTAAAGGTAATGATGTATGTAATTAAAGGGTAAATGGATTAAAGAATTAATTAATTAAGGGTTGATTTATTTAAGAAAATTAACCAAGGGTTAGCTAATTAATGAGTGTGATTAATTAAAGGATAATTAATCAATGTAATTGTCGGATAATTAGTTTGGGTAATTAATTAAGATGGTAATTAAAGACTAGCTAATGTGATGGGTTTGAGAATAATAAATTTGTGAAATTAATTTAAAGGAAAATTACTTAATGTTATTAAAAATGATTAATCAGGATAAATAATTAAGGGATGATTAGTTAATTGGATATAATTAATTAATGTTAAATAAGCAAGATTTATAAGTAATAAGAAGTTAATTTAATTCATTGGTAGTTAATTAAATTAATTGGAAATGATATGACTAATTTGTCTTGCTTATTAATGATTGAATGATATTTGAATGCCTTGGATTATTTTTTATTCCTGGTATGTGATTGAGATGCTTTGTGAAATCAAATGTTTTTGTAATATGAAGTGTTGGGTTGAGCAGAGAAAATGTGATTATCTATGATGAATTGCTATGTAAAAGTGACATCCAATATTCAAAATTTAATCACTTGAATAACTTGGGATAAGGTGACATTGGATTCGAAGAGACCAGAGTCGAGTATCAGTAAATACCCAAAACCACTTCGATTCTTTATAAATTGATATGTGAAATCAATAAGCTGGAATGAATGATTTAAGTGAATTAGACCATTTAAACTAAGTTTTAGTACATAGAAATTGATATGTAAAATAGTAATGCCTATAACAACTTGTGAAGTTGTGAAATTGATACAAATTGCCTGGGTTTGTATAAGTTATATGCTTTTGTATTCCATGTTAGATGGGTTTACTCACGCTGGTTTCCAGCCTGACCCAGGTGTTACTTTGATGTAATGCTCAGGTCAGACCGAGTATTACAGATTTTCAGGTAAGGACGTTCTGGAGCTCAGGAGGCGGGCTGGGTGGCAGGAACGTATGGAGTGTTTCCGCTATGCTATATAGTTATTTATCTAGGACATGTTGTTTTAAACTATCCAATGATTATGTAAATGTTGTAACTGTGATGTATTGAAATGTAACCGACAGATATAGTATTCTTTTGTAAACTGTTATTATTTATTATTATATTTTATCCGCTGCGAAAGTGAGATGTTTATGTTTCTGTTCTTCTTCCTCTTCTTCTATCTCTTTCTTCTTTTTCATAACTATCTGGAATTTTCGGGTTTGAAAATTCCAGGTCATTACAGAAGTTCTTTTTCAAATGGTTTTATTATAGAAAACGTATATGTTGAAGAACCTCCATTATTTGTTCATGAAAATTATGCCGATCATATTTTTAAATTGCACAAATCCCTATATAGTTTAAAGTAATCCCCCCGTGCCTGGTACGAACGTCTTAAGAATTTTTTAATTGCATTTGGTTTTCAAATAGGTAAAATAGATACAACGTTATTGTAACGACCCAGAATTTTTATAAATTAAAATTTGAATATTTAATTAATTTTAAATATTAATAAGTGAATTTATAAGTCAAATAAATTTTTATTTGAATTATTGAATTTAATTTGATTATTAAATCGATAATTTAATATGTTAAATTATGGAAATAATTAAAAATTGAGTTAAAAATGATTGTAAATAATTTGGAAAATTTTATTTAATCATACTGGAGTTATAGAAATATTTTAGAACTTTTAAAATCGAATTAAAAGTTAATTTGTGAAAAATTGAATATTTTAATATTTAATAATCGACTGTAAAATAGCCAATTTTTGAACAGTCTCGGAATTGAACGAAACCAGTTCCATTGGATCCGTAATAGTTAGTTATTACCGGATTTCAAATTTCGTGTCAATCGGAGTTATCGTTTGATCGTGGCAGCTCGAAACGCATCGAATTATTTTTAATTTAAATTTGGCGAGTCAAAATAGCCATTTTTCAAAAAGTCTCGGATTTCGACGAAACCAGTTTCATCGGATCCGTAATGTGATATTATTGTAAGGTTTCAAATTTCAAGTCGTTTGGATTTACCGTTTGTCCGGTACAAATTAAAACGCCTAGAAATCGACTTAAATCGGTTTAATTCAAATTGAACGTTTTCAGCCATAACTCGCACATACTTCCGAATTAGCTTCCGAAACCTGTTCCATTGTGTCCGGAACGCGGGATAAACCCTAGGTACGCTGGTTACGGCGTCTAAATCGGAGTTCGGAATTTCCGGGATGAATAGTGTCGCTCGTTCCTTATAAATAGCCCCTACCTCTTCATAAATTGATAAAAATATCAAAACCTAACCCTAATTCAACCCTAGCCGCCACTTTCTATTCTAAGGCCAGAAATGCTCCATCTTCATCACCAAAGATCTTCCAATCCGTCAACAATTAGAGGAAGTTGTCAACATGAAAGATGTAGAGGGTGATGAGAGCTTCGATGTGAACGGTGGAGATCGGAAACGGAGTCGTGTGGAGGGAGCAAATGTGGGCCGTTCGTTGGCTGTTCTCTTGCGTGCGCACGCTTACCTAGGTGGCCGAGCCGTGAGCTCTTCATGGTGGAGATAGCTTGCGTCGTGTGCTTCGCATTGGCGTTGGTGTGATCGAGTATCGTTGAGTGTGGTGGGTGCAAAAATTAACCCTAGTTGTTGCTTATGGGTTCATGTATGTCGGCCAAAACCTGTAGATTTGTGCGTGATGGGGAAGAAAGCAAGGTGTGGTGGTGATGAGCTGTTGCAAGGATCCTATGGCTTAGAATTGCTTAGGTTAAAATAGTTAAAGTTATGTTGATTTGTTTATATAAAATAGTGTACAATCTTGTAAAATTCATAACTTTTTCATACGAGGTCGAAAAAATGCAAACTCAGTTGCGTTGGAATCGTATGGACGAGCACTACGCGATGGAGTTGGTTTGGAGTCGTTTGGAGTTAGTGAGAATTTCGGGTAAAATTAAACGCGCGTTTAATTTTATTCGAAATAAAAGCTGAAACGGAATTTAAAACCAAGGTGAGAACTTCTCACTCAATCGAATAGATTTCGATTTTATTTTAAATAGTTAGATTTAAAATATTTGAATGCATGTATGAATGATGACTGTTAATTATTGATTGTTAAAATAGACATTATGCGCCGTTAGTAAGCGGATGTTATTTATTATAAACATATACCGCGAATATTTCATAAACAGTGAAATTGGTATTATATATAATATCAATATATATATATTGGCATATGTATATATTGCAGTTGTTGATTTCCCGCATTTTTTGTTTAGCGGATGAGACCCTATTACGCCGTTATTAAGCGGATAATATTTATTAAGAACATGTACCGCGATAATTTCGTACTGGAGCGAAATTGGTATTGTGCTAATGTTTTTGGATGCAGGAAACAGGTTGGAGGGATCCAACTGGATTCCTCAACAGTATTTATTTTATTTCAGATATTTTGATATTTGATGGATTATCATATCGATATATGATATCGTTGTTAGTCGTGATTGACTATTTGGTGTGTAGCATCATTGGACCCAGATTTTGGGATTTTAAAATGTTTTTAAAGTGATTTTTGAAAAGATAAAATATCTTTGGAATTGATCCATTCAAATAAGTAAACGTTATAATTTTTAATGTTATAAAAATTATGATTTTTAAGAAATATAGTTAAAAGCTGATTTTTGAAAATAAGGAATTAATGACTTTATAAAAGAGTTTAAATTGGGATTCTGAACTTATGATAAAAAGTTTAAATATAGGATGTATAAAATTTGATTATTTTATAAATCAAAATGGTGAAATTATAAAGGAAATTAAAGACGTTTCAGAATAATAATATAAACTGATTTATATTTAGAGATTTATAAACGGATATTTATAAATCGAAATAGTGACATTATAAAACGAGTTTTTATAAGTGTTTGAATGAAGTGAAAACGAATTTTGTAAATGAATGTAATTTATAAAATTAAAAACGGTGAAGTTATAGATGAAATTTATAAATAGTAAGATTTATAAATTTTATAAAGTTATTAAAAGAATGGTTTTGAATAAATCATTGAATCATATAAGTTATAAGATTTATAATTATGAAGGTTAAAGGAACGATTTTGTGAAATAATCGTTTATAAGTAGTTAACTTATAATATGAACTTTTAGTCTATAATTGAGTTATAAACTGGAATAGGTTAATAAAGAAGATTTATAAAGGAAGTTTTTATAAATAAATAGAAACGGAATTTATAAACGTTGTTTTATAAATCCGCAAATGACTTATTTTGATAAGTTAATTGTTATAACTTAGAGATAGAGTTATATTCACATTTTAGGCAGTGAATAATCCTTAGAGTAAAATGAATAGAAAAGATGAAATTTGTTAACATAGTATATTCACGTTTTTGAATAGTGAATAACACGTTAAAGAAAAATGTTTGAATGTGATGTTTTAAATAAAATTAAAACGATCTAACGATGTTTTAAAATGTGTTGAGATTCGAAACCATAGATTTCAACATTGATTGTTGAAATAGACGTTTTCGAGAAATAAAAGGAAATGGTGGACTATAACACTGTTGTTATAGTAAATGATTTCCGAAAGGAAATACTTTGTAAAGTATTGGGATTTATATAGCTATTTTAAATTCGAATCCCTATACTAGTAATTTTGGGTTGTCGTAACGATGTTTTACGCAACATTCGTTTTGGCCCAAATAAATATGTTTAAGGGAATGATTTCCTTAAAGAATGAATTATATACTTAATTCGATTTAAGTATATTGAATATTTTCCAAGGTTGAAAATAAAAAGTTTTGTGAATTACTTATGAATAATAAGTATGGAAATGTTTTCCAATATGAAGTGAATAATTAGAATTTATCTTTTTGAAGATAAATTGAAATGAATTATTGAAATCGAATATGCATGGATATTTTGAAATATAAATTCATTATGGAATTTATATGTGAAAAGTGGAATTTGTTTGAAAATAAATATTGATTTATTTTTGAAGTGTTGAAATTTTATATCTTATAAAGATATTTTGGAAAATAAATAATTTGGAAAATTATTTGGAATCTGGTGATGTATGCATATCAATTGATAGTTCAATAGCCGACTATCAATATTTCCCTTTGATTGGGTATTTGATATGATTGTTTGAATTTGAATGCACACTTATTTTTGAATAAGCGCTCACTATTCGGGTTAACCGGGAAAGGACCATGGGGTCGTATAACCCATTCCGAATATGTGATACGACGTGAATTGCATTTGAAGATCGGTGTTGAAGACCGGTATTTGCGAGAGCGATAGGATGACCTATCGATTGTCTCTGCACTGGGTCGCTCCTGGTATAGAGATTCCCTAAGTGATGGGAAATCCGATCAGGATTGTGAATATCCGGATTGCAAGGACTTCTTTGTAAGTGCCTTCGGTTTTGCTCGAGCCCGGAACAAACTTGTATGGATTGTATGTCTGACATTACAATTTGAGATATAAAGCCGATTTCTTTCAAATATATTTCTGTTGGTGGCGGAGAATTTATTCTTTGCTTAACACCCTTCTTTGAGACGTATGTGCTCAAAGGTTATATAGTTGAAGTTATCAGCGATATATTCCCAGTTTGGTAATGTGACATGCTGAGTGATGCTGAAATGATCATTGTGTTGATTATTTGTGATAGGATCATTTATTTGATCGTCTATCTTAGTGATCATTGTGTTGATCATTTGTTGACCCAAAGCATGGCTTTTGTATAAAGTATGTTTTTGTGGACGTGAATTCGTCGAGCCTCACACACCGTGAATGGTCAAAACAGGAAAGAAGCAGCAAGGTTATGAGGGGTAGCACCCTTTAGGATGTGTCCATTTCCTTCTGGAAAAGGGTAGTATCATGGTATGGAGCCCAGATACTTACTCATGTTGAAAACACTTTATGATTGTGTGAATTGATTACGAGCGCTCGGTGAAAAGGTCCCAAAGGACCGGGGGATGGCATATTCGGTCAGTTGTTACTCAGTTAGGAGTAACCCGGCCTTGTGTTGGTAGAGATCCGGTTTGGTTCTCGGGGATGTCCATCCAGAGGCATTCTCAGTGGCAATGGGAAGTTCCTTGGCCTGACCATTTGTTGGAAATCCAATTCCCAATACGAAACCCTGTACGGTATTAGTTGTAGAACCTGCCATTCACTTATGGTGGTCACCACTGTTTGGATGGTAGCTATAGTAGGCATAGTTCGAAATGTCTATGTTGGCTAAGATTTATATTCTACTTTTGAAATGATTTCCTACACTATGCACTAATAATAATATCAAAATGTTATTTTAAATGCGTATCAAGCATTTTTGACTATCATAAGGAGAAATCTCCTCCGATTCTGCGTTTGCATGTGTGTGTGTGCGGGAGGCCTTATGGTAGTCTCATTTTTAAAAGCATTGCGAATTGAATTAAAAATATTCCTCTATTTTGATTTTAAAGTTAAATAAACTGTTTTGAGTTCTCACACCAGTCACATGACTGACTCGGAGTTTATTGTTTTCCTTCCTAAACTCTGGGTGCCCACCAATTTCCACACGGGCAGTTAAGAGTTAGGTTTATCAGGATATTCTGGATATTCTGGAGTTGCTGGAGGCAAGCTGGATGGCATGGCGTATTACTAGTTTATAAAGTATTTCTTTTTCCGCTGCATTGTTTGTTGTTGTATGATGTTGTACACTCTGATGATATGATGTGATGTAATGAAATGAAATGTAATAACTGATATAGTTCTTTGTTTAAAGATTATTCATTTATTATTATATGTTGTTCCGCTGCGAATTGTGAGATTCTGATGTTGTTCTGTTGTTTTCTGTCCCGTCCTATTTTCTTCTGTTTTTTTCTTTTTCCTCTATTCTCTTTTTCTTCTATTTTAAAATTCTTCTATCTTCTGTTTTTCTAATTCTCTGTTTTCTAAAAATTGTCTATCTTCTTCTCCTTCTATCTTTCTTTTTCCTTCTTCTTCTTCTCTCTTCTTTCTTTTCTTTCCTTTTTAAAACCCATAACTATTCGGTTTTTCGGCAACGAAAATCCGCGTCGTTACAGTTATTTATTAAACGAGAAAATAATGACATCTAAGGGTATGATTGTTGATTATATCATACATATTCTTGCATTAATGCTTTTTGATAATGCCAAAGGGGGAGAAATAATGGTAACCCATATTCATGGGGGTACTTATAAAATTATATCTAAGTACATTGTATAGTTGTCATCATCAAAAGGGGGAGAACGTTAGGAAATCCAATCTATGATTTCGATGACAACAACTATACAATAGGAATCGAATATACATATCTACTTAAATATACAAGTACTTGCTAGAACCACATCACTAGAAAGACAAGAACGAGGCTCAAAGGACACTACAAGAGACTACAAGTCCATAGGTATAAGGAAGTAAAAGAAAGGATGCACAAAACTGACATGCACCATATCAGACGTCTAGGTGCACAAGTCAGACATCTGAAATAGTTCTTTGGAACAACAAACAGGCTAAACCAGACGCCTGGTAATAGCACTCAGACTTCTGATCTTCTACTATATTCACAAAATATATAGTATCAGATGTCTGAAACAAATACCAGACGTCTGAATTCAAACTCGAACTTCAGAAATAAACTGAAACTTCCACATGTGAATGGACATCTCCACTTCTCTTCACCACATCTCTTCACCATCAACAGAAGCAATCTTAGAGGATTCATTAATGGATGTAACTACTCAAGATACCTATCTACAACTATATATAGCCTCAAGAATTAAGAGAACAAAATACTTACTTCACTTACTGACGCTTTCTAATTCTATACTCTATCCTATATTCTTGATCGCTACACTCTAGCAATCTTTACTTGTATTCACTCTTCCATATTCTCAGTTCTTCATAGACAATATTCCCTAGAAATATATTGGAAGCAATTGTACTAATTAGACAACATCCGTGTTATATTAGAACACACATTGGCAAGAACAATTCATTGTAACCAAGCCTATTCCTCCGGGTGAAGTGAGGGTTTTTGATAGTCGAATTCCGAAGGGGAGCTTCGGGACCGGACGTAGGATGGGAGGCCAAACTAGTATAAAATTCTAGCATGCTTATTCTATGTTTACTTAGATTAATATTATTTTTATTTGCATCATATATTTTGTCACATATACTTACATATACACTACACGATCCACCCCGTAGACTTTCAGCAACCTCTTTCGAAAGCCCTTTTTTCAAAACAAAGGCACATTTGACGAAGTCGAAAGCTATCTCCTTCAAAATCCTCATTTATAAACAAAATAGTTCTAAGTTTACAAAAGCTGTTTCGATCCCTTTGAAAGAACATTTCGAATCTATACCTTACGCCCATCCCCAATCCACTACGTACCAAGGCATTGATACCATGTGTATTGGTTTCGACTAGTCCGGAGGCGACAATATGGGATCGGAAGGTGGCTGCTATATGTGGCAAAGCAGTAAAACTTTATAAAACTGATATTTAACTTTTTAAAGCAATTTCTTTCCAACCAACTTACCTTATTTGTCAACATATAATTGGTTGCCAATACTTTTACAAAATCTTTTCTAAAAGTGCTGTCGAATTTCAAAGATTAACAAATTTAAAACATTTACAAATTGCTTCTTTTCCTTTTATAAACATATAAAACATTTAAGTTTCATACCTTAATTAATTTTGTATCTATAATAAAACACGTTGGAAAATTCCCCAAAAATTCCCATAAATAACTTTTCATATGTTTCCTAACATATTTAAATTTCTGACCCAAAGCTAACATATAATAGCCAAAAATAATTTAAACCCAATTTAACCATTTTCTTTACTAGAAAATTCATAATAAATCCAATTAATTCATAAAATTATGAAACTTGAAACCCATCTCTAAAATAATATTTCTGACCTTATATAAAAACCACAAGCTACTTAGATGTCATTTAATAGGTTTCACAAATCAAAACTTATCATAAAGTATATATGTAACAACATAGATCATCAACAAGCATATATATATATATATATATATTCATTTAAATAATCAAAACATGTCATTTTATTTGCAAAATATATTCGGATCTTATCTAGAAATTGAAACAATAAAAATAAGATCTAAGAACTATTATTCACCTTAGCTTGTTATTAAGGTGTTTGAGATTTTCTCTTGAATTAATTTGATTAAGCTTCTTCCTTTGATTCTTGCTTACCTTCCCCTTATCTTCTCCTAATGGTGGTCGACGAAGCTTAAATTTAATTTTTGTTTATGAATGATGTAAATGAAAATAGAATTAGGGTTTAGGGTATAAGAATATAACTTATTCCTATTTTTTCCTTATCTTAATCCTCTTTCCTATTTCATTATATTATTTTTTGGCTTATAGATTAATTAAGCACGATTACCTTATATTATTCAAATCTCAATCCCTTAACCATTAGCATTATTTCATTTAATTTATCTAATTAAATATCCTAAATAATGTTAGCCAAAATTAGGGTCATTACAAGTATGATATAACTCTAATGCAACATGGAGTATCCAGTGGTATTTTTGTTCCTTTCTAAACAATAACTAGAATAAACACATATACCCGACAAGTCTTTCAAATTGGAAAACTCCAATCGTCCAACTTTAATCATAACAAAACTATTTGAAAATTCATTTCATAAAACTTTTTTCAAATGTCCTGAAATAATAATACTTTACCAAAGTTTTTAAAATAATACTATTATTTCTTTCACAAATTCCTTCGAAATCACTTTTTCAAAAGAACCAAGATTTAAGTCCTAGTAACCAACAACTTTAAAATCCTTATACTTTATAAATCATAGTATACAAAATCACACTGTTAATCAAATCTGCAAAAAGGAATAGACTAACACGTAACTTTATTTAAAATGTTAAACGACTAACAAACAAGATTTAGAATTTTGCGTAGGTTCACAACTTTCTCGATAGTCCAAGAATATGGATAATTTCATAAGCGTACCATTACGCTGATCACCATGTGATTATTGCTTAGAAGATTATCTAAGCTACCTCAGAACAAAATTGAAAGTCATTCCGTAAACTTCCCTAAACCACAAATGTAGTATACAAGTATTGTAACGGTCCATATTTTTGGATCTTCGAATTTGAATATTTAACTTTTTCTAAATATTCAGAATTCAATTTAAATTATAATAAAATCTATGTTTCAAATTTAGACTTGATTTTTGATGACACATTTTGGAAAATAATTAAATTTCTGTTTGACGCTTTTGCAGCAAACGTCGATACTTTTAAAATTTTACAGAATAAGTTTACCTGTGCATTTTAATTTTGTTTTAAGATTGTGTCACATTATTGTACGCGTTCGTAATTTTATTTTTGTCGCTCATGGCTGGTATGCGAATGTAATTTTGTGTAGGTGGTACCCTACAACTTTTACAAAACTAACCTTTCTAAAACTTAAAATATACGTACATAACAGCCGCCATTCTTTGCCACATATTTTTTTGTCCTTGTAGGTCACATTTGAGTGTTTTTGGTTGCTCAACATTTAATGAAGGGTTCTCATTCATTAGCTATTAAGTAAACTTCGCTTTACATATATTTTTGCACTTACACTCACAAGGGAGGAGAAATACACGCATGATACTATTTTTGGTACACATTCATTCACTCACCTAACAAAGAAAAGATAACACTTTTTTGAAAATTCTTCTTGCATGCAAAACATAACCATAACAATTTTCTAACCCTATTTCATTTTTCCCATAACTTCTTCTACAATAAGAATCAGCCAAAAGTGTAAATAGGAAGTTGTAAAGAATGAACTGAGTTACAACTTTCATTCATGTTGTACTCGAGATAGTCAAGCCTAGAGGGATATGTGGAGGATGGAAGCTTCGGCCTTGGGTTGTAGCGTGCATGGCTGTGGTGTGTTCGGGCGTTGTGTATCCTGTTATGTGTGTGTGTGTGTGTGTGTATTTGTGTGTTTGGAGGTGTCTGTGGTGTTAGAAATGAATAAGTGAGGGAAACAATATCCCACATCGGGGAATACACTTCCCAATCCCACCTTATATACTAAGGCTTGGTAAGTGATATCAAAAAAAAATGAGGAGAAGGAATGGATCATGCATGAAGGCTTGAAGGCATGAAGGCTCTCATATATATATATATATATATATATATATATATATATATATATATTAATAGGTCAAAGATAAGGCCTTAGGCCTTGGGACTCTTGGGGTCTTGTGATTAAATGGGCCTCCAGGCTGCACTCTGGCTCGCTGCGCTGAACCGTTTATTTTTGAACTTGAAATACGGGCGCGCGCGGGTCTGTTGGTTTAAAGGGTCGCAACCTTTCCAACAGTCACACCCGTTTGAACAGCCAATAGACACTTCTCCCCAGTATATATATAGAGGCACACAGAAACGAAAAAAATGACAGTTTTCTTTTCTTCTTTTTCTGCTCTTCTTCTTCCTCCACTGTTCTGAAGTATTCATGGTCTTCTTGAGTTCGTCGTTCTCTGTGATTGCTGCGCTGCATCGCAGAGAGGTCCGTTTCAGGTTTGGGAAGCGATTGCTCTACAACCGAAAGCGCCGTAGCGGGAGCAATTTCGTTTCAAGCCAACAGTTCTACGCTGGACTCGGACATTCTAATCGGTACATCTGATTTATTCTCACCGTCTTTCTGTTATTCCATTGCATGCGTTTTGCAACGCTTTGTTGCTGTTGCAGTTGTGTATAGAACAGTATCAACGTTTCTGTTTATACTTCTGCAACACTGTTTGAAACGGTTTGCTGCCGTTTCTACTGCATAATTCTTAACAATCTTGAAACGAAATTTTAAGTCATATCGCTGTTCCCTTAAAACAAGTTTGTGCTTTGTGTCATTCTGTTCTGTGTACTAATTGAAGTCATATCGTTTCAGACGATGGCTCAAGACAGTAACACTTCGACAACAAAGCAGCCATTGCCTTCCGCTCCGACAGGACCACTTGTCACATAGCCTGTGCCATTCTCACATGGAGAAAGGCTGGAAAAATTCAATGGCCAGGATTTTAAGCGCTGGCAACAAAAGATGCTCTTCTACTTGACTACGTTAGGTATGGCCAAATACCTAACAGAGGACCCTCCACAAGTAGATGAACTCGAGCCCGACGCCACCAAAGTCGAGGCTCTCACAGCCTGGAAGGGTTCTAACTTCATTTGCAAGAATTATATTCCCAACGGTTTGGAGAATAGTCTGTACAATGTGTACTGCACTGTCCAAACTACAAAGACTCTTTGGTTGTCCCTCGAGAAAAAGTAAAAAACGAAAGACGCTGGGATGAAGAAGTTCATAGTCGGCAAATTCCTAGACTTCAAGATGGTCGACACCAAAACAGTAGTCAGCCAGATTCAGGAACTTCAGGTTATCATCCATGAGATTCATGATGAGAAGATGGAGTTAAGAGAATCATTTCAAGTTGCCGCTGCTATCGAGAAGTTGACTCTATCATGGAAGGACTTCAAGAACTATCTGAAGCACAAACGGAAAGAAATGACTATGGAAGATCTTGTTGTTCGACTCAGAATTGAAGAGGATAACAGAAAATATGAAAAGAAGTCAACCAAAACCTTGGTGGCAAAAGCAAATGTTGTTGAGACCGATAGGAACAACAAAAGAAAGAGAGAAAATAAACCAAATGCAAAGAAGGCTAAGAAGTTCAAAGGGAACTGCCATGATTGCGGGAAGAAAGGCCATAAGGCAAGTGAGTGCCGAGGACCAAAGAAGCAGAAAGGCCAAGCCAATGTTACGGAGCATGATAGGCCTTCGGATGGAGTTTCAGAAATGAACTTGTCAGCGGTGATCTCAGAATGCAACTTAGTTGGCAACACGAAGGAATGGTTTGTGGACACTGGTGCCACAAAACATATTTGCGCCAACAAGTGGATGTTTTCCAACTACAAGCCTATGACACAAGAAGAGCAACTCTTCATGGGAAACTCCTCCACGTCGAAGGTTGAAGGAAAAGGAAAAGTGGTTCTCAAAATGACTTCTGGAAAAGAACTCACTTTGAATGATGTTCTGCATGTACCAGACATTCGTAAGAACCTAGTTTCGGGATCATTGCTGAGAAAGAATGGTTTCAAGTTGGTCTTTCTTTCTGATAATTTTGTATTGTCTAAAAATGGAGTGTATGTGGGTAAAGGGTATGTGAGTGATGGTCTATTCAAGATGAATATAATGACTGTTGTACCAAAAGATATGAATAAAATGGATTCTTCTGTTTATCTCACTGAGTAATTTAATATATGGCATGCTAGACTAGGCCATGTGAATTTTGGTACTTTGCGAAAAATGGTTAACTTAGATTTTATACCTAAGTTTACTATAGATCATAACTGTAAATGTGAAACATGTGCTGAAGCAAAGTTAACTAGAACTTCCTTTCATCATGTTGAAAGGAATACGGAGACATTAGATTTAATACATACTGATGTATGTGATCTAAAGATGTGTCAAACCAGAGGAGGTAAAAGGTATTTTATCACCTTTATCGATGATTGCACTAGGTACTGTTATGTGTACCTACTAAGAAGCAAGGATGAGGCCTTTGAAACGTTTAAATAATATAAGGCAGAAGTTGAAAATCAACTAAACAAAAAGATAAAAGCCTTGCGAAGTGATAGAGGTGGAGAATACGAATTTCCATTTGAGGAATTTTGCGCTCAAAATGGTATAATCCATTAAACAATAGCACCGTATTCTCCTCAATCCAATGGAATAGCAGAACGTAAGAATCGTACCCTAAAGGAAATGATGAATGCTCTGCTTATTAGTTCTGGATTACCAGACAATTTCTGGGGTGAAGCGATACTTTCAGCTAATCATATACTGAACAAAGTACCTCGCAAAAGGACCTTTAAGTCACCACATGAACTGTGGAAAAACAGACCTCCATCTTACAAATACTTAAAAGTGTGGGGGTGCTTAGCTAAGGTAGAAATACCTAAGCCTAAAAAGGTCAAAATTTGACCCAAAACTATAGATTGCATATTTATTGGATATGCTCATAATAGTAGTGCATATCGATTTTTGGTGTACAAATATGAAATTGATGACATTCATGAAAACACCATTATCGAGTCTCGAAATGCCAGATTTTTTGAACATGTTTTTCCTCTTAAAAACTCGATTGAAACTATTGTTCAAAAGAGACCAAGAGATACTAATACTCCTGAGGATAATATTGATCAAACCACGTTTGAAAGGAATGTTGAATCAGAGATAGAGGAACCAAGAAGGAGCAAACAACAAAGGACCTCTAAAACCTTTGGACCGGATTTCTATGCATATATGATAGAAAATGAACCTCTAACTTATCAGCAAGCAATGTCATCTCCCGATGCTCCTTACTGGAAGGAGCCGGTAAATGGTGAAATAGAATCTATTTTACGAAACCATACATGGGAACTAGTGGATCTACCCAAAGGATCAAAACCACTAGGTTATAAATGGATATTCAGGAAAAAACTAAAGGCCGACGGCTCAATCGACAAGTATAAAGCAAGACTTGTAATAAAAGGATTTAGACAAAAGGAAGATCTAGATTACTTTGATACATACTCACCAGTAACTAGAATCACATCAATTAGGATGCCTATAGCAATAGCATCCATACTGAATTTGGAAATACACCAAATGGATGTGAAAACTGCATTTTTAAATGGTGAACTGGAAGAAGAAATATATATGCAGCAACCTGAAGGGTTTCTAAGCCCAGGAAACGAAAATAAGGGGTGTAAGTTAGTAAAATCACTTTATGGCCTTAAACAAGCACCAAAACAATGGCATGAGAAATTTGATGAAACTATGTTATCAAATGGATTCAAAATAAATGAATCAGATAAGTGCGTTTATATAAAACACACAGATATTGGATATGTCATTGATTGTCTTTATGTTGATGATTTGTTAATCCTAGGAAACAATAAGGCAATAATAAAATCTACAAGGATATGTTATCCTCTAGATTTGACATGAAAGACCTAGGAGTGGCTGATGTAATCTTGGGTGTAAAAATTATAAAAACATCACAAGGATATGCGTTATCTCAGTCACATTACATTGCCAAAATACTTGAAAGATTCAAGCAGCATAATATAACTATTGCAAAATCACCGGTAGATATGAACCAAAATTGGGTAAAGAACACTGGTGATGGTATATATCAGCTTGAATACTCCCGTATACTGGGAAGTATTATGTCTGTCATGAACTGCACTAGGCCTGATATTGCATACGCTATAAGCAAACTTAGCACATATACCAGCAATCCTGGTAAACATCACTGGAAAGCAATAATCAGAGTTCTAGGATATCTAAAGTATACACAAAACTATATGCTGCATTATGAAAAATATCCTTCTGTAATAGAAGGATATAGTGATGCAAATTGGATAAGTGGGTCAAAAGACACAAAATCCACAAGTGGATATGTGTTTACATTAGGAAATGGAGCAATTTCATGGAAATCGTCTAAACAAACTTGCATAGCAAGGTCAACAATGGAATCCGAGTTTATTGCTCTGGATAAAGCCGCAGAAGAAGCAGATTTGCTTCGAAGTTTTTTGGAAGATATTCCAAATTGGGAAAAACCAGTACCTCCAATATGTATACATTGTGATAGTCAATCTGCTATCGGAAGAGCTAATAGTAAACTATATAATGGTAAATCTGGGAATATTTGTCGTAGACATAAAACCATAAGGCAACTTCTCTCTAATGGAGTTATCACTATAGACTATGTAAGGTCAAAAGATAACATCGCGGATCCACTAACTAAAGGCTTGCCTAGAGAGAAAGTTCAAACCTTATCGATAGGAATGAGTTTAAGACCTATAAACTGAAAAGTTTTTCTTCAATAGAAACCCTACCTAGCTGACTGGAGATCCCAAGATCTAGGTTCAAAGGGACAACTATATTGATGATATAACTTAGTAGCACTGCAAGAAACATTAACCATTCCTAAGATAAGTCAATGCACAACCCGTCGAGAGTAGGATAAGCTTAGCTTTTAATGATGCCTATACTGTGGTGTTATAAAGAACCAAGTGGAGTATTACGGGATACTCTTTATAGAATCACCTATGTGAGTGCGAAGGCGCCGCTTCAGGAAGAATTGTAAGGTCAAATTCTTCAAGCACTCATGAGACCAAGCTAGTGTTCATGGAAAAAACGAACACAAACAGAGAACCAAGGAGTAATAACAAACACTTATCATGTGTTATCTTTATACAGCTTACACAAAAGGCTTACAGTTCAAAGACAATCTCGTCCACTGATTTGCCAGTAAGTTATAACGATTAAACACTAGGAAAAGTTCAAGGCCATTGTGCTACTTTCACCGATATGATCAGTGTTTTGCAATATTTCAGAACAAATTAAATAACCACTCATTCATGTGGGGGATTGTTAGAAATGAATAAGTGAGGGAAACAATATCCCACATCGAGGAATACACTTCCCAACCCCACCTTATATAATAAGGCTTGGTAAGTGATATCAAAAGAAAATGAGGAGAAGGAATGGATCATGCATGAAGGCTTGAAGGCATGAAGGCTCTCATATATATATATATATATATATATATATATATATATATTAATAGGTCAAAGATAAGGGCCTTGGGCCTTGGGGCTCTTGGGGTCTTGTGATTAAATGGACCTCCAGGCTGCACTCTGGCTCGCTGCGCTGAACCGTTTATTTTTGAACTTGAAATACGGGCGCGCGCGGGTCTGTTGGTTTAAAGGGTCGCAACCTTTCCAACAGTCACACCCGTTTGAACAGCCAACAGACACTTCTCCCCAGTATATATATAGAGGCACACAGGAACGAAAAAAATGACAGTTTTCTTTTCTTCTTTTTCTGCTCTTCTTCTTCCTCCACTGTTCTTAAGTATTCACGGTCTTCTTGAGTTCGTCGTTCTCTGTGATTGCTGCGCTGCATCGCAGAGAGGTCCGTTTCAGGTTTGGGAAGCGATTGCTCTACAACCGAAAGCGCCGTAGCGGGAGCAATTTCGTTTCAAGCCAACAGTTCTACGCTGGACTCAGACATTCTAATCGGTACATCTGATTTATTCTCACCGTCTTTCTGTTATTCCACTGCATGCGTTTTGCAACGCTTTGTTGCTGTTGCAGTTGTGTATAGAACAGTATCAACGTTTCTCTTTATACTTCTGCAACACTGTTTGAAACGGTTTGCTGCCGTTTCTACTGCATATTTCTTAACAATCTTGAAACGAAATTTTAAGTCATATCGCTGTTCCCTTAAAACAAGTTTGTGCTTTGTGTCATTCTGTTCTGTGTACTAATTGAAGTCATATCGTTTCAGACGATGGCTCAAGACATTAACACTTCGACAACAAAGCAGCCATTGCCCTCCGCTCCGACAGGACCACTTGTCACACAGCCTGTGCCATTCTCACATGGAGAAAGGCTGGAAAAATTCGATGGCCAGGATTTTAAGCGCTGGCAACAAAAGATGCTCTTCTACTTGACTACGTTAGGTCTGGCCAAATACCTAACAGAGGACCCTCCACAAGTAGATGAACTCGAGCCCGACGCCACCAAAGTCGAGGCTCTCACAGCCTGGAAGGGTTCTAACTTCATTTGCAAGAATTATATTCCCAACGGTTTGGAGAATAGTCTGTACAATGTGTACTGCACTGTCCAAACTACAAAGACTCTTTGGTTGTCCCTCGAGAAAAAGTACAAAACGGAAGACGCTGGGATGAAGAAGTTCATAGTCGGCAAATTCCTAGACTTCAAGATGGTCGACACCAAAACAGTAGTCAGCCAGATTCAGGAACTTCAGGTTATCATCCATGAGATTCATGATGAGAAGATGGAGTTAAGAGAATCATTTCAAGTTGCCGCTGCTATCGAGAAGTTGCCTCCATCATGGAAGGACTTCAAGAACTATCTGCAGCACAAACGGAAAGAAATGACTATGGAAGATCTTGTTGTTCGACTCAGAATTGAAGAGGATAACAGAAAATCTGAAAATAATTCAACCAAAACCTTGGTGGCAAAAGCAAATGTTGTTGAGACCGATAGGAACAACAAAAGAAAGAGAGAAAATAAACCAAATGCAAAGAAGGCTAAGAAGTTCAAAGGGAACTGCCATGATTGCGGGAAGAAAGGCCATAAGGCAAGTGAGTGCCGAGGACCAAAGAAGCAGAAAGGCCAAGCCAATGTTACGGAGCATGATAGGCCTTCGGATGGAGTTTCAGAAATGAACCTGTCAGCGGAGATCTCAGAATGCAACTTAGTTGGCAACATGAAGGAATGGTTTGTGGACACTGGTGCCACAAAACATATTTGCGCCAACAAGTGGATGTTTTCCAAATACAAGCCTATGACACAAGAAGAGCAACTCTTCATGGGAAACTCCTCCACGTCGAAGGTTGAAGGAAAAGGAAATGTGGTTCTCAAAATGACTTCTGGAAAAGAACTCACTTTGAATGATGTTCTGCATGTACCAGACATTCGTAAGAACCTAGTTTCGGGATCATTGCTGAGAAAGAATGGTTTCAAGTTGGTCTTTGTTTCTGATAATTTTGTATTGTCTAAAAATGGAGTGTATGTGGGTAAAGGGTATGTGAGTGATGGTCTATTCAAGATGAATGTAATGACTGTTGTACCAAAAGATATGAATAAAATGGATTCTTCTGTTTATCTCACTGAGTAATTTAATATATGGCATGCTAGACTAGGCCATGTGAATTTTGGTACTTTGCGAAAAATGGTTAACTTAGATTTTATACCTAAGTTTACTATAGATCATAACTATAAATGTGAAACATGTGCTGAAGCAAAGTTAACTAAAACTTCCTTTCATCATGTTGAAAGGAATACGGAGCCATTAGATTTAATACATACTGATGTATGTGATCTAAAGATGTGTCAAACCAGAGGAGGTAAAAGGTATTTTATCACCTTTATCGATGATTGCACTAGGTACTGTTATGTGTACCTACTAAGAAGCAAGGATGAGGCCTTTGAAACGTTTAAATAATATAAGGCAGAAGTTGAAAATCAACTAAACAAAAAGATAAAAGCCTTGCGAAGTGATAGAGGTAGAGAATACGAATTTCCATTTGAGGAATTTTGCGCTCAAAATGGTATAATCCATCAAACAATAGCACCGTATTCTCCTCAATCCAATGGAATAGCAGAACGTAAGAATAGTACCCTAAAGGAAATGATGAATGCTCTGCTTATTAGTTCTGGACTACCAGACAATTTCTGGGGTGAAGCGATACTTTCAGCTAATCATATACTGAACAAAGTACCTCGCAAAAGGACCTTTAAGTCACCACATGAACTGTGGAAAAACAGACCTCCATCTTACAAATACTTAAAAGTGTGGGGGTGCTTAGCTAAGGTAGAAATACCTAAGCCTAAAAAGGTCAAAATTGGACCCAAAACTATAGATTGCATATTTATCGGATAAGCTCATAATAGTAGTGCATATTGATTTTTGGTGTGCAAATATGAAATTGATGACATTCATGAAAACACCATTATCGAGTCTCGAAATGCCAGATTTTTTGAACATGTTTTTCCTCTTAAAAACTCGATCGAAACTATTATTCAAAAGAGACCAAGAGATACTAATACTCCTGAGGATAATATTGATCAAACCACGTTTGAAAGGAATGTTGAATCAGAGATAGAGGAACCAAGAAGGAGCAAACAGTAAAGGACCTCTAAAACCTTTGGATCAGATTTCTATGCATATATGATAGAAAATGAACCTCTAACTTATCAGCAAGCAATGTCATCTCCCGATGCTCCTTACTGGAAGGAGGCCGTCAACAGTGAAATAGAATCTATTTTACAAAATCATACATGGGAACTAGTGGATATACCCAAAGGATCGAAACCGCTAGGTTATAAATGGATATTCAGGAAAAAACTAAAGGCCGACGGCTCAATCGACAAGTATAAAGCAAGACTTGTAATAAAAGGATTTAGACAAAAGGAAGATCTAGATTACTTTGATACATACTCACCAGTAACTAGAATCACATCAGTTAGGATGCCTATAGCAATAACACCCATACTGAATTTGGAAATACACCAAATGGATGTGAAAACTGCATTTTTAAATGGTGAACTGGAAGAAGAAATATATATGCAGCAACCTGAAGGGTTTCTAAGCCCAGGAAACGAAAATAAGGTGTGTAAGTTAGTAAAATCACTTTATGGCCTTAAACAAGCACCAAAACAATGGCATGAGAAATTTGATGAAACTATGTTATCAAATGGATTCAAAATAAATGAATCAGATAAGTGCGTTTATATAAAACACACAGATATTGGATATGTCATTGTTTGTCTTTATGTTGATGATTTATTAATCCTATGAAATAATAAGGCAATAATAAAATCTACAAAGGATATGTTATCCTCTAGATTTGACATGAAAGACCTAGGAGTGGCTGATGTAATCTTGGGTGTAAAAATTATAAAAACATCACAAGGATATGCGTTATCTCAGTCACATTACATTGCCAAAATACTTGAAAGATTCAAGCAGCATAATATAACTATTGCAAAATCACCGGTAGATATGAACCAAAATTGGGTAAAGAACACTGGTGATGGTATATATCAGCTTGAATACTCCCGTATACTGGGAAGTATTATGTATGTCATGAACTGCACTAGGCCTGATATTGCATACGCTATAAGCAAACTTAGCAGATATACCAGCAATCCTGGTAAACATCACTGGAAAGCAATAATCAAAGTTCTACGATATCTAAAGTATACACAAAACTATATGCTGCATTATGAAAAATATCCTTCTGTAATAGAAGGATATAGTGATGCAAATTGGATAACTGGGTCAAAAGACACAAAATCCACAAGTGGATATGTGTTTACATTAGGAAATGGAGCAATTTCATGGAAATCGTCCAAACAAACTTGCATAGCAAGGTCAACAATGGAATCCGAGTTTATTGCTCTGGATAAAGCCGCAGAAGAAGCAGATTGGCTTCGAAGTTTTTTGGAAGATATTCCAAATTGGGAAAAACCAGTACCTCCAATATGTATACATTGTGATAGTCAATCTGCTATCGGAAGAGCTAATAGTAAACTATATAATGGTAAATCTAGGCATATTCGTCGTAGACATAAAACCATAAGGCAACTTCTCTCTAATGGAGTTATCACTATAGACTATGTAAGGTCAAAAGATAACATCGCAGATCCACTAACTAAAGGCTTGCCTAGAGAGAAAGTTCAAACCTTATCGATAGGAATGAGTTTAAGACCTATAAACTGAAAAGTTTTTCTTCAATAGCAACCCTACCTAGCTGACTGGAGATCCCAAGATCTAGGTTCAAAGGGACAACTAAATTGATGATATAACTTAGTAACACTGCAAGAAACATTAACCATTCCTAAGATAAGTCAGTGCACAACCCGTCGAGAGTAGGATAAGCTTAGCTTTTAATGATGTCTATACTGTGGTGTTATAAAGAACCAAGTGGAGTATTATGGGATACTCTTTATAGAATCACCTACGTGAGTGCGAAGGCGCCGCTTCAGGAAGAATTGTAAGGTCAAATTCTTCAAGCACTCATGAGACCAAGCTGGTGTTCATGGAAAAAACAAACACAAACAGAGAACCAAGGAGTAATAACAAACACTTATCATGTGTTATCTTTATACAGCTTACACAAAAGGCTTACAGTTCAAAGACAATCTCGTCCACTGATTTGCCAGTAAGTTATAACGATTAAACACTAGGAAAAGTTCAAGGCCATTGTGCTACTTTCACCGATATGATCAGTGTTTTGCAATATTTCAGAACAAATTAAATAACCACTCATTCATGTGGGGGATTGTTAGAAATGAATAAGTGAGGGAAACAATATCCCACATCGGGGAACACACTTCCCAATCCCACCTTATATACTAAGGCTTGGTAAGTGATATCAAAAGAAAATGAGGAGAAGGAATGGATCATGCATGAAGGCAAAGATAAGGGCCTTGGGCCTTGGGGCTCTTGGGGTCTTGTGATTAAATGGACCTCCAGGCTGCACTCTGGCTCGCTGCGCTGAACCGTTTATTTTTGAACTTGAAATACGGGCGCGCGCGGGTCTGTTGGTTTAAAGGGTCGCAACCTTTCCAACAGTCACACCCGTTTGAACAACCAACAGACACTTCTCCCCAGTATATATATAGAGGCACACAGAAACGAAAAAAATGACAGTTTTCTTTTCTTCTTTTTCTGCTCTTCTTCTTCCTCCACTGTTCTTAAGTATTCACGGTCTTCTTGAGTTCGTCGTTCTCTGTGATTGCTGCGCTGCATCGCAGAGAGGTCCGTTTCAGGTTTGGGAAGCGATTGCTCTACAACCGAAAGCGCCGTAGCGGGAGCAATTTCTTTTCAAGCCAACAGTTCTACGCTGGACTCGGACATTCTAATCAGTACATCTGATTTATTCTCCTCGTCTTTCTGTTATTCCACTGCATGCGTTTTGCAATGCTTTGCTGCTGTTGCAGTTGTGTATAGAACAGTATCAACGTTTCTGTTTATACTTCTGCAACACTGTTTCAAATGGTTTGCTGCCGTTTCTACTGCATATTTCTTAACATGTAGTGTGTGTGGCTTTGTTGTGTTGGAGCTTATATGAGTGAAAGATGGGGACGCATGTAGGAAATATGGGGGAGGCAGCAAAGGTGCGTACATGTGCATGAAGGTAGATGAATAATGAAGGAGTTTATTGTTCCAATCGGTTTGGATTGGTATGTATTTGGACCATGCTTTTGGCTGTGCATTTTTGGTTGAGTAAGTGTTTCTATTTTACTTAAGTCAAACAAATTGGTTTAGTAATTTTATATTGTTAAGTTCTCTAGTTTAATTTGGATTTTAATGTTTTTAAACTTTGAAATAAATAACTATGAGTCTATGATGAGTGCTTTCTGGTTACAGATTTAGTGAGTTAGGCTGGGCTCTTGCATAATTTGGTTGAGCAAGAATTTAATCCTTTTGTTTTGCAAATAATTAAGTTAATATTAGTTAATTAAGTAATTAGTTTAAACTTAGAAAATGAATTTGAGAAAATAGTTGTTTTGTTAGTTACGGGTTTGGTCTATTTGTGGGTCGTGGGCTTTGTGTTGAGTTTGGGTGAGGTAGTGTATATAAAGTTTTAAATTAATTTAGTTATTCTAATAATTAAGTTCTAAATGTTTAAAACTTTGAAAAAGAATAATTTCACCATACGAAGCCCGTTTAACCCGTGGTCTTCGACAATAGATTCATATAGACGAATAACATATTAGTAAATTTATTATACCAACGTGTTATATTCGTTTATATGGATCTATTGCCGAAGACCGCGGGTTAAATGTATTTCGTATTAGTATGGTGAAATTATTCATTTTCAAAGTTTTAAACATTTGAAGTTAACTATTTATAATAACTAATTTAAAACTTTATATACACTACTTCCCTCAAACTCAACACAAAGCCCATGACCCACAAATAAACCAAACCTGTAACTAAAAAAATAACTATTTTCTCAAATTCATTTTTAAGTTTAAACTAAATTAATCAACTAATTAATTATTTACCAAACAAAAGAATTAAATTCTTACTTAACCAAATTACGCAAGAGCCTAGCCCAACTCACCAAATCTCAAACCGAAAAGAACTCATCAAAGTTGTTTATTTCAAAGTTTAAAAACATTAAATCCAAACTAAACTAAATAACTTAACTAATATAAAATTACCAAACCAATTTATTTGACTTAAGTAAAATAAAAACACTTACTCAACCAAAAATGCACAGCCTAAAGCACGGTCCAAATACATACCAATCCAAACCAACTGGAACAGTAAACTCCTTCTTCGTTATTAATCTCCATTCATACACCTGTACGCACGTTTTCTACCTCCCCCATATTTCCTTCACGCTTCCCAATCTTTCACTCAGGTAAGATTCAACATTGCAAAACCACATACACTACAGACACCTCCAAACACACATACCCAAAAATATATCTACACACTAGGACACGTAACACCCGGACGCACACATAGCCATGCACACTACAACCCAAGGCCGTAACTTCCATTCTCCACATCTCTCTCTAGGCTCGACTATCTCGAGTATAACATGAATGAAAGTTGTAACTCACTCATCCTCTACAACTTCTGGATAAATCTTATTGTAGAAGAAGTTATGGGAAAAATGATAAGAGTTGAAAAGTTTTTGTTTTAATACCCAGGGGAACCCTACGGACAGGTAAACTCCCGAGGAGGGTATAGTAAAGCCGTCCGCTGATCCAAGCCTCTATCCCTCGGATAAATTTATATAGGATAGAGAAGCGCATGATAGAAATCGAATCTACGTCTTTTTACCAGAACCCAATCCTCCTTTCCACTGCGCCACACCCGCGGACATAAGAGTTAAAAAATTGATGTGGTTATGTTTTGCATGTGAGAAGAATTTTTAAAAAAGTGTTCATCTTTTCTTTCTTACATGAGTGAATGAATGCGTACCAAAATTTGTATCATGCATGTATCTCTCCTCTCTTGTGAGTGTAAGTGCAAGCATATATGTAAGGCAAAGTTTACTAAATAAATAAGGAATGAGAACCCTTCATTAAATGTTGAGCAACCAAATACACTCAAATGTGACATACAAGGAATAGAAAATATATGCCAAAAGATATATATGGCGGTTGCTGTGTACATATGTTTTAAGTTTTAGAAAAGTTGGTTTTAGAAAAGTTACAAGGTACCATGCTACACAAAATTACATTCGGATACAAGCCTCGAACGACAAGAATAAAAATACGATGGCGCACAACAATGTGATACAATCATAAAACTAAAATAAAATACATAGGTAAACTTATTATGTAGAATTTCAGAAGTATCGATGGTTGCTACAAAAAGTGTCAAACGAAAATTTAATTATATTTCAAGTTAAAAATTATGGAATAATCCTATAAATTAAATTAATAATATGTCATCATAAATCAGGTCTAAATTTAAAACACGGATTTTATTATAATTTAAATCCAAACCCGAATACTTAAACAAATTAAATATTCAAATTCTAAAACCCAAAAATATGGTTTGTTAATGATATTTTTAAGCATGTATGATGTATATGGTTCATCCGTATGCAATATCTGAGTCGACCACTTGATTGGATACATAAACTTTACTTTCGAACTAGTATCACTCACTCAACCTCTCTAGTGCGGACTTTAATCAGGTTCTTTGATTTGAAACATCCGTTCTTCTTACATATCCATATACTATGATAAAAACCTCGGTGTCATATAAGGAATCTGAATTAAGTGTTCGCCGTCAAGAATCAAGTGAGATATCTTTGTTTGGACTGTTGTGAATCACCTCGAAGTTGTGTACTTGAATCTTAAATCAAGAACCATGCGAATAAAATGATCTACTTACAACTTATGTACTTAATTATATTGGTTTCTTAACTACACCAATTTCTTTTCTAAATCACTTTAATTTTCATTTATAGTATTTCATTCAATACTAAAATTATTTATGAATCATTTCGTAAACATTTTATTAAGACACATCTTTATAAAATATTAAATTAAAAACTTATTCCACCCTTATTTACTTTTACAATACTCTTCTACATCCTAAGAGTATATACAAAATGTCAATTTCATTCTACTTTTCAAATTCTGATGAAGACCCAAACATAATATGGGTCTGAAAACCGAGTCAACTACTTCTACCTCTTTACCTATCCGCTCTAGTAAGTAGCTAAGAAAAGTAGGATGCTGGTATCTAAACTCTTTCTTAGAGTCTACTTTTGCTTAAACATCCCTAAATTAATGACGTTTATTAGTCGACCCAATAACATCAAATTGTTTATGTAACTTGGATATTTAAACGAAGATAGGGTATTTTCTTAAAACCCTCCTATCCAATTTAACCCATTTAAAAATTTGTGTTAAATTATCTCTTTTCTATCCAAGAGTTAAAAATTTCATTTATCCAAAACATTCTTTTATCAAAATACCTTTTATTATAAATCTGTTTCGTTTAAGGAAACTTAAGAACTAAATACCCGATTTTTATTTCAAAACCCTCTTTGGAATCATACTATATATATAGTAACTTTAACAATTTATTCACTAACAATTGCTTTGGGTTCATTCGGATTCGAACTCATTTCGATCGCGCAATGATAAAGAGAATAATTTACTAAGTGCACTACAACATTTGCCTAAGCAACCATTCGATCGTCACTTAGGAGATTATTCAAATTACCACAAAACTAATCGAGATGCTTTTCAAAACAATCTAAGGAAAATGTATCTTCCTTAAAAATTATCTTTGAAAGACTTGTAGATACTTCCAAGTAATACTACCATTACTTTTTTCAAAATCTTTTTGAAATTATTTCGGCAATAATGGAATTTAAATCCTCAAAGCCCTTTTTACTTATAAAATACCCTTTAGAAATTATATGAATCATTTTATATAATTTCATACTCATATAAAATGTACCTTTAAAATCATCTTGTATTATGACAACTTTATTAAAAGACGACTTCTTGATTAACATTTTCATAGAATATCTTATAGTCAAAATGTAAAACTTTTTTTTGGCAAAGCCTTCAAAATGTAAAACTTAATTCACAAGAAGTTCGTTTTAGTGTATTCATAATTATCAAAACAATAAATGCTCATAAATCGGTTAAACATAAATCAACAATCAACAAACAATAGTTAATGCTCCTAAACTACCCATAAATGTTATCATTTTCTACCAAACAAACACACCATAAATAACTGTATAAATTTGAAATTTATTTCTTATATAAAAAATATATAATCCTAGGTAAAATATTTCATTTACTAATTTTCCAAAATCAATATTGTTTCTCTTTTACTTGTTCAAGTGTTTATAAATCCCTATCGACATTGTGGCATCCCACATCTCGACCAGAATTCATAAACCACTCAATAGACTAATTAATGCAATATACTTTTATATCAATAACAAATACGCTCTCGTATATAAAATACCCTCAAATCATTCTAGGGTGTCCCTTAGAAGATTCTCGGTTAACCTTTGGCTCTGATACCAAATGTAACGTTTTCGCTCCATGGAGGCGAATATAAATGGTAACCTCACTCCTCATTTTACGGCCAGCCTCTCGAATTCTTAACCAACCCATAAAGTGATGTGTAGGGGTAAGATATAAAAATTTATCACATCATTCACAGTGTGAGAACACCATACCATGCGGCTAAACACAAATGCAGGAACGATGATATATACTATAATAAAGATAGTAAAAGCTGTCACTTTAAGATACATGGTATATCAGAGTTAAAAACAAAGCTCATCAGCCTGGACAGTTATAAATCTCTAGCCTTACAATTTTTGACGGATATACGTAATAATACAACGAAAAATAAATTTACTACGGTTGGTAAACATCCAGCTTTCTCCATGAGCTCTTTGTCCCAACAATGGAAATCTAGAAAAATATTTGGTCTGACCTGACCATTATAATAAAGTAACATTAAGATCATTTTGGAAAACAAATGTGAGAAAACTTAAGAAATATGATGAATATATAGTAATTTGTGAGACCACGCCGCCAAACACGGAACAAGTTTTACCTCATAAGAACAACTTTCATACATGAAAGAATGGAAAACGAATCTGAACAAAATCCAAACTTGAAAGAATGGCATAGATAATTAAACATAGAGAAGAGCACAAGGCACTTCTCGATGAAATTAAGAAAGGATCAACTCCAAGGTTCGAATCAAAACAAGGAGAATGAATTTCTCCAACATGACTAGGAGGGTGCACCCCTTATATCGAAAGTACACCTCAAGATAAAATATATCCAAGAGCCCACGCCAAACATGCATCACTCTCGGGAACTTCAAAGCTAGACCCATGCGAATAACATTCAAGAATTCAAATATATCCACATCACCGTATGCATGCAAATGAAACCTCTCTAGAAAAATATGAATATACCTAATGGGTGCGACCCACATAGCTTGGCTCCCACTCACTCTTTGGTTTTAGTTATCTCCGGTGTCGGACAATAGTGCAAAGAACGAGCTACAAATCGTCTTAGATTAACGAAACACAAGGAAAGGTATCAATCCTCTAAAGAGTAACAAATCATCTTGAATGACGAAGCACAAAGAAGGATATGAACATTGATAGTCAATGAATCAACTATCGGGAATAACAAAAATGACCGTACGTGGAAATTAAAATCTCACATACTTATCACAACTCGTCGATCTTAAACTAGTAATACCTGGGGAAAACAATAAAGCCGGACAAGATACGATAGTGTTGCTTTCTACCTTGACTCGACATACATTCTTAACTTTAAGAATGGCAAGAGTTTCCTCAATGTTTGGTGCTAAGCATATGCCTAAATCCTTTCTATATGAGTGATATCACTTATGAAAATTAAATTTCTTACTCTTATCACCAAAGTTCGATTTTCAAATCGTGCTATCCCTCGCTTAAAAACAAAGCTAGGTAAGTCAGGGCACTGGTTGCTCCTAGCCTTGTGTAGACACTTCAATTTTTAAATCTCACAAATAGTGATGAATCTACTTTCTGGATTTTTGGCATTAAGGATGAGACTAAATCCTTTCCATAAACGAAATCAAATTTCTAAACTTTCGAAACATTTGACTCACACTGGTGCTTGATTTTCACATAATAAATATTTGTAAAACACTTTAGAAATACACCTTGGAAATATTCCTTTAAGAGCTAATTTGATTTCTATCAAAAAGAAGGGTTGAAAACAAATGTTTTAATAAAAATGTTTACTATAAACCCAAAACCAATTACACATTAGCTTTATCTTTTAAAACAATCTTTTTAAAGATGTTTCATTTGTAAAATATCATTTATAGATCAACTTATTATTATCTTTAAAACAAGAGTCCTCCAGAGATTCAAAAATATCAACACTTATTAAGTTAAGTAACAAGTTTTCTTAATAACTTTACAAAATTATTTATTATAACGGAAGTGTTATAATCCATGACTTCTTTATCAATTCTCAAAAAAGATTTATTACAACGATGGTGTTGAAATCCATGCTTCCTTTTTACTTTTCTATAAACTCAAAAATAATTGAAATGTAGTTTTAAAAACATCAATTTCAAATATTAATCGAAAATTTTCAAGTTTAAAATTTATTATAAACTCAAAACCATTTCCTTTCCTTATTTCGAAATAGAACTTCTTTAATAATTTATATTAAATTATTTAAAACATACATAAATTTTAGATCACTTTTAAAACACTTAAATATATGTTAGAAAAGTTCACTAAAAGGATTGAAGGAGAAAAATCAAGTTTAACACCATTTTCATAAAAGTGGGCTGAAGTATTTGACTATTTCACAAAGTGGGTTGAAGTAGAACTACTGGCCACTTTCAATACGAAGAAGATGATCAACTTTTTGGTGGAAAGCATTATCCATTGATTTGGAGTTACTTAGAAAATCATCACCGATAAAGGGACCCAATTCGACATTGTTGAATTCAAGGATTTCTGCAAAAAAGTATTGAATCAGAAAGAAATTCCCAATTGTGGCACACCCATAAGCGAATGGACAAGTGGTGGCAAAGAATAAGATCATCAAATCTATCCTAAAGAAATGACCGATGAAGGCTAAGGGTAAGTGGGTCGATGAATTACCCCTTTAAATGTGGGCTTCTCGAACGACTCAAAAATCTACGATCATCCATAAACCATTCTCTTTAGCCTACGAACCAGGGGCCATGATTCTAATAGAATTGGAAGTACCATCTCATTGGAAAGGTCACTCTGATCCTAAAATGAACGAGGAACTCTTGCTTGAGCCTCTTGATTTATCGATGAGGAGCATAAAGAAGAAGATTTAATGGTCGCTACTCACTAAAAGAGAGTAGCATGGTAATTTAATGCAAAGGTCAGGAATCAAACTTTCAAGATGTGCGGTCTCGTCCTAAATTGAACCTTCCCTGGCCTAATGGCTCTGGGCCCGAATTGAGAAGGCCCGTTCAAAATCAAAAATAAGCTTGGAGATAGAACTTTCCAGCTAGCAACTACTGATGGAACTTCTGAGAGTATGGAAAAGCGAACACCTGAGACGCTACTTCACTTAAATGTATTTTTCTATATACTTGACTGAACTCTAATGTAATAAGGCAGAGTCTACCATTCTTGTGTCTATAAAAGGAATTGGCATTAGGGATCTATAAAATTGTGTTCTCAATAGCCTGACTTTATGCTGTGCAAGCAATGGAAAAACCAAATATTTTTTTCAAAATAAATACAAGTATCTAGGCACCCAAAAATAGGTACCAATGAACTCTTTCAATCTAGGACACAACCGTGGGAGTATAATCACACCAAGGTCGATAGTGATGGTTCACCCTATACCTCTAACATTTGACCATTTCCTGAAGATTAGCAAGATCTAAGATAATAGCCCAAAGATAAGCAAGGTCTAATTATGATGCCCAGAGATAGGCATCCTAAAAGTTAGGTCCCAAAGATAGAATCCAACAAGAGATTTAATCACCTTTTCCAAATATAATCAACGCTTAGAGATAGGTGAGATCAAGCAGAGACATCCAGAGATAGATATGGAAACACCACTTCCAATGAACACCGATGATCAACGTCCAAAGACAGGCGAGATAGAGCATGGATATCTAGAGATAGATGTCCAAAACACCACTTTCGAGGGATAGAGAGCGATGTGGAAATCCACCATATCTTTGGTCAAATGGAACATGACTGTAGATAAGCTAGGTAGGCTATAGAATTAACCAAATGGTTATAATTCTGCCCGTAAATGACGAAACTTTTTGGCAATAATGAACAGAATAAAATAATGAAGCACACTGAGCAATGCCGAGGAATTATTCATGTTGGAACTAGGCCAGCACGAGGTGGGATGATTGGGTAAATTTCAATTGTTTATCTATTTAGATCTTTAAAAATCCTATGTGGTCTAATTCATTTAGAACTTTTCTAAATTTTATGTTAAATAAAATCAATATTTTATTTAATTTTATAAACAAATTTTATTTTATATATTTCTATTAGCTTACTAGTGTAAATCGCACATACATGCATTTAGGGAAACATTTCATTTTTATTTAATAAAAAATTAACGTACGGATGTGTACTATAAGTGCAAAAGCTTTAGTGGTTGCAACACTTTTATTTTAAATAGTTTTTTTGGTTGTATTGGTTTCAAATTGATAGTGAAATTTCGTTAATGGATATCGGAAAGGGGTGGTGTTTGAGGTTGCAAATGGATAATGAGATTTCATTTAGGGATAAAAGGTATTTTTGAAATTACAAAAAGAAATGATATTCATCGAATTCTCTTTAATAATAGAGATATATGTGTATCATATACACATATATGTGTATGTGCACGTGCAATAGAACAATGTATACATGGTTTGAAATTCCCGTGTATGGATATTGGAATTTACACCGCAAAGACATGTTAGCCCCTCTTATATTTGGTTTTCTATCTAAATGTATATATATTTGCACTATAATAATATATATAAGTAAATATTATATATATATATATATATATGTATGTATATATAAAATGTTAGGTATAAACAATTTATAAATAAAACATTTATAATATATGTATGTATATATGCATGTATGTAGATATATATAACAAAATTATTAATTCACTAAATTAGTTAATATTAGTTCAATAAATAATTTTAACATAAACATACATACATACATGTATGTATGTATTTATAATATAACATGAAAGCCGTGAATAATTTAATAAAGTAATATTTTATTTTAAACTTATTTATACAATACATGTAAATATATAAAATTAGATGCACATACACACACAAATATATATACTGATATAAATAATAAAATTAATTTTTTAAAATATATTTCTACAAATTTTGCTCTTGGCTAATTTTTTAATTTCTTTTTGATTTTTCATTTTAACACATTTCAAAATCAAAAACCATGTAAAATTAAAATTATTTTTGAAATTTTAATGTGTATTAAATGTTATACAAATTGTTTTGCAAAATATATATTATTTATAATATATTTATATAAAAATTTAAGTTACATATTCGATTTTAGGTTAAATAAATAATTAAATATATTTATTCGAAATAAAAAAGTACTTCTTTTATTCTTGTTGTTGAATGTATATTTTATATAAATAAATTTAATAAAATTCAAAACATGTAGTATATGATTTATAATCTTTAGAAATAATCACCAAAATCAATTATAATAATATTTGCTATATAATTAATTTGTTTCCTAGACGTGAGCACTAATTATAATAAACATTCACAAAATAATTTTTTTTATGTAGGTGCAATAATATACACAACCAACTAATTTGTGATAGCATTTTGATATACAAGAGTCATACTATAATCCAACATCATTATTCTTTAAATAATGTAGCATACACATGTGATATAACAAAGATAAAACAAATATTAACCTTTCACTAAAACCCTTGTGTACACGTTGAAATGTTGAATTGATCCCCTTGAATCCATTCACAAATCAAAAGTTGTTAGCTTCTGAACTGCCTAACCACCGATGATCAAATCGTAGAGTTTTGATGCAAACTTGAAATTTTAGGGCGTAGAGAGGATGGTAAGTGCCCAAAATTATTAGAGGGAAAGGAGAGCAAAAGTGTAAAATGAGATGGTGTAAAAAGTGGCATATAAATAGAAAGTCAAGGGTGAGAAAAATGTGTCACATCCTAATATCTCCCTCTTACCAATTCCATTCTTTCAACTATTTAAAATCCTCTCCAATTTCCACCATATAGCTGGCCAAGTCATGCATCCTACAACCGAAAATATCATGCCCATTTGAGCCCCAAATCTGGTTCAAGTTTGAACAATATTTCAATGCAATTTTAAATCTTATTTAAGAGCACATCGATATCGTTTATCAATCAGTATATTTATAACTACTATAAACACAATGCTTAATATAGTTCAAAATAGATCAACTAAATTTTATAATTAATATTTCATAAATATTAATTAATTTATAGCAATATACCAGTTAATTAAATCATATGGTAAAAGGATTATTCAACATTTTGGTTATGTGACTCCTAGCTTTAAATTTGGTCAACGATTAATATTGAACATTTCAAATATTGATGTTTACAAGTCAATTAGCAAAAGGTGTGATAATATAGCCAAATTTATCGCTTACTTGGTTTAGATAAAATCCTATTTTACTTTGTTAAGCATTACCCAGTAGTAACAATTATTTACACTAATTCTCTACTTCAAAACTATGTTATTTTAGACTTACGAAATTTGAGAATGGTCAAAATTCCAATATCGTCCATATTCAACTCTATAATCCAAAAACAAAGTCCTTGGTTCAATAATAACAATTATTATTAACTGAATTGCTCTAATTAAAGACTTTGACTTTTAGTTGACTATGTTACTAATCTCATATGATAACTGGGGAGACGAATCCTCTCTCGAATAGTGTTTCACTTCCAGTGCTCGACCCAAATATAGTTGTTCGTTGGATGCCATGCAATGATTTAACATTAATCAAAGCAGTGCTTCTACGTTGATAATTAACAGTATTCTCAAGTCAAGAGAACTGTGTAATTTTTTCATGAAAATATTTTATACTTTACGTTAGTTATATTAGCCAACATAAAACTATCGAGTGAGTCATTCCATAGTTGTCCAAAAACTATCGGTACATAACCCTTTAGTGCCCCAGCAATCATGAGAAATACACTACCCAACATTTGGAGGGCGTTACATACTCTAGCCTCAATGGATGCATCGATATCCAATCTTAATACATATTGATTAGGAATATTTATAATGGTATGTTTAATTTCATTGTGATAAATTACTCATGGTTACAACTCTTTGTGACAACTACAAAATATTATACCATTTATGGATTTTCTATCAAATATACTTTAAATTAAATTAATTAATTAATATAGCACATTACATCAAGTATAAAATAAAAAGAGAACACCTTTTATTTCAAATAAGAATGGTCACCGATTTAGATGTACGTAACAAATTATATAATTGCTCCTAGAATATACCTGTAACTCTATCAATCTCCTATTTGAGCTTGGGATCGATTATGTAGTCTTTATTCCATCCCTTCAACTAGTTTGCTGAGAACTGATCGAGTTAGACCCTTGTGAATGGATTCGCTATGTTGGTTTAATTATCTACTCTCTTCGATGAAAATAAACTACTTTTATCATGTGGAACTATTCGGTGTATGTTTCTTGACTTTTAAAGAGCTCTTACTATTACATTGTTATCATATAACAATGATCAATATGTTTGATACTTGGAATCACCCTAGCTCAGTTAAATTTATGCATACACACACATTGCTTTTATTGTGGTGCTATTCAAGGTGATGTACTTACCCTTTTCATTGCATCAGCCAAAATGTTGGAACATTTCCAACTTAAAGCTTCATAATTAATGTTTGAACATGAATTTAATATGACATAGAGTTCAAGTCGGAACATTCCTTCATAAAGAGGTCATTGTTTTTGTAAATGATTCTCTAGTATTTCGTAAATACTCGAGAATACTCTAAACAACCATTTAGTGATCTTTGTTGGAATTTGATATTATCTTCATGCATCAATACAAAAGCAAATTATGATATTATAGACAATATAGCATATTACCAATGCATAAGGAATCCATCTTACGTGTTCCATATTAAACATTTTAATAAGGTGTATTTGCATATCTCTTTGGGACATTCCATACATCTTTTATACTTATTATAAAAGATATAATTTACAAATCCAATATTCTGTATTAAACAACTAAACTATTGCTGATTTAACATAAGTACATCATTAACAATCATCACTATGTTGTTTAATTATAGTTTTAGAAATATCAATGTACATTTTAATGTTTTTTTATATGGACACACACTTTCTTTGCATTTGAATGAAAATCAAACTATTTAATATTTCTATCAAAATACTTATACAATTATGATACATACACACACACACACATACACACACACACACACACATATCACTGCTTGGATCATACCCGTTAAACCCGCAAACTCAATATCACTTACATTGACTTAAAGACTTTTTGGTTATTATGTGTAAATAGTCTATGCTAAATCATTATTTAGAATTTTTCATTTCAACATATATGTACCAAGCACAAAGTCATAAGAAATATTTTTGTGAGTAAATCCGAATTAACTTGACTATGTTGAATAACGAATCTATTATGCTAATTTCAACAATTGAAATTTACGATGTTATTCCTATCAACAATGTTTTTTGTATTCTAATTGCATTAGACTTGATCTTGAAGACACATTAGCGGTCGATGGATCATATCACTTCGAGTACAATTACCGAAATCAAATTTTGATAATGTACTTGGAATCTACTTTGGATTTGCACATCAAACCATATTGTGGAGTCAATACTCTGAGTGGTTAAAATGATATCTAAGGTTAACTTTTTTGAATTGATAAGAAAATCGTACTTTCTCTTTAATATATGAGAATTATAGTTGACATTCTAACGCACTGTGTTAATTGAGGTTTGGTTCATTTCATTTTATCCCTTATAGTCACTTTTATCCTTAGATCATATCAATATCCATTTTACTTTCAATAATTTCTAAAAGAAATTCTTTCATAGTGAAGTTGGTATTTCTTGAAACAACATTGTTTCTCAAAGCAACGTAATAAGTGTTCATAAAAACTTTGTGAATTTCCTTATATGTAAAATAATTCTGTTCAGTTTACAATACATATATTCAAAACATAACTTGTTCATCGAACGACAGTCTTTCCTAAGCTCCTTGTGGGGTGATTCATACAAGATCCCTCACGAATAATTATCACCTATAATCTTTCGACTTGCACAACCTTCCAGCTTCTTGGCCTATGATATGTTAGGGCTTCTTATAAACCCCCATCTTATATGATTTTGTAAACTATTATTTAGATGAAATTAATTTTAATCTTATGCACTACTCTTAATTAAATGACCTTATAGAAAGAAGTTAACTCAACTTAACTCTTAATTAATCATACTTTGTTGAATAAAGTCCGATTAATGCTTATTGATACATCATTATGTATAGGAATGAGTGACTTTTGGGATTGAATATTTTTTCGTTTTTAGGTATGTTTGGAACTCTTTCTAATATACTCACATATTCGATCAAATAAAATCAATTTTAGTTTTATACTCTATGAGCTTGTCATAGACATACTACATGTGTATTAAATACACATGTCCATGTTGGCGATAACTCATAGGTGAGTACAACGAAGTACATGGTACCATTTTAAAATTAACAGCTTATGATTACATACAGCTATATGTATCAATCCATAGAGTTCATCAACTCTTATGATGCTCCCACAGAATAAGTGCTTTCCCTTTAATTATTTGCGATATAATTTACTAGTACCATATGATTCATAATCATATAACCAAAAATTATTTCTTAAAAATATGGTTAGTCCACAATTCCAAAATAATTGGAAATAAATCTAGATATTTCTATATTTACCAGTACATCAAGCAATACTATAGTTTTATTTTATAAAGAATATTCATAATATTCATGCTGAATAAAATTATGCCTATTTTTTAATCAATACCGAAAAATTATTATTATTTCTTAAATTATGTTTAGTATGATTTACAAAAATAATTTTCGTAACTTGATGCGACCAATAAGTATTATATGCCATGCCCCCACTATTTTTGTCATTGTTATAATAGCATATAAAATACGAAGCTCCATTCAACCACTAATATAGGCTATTTTTTTTTTTACTCTAACTATTTTACAATCGAGAATTTTCAGATCAAGTAGCTTGAATTCAAAAAATTAAACATAATAGAAAATAATTTTCTATATGAAAAATACTTTTTGGAATAGAAATCATATTTCTTGTTCCAATGTTAGGTATCTATTATTTTTTTCTTGTTTCTGAATATCATTATGAAGCAAAAGTGACCATTCAGTCTCTTCATTCCAACCGTGCCTTAAATTACATTTACTCTTATATATTTGATTCCCTTTCTAAACGATTGAACCATTAGAAGGAAATCCTAAATACAATATCATAATAATTCTTTATAAATATGTGTTTGGTTATCCTAAACATTTAAAGATATCAAATAAATTGCACTTTATGTAAACTGATGAGACTGATACTTCAGTGGTTGAATTCTTAGATCTATCTTGTAGCCTTTGGTCTAGTATTACATTGAACACAATAAGGTCATTATTCTAACCATCTTATTGAATACACAATCACACACTATAATTTACTTGCTTATTTCAATGAACTATTTTCATTGAGGTTTTGTACATTAAGAATGATGAATGTTCACCATATAACATTTATAAGTGATTGTATATGGATCAAATATCCGTATTCTAATATTTGTTTTAGATTTCAAAACTCATTGAGGACAATACACAGCGTTGGGAAAGTAAACTAAAAAGTGACTAAGTTATGAACGTATTTAGTGGTTGTATAATTAGATGCTTGCATGGGTCAACATGCAAAAATTTATTGGTAATTATATATTATATTTCGATTTGTCAATATAAATTCAATTTTGTTAACAAATTTCTTCGTTAACCCCAAAAGTGTGAGGATAATATAGTTGATTAAGAGAGGCTGGGATAAAACTAAGCTAAGTCATTAGGATGAAATACGTTCAATATCGCGTCCATAGCGATTCCAGTATGCATTCAATATCAAGGCAAAAATCATATTGAATATCATATTTGAACAAATTCGATATGCAAGTCCCAAAGCAAGTGAATATGCAAGTCACATATCAAGTCAATATGCATGTTACAAGTCATAAGTCTTTGCATTGATATGATATGCAATGGTTCAATATTCAATTCATTATGTGTACAAAATTTGAGTGTTACATCGATCAAAATCCATAGATTGATTCAGGGTTACAAATTGGAAAATTAAGAAGCGAGGTAAGAATGATTCCCGACATCATCATGTGGTAACATTCAATAGTTGATAAAGTGTGGTACTAATAAATACAAAAGAGTAGCAGCACGAGATGGTGGTATCAATAAAGAGCAACAATAATTAGAGGAAATATTGATTAAGTGCGTTATCAATCTTGGCCTTGTTGATATGCGGTGTTATTTGAGTGACAACGTCGAAGAGTAGCAACTTTGAACTAGGGTGATATTGAGAATGTGCGGCATTGGTCACGAGCAATTTCGGTGCCGAACGATATCCCTACCTCTTTAGACATGTTGCACGTCACCCATTTTTATGATCAATAATTATGATAGCATTTTCCCCTTAGTGTAGAGGAGGCCATTGACTTTTCAAGTTACTTCTGTCGATATTAAATTTACCACCTATTGATATTCCAAGCAAATCTAACCATCCATTTAAATTGATCAACAATCACAGTCCATCCTCCTTTTCTTCTATAAATAGGCAAGCTTCCTCTTCACCATTCTTTTGCCTATAATTTAGAAGCTCAAGCAAGAAATTGAAATTTCCAAAATAAACTACAAATTCAAGTCTTTGGTAGCTACTTTTAAAGCTAAGGTATGACTTTCGTTCGATCAAATCACAAGTTAGTATGCGAAATTTCTGCATTCAAATTGTGGTTAGGTTTTAACTAAGATTTTGTTATTATTATTTTGAATTGGCACTTGGATTTGATCATTCGGCTACAATAATTAAATTTTGATCATCAATTGCAATTGCTAATCGTTGAACATATCGTATTGCCTTATTTATTTTAGATTGATTAGTAATTTGTGGCACCGATTTAAGAATATTGGGTTTCCCGATTTACGATGAAGCGGGTGGAGTATCAAACCCCAACCCATTACTACTTAGACCCGTGTTGGTGCTGATGTTCACGACACCACTGGAAGGTTTTATATTAATTAACCAATAGCGCAAGACTTTCATATATCACAAATAGATTTTGAAATTAATCAATATTGGTATGAAAATCGATATCCTCTAGGTTTACTAACGACAAAGTTGACATGTTAGAATTAAAAATCGATAACCATACCAACATCGATCATTTACGACATTTTTATGATACTTCACACTAGCGAAGTTCTATATTAACACGTTATCCTAATAACTTGACATTTATGTCGCAAGACTCTTATGATGAAGTGAACAACCTTTTATTTATGAGAAAAGCTTCATTGATTATTTGCAGCACCACTTAGCTCGGTATTCGTTGTGGGCGACCTCATTTACTTTCAATATTGATTTGATAGCATTAGTCTTATTGTTTATTATCATCCTTTTGTTTCCATTTTCATTGTTATAAATTGAGCTTCAATATCGCTATTTATGACACAACTATGTTAACATCGTATAAGCTAATAAGTGATCAAAACATTATCTAACCATGTCGTAATCATTCATTAATATTGACATCCTTGTTACTTCTACTTTGATTATAATCGTGACGTTCACTATCGTTAATATAAACTACGCGTCCTTCGGCATTGATTTGTTTAGTCAATATGAGCTTACTAATGCCGCATGTTAACTTTCATTCAATTTTTATGCAAATTTCATAGGCTTAGATTTTTAATCGATTTAAAAGATTTTAATTAATTTAATTTAATAACTTGTTTTTTTTGAACTCTACATTGACTATGTAACTATTGTTGGTTTATCATAACGAAGCCTTGCTGCACCTCCCCTGTTTTAGCCATTCCCGGTTGATGTGGCTTGAGGCTACGATTACCTTTATAGAACACATCTATCTTAGAATGCTCATCGTCCACCTGACGATGTTCTGAAAGCATTCAATCCATACCAGTTCGTTCCGGGTTCAAACGAAACCGAAGACACTATCTCGTTGCACTCATATTGAAATCACCCTCAGAGTCAACGACCATAGCCCTTGCACTCTAAATCACCGTCTCGAACCTATAAGTACTATTCCGTCAAATTCATTACGGAATCACCCACAGAGTTATACTGACGTATAGCCCTTACACCTCGAGTCTTCACAAAGCTCCACTTAAGAGTAAGATTTACCCCTGTCTAGAGGTCCCTTTTTATTTCGGCTGTGTGGGCGGTTGAATAGCTACATCCGCTGGGGTTATCTTATTTGAAACTATTCAGTAAGGAATGGTTCTAGCTTTGTGTTGCAGGGGAGCGGGCGTACTCCTCGGTACATTGATCTAGGCCACGTACTGTGACGGGTGGTACCCCAGTAGCCCTGCCATTGTATGGAATCCAAAATCCAATAAGTGCCATCGGATTTGATTGTATTACCCACTTTTGTAGCTAGTAGCTGGAATTTAATAATGTAAAAATTTCGGCTATTTCATATTTATTTGAAAACCCTAGACCTATTATAATATCATTGGATTTCCTATCAAATGTTTTGGTTAGCGTAAGGTAAAAACTTTTCCATGTTCATGTGTGGGAAGTCTTACGTGATACATTTTCTTTCAAAAGGTTTTTAAAGTTAAGCAACTTTAACCGTTTACTCACACCAGACCTATGTCTGACCCGGAGTTTATTCTGTTTTTCTTAAACTCTTGGGTACTCAAATTTTTACGAGTAGCCAAGGGAATTCAGGTTGGCTTGACGAATTCTAGAGGAGCAAATGGAGCAGGAGGCTTCTGCGTATAGATATATAGTATTCCGCTATGTGTTCTCTGAGTTGTTGTTTTTGAGTTGTATTGAGTTGTATAACTAGACAGGTGTTTATACTGTCTAGTATGTGTTTGTATATCTGTGTAACTCTGATAATTGTTGTAAAGTATGTAATATTTATGTGATTTATATAATTTATTCGTTCCGCTGTTTAGATTCTGATGTTGTTTCTTCTTCTTCTCTGTCTTTTCTCTTTTCTATCCCTTTCTTTCTTAAAAATGATGCGATTTTCTGTGGTAAGAAAGTCGGGTCGTTTCAGCTTGGTATCAGAGCTGCTACACCAAACAATCAACCTAGGAAACATCCTTCTACCCAGCTGAATCACCGGTATCACTCTTGACATCAAGTCGATTCAGAACTCAATCTCCAATGCGGGAAAATCTCTAAATTCCCGAAGATATATCCGAAAAATCTTCAGCAATTCCATAACTTCTACATCCTCTAGAGATGCCACAAATCCAAGAAAAAGACTATCTAAGATAATTAAGAAATTCGATCCTCATTGCCTCTAGGATTATTTGAGTGTGAAGCTATTTTGGGGAAGTGTAGCTAGGACTATGATAAGGTTGTGGCTTTTCTAAATCAATGATAGCTCTGTCTTTCTGAAGAAAGGTGAGTAACACTTTTTTTTTAAAAATTGTAAGGAAAATCTGGTTGTTTAAATCATGTTTTAAATAAGTTGTGTTTGAATATTTGTTGAAACTCGTGTGCATTTGTGATGTGGGTTATATGAATACTTTGAAAATGCCTGAAGAACATTTGTGTTCTAAGATTTTCAAGCCAGGTTTCAACTTAAATCATTCCTCTTTGTCCATTAATATTTAAAACTTAGGATTTAATTAAATATTGATTATTTAGGTCATGAACTAAATTGTAAAAATTTATTTAACTTAAATAGAAATTGAATTTGCTTTGGGAATCAGGTTTAAAAGGGAAACTCATGTCACTGTTAAAATTTAAACTTGTAAATTTAGCAATTCAGGTATACAAATTAAAACCTTAGATCAATTCATGATTTCTAAGAGTAAAATCAAGAATTCTAAGTTTGGGTTGACTGTGCATTTCTGTTTTGACCCAAAATTGGGTTTTGGAGAGTTTCTGTTGATTCAAGTGGATTTGGGGGTCATATTTTTGTATGATGGAAGATGGATGATCGGAGCATCAAGGAAAATTACTTGTATGGTGATCAAGTAGGTGAGGAGACAACGGTGATTAAATTTGTTCTGCAACCCTAGTTTTAAACAAGTTCCTACAAAAGAAAAAATTAATCAATCTGTTGATCACCTGCATTTCAATCCTGAAAACCAAGTCTGCCTCTTTTTCAAAATTTTAAAGATTTAAAAGCCTGCATGCATGAATTTAAAATAAGAAACACTTCGGTTCAATTGGGTACTTAATGTAATTAATTGTGTTAATGTGTTTTGTTTAGATTAATTAATTAAGTTTAATTAATTTAAACAGTTGATGATTGTTGAATAATTACTTTATGTAATTAATGGGTTTATAATTACTTAGGGAAGTAATTAATTGATAATTACTGGATGTAATTAAAGGTGTTAATGATGGAAGTAATTTAGATTAAATTAATTTGGAATTAATCAAGGGATTAATTGAGATAATAAATTAAGCAGTAATTTATTAAAGAAGTAATTAAGGGGAGTTAATTACTGGGTGTTATTAATCAAGAGTGATTAATATATGTATGGTTTAATTGAAGATTAATTACTTGATGTAATTAATTTATATAGTGAGATTAATTTAAAATGTAACTAGAAATCATTAATTAATAAAATTAATGATAAAAAGGAATAATTATTAAATTAAGTAATTAATTAATAAGGGATTAATGTAATTAATTTGAGTTAATTAATTGATTAAGTAATTACAAGTTAATTATTACAAAGAGTTAAGTATAATTAACTTGTGTAATTAATTTAAAGGATAATTACTTATTGTAATTAGAAAATTATTAATCAGTAATGATTAATTAAGATGAGTAATTGGATGGTGATTAATTAATTAATTTTTAATAAATTAATGATTAAGTTAAGCAGGATTATAATGATGAAGTAATTAATTTAATTTATTTTAAATTAATTTGAGATTAGGTAATTAATTTAATTCATTTTAAATTAATTATAGATGGTATGATCATTAAATCATTGCTTATGTATGAATGATTGATATTGGTTGCCTTAAATGGTTTGTAATCTCAGCCATGAGATGAGTAATGTCATATGATATGGATGCATTGGTTGCATTGTGATGATGATATGGATTATCTGTTGATGATGATAATGTTGATTATCTGTTATGAATCTGTGAATTATCTATCTGTGTGTATATAGATAATGAATTGAAATTGTTTTAAGCTCTAAAACAACTTGGACCTAAAAGACACATTTCGGATTTCGATGAGACCGGGATTGGGTTTCCATATTTGGATATCCGAAAACCACATCGATCCAAATTAACGTTAGGTCGTGAATCTGAAGTGAAGATGAAGATTCAGAGTGCAAGGGTTATCGTCGTTAACTCTGAGGGTGATTCCAAAATGAGTGTAACGAGATAATGCCCTCGGTTACGTTCGAACCCGGAACGAACTTGTATGGATTGAATGCTTTCAGAACATCGTCAGGTGGACGATGAGCATTCTAAGTGATATGTCCTATAAAGGTAATCGTAGCCTCAAGCCTCATCAACCGGGAATGGCTAAAACAGGGAAGGTGCAGCAAGGCTTCGTGGGTAGCCCCCACTTGAGAGTGAGACTTATCCCTGTCTAGATGTCCCTTTATTTCGGCTTAGCGGTGCGGTTGTTGATCACAACTGCGGGGTGGTCTTGTTCGGAACTGTTCAGTAAGGAATGGTTCCGGTCTTGTGTTGCAGGGGAGCGGGCGTACTCCTCGGTATGGTGATCTAGGCCACGTACTATGACAGGCGGTACCCCAGTAGCCCTGCCATTGTATGGAATCCAAAATCCAGTAAGTGCCGTACGTATTAGTTGTGCCCAACTATGTTGGAACGTGAGATGTAAGCATTCCAGCTATTTCTGTATTTTACTTGAAAACCCTAGACACTATTATAATATATCGGATTTCCTATCAAATGTTTTGGTTAGCATAAGGTAAAAACTTTTTCATGTTTATGTGTGGTAAGTCTTACGTGATACCTTTTGTTTTCAAAAGGTTTTCAAAGTTAAGCAACTTTAACCTGTTACTCACACCAGACCCATGTCCGACCCGGAGTTATTTCTGTTTTTCTTTAACTCTTGGGTACTCAAATTTTTATGAGTAGCCAAGGGATTCAGGTTAGCTTTGACGAATTGTGGAGGAGCAATGGAGCAGGAGGCTTCCGCATGTAGATATATAGTTTTCCGCTGTGTTGGTATCTCTGAGTGTTTCTGTATTGTGTATTGAGTTGTAATAACTAGACAGGTGTTTATAACTATCTAGTATGTGTTGTTTTGTCTGTGTAACTCTAATTTATACTATGTAATATTTATGTTATTAATATAATTTATTCATTCCGCTGTTGAGATTCTAGTGTTGTTTTCTTCTTTCTCTTCTTTCTTTTCTCTTTTCTATCCCTTTCTTTCTTATAGATGATACGACTTTTTGTAGAGAAAAAAGTTGGGTCGTCTCAGTTGTTACTATGTTAGGCTTTGTATTTTTAATATTTTAATGTTATAACTAGGGATGGCAATGGGCCGGTTCTAGGTCTAAACCCGGTTGATCCGCCCCTGTATTAACCCATCAAGACCCATCCCGTTGGGCTATCGTAGAGGGTAGACCCATGACCCTTTCTTAAAAGCTCCGGGTCTAGGTTCAGGTTGGGGCTTAGCTGACCCGACCCGCACTACTAAGATCTCATAAAATCACTTTAGTATATAATGATGATTTATTAATATTTTATACATAAGCGGTTATCATAGGATATTCTAATATTTAATTCAATAAGTTATATGATTTATGTGATATTAAGTTGCATCACCAATAATTATATAATAAAGTATGCACGTTTTTCTTAAACTGTTATCATGCACCTCATTTTTGTTACCTTACTTATCATTGTAAACGCATTGATATCTATATTTACTGTATCACTCAATGACAATCCCTCTTAAAATAAAATAAACAAATATATGTAGATTAATACATAATTTCGAATGAATATGTAAAGCATTAGCGGGTCTTGGAATAGGTTGGGTCTACCCTGACCCGTATGTGTTTCAGGCATGGGGTAAAAGTCTAAACCAGCACCGGGTCTACGGGGCGAGTCTAGAGCAGGGTTTAAAAAATCCAGGGCAGGTTTGGGGCATAAAAACCCTGCCTCATTGCCTTCTCTAGTCATAACTTAGGTAATAGTTTGACCCTTTGGATACCCCCTAACTTAGTATATGATAAATTATGTAACAAGCATTATTTTTTCTTAAAATTGGAACAATATCACCTGGCAAACAAATGGAACATCAGCGGTTAGTAAGAAGTCTTTCGAGAAGCCAAGCAAATGGCCTAAACTTTCACCTTCGACTGGAAAGAAAGGAGATAATTTTTTGAATCCATTATATATCATGACCCAGGACCTTAAACGGTTTGGAATCACGAGGATTGAATCCATTCCCACGGGCCCTCGAAACAACATTTATAATCCATCAGAGGGGTATTTTTCTTTTACCCATACATATCTGGCAAATAGGCTACCTTCCTTTTCTTGTATTTCTTTTGAAATATCTGGAACATTTGGACATCGCTCCAATTCAATTCTCGCCAAACTCTTATATATATTTGACTTGCTTAGAAATCTTGGCTCAAGGGGCAGGACTCCCTTATCTAGTCCTGCTAAGGTTGGTGAACAACCAAATCATCAGTTATATTAAATCCATCACCACCCAAATAGTATGATTTTCGAGGGTGTAAATAAGACGAGAGGATGGGAAATGCAATTCTTTTTTTTGAAGTGCTTCTCTAACATTAGAGGGACATTTTCCATTGCTAGTAAGTTTCTTTTTCCTAGTTATCCATGTTAGTTTATTATCCTTTACTAATAGGAGTTTTTCTTTCAGATCCCGCCCCCAAGAAACTAAACTCTAAAAATCAAAAAATTGTGATGTCCCTAACTCAGGCAGCAGAGAAAGTGGGTAACGAGCAGAATCTATTAGCTCCGGCTAAACTTCTTCAGTATTCTATTATTTTGGATTTCCACATGGTCTTGGGGGAGCCTCTAATAGTCAAGTACAACGCTTGACGAAAATGTTCAGTAGTTATGGGAAAATCAAATTCCTTCACTTCTAATTCACCAATTCAGCCCGAGATGAGTGATAAAATATCATTGCCTTTTATAGAAATCTCTTGTAACATTGCTTCATAAATTTATTTTTCTGATTCAGATTTGTCCGCCTTAGTGGTTGTTCCTATAAAGAAGGAGGTCACAAGTGATGTCCTCAAAGATAAAATGAGTAATATAACAGCTCTGCCCTAGCTCACGCTCCCAAATCCTAATCTCTTAGGGATGTTATTGCTAATTCGTTCAAATGTATAAAAATGAAACTAAGCGATGGTTCTGCAGCTGATACCACCCCTAGTAAGAAGCCTAAGATTGGGGACGAGCATATTCTTATTAGTGTAGAAGAAGTTCCATTTATGGATATTGCCCTGAGCCCTAAAGATTCAAACCTTAACATGTCTGGGGAAAAGCCCAACAGTTGACCAAAGCAAAGGAGCCTTAGGACCCGTTTCTCCGCATTACTTTTCCAGGTTCTCTTAGAGCTTTAAATCGTTTATACGAAGATCTTGGTTTGTATCTCACTTTGGAGGACCCGCTTCCTACCAAATCCCAATCCTCGACTCCTATTATTAAATTTGACGACCTTCTTCAATTGGTCATTCAATCCCCATCTGTCACTGCCTTTAAGCCATCATAGCCATCCTCGTATGCTCAAGGTCATTGATTTACTATTCTTAAAAATATTCTATCAATATGTACTTTACATGCTTAGCCGTATCAGATCGCATAATCTTTCATGCATAACATCTTCATTCATATTTGATACTCATTTCAGGCTGCTAGACATATGTTTATGCTTCAAGAGGATGCTTCGAGATCTTCTAATGAATTGTCCAAGCTTAAAGAGTGGGTTTCTTTGCTTAACGATTACATAATTAACATCTCAATGGTGAGGGATGAGGCTACAAAAGAAAAAAAAGCTCGCCGCCTCACTTAAGAAAACGGAAACTTTACTTCATGAAGAAAGAAATTCCAAACAAATTTCCAATGTTAAGGAAAAAGCTTTGGAAATAGCACTTGAGGAGGCCAACATGAGGGAGGCCAAGCTTGTTGAGGAGAATGCATCTCTCAAGAGAAAATTGCAAAAGAAATGAATCCTCCTGAGAAAATCAACTGGCGTGATTATAGATGCAAAGCAGAAGGCATCCCGTTTCCTTGACTTGGCTCTCCATACCATCGTTGAGAGATCCTATAAGAAGACTCTTATTATAGGGTATGTTGACAATGCCCACAAATGTCCAAATTTTGACCTTCCTTTTCTTCCTCTAGTTTGGAATAAGAGGTTTATGAAGACATTCGAAGTGATGCTAAATAAAACTAAAGCATCTATAGAGGGATCCTCTAAGGAAGAGGATGACGATGATGAGAGCAATGGCGATGATATCTATGGTGATGATGATGATGATAACGATGACAATAGTGGAGGTGACGAAAAGGGTCTCTCTGGACCGCAAGATGATATGGATGGATTGGGAGATGTTAACCCGGACTTGGCGGCCCAAGGTATGGAAGGTACTGAAATTCCTGATCCTACAACTAGAGATTCTTCCTGTAAAGACGGTGCTTCTTAAAGCCACAAGTCTAAAGGGAAAGAGAAAATTTCATCCTGTCTAATCCCACTCACTTGGGTATAGTTTTCTTTATTTAAAATTTTCGAATTGTCGAGCAATTCCTATATAATACATTAATCATTTTAGTCAAGGAGAAAATCAAAATACAATTATGAAGTTATGCTTGAAAAGAAACGAATGGAAATAGACCGATTGAATAGAGAGTTAGATAAACAACTAAAAGAGTATAATGAGTTGTTTAAGAGATACAAGAACCTTGCTACAAGTGATTCAAAATTAAGATTTTTCAAAGAAAGAGAAGTTGCTCCATGACTGAAGAGAGAATGCCTCCATCAAGATAAACTCTTAAAAGAGAAAGCGAAGCTAAGACCTTTCTTTCGATATTGATCAATAATAGAAATACCTTAGAAGAGTTTCTATATAGATCTTACTCTAGAGTTAATTTTGTGGACTTATCCTGTTTAGGCAACAATTATAGTGGTTTGCTCAAATGCTTTCATTGTAGATATTGGATGAGCATGGGTCTGATCCTCATCTTTAGATATATTGGAATCTCGCAAGAGTTGCCTCTATTCCTCTTTCTTCTCGTTCTTTTCCCCCCAAAAAACTCAAATATAATAAGAAAAAAATTACTTCCGAATTGTATAAGAAATCATTTTTGTATGAACCCGAGTGATTGTATAGTTATATTCTAGTAGCTTATGGACTTTGTCACCTTTTGTTCATCTTCTATTAATCTAATTTTATCATATTGTATAGATCAAAGACATCTTAGACAGTCTAGTTCCAATGGACCTCTTGGGTAAATTTGTCAAGTTAAAGAAAGATTTTAAAGAAAAATCTTTAATTCTTAAGACATCACAGTTAGCGACACACTACTTTCTTAGATATTTACAAGAATTTTACATGCGCTTTCCTTGTTTCCTTTTGACTTCTTGGTTGATGAAAAGGATAAGTTGCTTGGTGAAATTTGAACATATTACACCAAACTAAAATGCAATTACACTAGTTCTTTGATCGGGGAATGAGTATCATCGATTCCCTCTGATTAACATTCCGGAAGGGACTAAAATTTCTTTCGATTCCTACCTCATCCTATCTGCTATGTCATTTAAAAAGGCCAAAAATGCAATTTTAAAACTCTAAAAGTTAGTTGAACATTTAGGAAATGGAATTGTAATGTAATTTGACTTTCTTCATTGTTTGTAAACTTTATTGCTATTAATGAAAAAGTTTTTTTTCATGTATTAATCCTTAGTTTACTTATTTTGAGTTGGAAACCTAATTAGTCAATACAACTGATCCACTAAATTTTTTTCTTGCGAGTGATTGAGATTAAAGATAGATTACAAGCAGACATTGACAAGAGGAAGTCCTCTCAAGATGCTTCAGCCTTACGATTTCCAAATAATCCATAGGCGCAAGAATTTAAAACTGATAGTTTCGACTAAAATTGACCTTTAAAGGTCCAAAGGAACGAATTTTCAATTTATAAGAAGAGATAAGAAGAAGGATAAAGGAATTCCAGAGTAGAATGAATGACTAAACTAAGCCCTAGAATCCAGGACTTCAATTGAGATCATCATCAAAATAGCTAAATTGCATCAACGAATAAATGATCTCGAAGTGAAGCTAATGAAAAGTACTGTCAGTCGTTGGAGCTTATTATGAGTGAAGGCGAATTTGAACTTCCTAACCCTACTCTCGGTAGATTGACCAGATCTTGATCGTTGGCTAATCAAGAATTTTCTACCTTATAAAATCCACCTTCGGGCTTAAGCGATGAGACAATATCAAAGTGGAGTACACAGGTAAAACTTGAATGCATGCAACATTTCAAAAGCTTGAGCACAAGAAATACGTTATTAAATAAGAGATTTAAGAGTAAAAGAGAATGTTTCAAACTTTAGAGGACCCAATAAGACATCCAACATGCTTTGAAGACTCAAATTAATTGTAACGACCCGCAAATTTTCAATAATTAAAAATAGTTAATTTAATAAGGTTTTGTGATTTAATGCTGGAAGAAATAAAATTTTGTGATTTAATAATAAGAATATAACTTGAATAAAATGAACTTGTATTAATTTAAAGTAACTGATAATTGCTTTGAATGTAATTCCAATTAATTGAAATGACAAAAAAGTTATAATTGGATATAGATGGTAAATTAATTTTAGTAATGTATGTATTAATGGATAATTGGATTAAAAGAGCAATTGATAATTTAAATGTTGATTCATTTAATGAAATAATGTGTAATAAATTATAATTGAATAAAATTATTGTTGCAGTAGTAATTATAACACTTGTTGTGGATAATAAACTTATAAAATGTGACTAAAAGTTAATGGTGACAATTATTATATGTTACCTATTTATTTAGCCTGTTAAATTAAAATTGTAAATCAATTGAAATTAATTCCCTTAATCAGTGCAATTAATGTAGGTTAATGATAATTGTAGAATGTTAATTCAATAAGATGTAACCGATGTAAATTTTATTCATAATATGACAATTGATTGAATAAAAAAAGAATTGAAATCAAGTTGATCAATTCATTGGAATTTAAATTATAATAAATGGATTTATTGTAACTAAATGTAGTTAAATACTACGTTAAAGAAAATTAAGATATAACTGTAAAAAGATTAGTGTAATAAGATAAACAAATGTTAATTTCAGCCATGAGATGCCGATTGATTGAATAATAAGATGGAAAGGCGAATAAATGGATTTATTGGAATTTAAAGAGATATTACTGTATTTATTTCAATTGAAATTAAACGCTGCAATTAGTAAAATAATTTACATGAATTCACATGTAAATTTGTTTTAAATTATTAAAAGTGTCCTAGTAATAAAAAATGATGCAAATTGTTAGTTTATAAATATTGAATTAAAACTTGATTAATTAATTTAATATTAATTTATTTAATTAACGTAAAAGTAGCCAGTTTGGCAGCTATCTCGGATTTCAACATAACCAGTTTCAATGAGATCGTAATGGTGAATTTTTGTGGGATTTCAGGTTTCGTATCGATCGGACTTGTCGTTTGATCGTACGGGCTCAAAACACATAGAAATCAATTTAATTAGATTCAATTGAAATCAATTTGAAATAAGCCAATTTTAAAGCAACTTCTTCATAAGATATAATTAAGACTTGAAACCTGTTTCATTGAGTATAAAAATATCAAAAACATCTATTTTGGTATATGGGATGATCCACTTTCGTTTCGGAAGCGAAACCGACTTTTCGGGTCGTATTTGTGGTTTTAAATCTATTCGGGTGTCATATTTTTTCTTATTGGACTTTGTTCCTATATATAAAATTTTCTAAACCCTAGCAGCCTTTTTATTTCTCATTTTTGTATGTATCTGCCTATTCAACTTACAGCTTCTTTCTTCTTCTAATGGCTGCAAATCCAAAATCAAATCTATTTCAAAACCAAATTCCTCTTAACCCTATCAAATTATATACCTTTTTTAAGCTCTCGATGAGTGCAATCCACTGGTGCAATTTGTTTCTCGATTCAAATCATCGTTTTTCCATAAATTGCTGAATTAATTTCGGCCGTCCATATGAAGTTTTGATGATCCAATGGTGGATCGTCGCCCGATCGACGATCAGGAAGGGGCGTTGGTAAGAGAGAGTCGAGCTCGTCACTGTAGTGTGTTCATTTGCGCTGCAGATCATCGGATTAACCAAAATTTGGCTTAGAACGTCGACAGTGGCGTGCTAGAGGGGACTGGGGGGAGGGGGTCGCGAACCATGGCCGTGGGAGGTTTTGGGAGAGGGTCATGATGGAGGTGTCTGACTGCGTCCGAAACGCTTGAGGTGGTGGCGAAAATTGATAGAAGGTGGCAATTTTTGGCGACTTCATGATCGAACTCCTCTGTAGCAACTAGGGTTCATGAATCAGGTTAGTGGCATGGCCTCTTCTTATTTTATTTTATTTTAATTTAAACTTTATTTTCAAATGTTCTAATGTATATAACTTCCGCATACGAGGTCAGATTCGCGCACGGTTTTCTCCATTGCGATTGTATCGAAATTTCGGATATTTTGACACTAGTTTGGATGAATTCTGAGACTATTCAAATTTGAGGCTTATTTTGGATTTTATTTCGATTTAATATGGAGGTGGGTGTTTTGACCCACTCACAACTATTGAATTATCTTATGTTAGTTAAATTAAATTTATGATGTGATTAGAAATTAATTGATTGATGTTTGGTATGTTTAAATTGCCATTCTAGTTAAATTTGACTTTTATTGCATTTAATCATCGTTTAATTTAATATTGAATTTAATTGTCCAATATAATACTTGTTAATGATAATCAGTTATCTATTGATGTTTATTGGTTGATTTGGATGATGATTGTAATGAATGTCTGATTGTTAATATTGGATGACTGGATGTTATATTTTATATTGTTGTAACACTGCAAGTTTCCTATGGGTTGAAATGATACATACCCGAACGATCTATACAATAGGAAAAAATCGTTATGGGTTGAAATGATAGACTCAAGCGATTTTATGGTTTTTTTATTTAATTCGGGATTGCGACTTGAAATGATATATAACTATAAAAATTTTAAATTGCGGATTGAAATGATAAATATCTGTATCACTTGAACATAGGTAGAAAATTATATACGAACACCGAATTGGTTAAACTACATGATTTTTAATTTTTTTAATTTTGAATTCAAATAAGGAATTTTGAAATAGAAATTTATTTATATAACCTGAATTATTTTACGATAATCCAAGCTTAATGTTGAGATTGGAATTGATCTATTGAATTGTTCAGAAGATTTTAAATTGGAATTTCAAAGCTGAAGTGTCAAATATAAATGAGTTTATTGGAGTTGAGTTATTGAAATGTCTGGATATAACTTTGAAATATATTTTAATCAGTTTAAACTAAAATCACTTATTTTAATCTATTGTAACCTATTTAATCCACTTTTATCTATTTTACCAATTTTAAACTAATTAAACTTATTTAATCTATCTTAAATCTATTTAATATAATTTGAATCTATCTAATCTACATCAAATTTACTTAATCTATTTTAAATTTATTTAATATAATTTAAATCTATTTAATCTATATTAAATTTATTTAATCTATTTAAAATATATTAAATATAATATAAATGTATTTATTCTATTTTTAATCTATATTTAATCTTTTTAAATCAATTTAAATCTAATGAAATCTATTTAATCTATATTTAATCTATTAAAATACAAAAAGTCTAATTTAATCAAATTTAAAATCTATTTAAAACCATTTTACTTTTTAAACTAGTTTAATCTATTTAAACTATTTTAATTTATTTAAAATAACTTTTACCATTTAAACTGTTTTAATCTATTTAAACTATTTAACTATTTTAAACTATCTAAACTACTTCTAAAATTCGGATTGGGTAAAGTTGAAGTATTTATATTTGAATCCTTGAAAAGAAAAGCTAATCTGGTTAAATAAAGTCAAAACCTAATTTGGGAATTGAAATGATATTTTCTAGTGAATCAATATATTTGAGTAATATGATGATCGTGAATGAGGATTTAACCTATATTTTCAACATGGTTTTGAAAGTGAATATGATTTCAAAAGTAATTGGTTTATATTGAATATGATATTTTGATATCAATTATGAAATGGTTCTTTTTATAGATAAAAATGTGTGATCCTCTAACGAAAGAGGAGAGCACACATGGAATACTATATATATAACAAAAAGATGGAGCTGCCAACATGCTTGACAGGTGGCTAGAATAAAAACAAGAAAAATAAAGAAGAAGATACCCCTCAAATGAGCTCCGGCAAAGCCACCGCCCATTACACCCTAATATCGAGCTCCGGCAATGTCACCGCCCAATACTAGGGTGTTAAAGGTATCTAAAAAACCAGACTCTCAAGAAAAAAAAGTCCAAAGAGAAGAACTCCAATAAAAGAACCAAAATGAAGAGCTCCACACAGAAGACCTGGAGTAGCCGAAGAGAAAAGACAGATGCAATTCGAATCCCTGAGAAGAGCTATCCAGAAAACCTGAAAAAAGCTAAAAGCTATCCAGCAAACCAGATAAGAGAAAAACCAACAACCAACCTAAACCATCCCTGGAACAAAACTAGGAAAACTAGTTAGAATGAAACACATATATGTATATAAATAGAATTTATATACATATATGTGAGAATAAAAACCAAAGAGAAAACTAAAGCAAGGATAACCTAGAAACAAAAACAAACAAGAAACAATTTAGGAGCCTAAAATAGAAAGAGAATTATGATTTATCAAGTGAACATTATTAAAATCAGAGTAGGGATTAATAAAAGAATTATTAGAAACAATATAATTGAAGTTAAGGTTAAATATGTTAATATTATTTCTAACCTTATTAAGATAATCCTAGAAGCAATTATTTTTGGCTAATTTATAATTAGGATTAGAAATCCACTTTAAGTAGAAATTTGAGATTAAAATTTTCAATTTATTATTATGTTGATATTTATTATTAAAAATTCTTTGATTTCTTTCAAACCAAATGTACCAACAAGAAATAGTGAATAAAGTATCAAGCAAATATCTAAAATCCTTATTGAACATAAATCTAAAAGAGTTCCAATAGAATATACAATCAGAAACTCTAGAGTTAATATGAAACTCAAAAATATTAAGGGTCTTAATAAGAATAAAATGAGTATCCAAGCATTCGTAATAAATATGATTAATATCTCCAAAAAATGTGTTGCAAAAGAAACATTTATTATCAATACTGATATTTTTCTTTTTTAAAAATTCAATAGTGTTTAACTTACCATGAATGATGAGCCACATATGGATCTTTGATTTTGGAGGAGCATTAGACTTCCAAATAAATTTAAAACAATTGACAGAAACCCCCAAAAAGTTGATAAATTTGTAAAAGGAATTAGAAGAATATTTCTTACTCTTATCTCATTCCCAACTAATAAAGTCATTATCATTGTCAATGATATAAAGATTAAGTTTAGCAAAAAGCAAGAAAAGATGTCTAAGAGATACAATTAAAATTGAAAATCCGAGGAGGGTCACTTTCAGAGTTTAAAACATCGGAAATTAACGCAAATTTAAAGTTACAAATATCATATAAATCTTTAAACTTATTCTTAAGAGGAGTAGAGGAAATCCAACTGTCATGCCAAAAAGATGTATTATTACCAGAATGAACAATAATATTTAAACCTAAGTTAAAGATATTACTACATTTTAAGATAGATTTCCAAAGACGAGATAGATTACTAAAACTAGAAGGACTAATTTGATAGAGATTATAACTACCATTGTAATAAAATTTAGAAATAATTTCCTTCCAATTATCACTAATATCCCTGAATTTCCATAACCATTTACCAAGAAGAGACAGGTTCATATTATGCAAATTAATGACTCCTAAACCACCATCATTTTTAGATTTACAGACAGTATCCCAATTAACTAAACATTTAATACTACTGTTAGGGTTATCACCACTCCAAAGAAAATTCCTTCTAATTTTATCTATTTTATCTGTCACCCAATCAGGAAAAAGGTGCATAGACATTCAATAGATAGGAAGAGCTGATAAGATAGAATTAATCAAAACCAGTCTACCAGCTCTAGATAAAAATCTCACATTCCAATTAGTAATCTTATTTTTAATCTTATCAATAATAATTAACCAATCATCATGTTTAAGATTCGAAGGTCTGATTACAAAACCAAGATAGTCAAATGGAAAACTCATAGTTTTGCAATTTAAAGTATTAGCAACTAAATTTTCTACATTATCAAAATCATTTAAAATTAAAACGGAACTTTTGTCAAAGTTAATTTTTAAACCCGATAATAGTTCAAAACTATAAAGAATAAACTTGAGAGCAATAATGTGGCTAGGGAGATGAGAGGAAAAAAGCAAAGTATCATCAGCAAATTGAAGGACGGATTGGCCAAAATTAGAAATATCATTACCAATAACACCCAAAAGGTTATTGCTAACAGCATTTTTAATAATCTTAGAAAAGACATCAGCCGCTAAATTGAACAGAAGGGGCGATAAAGGATCCCCTTGCCTTAATCCTCTCTTAGATTGAATCTTATTACCAAAAACACCATTAACCATAATACTAGAGAGTTACCCATTTTAAGCAAGTTAATAATCCAATTAATCCATCTATTACTAAAGCCTCTAGCAAGGAATATCTCTACAAGAAAATCCCAATCAACCGAGTCGAAAGCTTTAGCAAAATCTAATTTTAAAATAGCACAGGTTATATTATTTTTACAACAAAAATTAATATATTCTTGAACAACTGCTACACCATCAGTAATATTCCTTCCTTTAATGAAAGCTGATTGCGAACAGTCAATGAGATCATTCATTTTTAAACTAAGTCTATTAGCTAAAACTTTAGAAATAATTTTAACAGAGCAGTTCATCAAAGAGATGGGCCTAAAATCTTTTAAAGTATTAGCACCCACTTTTTTATGTAATAAAATAACATTAGCAAAATTAAAACGACCTAATTGGAGATTACCATTATAAAATTCATTGAACATACAAATTAAGTCTAGTTTTAAAACCTCCCAAAAAGATTGATAAAAGAAAATAGGAAATCCATCCGGGCCCTGAGATTTGTCTCCTGGTAAATCAAAGATGGCTTTTCAAATTTTCTCTTCAAAAAAAGGAGCATCTAAATCAGAAAGATTAATGTTAGAGGTGGATGGGTAAAGATCATTCCATCTAGCACTAACTCTATGCTTGATTTTGGTGCCAAAAATTTCTTTGTAATAATCAGTAAAAGCATTGTTTAGATCACGTTGATCAACTAATTCCACATTATTAACTAAAATGGAATTAATTTTATTACTACATTTTCTACTATTAGCTAAGTTGTGAAAGAATTTAGTATTATTGTCACCTTCATTGATCCATTGAAAATTAGACCTCTGTTTCCACATAACATCCTCTTTTTCAAGAATAGAATAAAGTTCATCTTTTAAATTATTAAGGACATTTCTCTCACCTATATTTAAGTGTCTAGATTCTTCAATCTTTTAAGTTTGAGCAATTCATTAAGAATATTATCCTTTTTAATTTTTATATTACCAAAAGCATTTTTATTCCATTTTTTAAGAAAAATCCTGAGATTTCTAAGCTTAAGCACAAAAGCTTTGGCTGAATTATCACAATACTTAAGGCTATAAAAACTAATAGAGGACCATTTATTGATGACTAAATTCGAAAAACCTGATTCTAGAAACCACATTTTTTCAAATTTAAAAACATTATTCAAAAATCTATGACTATCACAAGAAAGGATAATGGGACAGTGATCTAAAAGGGTGTAAGGTAAACCTGACACTCTACAGATAGGAAATTTGTCCTCAATATCATCACAAACGAAAAATCTGTCTAAAAGAGCAAACGGGGGAGATTCTCTATTATTGCTCCAAGTGAAAGATCTATTGGATAGAGGAATTTCGATCAAATTACATTGAATAATAAATTGATCGAATTCCTCCATAGCCAAATAATCACCTTCCCGAGGAGAGCGCTCCCCAATAAAACGAGTCACATTAAAATCTCCCCCTAATATCCAAGGACCAGGGGCAAAAGACCTAAACTCAAGGCATTCATTCCAGAGAATCCGCCTCTCAATTTTAGAGTTAGGCCCATAAACATTAGAAATATTTAAAAAAGAATTGTCAGAGAGTTAAAATGATGTGAAGAGAGTGCTGCTTCTGAATACACTGAAGTAATTTAAAGAGATTATCTCCCCAACCAATCATTAAGCCCCCAGAAGAGCCCACAGAGGGAAGAAAAACCCAATTTCTAAAACGAAAACCACCCAATCTTCTAAAAAAACGAAAATCATGGCATTCTATTTTAGTCTCTTGAAGAAGAGCAATGTCAATAGAAAAATCTTTAAAAAAGATTCTAACTTTATCACATTTACTGGGGTCATTCAAACCTCTAATGTTCCAACTAATGACTCTCATAAACCCATAGATCTAGCCCTATCAAGTTCCTTACTTCTAATAAACTCTCGATCTAACTCAAGATCAGAAAAAATAAAAGCAGAGCTACTAGCTAACCGACTAAACTCAGAAGCGAATAAATCACCAAGAGCATAAGAAGAATAAGTGCTACCAAAATCAAAACGCATACCAGAGCCTGGTTCCAAAACACTGCTCGCAGTGCTTGAACCAGGAAACTCACCCAACGACTGAGAGCGACTGCCTCTAATCCTGACACTGCGACGAACCAAACCACTCGAAGTAACATGCTTTCTATGCCTACCTCTCTTCGAAGAAGAAATAGAAGGCACCGAACTGCCAAAAGCCTCAACATTCAGATCAGATAATAGTCCATCCGAACTCACACCAGCATCAAGAGTAGCATCAGATTCCACACAAGCCACAACGCTATCACAATTATCCACTTGAAGATTGATTGAACTCGGAGAAGCAGATGAAGTGATATTATCAACAGGAATAAACTGTTCCAGAGCTTTGATCCCAGCTGAATCAGCGTGATAAATCAAAGCAGAGGAACTTGGAAAATTAGAGAATTTATTCTCTGAAAAACAAGTAACCTGTTCCAAAGAACTGAGTGCTTCATGCACAACATGCACTGAATCCCTTTTAGGCAAAAGCTCATCAATGTTTAAAACATCATCTACAAACAAAGCCAATATATCATCTGAAGGAGATTCATCTGTTAAAAGCCAAGAAAGGGGAACTCCAGAACGATGCAACAGTAAAGCCTCGTCAACAGAGGAACACTCAGAGTAATAAGAATCATTGCCCACTATATGAAAATCATCAACCCAGCTACTGATATCAGAAAAATCAAAGCTACACGGTGAAACAGAGACCAAAGGCAAATCAACTAACTGTCTCACATCCAACTCTTCAAAACAATCAACATCATTGTGGAAGAAATGAACACACACTGGAGCAAGAGACTGAAAATCAAAAACAGAACTAATAAAAGAAACATCGCAATCCACGCTATTGCTATCCAAAGAATCAACCAAGGAAAGAGCTGAGAACTCTTTAGATAGAACACTATCAACATCAAATATATCCGAGCATTCAGAGGCAAAATCTGCATCAAGACATGCAAATCTGTTGCTAGTAGAGATCTTGAATGGTTCCAGATTAAAAGATGAAGGAGCACCTTTTTTGGATATAGGATGGGCAAAACCACTAAACGAGATATTATCCAAAGACTCAAGAGAAGAAATACAGCGAACAACATCAGGATCAGATAAAATGGGATCCAACATTACAGGTTCTTGAATAACAGAAACAAAATCATCATCAATAGAACAAGCCAGTTTTATCTCTATAGAGACCAAGGAGTCCAAATTGTCAATAAGCACCTCTGAATCCCCAATATAATCTCGATCACCCTTATCAGTATTTGGGGAATTAATATTGTTAAAATGAGTTAAAAGATCATCAAGTAATTTCAAACCATCGATTCTCTTGAGCCCAAGATTGTTGATTAATAATCCTCTCAAAAGAATGAAATTGAGAACGAACAGAAAACCATGCTTTGCTAAAAGATCATAAGGAATGGTTGAATTCAAAGTGGAATCAGAATTGCCAAAATAGATCTCTGGATCTCCAAATTTAGCTTTATAGCCCTTGCCAATATTTGGGGCATTAACAATATTAAAGTGGAAAAGCAATATTTCCAGAAGATTAAAACCTTCAGATCGAAACTGCCCTAAATGATCAAGCATAATCCTTTTCAGAAGCATAATTTTAAGCACAAACTGAAAGCTATTTTCAACCAAGAAATCAGAAGAAGCCGATGAGAACGACAGGGCCGAACACTTATTGCTCTTGTGACCGAAATTGCCGCAACAGAAACATCTAATAGGATCTCCGCACTGAGGTGCAAAATGCTTACTGTCTCCACATCTATAATAAAAAGACTTGCTTGCTTTGGAATCGATCCATCTCTTGGATGAGAACTGAGGTTGTGCAACACACAAAAAATTCCCAGGCAGATGGTCTTTGACCACTTGAGCATAGGAGCGACGACGATGAAAATCTGGAACGATAGCCTCAGAAATCACAAGCGAAAGAGGAGAAAATGGAGGCAAAGGAGGGACGAAATGGGATCTTAAAGAAGGAGCAGACGCCATTCAAACAAATTTAAGATAAAAATGGATTATAATTATGAAATGGTTTTGGAAATTTAAAAGAACCATCTGGTGTGAAATAAGCGTTTGGTTGTTAATGAGACCGGGATCAGATATTGTCATACTCTCTGCCAATACCGAAAGCCACTTTAACAACTGTGTATGTATTGGAGATTCTAGAAATGAAGTAGGATGGTTTGGCGAACGATTCTGTATGAGGTACTTACATGACCCTGACTACCGTGAGTCAACTTGACGTGGCTAAAACAGGAGCTACACCGGGCCAAGTAAGGTCATTCCTCCTATTGGGAACATTTCTTCGATACCATTCTATTACTTTGTGACTGATTTGGTGGCCACCTCTTGATTTGATTTGGGAGTGTGTTTCGAAGTAGGCGGTAGTAGCTGCTATGCGTTACCACCAGTCCGAATTCGCAATTGTTTATCTACCCTGGACATTGCCTCGAGTGCCTTGTCGCATGCCTTATTGCGCCTTCTACGAATTTATTTTGTACCACACTGTTAGTCCGGAAGATGAAGGTTTTGATGACAACAACCTTAGAATAGGATTATAAAATATAAATACTAACATTATAGTTTAGAAATATATGTATATTCAGGATTTGACCATGCAGGTACCAAGAATGAAGACTGTACAGTATAGAGATTCAAGATATCAAGAATGAAGACTCACGAGTATCAAGAATATTAAGATTTTCAAGAGGTAAAGATTTCAAGTTATTTATTTTTAATTAGGAAATTTGTTAAAACTCCTAAAAAAGAACTGGCATCTTAAAATCCAATTTATTCGTGGAATAGAATCCACTTCGTGTCTGTTAAAGGGATGGAATCCTAAGTAGGATGGAACCTACGAAAAACCTATTGGAACATTGTTTTGTATCCGCTAACTTTTATTCAAAATGTTTTTACAAAATTATATCTTGTTTTCAAAATGTTTTCAAAACCTTCCTTTTAAAAAGATCAAAAACATCTATCCTAGTTTTATATACCATTAGCCTCAAAATAATCTTTATTTTCAAAATCAAATTATCCTTAGTTTTAAACTATTTTTAATAATAATATATTAATATTTATACTTAGATTTAAATATAACATTATAATAAAATTATATATATATTATTCTTTATATTTACTTTTGTATTTTAACTATAGTTAAATTATATATATATATATATATATATATATATATATATAAAGTTTAAGTAGTTTTCAATATAAGACAAAAGTTATTTTCAAAATAAAAACAAACCATCGAAAATTCCTTTGGGATGTTGACATGCTCAATATAGCCATGTCGACCTAGTGTCAGTTAAATTCAAAATTTAAATTTCAAAAGAAGTGTCTATTCGTCATATCCTTTCACGAATGGACATGACTATTGTTCTTCTATAAATAGGGGTTGTTTTCAACGAATTTTCATTCATATTTTCTGGTTTTCATTTCTCTTCTTCATCTAGATTTCTTTATACATATTCCTACATTTGCTCTGCCGAAATCAACATTGAATTTAAATAAATTATCTCTGGTTTGATTCTCTATCACTATCTCAATAAGATCCTCAGTGCTATTCAGAGTTATAGGCTTCTTTGTAATCAATTAAACGATAAAAGGTGTGATTGTAGCCTTGAAAATCAATCAAACGAGAAAAGGTGTGATTGTAGCCTTGGAAATCAATTGGGTGAACTTGTTGCCCGTGAAATCAAGTATCTCTACTCAGAGGATTGTGAATCTGGAGGGTGTACCTCATAGCCTTTAAATTGAAGGTGTAATTGTACAATTGCTTTTGAAAGGAAATCCGTACTTGTGTGTGGGACTGGATGTAGGGTAACTCCGAACCAGTATAAAATCCGGTGTGTTCTTTCCTTTACTGATTTTACTTTATTTCTGCATCTGTGTTTGATTCTGTGATCATATCTGTGACTGAATAAATTTGTGTTCAAATTAACAAAAACTCAAAAAGATTTAATAATTCCTTAAAACACTATTCACCCATCCTCTAGTGTTTATCCTAGCCTTAAAATCCTTAATCCACATTTCTCACATTTGGTATCAGAGCAAGGTTTTCAAAGTTTCATAATCTGATTTTTGCAAAAGTTTTAAAATGGCTATGTTTGTTCATACTAGTTTAGAAATATTCAGATCATCATTGTCTCATGAGTCTGTATATAAACAATGTTCAAATTCAAGTTATCTGCCAAAATCGTTTGATGTGTAGGAAACATGCTTCATGGGAGTTGAGAAATGAATCCACAACAGACAAATTGTGCAGATAAAAAAGAACAAATAGATACTCCACATGACTGGCAATCCATATATACTGAATGATATAATATATAAAGACAGAGGACTGGTTAACTTTGGAGGCAATTCAAAAGGATATGTGATTGGCATCGGCAAAGTCGGTAACTCTGAAACTCCTATTATTACTAATGTTTTGCTAGTTAAGAATTTGAAACATAATCTACTAAGTATAATCCAACTCTGCGATAAAGGATATAAAATTAAATTTGAAAAAGATAAGTGTCACATTGAAGATATGAATTCAACCATAATATTTGAGGGAATTAGGAAAAAGAATATTTATATTCTTAGTATGAAAGTTTCAAATGATAATCAGTGTCTATTGACAAATACAAGTGACCCTTGGATTTGGCATAAGAGATTTGGACATTTGAATTTGAAACTCTTATCTAGACTGTCAAAACATGATCTAGAAAGAGGTCTCACTAAAATGAATTTTAAAGTAGATAGTCTATGTGATGCTTGTCAATTAGGAAAACTTAGAAAAAATTCCTTTAAATTAAAAGATATGATTTCAACGTCAAATCCTCTTGAATTACTTCATCTTGATTTATTTGGACCATCTCAAATTCTATCAATAATTCATAGTAAATATGTTTTTGTAATTGTAGACGATTATTCTAGATTTACATGGACAATATTTTTGAAACATAAAAGTGATACTTTTTACTGTTTTAAAAACTTTACAAAAAGGATTCAAAATCAACTTTCTTAAAAAATTATAACCATTCGTAGTGATCACGGTGGTGAATTTGAAAATGAAAAGTTTGAGGAATTCTACAATAAAAAGGGAATAACTCACAATTTTTCATTTTCAAGAACTCCACAACAAAATGGAGTAGTAGAACGTAAAAATAGGACGATTCAAGAGTGTGCGAGAACTATGCTTTTAGATACTAAATTACCAAAGTATTTTTGGGCAGAAGCAGTTGCTACCTCCTGTTATATTTTAAATACAATCTTAATTAGACCTTTAACTAATAAGACATCTTATGAACTTCTTCATAGAAAGAAATCTAAAGTATCTTATTTTAGAATTTTTGGAAGTAAATGTTTTATTTTAAATACTAAAGATAACTTAGATAAATTTGATCCTAAATCCGACAAAGGTATCTTTATCGGATATTCTAATAAAATTAAAGCGTACAGAGTATTTAATTTAAGAACTAATACCATCAAAGAAACAATGCATGTTTCGTTCGATGAAAATTTCAAAATTTTTGAAGGCACAAATGATGAAGAGGATTTAATCACTCAAAATCAAGAGTCAACTGAAACTTATAATGAAAATAATCATCCTAATAAAAGGACTAAACTTTTAAAAGAACACCTTATTGAAAATATACTAGGAGATATGCAATCTGTTGTTAAAACTAGAAATCAACTAAGTCAAATGAGCAAGGTAGCTTTATATCAACTATTGAGCCCAAGAATCCAAAAGAAGCATCTACTGACGATTCATGGATTTTGGTTATGCAAGAAGAATTAAATCAATTCACTAGAAATGATGTTTGGAAACTTGTTCCTAGACGTGAAAATAAAACTATAATTGGAAATAAATGGGTTTATAAAAATAAAATGAATGAACAAGGAGAGGTAGTTAGAAATAAAGCTCGATTAGTCGCTGAAGGTTATTGTCAAGAAGAAGGAATAGATTTTGATGAAAACTTTGCTCCCGTAGAAAGATTAGAAGCAATTAGGATTCTACTTGCTTTCGTAAATCATAATAATTTCAAATTATTTCAAATGGATGTTAAAAGTGCTTTTCTAAATGGATTTGTAAAAAAGAAGTATATGTCGAACAACCACCACTTTTTGAAAATGAAAAATTACCAAATCATGTTTACAAACTTAAGAAAGCTTTATATGGTCCAAAACAAGATCCTAGAGCCTGGTATGATAGACTAAGATCTTACTTATTACAATCAAACTTTGAAATTGATAAAGTAGATAATACTCTTTTTATTAAAAGATATAAAAATGATATTCAACCATTACAAGTCTATGTAGATGATATCATTTTTGGTTCAACTAATTTTGAAATGAATAAGAATTTTCAAAAATAATGACAAAAAAATTTGAGATGAGTCATATGGGTGAATCAAACTTCTTTTTAGGATTACAAATAAAACAATTAGATAATGGTATCTTTACCAGTCAAGAAAAATATGCTAAAGACCTAACTGATAAATTTGGTTTGACTACTGCGAGTGGAAAGCCCACTCCCATGGCAACCCATGAGCACCTTAGTAAAGAAGATCTCTCGAAAGATGTAGATCAAAAATTATATACAGGAATGATTGGATCACTACTCTATATTACTGCTAGTAGACCTGATATCATGCATAGTGTTTGTCTCTGTGCAAGATATCAATCCCAACCTAAAGAGGCCCACTTAAAAGCCGTAAAATATATCATAAGATATGTTAAACACACCTTTGATTATGGCTTCTTTTATCCTAAAAATGATTCTTTTGACTTAATATCTTACTATGATGCTGATTATGCTGGTTGTAAATCAGATCGAAAAATACAAGTGGAACTTGTCACTTTTTGGGACATTCTCTGATTTCATGGTTTAGTAAAAAGCAAAATACAGTTTCTTTATCAACAACTGAAGCGGAATATATTTCTGCTGCTTTGGCTTGTTCTCAAGTAATATGCAACAAACTTTAAAAGATTATGGTTTAAATTTCTCTAGATCGCCAATTTATGGTGTTAATACTAGTGTGATAAATTTATTCAAAAATACTACTCAACATGCTCGAACTAAACATATTGATATAAGACATCATTTTCTCAGAGATAATATAAATAAGGAAGTAATTACTCTAGATTATATTAATTCTGAGAATCAAATTGCTGATATATTAAAAAAATCATTAAATGAATCTATATCTACTAAACTAAGAAGAGAATTAGGTATTTGTTGAATAACTTAAATATAAAAAATATAAATAACAAAGTATAATTAAACAATAGATAAAAACAAATTAAATAACAAAAATTCAAGCACCATGTCGACATCCCCTTGAACCCCATGTCGATTACAACGATTTTTTATTTTTAAAATTTTTTTCCCACCAAAATTCAAATAATTGGTTATATATTCTTCTCATTTTCGAAATTCTATTCATTCTTTCTGTTATTTCTCTGTTCTATCTTCTGAAATTAAATAATCTATGGCCTCCTCTTCTAAATCAAACATAAACTCAAAATTTTCATTCTCTTCTCCTACTTCTGCACCGTTTAAACGAACAATGCTCGCTCGTGTGACGAAAATGAGGACTCTCTGAAGGATGCACTTCAATTAATGACTGAAATCCAAGTGATGCAACTTCGAATGGCCAAAGAACAAGAGTGGCAATGCAAAATCCTTAGGAATTTGAAAAAATTTCTAATGGATAGTCATGCTAATCCAATCTTGATTGACGAAGACTCTTCGGCAGATCAAGTACAAGAGGCCAGCGAAGAAGAAGAAGAAGAAGTCTCCATGGAAGAAGTGCACGCGGAAGACGACGAAAAAGTCGTTTGTGTTGGTGAAGTATGCTTTGACAAAGATGGAAATTTTGTCGAACAACTTGGAAATTTCTGTTTCCACTATCCGAATTGTTCTATTCATAGATCTCCCATTTTCAAAGACACTCATTAGTTTCTTTTTTCTTTTTCCTTGATGTATGTTCTTTCTTACGTTTCCCACGAAAATGTAAATATAACTATGTAATTAATGAATAATTTGTGTTCTTATATGTGTTATCATATTTAGTATAGCTAGTAGTTTAGGACTAAGTGTTAGTTTTAAATCTAAGTGTTTATGATAACACTATCATTATAATCACATGTCATAGAGTATTAGATATATGGGGAGTAATATAGTTTGAAGTTACATATTTAGAGTTAGTTTTTGTTGATGACAAAGGGGGAGAAATATAAAATAGGATAGTTAGGCATAGATTAAGGAGGAGTTATTAGGATAGAAGTAATATTTTATAAAAATGGTTGTCATCGTCAAAAAGGGGGAGATTATTAGTCCGTAAGATGATGGTTTTGATGACAACAACCTTAGAATAAGATTATAAATATAAATACTAACATTATAGTTTAGACATAATGTATATGCAGGATTTAACCATGCTGGTACCAAGAAAGAAGACTATACAGTATAGAGATTCAAGATATCAAGAATGAAGACTCATGAGTATCAAGAATATCAAGATTATCAAAAGGTCAAGATTTCAAGTAATTTATTTTTTAATTAGGAATTTTGTTAAAACTCCTAGAAAAGCATTGGCATCTTAAAATTCAATTTACTCGTGGAATGGAATCCACTTCGAGTCTGTTAATTGGATGGAACCCTAAGTAGGATAGAACCTACAAAAAATCTAGTGGAACATTGTTTGTATCCGCTAACTTTTATTCAAAATGTATTTACAAAATTATATCTTGTTTTCAAAATGTTTTCAAAACCTTCCTTTTAAAAAGTTCAAAAACATATATCTTGGTTTTATATACTTTTAGCCTCAAAACAATGTTTATTTTCAAAATTATATTATCCTTAGTTTTAAACTATCTTTTAATAAAAATATATTAATATTTATACTTAGATTTAAATATAAAATTATATATATATATATTATTCTCTATATTTACTTATGTATTTTAACTATAGTTAAGTATATTTATAAAGTTTAAAATAGTTTTTAATATAAGACAAAAGTTATTTTCAAAAGAAAAACAAACCATAAAAAATTCCTTTGGGATGTCGGCATGCTCAATATACCTATGTCGACACAGTGTCAGTTAAATTCAAAATTTAAATTTCAAAAGAAGTGTCTATTCGTCATATCCTTTCATGAATGGACATGACTATTGTTCTTCTATAAATAGGGGTTGTTTTCAACGAATTTTCATTCATATTTTCAGGTTTTCATTTCTCTTCTTCTTCCACATTTCTTTATACATATTCCTACCATTACTCTACCGAAATCAACATTGAATCTAACTAGATTATCTCTGGTTTGATTCTCTATCACTATCTCAACAAGATCCTCAGTGCTATTCAGAGTTATAGGCTTCTTTGTAATCAATTAAACGAGAAAAGGTGTGATCGTAGCCTTGGAAATCAATCAAGCGAGAAAAGGTGTTATTGTAGCCTTGGAAATCAATTGGGTGAACTTGTTGCCTGTGAAATCAAGTATCTCTACCCAAAGGATTGTGAATCTTGAGGGTGTACCTCATAGCCTTGAAATCGAGGGTGTAATTGTACAATTGCTTTTGAAAGGAAATCCGTGCTTGTGTGAGGGACTGGATGTAGGGTAACTCCGAACTAGTATAAAATCTGGTATGTTCTTTCCTTTACTGCTTTTACTTTATTTCTGCATCTGTGTTTGATTCTACGATCATATCTGTGTTTGAATATTGCATATATTTGTGTTCAAATTAACAACAACTCAAAAAGATTTAAAAATTTCTTAAAACACTATTTACCCCCCTCTAGTGTTTATTCTAGCCTTAAGATCCTTAATCCACATTTCTCACACATACCTATGGAGTGTCCTCTGGGTAAACCTCATAGAGGAGCATACGTTACTATATAGACTATGTGAATATATAAAATGTGTTAAGGGGGATATGGGTAATCCCTTAATGCTATTTTAATATTTTACTTTACTGTAGACATATTATAATAGCGTATTGTACTACATATTATAATAGCGTGTTGTACTACATAGTAGATAGTTTGATTGATCCTTAGGAGATGGTAATCCAGAACATCTCTTAAGTTACTGCACTCACGTTAGACACTGGATAGGAGATGTCAAACCCCGTAAACATTTTCGATGTCGTTACACTCATATTTTCACTGTTGATTTAACTTACATAAGATCTTTTAGTTCTAACTCTAATGTTTTGTCTTTTCAATTTGCTTTGTCAATATGAGCTTTTCAGTTTATCAAAGACTGCTTTCTGGAGGATGAAGACAAAGAATTTGTACTATTATTACTTATTATATGTATTCCACTACATCATGTTGTTCCGCTGCATTTATTTATTATTTTATGTAACTCTGATTTTGTGTTGTAAAAGAATAATCAAATGTATTTATAAAATAGCTTCATGAAGTGTTATTTGATTATTTTATTTTTGACATTCCGCTGCGAGATTCTATTTTTATTTTCTTTCTTTCTCTGTTTTTTCTTATTTACCCTATAATAATATGCCCTTTTTAGTGGTTTGAGTCTGACATGTGTGTCTGCTTATGCACTGTGGTTTATCGTCAATTTAAATTATCCAAAAAGGCATGTTACTACAGTTGGTTTCAGAGCTTTGGTTTAGCTATAACCTTAGCTTTATGGGGTTTGACTCATATAAATTAGGGTAGTAATACACTAGAATGAGTTGCTGAGTGCATATGTATGAGAGAGTGTATTTGTTAGTGTTATAATGGTTTATGTATTGTGTTAAATTTTTTCATTTTATATTTATAAATTCTGGTTGGTACATAGGATGCTATGACATCGATAGGGATATCTAAACACTTAATAGGGCAGACCGGCACAATACTATTTTGAAATATAGGTAAATGAATTACTTTTTTCCTATTATATATTTTGTATACAAAATAATAAATTTTATAAGTGATGTAGTTGGTAGTTAGATACTTGGTGGTTAGGTAGTGAAATTTAATAAATATTGATTGGAAAAAAAGAGATTTACAAATAAAATGAATATAAAGTGGAATTTGAGAACTTAAATTTCTGGATTTTGAAAATTTCTTTAGAAAGATTTTAGAATATAATATAAATATTATTTGGAAGTATTTTCTGATATAAATATTTGAAGATGATTTGAAAGAAATGTTTTAAAATAAATTTTGAAGGAAATAAGTGCTGCACTCCCCTCTCTGTCGCTGGAAAATAATTTCGGTGATGAATGCACGCATTATTGATGTTTATTTTTGAGTTCCAAAGTGGGAAGACTACTGTAGTAGTTTTACTGCATATCCATTTTGATAACCGAAACTTAATTTTTATTTCCGGAGTTGGATTTGATATATACATATGTATAAGTTATTAGTGTGTGTGTGTGTGTGTGTGTGTGTGTATTACTTTAAAATGATTGAATGGAACCCGCTTGTTTAATTCTTAAGTTTCGTAAATTAGAAATTGAAATTATTGTAATGAATGGAATCTTGACTACATCAATAATTGAAAACTTCCAAACTGAAAATAAGAAACTAAAATTTTGGATACTGTAAATAAAAAGAAAAATGAAAATAAGAAATGGTAACTATTGAACATTTTGTTAATTAAATAAATAAGACAAACTTGGGTAATATTCAATTGCATTCTTAAGATATATCTATAACTTACCAAATTAGTAAAAGTTGAAATGTTAAAAAGAATATGTAATGGAATATCATACAAGTAAAACTTGGGAAAAATGGAAGTGTTCAATGGAATTATTTCTATAGATACGAATTCTAATGTTATAAGTTGTTATAAACTAAAGTAATAGTTTGAAATGCTACTAATTAAATGTAATAAAAGTGAATAATGTAAGAAAAATGATTCGAAGCTTAAGTTAACATTTAAGCTGTCTATAATCAGATTGAATAGTAAAGAGGAATACTGTAAGTAAATAATTATAAACTTAAATTAATATTGAAGCCATTTATAATTAAAATGAGTACTATATAGATGGAATGATTATAAATTTAGAGAATATTGGAAACGATTTAGAAATGGAGTTAATATTCAATAATAATACTTTATATGGAAGAATGAATGTGAAAAAGAAATAATCTACAAATGGTGAGTTAAATTTTAAGGAAACTTACCTAATAATGTATAATCTAATAATCGAAATGGAAATAACTTATGTAAGCAATGAATGTAAAATAATGAAAAGAAAACGGTATTGTACAAATGAATGGAAATTTAATTTTGTAAGTGATAAATGCAAAGAAATTTAACAAGCATTGTATGAATAAATGAAATTGAACAGTGAATAATGTGAAAGAAGAGTAATAAGAATAAACTCAATAATATTTGAAATTTGACTTGTGGATTGGTTGGGAAAGGATACTTCTATTGTGCAGGATGTATAACGATCTATTGAGTTTTATCAAAGACTATTGAGTGTATGGTATACTTAATAGTTTATTTATCATTTTATATGATTAGAAGTTCTGAACACGAACAATACCATTTGTTTTGGTTTTTATTGATGGATGATTAATTTCTGGGTTGAAATGTTGTTTGTACTATTTTTTTTTGCAAATGATTATTGCTATGTTGTGATTGTTTTATTGTTATTAGTTGAAACAACTCAAAATACTTTGATATAATTATTAACTCTTTTAGATTTTATAAGTGAAATATAGGTTATGGAAGTAATTGCTGGTGCTTTTGGTTTCATAAAGTAAGCATTGTTTACCCGACAAATAGGTACGTTCTTGGATTACAGTTTTATAGCGATATTATAGTATTTTTCTTGTTGTTTGGGATATATTATTTTGAAATATGTGATATATATTGTTGTTATTGATATTATTATTTCTTTCGGACCTCTGCGTACAAAGGAGATTCTGCCGAAATTTTTCGAGAATTTTGGACTTAGGAAATTTTTCTGAAATGTTTTCCAAACTTTTATTAACTTGAATATAAAAGGATTTAACTATTTTAAAGTAATATATTTTATTTAGATTATTTAATGATGTAAAATGATTGTTTATAATTTTATATTATGAATAGGATGTATTGATTATAGTGGAAATTAGCCACAAGGGCCTCTTTAGCAAGTGCAATTAATTTCTAGGACATACAATTGAAATAATTACTTTTAAGGACAAAATGCAAAATAATTATTTTCTAAGGCCTAAAAACCAATGAAATTATGTCCTTGAAAGTAATTTGATTACTGACTTTGTCCTTAAAAGTAATTATTCTGATGACTTTGGCCTTGAAATTAATTTCTGTGGATGTGTGTCCTAGAAATTAATTGGATTGCAAAGTTTGTCCTTCTAGTGAAATTCCCCTTGATTATATAAGTTCCCTCCTTTTCTTTCTTTTCCTTTTCGAGGATAAAATTTTTGAGTGGGGGAGAGTGTAATGACCCGCAAATTTTCGATAATTAAAAATTGTTAATTTAATAAGGTTTTGTGATTTAATGTTAGAAGAAATAAAAATTAAGTGATTTAATAATAAGAATATAACTAGAATAAAATGAACTATTATTAATTTAAGATAATTGATAATTGCTTTGAATGTAATTTCAATTAATTGAAATGATTAAAAAGTTATAATTAGATATAGAGGGTAAATTAATTTTAGTAATGCATGTATCAACAGATAATTGGATTAAAAGAGCAATTAATAATTTAAATGTTGATTTATTTAATGAAATAATGTGTAATAAATTGTAATTGAATAAAATTAGTGTTGTAGTAGTAATTATAACACTTATTGTGGATAATAAACTTATAAAATGTGACTATAAGTTAATGGTGTAAATTATTAAATGTTACCTATTTATTTAGCCTCTTAAACTAAAATTAAAAATCAATTGAAATTTATTTGCTTAATTAGTGCAGTTAATGTAGGTTAAATTGATAATTGTAGAATGTTAATTAAATAAGATGTAATCGATGTAAATTTTATTTATAATATGACAATTGATTGAATAAAAAAAATTGAAATCAAGTTCAACATTTATTGGAATTTAAATTATAACAAATGGATTTATTGCAATTAAATGTAATTAAATACCACGTTAAAGAAAACTAAGATGATAACTGTAAAAAGAATAGTGTAACAAGACAAACAAATGTTAATTTCAGCCATGAGATGCCAATTGATTGAATTATAAGATAGAAAGGCGAATAAATGGATTTATTGGAATTTAAATTGATAATTACTGCATTTATTTCAATCGAAATTAAACACTGTAATTAGTAAAATAATTGACATTGAATTGACATGTAAATTTGCTTTAAATTATTGAAAATGTCTTAGTAATCAAAAATGATGCAAATTGTTAGTTTATAAATATTGAATTAAAAAGTGATAATTAGTTTAATATTAATTTATTTAATTAACGTGAAAATAGTCATTTTGGCAACTATTTTAGATTTTGACGAAACTAGTTTCATCGGATCCATAATGGTGAGTTTTTGTAGGATTTCAAGTTTTATAGCGATCGAACTTGTCGTTTGATCCTATGGGATCAAAACGCGTAGAAATCAATTTAATTAGATTCAATTGAAATCAATTTGAAATAAGCTGATTTTAAAGCAACTTCTTCATAAGATGGAATTAGGACTTGAAAACTATTCCATTGAGTTTAAAAATGTCGAAAATATCTATTTTGACATATGATGACCCACGTTCGTTTCGGAAGCGAAACAGACTTTTTGGGTTGTATTTGTGGTTTCAAATCTATTCGGGTATCATTTTTTTTCTTATCGGACTTTGTTCATATATATAGACTTTTCTAAACCCTAGCAGCCTTTTATTTCTTATTTTTGTACGTATCTGTCTATTCAACCTATAGCTTCTTTCTTCTTCTAATGGCTGCAAATAAAAAACCCTAAATCTAAAATCAAATTCAATTTCAAAATCAAACTCCTCTTAACCCTATCAAATTATATACCATTTTGAAGCTCTAGACGAGCACAAGCCATGGTTTTCTCGATTCGAATCACTGTTTGTCCATAAATTGCTGAATTAATTTCGGCCGTCCATATGAAGTTCTGATGATCCAACGATGGATATCGTCTGATCGACGACCGGGAAGGGGCGTTGGGAAGAGAGAGTCGAGCTCGTCACTGTAGTGTTATTCGTTTGCGCCGCAGATTATCGGATTAGCCAAAATTTGTCTTAGAACGCCAACGGTGGTGTGATGTCCAAAAGGGACTGGGGTGTCGCGAATCATGGCCATGGGCGGTTTTGGGTGAGGATCGTGATAGAGGTGTCTGATTGCGGCCGAAATGCTTGTGGTGGTTGGTGAAAATTGATACAAGGTGGCGATTTTTGGCGGCTTCGTGATCGAACGCGATCGAGCTCCTCTGTTGCAACTAGGGTCCATGAATCAGGTTAGTGACGTGGCATCTTCTTATTTTATTTTATTTTATTTTAAACTTTACAATGTTCTGACGTATAAAACTTTTACATACAAGGTCGGATTCATGCACGGTTTTCTCTATTCGATCGTATCGAAATTATGGACATTATGACGCTTGTTTGGAAAAATTCTGAGACTGTTAGAATTTAGGTCTTATTTTGGATTTTAATTCGATTTAAAATCGAAGGTGAATGTTTTGATCCATTCACAACTATAAGGTTATCTTATGTTAGTTGAATTAAATTTATGATGTGATTAGAAATTAACCGATTGATGTTTGGTATGTTTAAATTATCATTCTATTTAAATTTGACTTTTATTGCATTTAATCATCGTTTAATTTAATATTGAATTTAATTGTCAAATCTAATACTTGTTAATAATTATGAGCTATCTATTGAAGTTTGTTGGTTGATTTGGATGATGATTGTGATGAATGTTTGATCGTTAATATTGGATGACTGGATATTATATTTTATATTGTCGTAACACTACAAGTTCCCTATAGGTTGAAATGATATATACCCGAACGATCTATAGACTAGGGAAAAATTATTATGGGTTGAAATAATTGACTCAAGTGATTATATGGATTTTTATTTAATTCGGAATTGCGGTTTGAAATGATATATAATCGTAAAATTTTAAATTGCGGATTGAAATGATAAATATTTGTATCACTTGACCATAGGGTAGAAAATTATATACGAACACCGAATTGGTTAAATTAAATGATTTTTAATTCTTTAAATTTTGGATTTAGATAATTGGCATTTTGAAATAGAAATTTATTTATATAAACTGAATTAATTATTTGATAATCCAAGCGCTAATGCTGAGATTTGAATTGATCTAATGAATTGTTCAAAAGATTTTAAATTGGAATTTCAAAGCCGAAGTGTCAAATATAAATGAGTTTATTGGAATTGAGTTATTAAAATGTTTGGATATAACTTTGAGATCTATTTTAATCAATTTAAACTAAAATCACGTATTTTAATATATTATAACCTATTTAATCCACTTTAATCTAATTTACCAATTTTAAACTAATTAAATTTATTTAATCTATTTTAAATCTGTTTAATATTAGTTAAATCTGTTTAATCTATATTAAATTTACTTAATCTATTTTTAATCTATTAATGTAATTTAAATCTATTTAATCTGTATTAAATTTATTTAATCTATTTAAAATCTACTTAGTATAATTTAAATGTATTAATTCTATATTTAATCTATTTAAATCTATTTAAATCTATTTAAATCTAATAAAATCTATTTAATCTATTAAAATATAAAAAAATCTAATTTAATCAAATTTAAAAATCTATTTAAAACTATTTTACTTTTTAAACTATTTTAATACATTTAAACTATACTATTTAATCTATGTAAACTAATTTTTACTATTTAAAGTGTTTTAATCTATTTATACTATTTAACTATTTTAATCTATTTAAACTAAGTTTTACTATTTAAACCGTTTTAATCTATTTATACTATTTAACTATTATAAACTATTTCTAAATTTTTGATTGGGTAAAGTTGAAGTATTTATATTTGAATCCTTGAAAAAAAGCAAACTAATTAAATGAGGTCATAACCTAAGTGGGAATTGAAATGATATTTTCTAGTGAGTCAATATATTTGAGTAATATGATGATCATGAAAGAGGATTAACCTATATTTTCGTTATGGTTTTGAAAGTGAATATAATTTCGAAAGTAATTTGGTTTATATTGAATATGATATTATGATATCAATTATGAAATGGTTTTGGAAATTTAAAAGAACCATCCGGTGTGAGATAAGTGTTTGGTTGTTAAAGAGACCGAGATTGGATATTGTCATATTCTCTGCCAATATCGAAAACCACTTTTACAACTGTGTACGTGGTGAAGATTTCAGAAATGAAGTAGGATGATTTGGCAAATGATTTTGTATGAGGTATTTACGTGGCCCTGACTCCCATGAGTTAGCTTGATGTGGCTAAAACAGGAGCTACACCGGGCAAAGTGTGGTGATTCCTCCTATCAGGCACATTTCTTCGATAACATTTTATTAATTTGTGATTGATTTGGTGCCACCCCTTGATTTGATTTGGGAGTGTGTTCCGAGGTGGGCGGTAGTAGCTGCTATGCTTTACCACCAGTCCGGATCCGCAATTGGTATATCTACCCTAGGCATTGCCTTGAGTGCCTTGTCGCATGCCTTATCATGCCTTCTATGAGTTTGTTATGTACCATACCTATGGAGTGCCCTCCGGGTAAACCTTATAGAGGAGCGTACGGTACTGGATAGACTATGGAAATATATAGAATGTGTTAAGGAGGATATAGGTAATGCCTTAACGCTATTTTAATATTTTACTTTACTGTAGACATATTATAATAACATATTGTTCTACATTGTAGATTGTTTGATGGATCCTTAGGAAATGGTAATCCCGAACATCTCTTAGTTACAGCACTCATGTTAGACCCTTGATAGTGATGTCAAACACTGTAAACATTTTCGACGCCATTAGACTCATATTTTCACTATTGATTTAACTTACATAAGATCTTTTAGTTCCGACTCGAGTGTTTTATTTTTTCAATTCACTCGAGTCAGTCTGAGCTTTTCAGTTTATCGAATACTGCATTTTGAAGGATGAAAATGAAGAATTTGTACTATTATTACTTATTATATGTATTCCACTGCATCATGCTGTTCCGCTGCATTTATTTATTTATTCCTGTTTTATGTAACTCTAATTTTGTGTTGCAAAAGAATAGTCAAATGCATTTATAAAACAGCTTCATGAACTATTATTTGATTATTATATTTTTGTCATTCCGCTACGAGATTTTATTTTTATTTTCTTTCTTTCTCTGTTTTTCTTATTTACCCTATAACAAACTGTCCTTTTGAATGGTTTGAGTCTGACATGTGTGGTTTATCGTCGATTTATATCGTCCAAAAAGATAGGTCGTTATATTGATTCAATTGATGATGCAAACACTATTCGAAGGAAGGAAATGAAAATCAAGGAGATTTTGGACATGGCCCTTCGCCACATTATTGACCTTTAATTGCTAAAGATTTGGATAAGTAAGCATAGAGCCTTGAGCTTTAGCAAGAATTTGCTTTAAATTGACTCTTCTTTTTGTTTGACTTTTGTACTTGCAACTTTTTATTTAGTATATTAGACTATAAATGAAGTTTTATTTGAATGAATGTTAACTTGGATGTTAGGTATATAGCTTTAAATCACATATCGGCTCTTATTTGAAATTGCTTGGCAATTAGTATCATGTTTTTTGCATTTTGAGCTTTTGATGTATAGTTCAATATTTTGCTTGTTAAGGGAACCGAGAACCTTGCCTATTGAGCTCTTTAGAACTTGATATGAGAATTTGCTTTCCCACAATATTCAGTAGCTTGTCTAGTAACAGAGATTCCTATTAAATGAATTTGAATTGAGAATTGATTTGGTGAAACTCCATCGTTAAGTGATAAATTCTTCAAATAATTTCTTAAAGCATTCTTTCTGTCGATTGATAATTAAAGAACCCATTCGGCACTAATTAATAGAAGGCTAGAAAACTAATTCCATAATAGATAGAAGACCAAAAAATCAATCCAATAATAGATAGAAGACTAATAAACCTTATTTGGTAAATAGTAATAAAAGTCGAGAACATCTGTTTGCCAATTGTAATGGAAGACCGGAACACCAGTTTGGAAATTGTAATAAAAGACCAGAACACCTGTCTAGCAATTATAGAAGACTAGAAATACCATCTGATAGGAGATCAGAAATCCATCTGGCAATAATAGAAGAACAGAAATCCATTTGGCAATAATAGATGACTAGAAATCCTTATTTGGCGGTAATAAAAGAAGACTAGAAATCCTTATCTGATAATAATGATAGAAGACTAGAAATCTCATTTGATAGAAGACAAAAAATCCATCTGGCAATAATAGAAGACTAAAAGTCCTCATTTGATAATTCAATATTGTATTTATTAAGGATTACGAATGGTTCATATTCGACGGATCTTTCTCTAGAAGATTATTTGACTTAGAGCGCTAAGTGGCTCTAATTTTTTATAGATCTTCCTCTAGAAGATTGATCGATTTGGAGCGCTATTTGGCTCTGATTTTGATTGATTTGTTTGGCACCATCTTAGGTGATGATGTAACGACCCATCCTTCTCGACCCTTGAAAAATCGACACAAATACGACACTGTATAATATACTGACTATCGAGTGCCGGAAAAGATAGATTGCCAAAGAAAGAAAGAAGGTGGTAGAAGAAGAGAAAACAAAACAACATCAGAATCTCACAGTCGTAGCGGAAAAAAATATAACAGATAATAGCTGATCTTTACACAAAATGAAGCTATATCTGTTTTACATTACATCATTCAGAATACATCACAATCAAAATAATTACTAGACAGTTATCTTGACTTGTCCTCATAATAGCTGACTATATAACTTATTCAACACAGCGGAATATATTTCAAATACGTGTGATACGTCTCGCCATCTAGCTCGTCTCCTGAGCTCCACATCATCCTATCCTACATTTATAATACTTGGTCTGACCTGAGCATTATAATAAAATAACACCCTGGTCAGTCTGGAAAACTGGCGTGATAAAAATACACTCAATTGAATTATTAAAATTTTCAAAATCCTTTGAAAATCAAAGGTATTTCGTAAGACCACGCCACAAATAAATATGTCGGGTTTTTACCTTACGATAACCAAAACTTTTCTTATCAAAATCCTCTGATATTATAATAGTGTCTAAATACAAGTACTTATTCAAATCGATGAAATTGTTACATTATTAAATTCCAGTAATACTAGCCACAAAGTGGGTTCTACAATCAAAACTGTAAAAGGCATGTAGGGAGAATGGATTTCCAACTAATGACTGGGCACTGGGGTACCACCTATCCTGATAACTGGTGTAGATCAGCATACCGAGGACCCCTCCATTCCTCTGCAACACAAGACCAGGCTACCCCTTACTGTATATCCCGGGTAAAATCACCCCGCGGTTGGGATCAGCAACCGGCCACACAGCCGAATAAGAAGGGACCTCTAGACAGGGATGACCTTACCCTAATTGGGTGCTACCCACTTAGCCTTGCTGCATAACCCTTGATTTCCAGTCATTCCCGGTTGATGAGGCTCGAGGCTTAGCTTTACCTTTTTAGAACACTTTCACTTAGAATGCTCATCGTCCTCCTAACGATGTTTTGAAAGCATTCATCCATACAAGTCCCTTCCGAGTTCGAATGGAATCGATCACTACTCCTATTACATCCATTTTAGAATCACCCTCAGGATTAGTAGCGATTAGCCCTTGCACTTCACCTCTCCCTCTTTAACTCCAAGCTCTTGTCTTCATCACGAAAACGTACTCGTTGGATCGAAGTGGTTTTCAGATCTCAAATCCGATCCCGGTCTCTACGAAACAACGTCCTCTATTTCTCGGTAAATTCAACCCCGGTTCTTTAGGAATACTCAGATGAGAATAAGATCGGAGTTCACCTCCAAACCATTTGTGGACGGATTTCCTTATAAACATCCTAGTAGAACGAATGAGTTTATACGTACAGTATAACACTCTGAACGATAACTGTACCATATAATTCTCATACCTCTTCTAGGTATTCCAAAGTTATATTTGGGTCCAGATTTGATAATCCGTTATTTAACTATCAAATAAACAACCAATTCAACCTTATTTTCCACTGAAAAGCTCAAAATCTTATTAAATCAGATTTTTAATCATTTAAATCACTTTACCCAAAATTTTATACTTAAACATTTAAAAATAAAACTACTTAAATTATTTTACTCAAAATGATAGTGATGAAATTCTATAATAATTTCCAAGTAAAACTTAAGCCACAAACTATTTTCAAAAATAAAAGTTTTATATGGAGTAGAAATATTAGAAAATTTCTTTTAAAAACAAAATGCTAATTTAACCTTTAAAATAATTACTACTAAAATTATTTTGAATAGATTTACTTTAAAATTCTAAAACAGTTAATAATAATAAATTTATAAAATATTCTTTTAAAACCTTAAACTTATACATAAAAGTTCTCATTTGAAAATAAACTTGGCTTCCCAGGGAAATACACTTCTATTTCTGTAACATCCCATTTTTAAGCCAAATATTTATTTAGAAATTAATATAAATTTTGAAATTAAATTTTGTGAATTAATTTGAGATTTTCCAAAACAAATAAAAATTGTGTTTATATATGTCTATATGAGATGGATTGTAAAATAGAATTTGAAATTGAAATTCAAAAATATAATATCTTAAAATGAAATTGGATTTAAATATATATATATATATATATATATATATGAATGTGATTATTTATTTATGTATAAAAGTTTGTTTCAAAATTATTTTCTCTAGAAAGTTATATAAATATTAATAAATGAAAAGGATAAACATAAATCAACAATACATACATACATATATATATATATATGAATAATACATAAATAAATACATAAACAAAAGATAATAATAAAAATAAAATATAAAAACCATATTCTCATGCAAAATACAAATGTAAGCCAATAAGACATATAGATTAACAAGTGTAACAATTCAAATGTGAAAATTAACTAGTGTAAATCATTTTATCACATAAATGAACAAGTGTCAAAATTTTTATTTTCTTTTCATTTTAAAATTAAAGAAAATCAAGGCAATATATATTTCCATTTCTTTCCTCTATCATTTCTTTTATCTTAACTCTTCTAAAATCCAAGCAGATCAAAAACAAAACACACTAGAGAAAAGAAATCAAAAGCAAAACATATTCCATTAAATCAAGTTCAAATTCAAGATCAAAGCTCACATCAACCTCAGTTTCAACCTGAGTAAGATTTCAATTTTAATAAATTAAGCAAGTAAAGATCAAACAACCATCAGTTTCAAGTTAAAAGAAAGATCAAAATTCAGCAATCAAAACAATTATTCTAGTTTTCAAATTCAACTTCCAGGTTTACGAAAGCTCTCTGTTCTTCTTCAAAAGGTGAGTAAATTCTTGTAAAACTTGGATTTTAACTTGTTATTTGAAATCATGCTTGAAGAAATGTTAAAAATTATTTGCGTGCATATAATTTTGTATATTTATAGGTGAATATGATATGTTCATGTTTGGAAAACAAGAATATGAGTTCTGTTCTAGGTTTTACAGGTTTTCAAACCTGTTTTCAAAAAAAATTCAAAACTCTACCTCCAATTCTCTATAGACGGTGATATCTCAAAAAAATGATAGAATTTGAAAGATCATAAGTTTAAAAATATTTTTAAGTGTTAAAATTGAATGGTTTTATTGGAAAATATTAAAACAAAGTAAAATCAAATTTTGTCCAAAATTTAGTTGATTAAAACTTGGGATTTGATGGCATAATCTTCATAAGATATGAATTTTAAGAATAAAATCATGATTTTTAGGTTTGTAAATTATGTGCACTTGTGAGTTGATCGGTTTTGAGGTTTGTGGCAAATCCTTGTGATCTATGAACGTGGTAGTCTCGGAATCGTGGCTGAGGGTAGCGGGAGATGGACGAGCTAGGAAAAAATGATCAGGAAAATTCCTGATCATCATGGTGGCCAAACATTGATGATCTAGGGTTTTGGCTCACATTTTGGTATTGGTCGGAGTTAGATAAACTGCAACTTCATCAGTGGATCGGAGGTCGCCGGACATGAGGGAATTAAAGCATCGGACATCGTTGAAGCTTTGGGTACGTTCACATGATCTCTGATGGCCATGGGTGGCCGTGCGAGGTGATTATTTGATGATCGTTTTCGTTCCAGGTTGGGTCAGATTGCTCGTTTGCGAGTTCATCATTGTTTTGGGTTTCTAGGTGGTCTGGTGGTTAAGGAAGGTTGTCGCTAACTCGATGATGGCCGGAGTTTGGATCGAAGGTGGCTAGTTTGCCTGTGCATGTGCAGGGTGCCAGGTTTGTGTCAGTTGCATGGGTTGAGGAAGAAAGGTGGTTGCCTTGAAGGAAATCTCGAGGGATTTGTGTGCTGGCTCGAGTAAATACTCGGGTAAAAAGCATGTGGGTTAACATTGTTTAACAAGTTTAAAATTTTAAAATAAAAATAAAGGGAAAAAATGGAAGGCTCCGAGGAAGACACTAGGGGAGGTCTCGGGTTGTTGTAAAACAATTTTTAAAATTTTAAAAACAAATTCAAATTAAAACATGTTTAACTCATTCTTTTGACTAATTGTTTTGTTTTAAGTATAGGATTAGTTTAAAGTTTAAAAGTAAATTATTTTAATGTAACTAAGTTTAATTAATTATGTGACATTATTTATAAATAAATTCTTAATTTATTTTAAAATAAATAATGTAATTAAAGATTTAATTAAGATGAAATATTGTTTTTAATTAACCTTAATCTCTTGAATTAGTTTATGTGTTAATGACGATTAATTATGAGATTTATTAATTAAATATTTTGATGATAATTAAGTGATTAATTAGAATAAATGATTTATCTTTTAATTAATTAATTAAAGTTCACGCAATTAAAGACTTATTTATTTAATGACAGTAATTCGAAGATAATTACTTAAAGAATAATCATTTAATGACAGTAATTGAAGAATAATTAATATTAATTAATGATTAAAGATAAATCAAATAATAATTAAAGGTTAATTAAATAATAATTAAGATTAATTAATTAAAAATTAAGGATTAATTTATTTATAATTAAGAATAACTAATCATTAATTAGGGATAATTAATGGAAATAATTATGTGATTAATCACACGATTAATTAATCTTGCTTATAAATGTTGAATTATTATTGAATGCCTTGAATTGATTGATATCCCTGATATGTGATTGTGGTACTTTGTGATGTGAATTGCTGTGAATTGAACTGTGATATCTGTGATATATTTCTGTGTAAATGTGAAAACTGTTGGCCTTTAAACAGCATTTGAACTTTGATGCGATAGGGAGTCGGATTCTAAATGGTTATCTGAAACCCACATCGAATCTTAATGGTGAATCTTTATGACTTGTGTATCCACGTGTTTTAAAATAAATGCTCATTATTCAAATTAGCTGGGAGAGGACTTTGTGTCATAAAACTCATTCCGAATTAATGATATGACGAATTGGAGTGCATTTGAAGACGGTGGTTGAAGACCGGGTATTTTTGAGAACGATAGGATTACCCGTCGAATGTCTCTACACTGAGTCACACAGGTATAGAGATCTCCTTATGTGGTAGAGAGTCCGATCGGGATTGTGAATACCCGGATTTGCAAGGGCTTCTTTGAAGTGTCTTCAGTTCCATTCAGACCCAGGATGGACTTATATGGATGTATGTCTGACGTTACACTTTGAGATGTACAGCTGGTTTTTATCAAATGCATTTCTGTTTGGTGGTAGAGAATTTATTCTCTTAGCTTAACACCCTTCTCTGAGACGTACGAGCTTAGAGATTATGTAGTTGATGGTTATTAGTGATATACTCCCAATTTGGTAGGGTGAAATGCTGAGTGCTGATCATTTTTTGATCGAAGCATGGCTTTTTTGAAAAGCGTAGCTTTATGGGACAAGACTTCATTGAACCTCACACCCCGGTATGGTTGAAACAGGAAGGATGCGGCAAGGTTACGGGAACACCCCTTAGGATATGTGCATTTCCTTCTAGATAAAAAGTGGTATCATGGTATGGAGCCTAGATACTTAACTTATGTGGTTGTTGGTTGTTGTTGTTGTTGGGGCCCCGGATAAAGGTCGGCTACGACCGGGGGATGGCGTACTCGTGATAGTTAGTTACCTAGTTACAGATGTAACCCGGCCTTATATTGGTAGAGAGCTGGTTAAGTTCTTGGCGCATCCCTCAAGAGGCGTACCCATTCGGAAAGGTCCTTAGCCTGGCCATTATTGGAAATCCAATCGTCAAATACGAGTCCTATACGGTTTTAGTTTTAGAACCTACCATTTAACATGGTAGCTATAGTGGGCAAACTATAAGGTACGTATGCTTGCTAAGATTAATATTATACTTTCGAAATTTTTTTCTACACTATGCACTAATAATAATATCAAAGGGTTTTTGCATATCAAGCATGATTGACTACTATAAGGGGAAATCTTCTCCAATTGTGCGATTGCATTGTGTATGTGCGGGGAGGCCTTATGGTAGTTTCATTTTTCAAAAAACATAATAGATTTCTTTTATAAATTGTTATTGTTCAAACAACTGTTTTTGTTTACTCATGCTAGTCTCATGACTGACCCGAAGTTTATTATTCCCTTCATAAACTCTGGATGCCCACAATTTTCCACACGAGTAGTCTGGAAGCAGATTATCCGTGTTTTGCAGTTAGCTTGGATAGTAGAAGTAGAATCTTGAAGTCTTTTGGAAGCTGTCGGATTTTGGAACCTTTTGGTTTGGGAATCTTTTGGAAGTTTTGAAGTTTGGTTTGAAGGTGCATATGTTGGATTCTCGCTCTCGGTCTCTTTCTTTTGAAGACTCTATTATAGTTATTACAGTCCTGTTGTCGTTCCGCTGTGGTGTTATTATTCTGTTGTTGTATCATGTGTAGCACTCTGATGATGATGGCGATTTATTGTAATCAAATGTTGTATCCATATGTTGTGATCAATGATAATTCACTTTGTTTTCACTGTTTTGTATTCATCTAATATTGTTATAAGCTCCACCGAACTGGAGTCTGACGTTTGAATCTCTGACATTCGAATACAAGTGAGGTATTTGATATCGATTTTCGAACGCTATATTTTGGGTCGTGATAAGTGGTAACAGAGCTAAAGTTTGAGCAAAAACTTTAGCTTTGGAATATAACACATTAGATGACTCATTAGAGATAGGGTTAGATATATACTAGAATGAGTATATCCCTAAGATATCTCGTCCATTGGCCTAAATCAAGTTTTCTCACTATTTACAGATAGTGAGAATGAGCACTAGAAGAGGACGAGGTAGGGGACATGGAAATACCACTATAGCTGGTCAAGGCCCTGCAACAACAGAAGCAGCTATTTCCACTCAACCTCAACCGAATCTGGCTGATATATATCGAAGTTTCTCAAGACTTGGGGGAAAGCCATTCACAGGAAAGGAGTCTATTATCGAAGTACAAGCCTGGATTTGATCGTGTGAAAGGATTTTCAGAGGACTGAAGTTGGAGGATGGCCAGATGAGATTAATATCTTCTTGGAAACTCCAAGAGAAAGCTCTAGCATGGTAGGAGACTATTACAGTGGATGAACCGAAGGATAAGTTCACTTGGAATTGATTCAAAGAGGTGTTTGAGCAACGTTATATGCTATCTGCTGGTATCTCCAGAATATACCAAGAGTTCATAGATTTGAGGCAAGGAAGCTTATCGTTTGAAGAATACTTGAACAAGTTTAACGAGCTATCTCGGTTTGGTCCGGAGTTGGTGAACACCCCGTTGAAGAAGAATGAACGATTTATTCGAGGGATGAATAAGAAATTTAATGAGAGAATGACATCCCACGTGAAGGATTCTTTTTCTGATATATATAGATATGGATTATAGATATGCTACCTTGGATAAGCAGGAAGTTCCAAAGGAGAGAGGAAGTGAAAGAAATCCGAATTGGAAGAAAAGGAAGCTCGGAGGGAAGAAGCTGTGGCAAGGCAAAGAGAAGAAGAACAATCGGGAAAACAAGGCAAAGGATATTACTTGTTACAATTGTCGGAAGAAGGGTCATTTCTCAAGTAGATGTATGAAGCCTAATAAACAAAGAAAAAAAGATCAACCGACGAAGACTAGTCAGGGAGCCAAAGAATGTTATTATTGTCACAAGCCTGGACACGTAGTTAAAGATTGCCCAGCAATGAAGCAAGCTCAAGTAGCGAAGGTGTATGCGATCAAAGAAGACCCCTCAACTTCTAAGGCGGATAAAGGAAAAGGAGTTTTAGAAAGTAACCTTCTTATTTTTGATAGAGTTGTTAGAGTTTTGTTCGATACTGGAGACAAAAATAGCTTTATCTCCCAACAAACAGTAAACGAATTAAAACTTGAGCCCGAATTTGTCAACGAGCCCATTTACGTGAATAATATGGTAGGTGGCCCTACGAACCTTTGTTTACCTTGTAGAGAGGTTCCTATCTTGTATTCTTACCATCGATTTCCTATCAGCACTTTTGTTCTCGACTTTAAAAAATTTAAAATCTTACTTGGAATGAACTGGTTGACGAGATACGAAGCTAAACTAGATTGTAACAATCAAACGATTTCATTCAGAACAAAATTTGGGAATTTAATCGAAATTTCTTTTGAGGATCTGAGTCTGAAGAGGGATAAGTTGATGTATACTTTGGGGTATCCCGAACCTAATCTGAAGTCTATACCTATTGTCCAGGAATTTCTCGACGTATTCGAAGAAGTTAGATCTTTACCTCCGCACAGGGAAATTGAATTCAGAATCGACTAGGTTCCCAATGCTCGTCCTGTTGTTCATGAAAGCCGTAGGATGGCATCATAGGAAAGAATAGATGTGACGCCCCACCTCTATACCCAGGCTAGCCAAGGACACTACGGGGTAATGCCGTCAACTAGCACGGAGAATAAGGCTGTTAAGGAGCGACCATCTGCATAACTGCTTTGTGCGAGTTCCGATATGCCAGATAAAAATATAACTTTTCATCTCAGGAGAAAATCCGATACATCGACAATAACTCAAAGCTACTACACAGTGGCTATATGTAATCTTCGGAACAAATATAGAAATATCATAACATAAGTTAGTCACAGAAATTCATATCTCAAAGGAGGAAACACATACGAATATTACACATAAAAGTGTATATCAGAGTAGTGGTCTAACAAGACCCACAATATCGCAAAGGAATAGTTACAAGTGCTACACAAAAGAATAAGTATACATCATGGAGTCTATATCTCAAATGTATACAACAAAATAAACTACTAATCTAAGCAGTTAGCCAAAAGTCAGAATAATAATCTCAGATGAGGAGTCAAGCAAAAGCACCTGTAACATCTCGGTCTAACCCGAGTATTATTTAATAAGAAAATAATAAACGGATTAGTCTAACTATAAATATCAGATAGAATGAGATAGAATATGAGATGTGAAAAAACGTATGACAACAATAATGCCATTCAATAACAAATATACCTTAGACAACACAAAAATCATACAACATCTCAAGAAATCTCAAAACACAGAAAAGAATGTCATATTCTTTATTTTTGTTCACCACACCATAAATATTGACAATTAGATCAATGCCAATCACAAAAGTTAATGACACACAAATTCACCAATGCACAAATATTGATAAAACTTATCAATGTAAATCACGAAAATTGGTGAAACACGAACTCTAGAAATCATCAACTAGAAATCCAGAAATCACAAAGATGGGGGAAGGCCTATCACAAAACGAGAGCATGAAAGCTCACCAACACGTGTATCACAAAACGGAACGCTATTCCATGGTTGCTAACCATTAATTTTGGGTCGAGGCTCCACAAAACGGCCCATAGACCATGGGTCGCTACCCCACCAATTTGAGTCGAAACTCCACAAAAACAGGGTTTAGTCTCCCTCGTAGACAAAGAGACATTGCACAATGCTAGTCTAAATCACAGAAATGATCATCATCGATCACCAAGAAGTGTCAATTACACTAAGCTAGTAAATATATGAGTTTAGCTTCATGTCCCATAACCACTAGCTTAACTTAAATATTTACGAACAAATTGTAGATCTCCACTAGAAAATGGTCACAAGAGATTCAATCGAACTATTCCAAGAATTAACCGACGAAGTAAACGCAAGCGTTTCATGCCACTTGTTTTACAAAGTCGTTTAATTAGATTTCTCATACGAGTGAGGTAAAGGTTTGTATATACTAATAGATTGGAAAACGGCTTAAGAAACGAGCTTTGTAATAAAATAGTGTTCAAATCATTTTGATGAAAGAGTTTTGATATTTACTACTAGTATTGAAACCTTTATATTTTTAAAGTGACAAATCACAAAAATGATTGTAGAACAATCAATCACCAAAATTCATATTCGAAGACGTGAATAAAATCCAAAGAAATCGATACCGAATCCATCAAAATGGATATTTCTAAAAATCCCGAAGAAAATGTCATCAAAGTCGATAATAAATGATAACAACAAAAGGGAAACAACACGAATCGATTAAATTTGGAAACTCAAGCTAAATAGGAAAAATAGGAAAAAACAAGCAGATTCAGACGTCTGAAATGTATGATTCAGACGTCTGAATCTGGAATATAAAATATTTTCCAGAACATGATTTAGACATCTGAATCTATAAATTCAGACGTCTAGAAATGCCAATTTTTAGCCTATTTCTTCTCTGGTTCAGTTCGATCCAATTCAGACGTCTGGAACCTTTGATTCAGACGTCTAAATACTGGGGAATAAAAATTCCCAGTATAATATTTAGATGTCTGAATCCTACGTTTCAGACGTCTGAAACTGAAGTTCAGGGCATTCCCTGAACCTAGGCCAATGATGGCCAAAACGATTATCGGAAGCGATCGGACGAGCAACAACGACTAAGGATTTATGCCAAGCGACAACCCAGCCTTAAAGGCTCTTCGATACGCGTCGAATATCAATGTTTAAATATCCATAATAGGATTTCATAAAATTAGACCAAAACACCAAAAATTGGAATACTCACCAAATCAATCCAAATCAAAATCAAATGCACATGAATAAGTGTTAGGAATTCATACCTAACAATCAAAGATAGTTATAGAGTAAGATGTGAGATAAAAATCTTACTTTTTTACACAAAAACAAGGAAGGAGAAGCTTGAAAACAAAGGAGGATCAACCACTCTTCAACACAACCCAAATGAGCTTGAATCTAAGCTCAAAAGAAGAACATTCCCTATGTTAGGTTTAGGAAATTTCTGAAATTGGAAGGAGAAAGAGTTGGAGATGAAGAAGAGGGTGCTTACCAATAGCTTCTCCTTGAATTTGGAGCAAGAATTCGAGTTTGCAATAGGAACTAGGCTTGGAAATTCTATTTCCCATTCTCTTCCCCCATTTTCAGTTGTGCTTGAGCTTTAGAATGAAAATGAATGAATGGAAGAAGAGAAGGGATGAGTTGGTGTATAGATTGGGTGAAACCCAAACCCAAAAGCCTACTTAGCAAATAGCAAAATACGACTTACTCCAAACATATCGAAGTTTATTCTCAAAAAGATCGCAAACGTAATTTTAAACTTAATAGGGGTGGTCTCGAGTCCTAGTTCGACCGTTTGCAAAAAGTAGCTTTTCGGACAAAAATTGACTAACGATGAAATATTTAAATAAATATTTAAATATTCAATCGTAAAATATGCAGGTTGTTACAGACTCCCCTCCTTAAAGAAATTACGTCCTCGCAATCTTAAGAAATAAACAAACAAAAAGTAACAACCATAAAAGCATATCAACACAAAAGAAGAAATTTGGAATAAGAAGTTCACTTGAAAGAGCACGAGAAAGTAAGTCCGGATGGTTCGCTCGATGAATTCTCTAGATTCCCAAGAACAATCCTTAGGATTTGAAGACCATTGATCCTTCACAAGAGGAACATCTTTATTTCGAAGGCGTTTAACCTCCGAAGCAATAATTCGAATAGGATGTTGCTTATAAGTTAAATTAGGTGAAACTTCATTTTCTTCAACAGCACTGGGCTCAAGAATGGAATCGAAATCTCGAAGGCATTTTCTTAATTGAGAAACGTGAAACACGTCATGAATAGCAGAGAATTGAGCCGGTAATGAGTGGCGATAAGCCACTGAACCAATACGTTTGGCGATGGGAAATGGACCAATATACCGAGGTGCTAATTTTCCCGTTCGACTGAAACGCACAACACCCTTCATAGGTGAAACACGAATAAACACAAAATCTCCCATAGAAAATTCTAATTTCCTCCTTCGGTTATCGGCATAGGATTTTTGTCTACTCTGGGCTTCTTTCATCCTATGACGAATAAGGTCAATCTTTTTTGTGGAATCACGAATAAAATATGGACCTAAAACCAGCTTCTCACCGGCCTTAAGCCAACAAGAAGGAGATCGACATGGCCTCCCATAGAGTGCCTCGAAAGGTGCCATACCAATACAAGATTGGAAGCTATTATTATAGAAAAACTCAATAAGAGAAATATGATCTTCCCATCTTCCACCAAAATCAAGAACACATGCACGAAGAAGATCTTCAAGAGTTTGATTCACACGCTCAGTTTGTCCATCAGATTGAGGATGATAAGCGGTGCTAAAATTAAGCTTCGTTCCCAAGGCTTTTTGAAGACTCTTCCAAAATCCACTAGTAAACAATGGATCACGATCACTAACAATAGAAGTAGGAACTCCATGCAATTTAACAACCTCTTTAATAAAGAGTTTAGCCAAAAGAGGTACGGTCCAATTGGACCGAACGGGGATAAAATGGGCGGATTTCGTAAGTCTGTCAACTATCACCCATAGGCTATCATGACCCGAACGAGAACGGGGAAGGCCGTCAATAAAATCCATGGAAATTTGATCCCACTTCCATATTGGAATTTCTAAAGGTTGCAATAACCCACCGGGCCTTTGATGCTCAGACTTAACAAGTTGGAAAGTCATGCAACGCTTAGCAAAGTTAGCAATATCAGATTTCATTCCATACCAATAATAAAGTCGCTCCATATCCGCGTACATTTTGCTACTACCGAGATGAATGGTAAATTTAGAACGATGAGAATCTTCTAAAATATCTTTACGAAGATCACTAATATTTGGCACGATAAGTCTACCAAATTTTCGAATACCGCCACGAGAATCAATATTAAAGTCTTTTAAACCTTCAATATCAATTTTATCCCTACAACTTTGGCAAAGAAGAGCCAATTCGAGATCTAGCTTTTGAGCTTCAAGGATGCAGTCTAAAAGAGAAGGATGAGCCTCAAGGCTACATAAAAGAAGAGATGAACATAAATCGGATACACGATCTCGAATCTCACAAGTGGATAAAGCCTCGAGATCATTCCATTCGGATATCATCATGGAAACAAGCGGAAACAACCGCTTGTTGCTTTCGGCTAAGGGCGTCGGCAACACGATTTCCCTTTCCGAGAGTATAAAGAATATCAAGATCATAAGATGCAAGGAGCTCGAGCCAATGCTGTTGATGCAAATTAAGTTTATTTTGAGAAAATAATACTTCAAAGATTTATTATCGGTGTAAGGAATAAATTTTCTCCCCAAAGATAATGACGCCAAATTTTAGGGGCGAAAACAATAGCCGCGAGCTCTAAATCATGAGTGGCATATGTAATCTCGGCTGCCTTCAATTGCCTAGAAACATAAGCAATAACACGTTCTCCTTGCATGAGAATGGCTCCCAAACCAACACGACTAACATCGGTATAATCAATAAAATATTGATTCCCTTCGGGAATAACAAGAATAGGAGCATCGGAAAGGAGTTCTTTTAATTTCTGAAAAGAAGCTTCATATTTGTCCGACCAAATGTATTTAATTCGCTTCTTTGTCAAACTAGTAAGAGGAACGGAAATTTTAGAAAAATCTTTTATGAAACTGCGGTAATAGCCCGCTAATCCAAGGAAACTACGGGTTTCCATCACACTCTCCGGTCTCTTCCAATTTTGAATCGCTTCAATCTTTGAAGGATCCACGGAAATTCTGGATTCCGATATAATATAACCGAGAAACTTCACACGAGATTGCCAAAAGTGGCATTTAGAAAATTTTGCTTTTAATTGATTACTCCTAAGAGTTTCCAACACAATCCGAAGATGCTTTTCATGTTCATCCTCGGTTTTTGAATACACAAGAATATCGTCAATAAAGATGAGAATAAATCGATCGAGGAAGTCTTTGAAAACTCGATTCATAAGGTCAACGAAATAAGCCGGAGCATTCATTAAACTAAATGGCATAACAAGACTTTCGTAAGATCCATAACGAGTACGGAACGATGTCAAAGGAATGCTATCCTCTGCAATATGAAGCTGATGAAAACCGATTGCCAAGTCCAATTGTGAAAAGACTCTAGCACCACTAAGTTGATCGAATAGATCATCAATCCGAGGTAAAGGATATTTATTCTTGATAGTAAGATCATTAAGCTTGCGGTAGTCAACGCAAAGCCTAAGTGTACCATCGCATTTCTTCACAAAAATAGCGTAAGATCCCCAAGGAGAGGAACTAGAACAGATAAATTGCTTCATCTCCAATTCGGATAATTGTTTGCACATCTCCTTATTCTCTTTATTAAACATTCGATAAGGAGGACGAGTAATAGGTAAAGCTCCAGGAATTAGATTAATTCTGAAATCGATTGCTCGCTTAGGTGGTAATCCTAAAACGGGCTCAAATATGTCGGAAAATTCATGAACAACGTGAATAAGAGAAATGAAATCTTCATCATCATCATTATCGTCATCATGAGGAGAATATAAGGATGCTGCCAAAGTGGAATCCGAATCTTTAAGAACAATAGAAATCTGATTAACAGATTGTGGATGTCGAAGATAAATAGTCCGCACAGGACATAGGATATGAGCTTCATAACGGTTAAGCCAATCCATTCCCAAAATCATTCCAAAGCCTAAGTAACGCATGACATGCAAATCGGCTTGGAAAGAAAAATCACATAAAACAATCTCGACATCTTTACAAAGTAAACCGAGTGTTGCGGACCCACCAACTGGATTCGCGATTTTCAAAGAAGTCATTAAAGCAATAACGCTTAAAGAAAAAGCATCAACAAGTTCCTTTCATATAAAAGAATGGGACGCACCTGTGTCAAAAAGAACTTGAATAGGATGATCACGAAATACAATAATGCCATCAATGATAGAATGAGAAATACCTTGACCACGAGAAGTGTTGCAAGGGGCTTGCGCCACATTAAGCTTTCCCTCCTTCTTGTTTTAGAGTTTGGGGCAAGCAGATAAATAATGATCCGGGCTTTTGCAATAGCGACAAGCGCGGGGCTTTGAACACTTATTCGCATAATGATCCTTAGAACCACAATTGTAGCATTGCCCACCACTAGAGGCAGAAGTCTTTGCTACCAGAGATGCTTGTTTCTCCTTTTTATTAGGATAAGGACCTTTGAATTTATTAGGCCTTTTCTTCATGTTGAAGTTCGGTTTGGCACTCCCAACTTCAACATCACTCTCCCTATCCACCTCTTCAAGATGAAGAGCGATATCAATGAGTTGATCAAAAAAAACTTCTAATTTTAGAAGTAATGGCTTCTTGAGATTTTTGTTCAAGTCATAGACAAATCTTTGGTTCTTCTTCAATGGGGTGTTTATGTATTCGACCCCGTATTTAGAAAGTGACTTGAAGGATGCGACATAACCTGCCACGGATAATTCACATTGAACAAGGTCTATAAAACGACGAGCCAATGTCACCTTCTTATCTTCTGGCACAAACTTTAACTCGAATCGTCCCCGGAATTGCTCCCAGGTAAGATTTGTTTCATTCATTTCAAAAATCAGAAGCTCGTAGCAGTCTAATGCTCTTTCTTGGAGCATACTAGAGGCCACCTGGACACGGTGAAGATCGATAAGATTCATGCGAGAAAAGATTCGATTGCATGCTCTTAACCAAGCCTGGACTTTAATAATGGTTTCAGAATGTTTGAATGGCTTCCCACCCAAATTGGTATAATCGTTGCACAAGCGTGCAAATTCAGACTTAGGGTGAGTAGGCTGCGGAATAGAACTGGCTGCTTGAGCATTCTTTACAAGATCAAGAAGCTGCTGGGCATACATAAAAACTCCATCCTGGGGAGTAGCACTAGATTGTCCGGCACTGGGACGATTTGATGTAACCATTTCCCTTCTTTAAGAAAGAAAGAAGAAGAAAAGTTATTCTCAAAATAATTATCAAACAATCATGATTGATAAAATAAGGAATCATAAAAGAAAATAGGATCCTAAGGCACGACTCCTAAGAAAGACTTAGGACAATGATCCTTGCTAGATTATTCTACATTGTTCCGAAATTTGGCTCTGATACCAAGCTGTGATGTCCCACCTCTATACCCATGCTAGCCAAGGACACTACGGGGTAATGCCGTCAACTAGCATGGAGAATAAGGCTGTTGAGGAGCGACTATCTGTAAAATTGCTTTGTGCGAGTTTCGATATGCCAGAAAAATAATATAACTTTTCATCTCAAGAGAAAATCCGACATATCGACACAAACTCAAAGCTACTACACAGTGGCTATATGTAATCCTCGGAAACAAATATAGAAATATCATAACACAAGTCAGTCACAAAAGTTCATATCTCAAAGGCGGAAACAGATATGAATATTACACATAAAAGTGTATATTAGAGTAGTGGTCTAACAAGATCTACAATATCACAAAGGAATAGTTACAAGTGCTACACAAAAGAATAAGTATACATAATGGAGTCTATATCTCAAATGTATACAATAAAAATAAACTACTAATCTAAGTTGTTAGCCAAAAGTCAGAATAATAATCCCAGATGAGGAGTCAAGCAGAAGCACCTGTAACATTTCGGTCTGACCAGAGTATTATTTAATAAGAAAATAATAAATGGATCAGTCTAACTATAAATATTAGATAAAATGAGATAGAATACGAGATGTGACAAAAACGTATGATAACAATAATGCCATTCAATGACAAATATACTTAGACAATGCGAAAATCATACAACATCTCAAGAAATCTCAAAACACAGAGAAGAATGTCATATTCTTTATTTTTGTTCACCACACCATAAATAATGACAATTATATCAATGCCAATCACAAAAGTTAATGACACACAAATTCCCCAATGCACAAATATTGGTAAAACTTATCAATGTAAATAATGAAAATTGGTGAAACACAAATTCTAGAAATCATCAACTAAAAATCCATAAATCACAAAGATGGGGGGTAGGCCTATCACAAAACGGGAGCATGAAAGCTCACCAACATGTGTATCACAAAATGAAACGCTATTCCATGGTTGCTAACCATTAATTTTGAGCCGAGGGTCCACAAAACGGACCGAAGGCCATGGGTCGCTACCCTACCAATTTGAGTCGAAACTCCACAAAAACGGGGTTTAGTCTCCCTCGCAGACAAAGAGACATTGCACAATGCTAGTCTAAATCACAGAAATGATCATCATCGATCACCAAGAAGTGTCAATTACACTAAGCTAGTAAATATATGAGTTTAGCTTCATGTCCCATAACCACTAGCTTAACTTAAACATTTACGAACAAATTGTAGATCTTCACTAGAAAATTGTCACAAGAGATTCAATCGAACGAGTCCAAGAATTAATTGACGAAGTAAACGCAAGCGTTTCATACCACTTGTTTTACTAAGTCGTTTAATTAGATTTCTCATATGAGTGAGGTAAAGGTTTGTATATACTAGTAGATTGGAAAACGGTTTAAGAAACAAGCTTTGTAATAAAATAGTGTTGAAATCGTTTTGATTAAAGAGTTTTGATATTTACTACTACTATTGAAACCTTTATATTTTTAAAGTGATAAATCACAAAAATGATTGTAGAACAATCAATCGTCAAAATTCACATTCGAAGACGTGAATAAAATCCAAAGAAATCAATACCGAATCCATCAAAATGGATATATCCAAAAATCCCGAAGAAAATGTCATCAAAGTCGATAATAAATGACAACAAAAAAAGGGAAACAACACGAATCAATTAAATTTGGAAACTCAAGCTAAATAGGCAAAATAGGCAAAAATAAGCAGATTTAGACATCTGAAATGTATGATTCAGACGTCTGAATCTGGAAAATAAAATATTTTCCAGAACATAATTCATACGTCTGAATCTATAAATTCAGACGTCTGGAAATGCCAATTTTTAGCCTATTTCTTCTCTGGTTCAGTTCAAACCAATTCAGACATCTGGATCCTTTGATTCAAACATCTGAATACTGGGGAATAAAAATTCCCAGTATAATATTCAGACGTCTGATTCCTACGTTTCAGACGTCTAAAACTGAAGTTCAGGGCATTCCCTGAACCTAGGCCAATGACGGCCAAAACGATTATCGGAAGCGATCGGACGAGCAACAACGACTATGGACTTATGCCAAGCGACAACCCAGCCTTAAAGGCTCTTCGATACGCCTCGAATATCAATGTCCAAATATCCATAATAGGATTTCATAAAATAAGACCAAAACACCAAAAATTGGAATACTCACTAAATCAATCCAAATCAAAATCAAATGCACATGAATAAGTGTTAGGAATTCATACCTAACAATCAAAGATAGTTATAGACTAAGATGTGAGATAAAATCTCACTTTTTTTACACAAAAACAAGGAAGTAGAAGCTTGAAAACAAAGGAGGATCAACCACTCTTCAACACAACCCAAATGAGCTTGAATCTAAGCTCAAAAGAAGAACATTCCCTAAGTTAGGTTTAGGAAATTTCTGAAATGAAAGAGTTGGAGAAGAAGAAGAGGATGCTTAGCAATAGCTTCTCTTTGAATTTGGAGCAAGAATTCGAGTTTGCAATAGGAATTAGGGTTTGGAATTTCTATTTCCCATTCTCTTCCCCCATTTTCAGTTGTGCTTGAGCTTTAGAATGAAAATGAATGAATGGAAGAAGAGAAGGGCTGAGTTGGTGTATAGATTGGGTGAAACCCAAACCCAATAGCCCACTTAGAAAATAGAAAAGTACGACTTACTCCTAACATATCGAAGTTTATACGCAAAAAGGTCGCAAATGTCATTTTGAACTCAATGGGGGTGGTCTCGAGTCCTAATTCGACCGTTTGCAAAAAGTAGCTTTTCAGAAAAAAAATCCGACTAACGATGAAATATTTAAATAAAATATTTAAATATTCAATCGTAAAATATGCGGGTTGTTACAATAGAGCTAGTCAAGCAAACCCGAGATTTTTTAGAGAAAGGATTAATATGTCCCAATGTTTCCACTTGGGGTTCAGGTGTGGTGTTTGTGGCCAAGTCTGATGGATCCTTGAGATTGTGCACGGATTACCGCGATCTCATTACATTAACTCCCAAAAATAATTTTCCTTCTCCCAGAATCTACGACTTGTTCGATCAGTTGCATGGCACTCAATTCTTTCCAAAGATGGATCTAGCCCAAGGATTCCATCAATTGAGAATTACTGAAGACTGTATTCACTTAACTGCTTTCAGGGGTCCTGATACATTCTACGAATGGTTAGTTATGCCTTTCGGACTAACCAATGCTCCCACATGTTTCGTAGACTTGATGACCCGAGTATTCTGAGAGGACTGAATAAGTTCGTTCTTGTGTTTATTGACGATATTCTAATCTACTCCAAAAATGAGGAGGAGCATGCTGAACATTTGAGGATTGTTTTGGAAATATTGAGGAAAACATTCTATTTGCCAAATTTTCTAAGTGTCACTTATGGGTCAAAAAAGTTAGATTTCTCGGACATATTATTACTGGAGAGGGAATTTCTATAGATCCTAGCAAGGTTTCTGCTATTCTAGACTGGAAGCAACCCACACCTCCGAAGGAAGTCAGAAGTTTTCTGGGTTTAGCTGGATATTACAGAAAGTTTGTCCAGGATTTCTCCAAGTTAGCCAGTCTGTTGACTTAGCTGACTATGAAGAATGCTAAGTTTGAATGGACTCCGAAGTGCAAGAAAACATTCCAGGAGTTGAAGAAAAGATTGACCACCACTCCCGTTCTTGCTATTATTAATGGAATTAAGGTTTATCTGTTTATACAGACGCATGTGGTGATGGTGTAGGTGTTGTTCTAATATAGAAAGGTAGAGTGATTGCCTACTCGAGTAGAAAATTGCGACCACATGAGAAAAACTACCCAACCCATGATCTTGAGCTCTTGGTTGTTACCTTTTCTTTAAAAATCTAGCGTCATTATCTTATGGGTAAGAATCTCTTTCATCTTTCCTAAAAAAATTAAAAGTTTAACTTAACTTAATGTATATACTTAATAAACCCTCTTTCTTCTTGGTGAAAAATTCGAATTGTTTACCGACCATAAATCTCTAAAATATCTCTTTACCCAGAAGGATTTGAATTTGCGGCAACAATGTTGGTTGGAATTTTGAGCGTCATACGACCTAGATATTCTATATATGCTTGGAAAAGCCAACATGGTAGCTGATGCTTTGAGTAGAAGACATGCTGTCCTTGCTTATCTTGTTGTCACTCCTTCTCTTTTTGAGAAAATTGCTAACAAGCAAAAAGAAGACAAGTTTCTTTAGGAAATTTATGGGAAAATTCGTCGAGGTGAAGACTTCAGTTTTGGAATCGATAGTTGTGGAATTATAAGATTGAAAGGCAGGATGTGTGTCCCAGATATCCCAGATCTCAAACGGGAGGTTTTGGACGAGTGTCACATGTTATCCCGCCTTTTGGCAAGGCCGTGATACCAAAAGATTGATCGGAAAACCGAAGATAATTCACCTCAAAGATTGGTTATATACACTGCTTCACTATGGATATCGATGAATTTTGGCCGAGCCCAGATCGGGCCACGCTCAATAGAACATGACAAGCATAGCCATAAAAGCCAACGTTCCAAATCTCAAGTCAATCCGAGTTCGTACGCTCAAGTTATCATTGGTGAAAGTTGGAGGAAATGGCCCTGAGTTCGAATCCATGGGCAGAGCTCCTGATCGAATCCATCAACATATGTTTGCTCCGAATCGATCGCCCAAAGCCACATGTTCGAGTCCATCAAGTCTCCTCTGCTTCGAATCCATCACTGTAACACATGATCGAATCCATCATGTTCCCCCTGCTTCGAATCCATAGGTGTTGCTGAGCTTCGCATCCATCAAGACACCCCTGCTTCGACTCAACGAATGACAGTACGTTCGAATCCATCTTACTACAATAGCTTCGTATCGATCGACCAAGGCTCACCGTAATGGATACGAACGAGCATCCATTCGAATCCCTTCGTGGACAAGGCCTTCGAATACAATAGCTCGAGGGTGACGAAAATCGTGGATTCGACCCAGTCAACTCGGAGTGAAAGGCGGATCGATACGAAGAAAGCGCGCCACGTCAACAACACCACGCGCAAAGCCCTGGATACGACCCTATCGATTCGAAGGGGTTCGATTCGAACGGAGCACATTGACCGAAAATGCAATCTTGAATCGATCATAACTCGAGATCTACAAGTCCAAATGCCATGAAATTTTTACAGGAGTTTGCTTACATGTTGAAGAATGTCCACACCAAATTTCATATCGATTGGATGATTTCTTGATCGATTCGAAGGGAGTTCGAATCGATCCCAAAGTGGGCCCAAATTTCCTGAGGCCGGGCATGTGGGGCCCCTCACGTGCCAGAAGTGGTCTCCCTAAATTTAGGCGAAATATCAGCCTCCTACACCTATAAATAGAGCCCTAGGTCATTCAGAAAAGGGGATGGGAATTCTGAAGCGCTAAGACTCAACCAGATTCAACTCTACACCTTATCATCGCTATTGCATTCAAGTTTCAGAATTATAATCCATTGTAACTTGCTGTAACCAACTGTAATCATCAAGAAAATATCAATAAATTCACCAACTTCAAAGTGGACGTAGGCACGATCGCCGAACCACTATAAATCCTGTGTTGTTTATTGTTCTTATTGTGAATTTGCTGAGTGATTTTCATATATCTTTCTCTACATATCTGATATTTGAGATTTGTGCTCATAAACGGGTGCTTTCAACGGCTATTGGGTGTTTGTGACCATTTTTGGTGCAAACATTTTGGTACTTTCACTGAGAATTGAACTTAGGAGATCTATCAATTGAGAGTTGATTCAGAGAGAGTTTGAAAGTTCAGATTTGAGAAATTATGACGAGACAATCGAGCAGAAGGCCAAGGCCAGAGCGAAGTCAGCATGAAGGGAGTCAAGAGGCTTCCTCAGGAGCAAACCAAGCTTCAATCTTCATCACCAGGGATGAGATGGAGACAATGATGAGGAGACAGGAAGAGATGATCCAGAATTTTCTTCAACAGATTGGGCAACTTGGAGCACATAATCAAGGAGTAACCGGAGTTCAGAATGGAGCAGGACCATCTGGCGCAGCGCCAGAACTAGGGGCACACACTTAGAGCACGTTGATCCGATTCCAGGAAGAGAGTCAGGGGTATCCAAACAACCTGGCAGCAATAGAGGGATGAATGTTCAACATCGGGGGCATACTCCAGAAAGCTCACACGGCCTCGGGGAGCAAGCCGAAGAACAAGGATTACGGCTTGGAGAAAACGACAGATTGGCGGAGATGGTTAGAGGAGCTATGAGAGGCGGTTTGGTGAATAAAGATTTGGAGGATATTAATAGAAGTCCTTTTAGCACGACAATCAGACAAGCTAGGAACCCACCGGATTTCAAGTTACCATCATTGGACATGTATAATGGGAGGACAGACCCTACAGTTCATCTGATGAAATATATGAGGCATATGGAAGTGCTGGGGGCATTAGAAAAGGTTATGGCCCGGTGCTTTCCATTGTACCTGGCGGATATTGCAGCGTTGTGGTTTAGACAACTAGAGAGTGGATCTATCGGAACATGGAATGATCTAACTAAAAAATTTATGAGGCAATTCAGGGTTCACATTACAAGACCCAAGAATGTGATGACTTTGGCAACCCTAAAGCAGAAAGCCGGAGAGACTTTGAGGAGTTATCTAATGCGATTCAATGCAGCAGCAGCTTCGATGGATCGAGCAGATCCATCTATGGTGGTGATGGCAGCTGTGTCTGGAGTAACTGACGGCACAGAGTTCAAAAATTCATTAACTAAAGATCCGCCTGTGGATCTAGGGGAATTCTACGACGACGCAGAAAAGTTTTTATGATTAGAGGATGCGAATGCAGAAAGAGAAGAAGGAGAGGGAATGTAAGTTTATGTGCTTAAAGACAAAAAGCCTCTCGAAAAGGACTCAGACAAGGATAAAGGAAAACGAAAGGCTGAGGATAGTGGTGATGGGTCAAAGCGACTGCGGAGAGAGGCATGATTCACCACCTATTCAGAGCTGAATGAGAGTTTGGAGCGAATCTACTGAGATACACGAGAGCAAGATCCATACCGTAGGCCAATACGAAGGGACCCCACTGTTGACGAGAGAAAATCAGACAGATATTGCTTATTCCACGAACTGAACGGTCATAACACTAACGACTGTAGGCATCTAAAGGATGAGGTAGAAGGGCACATCAGGAATGGTATGTTGCTTCAGTATGTGAGGAGAGGAGCTCCAACGGTAGAGCCAGAGCGGCCACCGTCTACATCAGCTAGGGGTGCCCCTGAACCAAGACATCGTATGGTTATCAATTAATTGAAATAACGATGAACAAGTAGTAAACCTCTCACTAACGTGGGTTAATCATTTACACATGTACGAGATCACGAACGGTCCACAGGCATGCTCTGAATGGCTATTAACCCTATCATTGTGAAAATTTACACTTTGACATCCTTGCTTTGCTTTTGTTTCATTTTGATTTGGACATTTAGACTTTGTTTGTTTGGACATTTCTATTTTAAAACTCATCGGTTGAATGGATATTTGGTTCGGATAATTCTGAAATGGCTAAGCTACTTACACATGTACGGGATCACGAACGGTCCTTAGGCATGCTCTGAGATGGCGATATGCCGCCCTGACAAACGATCTAGGGACCCACTCGAACGTGAACCTGGTATCAACAATACCAAGCCCCCTCGGGCACACTTATTCACCTCCAATAGGCACACAAACGATCCAGGAACTCACCCGAACGTGACCCTGGCATCGATAATACCAAGCCCTCCAGGGCACACTTTCTCGCCTCGAACGGCACCCGACCTCAAACGGTCACAACTCGCCTCGAACAGCACAACTCGCCTCGAACGACACAACTCACCTCACCTCAAATGGCTCGATCACGAACGGTCATCATTTGAGGCCTGCCACCTGACCGCACACGGTCGAACTTTACCATAAATGGCCCGATCCCGAACGATCGTCATTTGAAGTAAGACGCTTGATCGTGAACGGAAACATTTCATCTCACATGGCTCGATCCCGAACGGTCGTTATATTAAGTTAAGCGCTTGACCGCGCACGGTCGCACTTCACCTCAAATGGCTCGATCCCGAACGATCGTCATTTGAAGTTAGGCACTTGACCATGAACGGTCGCACTTCATCTCAAATATCTCGATCCCGAACGGTCATTATTTGGGGTCACATAAAACTGTAATTTCCTTTGCAGGACATCAACAGGATATGAACATCCAGCTCATGGCATTACAAAACACGCCTTCCTACCGCAAGGCATATTTTAGGGGGGAAATGTTATCCCGCCTTTTGGCAAGGCCGTGATACCAAAAGATTGATCGGAAAACCGAAGATAATTCACCTCAAAGATTGGTTATACAATGCTTCACTATGGATATCGATGAATTTTGACCGAGCCCAGATCGGGCCACGATCGATAGAACATGACAAGCAAAGCCATAAAAGCCAACGTTCCAAATCTCAAGTCAATCCGAGTTCGTACGCTCAAGTTATCATCGGTGCAAGTTGGAGGAAATGGCCCTGAGTTCGAATCCATGGGCAGAGCTCCTGATCGAATCCATCAACATATGTTTGCTCTGAATCGATCGCCCAAAGCCACATGTTCGAGTCCATCAAGTCTCCTCTGCTTCGAATCCATCGCTGTAACACATGATCGAATCCATCATGTTCCCCCTTCTTCGAATCCATAGGTGTTGCTGAGCTTCGCATCCATCCAAGACACCCCTGCTTCGACCCCACGAATGACAGTGCGTTCGAATCCATTTTACTACAATAGCTTCGTATCGATCGACCAAGGCTCACCGTGATGGATACGAACGAGCATCCATTCGAATCCCTTTGTGGACAAGGCCTTCGAATCCATTAGCTCGAGGGTGACGAAAATCGTGGATTCGACCCAGTCAACTCAGAGTGAAAGGCGGATCGATACGAAGAAAGCACGCCACGTCAACAACACCACGCGCAAAGCCATGGATTCGACCCTATCGATTCGAAGGGGGTAGGTTCGAACGGAGCACATTAACCGGAAATTCAATCTTGAATCGATCATAACTCGAGATCTACTAGTCCAAATGCCATGAAATTTTTACAGGAGTTTGCTTACATGTTGAAGAATGTCCACACCAAATTTCATCTCGATTGGATGATTTCTTGATCGATTCGAAGGGAGTTCGAATCGATCCTAAAGTGGACCCAAATTTCCTGAGGCCGGGCATGTGGGCCCCCTCACGTGCCAGAAGTGGTCTCCCTAAATTTAGGCGAAATATCAGCCTCCTACACCTATAAATAGAGCCCCAGGTCATTCAGAAAAGGGGATGGGAATTCTGAAGCACCAAGACTCTACCGGATTCAACTCTACACCTTATCATCGCTATTGCATTCAAGTTTCAGAGTTATAATCCACCGTAACTTGTTGTAACCAACTGTAATCATCAAGAAAATATCAATAAAGTCACCAACTTCAAAGTGGACGTAGGCACGATCGCCGAACCACTATAAATCATGTGTTGTTTATTGTTCTTACTGTGAGTTTGCTGAGTGATTTTCATATATCTTTCTCTACATATCTAATATTTGAGATTTGTTCTCATAAACGGGTGCTTTCAATGGCTATTGGGTGTTTGTGGCCATTTTTGGTGCAAACATCACAAGTCCAAACTTAGTATCCATTCAGGGGTTAATAAGACGTATCAAGATATCAAAAAGACTTTCTGGTGGAAAATGATGAAAAGGGATATATCCATTTATGTCAGTTGTTGTGCGACTTATTAGCAAATCAAAAGTAATCAAAAAAAGATGGTGGGTTTACTTGTGACGACCCAGAATTTTGAGCAATATCAATTTAAAAATATTTGATAACAATTAAATTGATTTGATCATTTTACATTATAAATTGACAAGTTAAATTATTTTAAAGGCTAATAATAATAATTTGATGATGTCTATCAATAATTTTCTTAACAGTACAAATTGATAAGTTCAATTCTTTTGAAAATTTATAATATTTTAATTTAGGGATATTTATTTTGGCAATTTAATATTGGTAAGATTTATTTTCCAAAGGCTAATCAATATATTTTCTATTTATAATAGATATATATATATATATATATTGATTTATCTAGTAAATAGGAAGTTTTTAAGTAATAAAAGCTATCTACTCAAATTATAATATATATGAATATATATATTGTGATTTGAAATCTGTTTTAAGATTTAATATGGTAATTATCAAAATTAATGATAAAATGTTTTTCTATTTGAAATGTGTATATATATTTGTATATATACATTTGAAATAGGAATTTTATTGATTTGAATTTAATAAGTATTTGCAAACTTTAATAAATTTATAGTTTTGTAATTTGAAATGTTAATTTGATTTAAAACTTTTGAAAATGATATTTGAGATTTAAATTTTAATAACAAAGTTAATTTCTTATTTATTATAAACATATGCTCTATGCTTTGGTTTTAAATAAGATTTAAATTAAAAGTTCATTTTTTTAATATTTCTTTCATATTAATTTTAACATAAGATAAAATTGTTTTAAATTTTTTACATAAAGAGTCAAACTTAATTTCTCAAATTTATAAACACATGTTATATAGAATTGAATCAAAAATATAAATTGTCAATAAATGTTCACATGAATTTGCTTTTGTATTTATTAAAATCTAAAACTTGTTTATTAAAAAAAGATAAATACTTAATATTACATAATTACTTATATACATATATAACTTAAATAAATTATAAATAGGAAAGTAACATTTTTAAAACATTAATAAAACATTAGGAAAATACTTTTTTAAATATCAATTTAACTTTAAACACTTGTAAACATTTTAGTATGTGTTGAAGACAATTGTAAATTAAATTGCATAGGTGTAAGAAAATTAAAGCATCCAAGGGGCAAATGTCAAATTCTTTTAATAATTAAATTTAAAATTAAATTGCAAAGGGAAAGAGGAGTTTTATTTTCAGCAAATTCTTTCTTCATTCTCAACAAAATTACAATACAAAAACAAATGATCAAAGGAAGCAAAGATCTGAAGAAAAAAAGAAACAGGAAATGAAAATCTATAGAACCTGGAATTTCAATCTGGAATTACAACCTCCATGCAAAATCATCAAGTTCAATCAAGAAATTCATGAATCAAACAAGCAATGCAGACAGGAGGATTGATTCTTTAACTTGCAAAACTGGAATAAATCAAGTAATTCAAGAACATGCAGATAAATTCAAGCCTGGAACCAGTTTTTATCTTCTGCAAATAAGAAGGTGAGTAAATTGAATCTTTTAAAAACAGTTTAACCTTGATTTCAACTTAGTAGTATGTTGATATCATGATGTTATAAGGAATATTTGATTTAAATTCGATGCATGCTTAAATTTGTAGTTTGAATGTCTTTATAGTATAAAAAGGAAAATATATGTTACTGTGGATATAAAAACAGTTTCAGATTTTATAATTTGATTTTGAATTCAAATTAGACTTTGATTTGTTAATAAAAGTTGTTTGAAATCAGGTGAGCTATCGTCTAAAAATAATTACAAGTTTTTAAATAGGATAATTTGTTATAAATTTTGAAATTTACAGTAGAATTTAAATTGGGTTAAAATTGGACGATTTCAATTTCTAATTTTGATATCATAATTGAAATGCAAGTAAGGAATCATGATTTTAGAAGCTTGAATCACGATTTTTAGATCAGTAACTTGTGTGAATTTGGGATTTGACTGTTTTGGGCATTTTGTCTAATTCACGGTGAACGTTGGCGAGCTGAACGGCGAGGTTGGGAATGGAGGTCAAGGAGAGGATGATGATCATCAGAAAAATACTTTGGGTATTTTTATTTGATCAAGTTGTCCGAGAATCGTGGAGGTAGGGTTTTACACCCTGTATTGGTCATGAGTGTTCCTATGGGTTTCGTGACGTCATGATGGAACTGGGGACGATCGCATAGGGATCTGGAGGTGCTGGTGAGTGAGGCGGAGCTTCGAGGAGGATCGCATGGCTTATCGACATAGGGATCATTGGCGGTGGTTGAATTTCGATGGGTGAGGTTTCGAACAGATGGGTTCGACAGTCTTTTTTTGGAGCTTGATCGAATTGGGTTTGCAGGGTCTTGCGAGTTGTTGTCAAGGTCGTTTGTGACTTGGTGGAGGCCGGAGAAGGGATCGCTGTCGACCAGCGACATCGTGCACGTTAACGTGCACGGTTGTGTATCAGAGGAGTTTGGGTTTTGGGGAGAAGAAAGGTTAGGCTCGAGATTTACTTCGGGAATTTGCTAAGTTTTCTCGAAGAAGGTATAAGAGTGGGAAAGCTCGGGTTTGACGCGAGATTTTGTAGGGTTTTACTCGAGTTGATGAGCGAGTTTTGTTTCCTATAGGAGTTTCAAAATGTAAAAGAAATGCTTAAAGATTTTGAAACAAAAGAGACTTGACTTTATAAATAACTAAAGTTTTAAACAAAAATAAAACAAGTTTTTTCTTATAAACTAATTTGATTTCAAAGTTAAGTTTTTAACAAGTTTTGATAATTTGAAATATAAAAGTTTTAAAAATATAAATATGTGAAATTTAATAATAGGTTTGTATTAAATTTTATTTAATAACTTGGAAAGTTCAAAAGTTTTATTTGAATGATTAAAATTATAATAAAGATTTAACTTATGTAAATTAGAATTTTGATTTAGTTAAAGATAAATAATTGTGAAAATAAATGAGATAATTCAATTATTATTAATAATCAAGTGTTATTGGTTAATATGAATGATTTAATTAAAATGATGTTTTCTTAACTAAGAATTTTTATAATATAAGAAGTTAAGAATCATTTAATTAAATTTAAATGATTAATTACTAATTAATTAAGTAATTAATTTGTGATTAATTAAAAGATAATCACTTTGGAGTTAATTAAGTGAAGTTACTTGGTGAAGTAATTTAAGTGATTAATTATTAGAGACAATTAAGTAAAGAGTGATTATTGAATAAAGTAATTAGAGGTTAATTACTTATAAAAGTGATTTAGTGGAAGTGATTAAGGATTAATTACTTGAGTTATTAATTAAAGAATTAATCAATAAAATAAATTAAAAGTTTAGATTATTTGATTAATGGTTAATTATTAAAGGATTAAGAGTAATTAATTAAGTGATTGATTACTTGATAAAATAATTAATTAAAGAGAAATTTAATTAATGAAGTAATCATTAATTAATAGAAATAATTAATTAATTATTAATTAATAATTTAAGGATAATTAATTTATAATTAAGTTTTAATTCCTAAATGTAATTAAGGTAATTAATCAAATGTGATTAATTAAAAGTAATTAATAAAATGTGATTAATTAAAAATAATTAATTAAATATAATTAATTAAAAATAATTAATCAAGTATAATTAATTAAAAGTAATTAATCAAGTGTGATTAATTAAAAGTGATTAATCAGGTGTGATTAATTAAGGGATAATTAAGGAATAATTATCGGAATAATTTAAAGGATAATTAATCCGGTATGATTAATTTTAAAGAGTAATTGAGAGATAATTAACTGGATAATTAAGAAGTAATTAATCAAGATGATTAATTAAATTGTAATTAAGGAATAACTACTTAAAGTAATTAAGTAATAATTAATCAAGGATGATTAATTCAAAATGGATAATTGAGTGATGTGTATTAATTAATTTGTAATTAACTAAATGAATAGTAAGATGGATTGATGATAATCCAAGTGTTTAAGTAAGGATTAATTTAATTAAGGATCAATTAAATTAATTAAGTTTGGTTCAAAACCTTGTATGGGATGATTAATGATTGGTTGATAAGTATCATTGGATGAGATATGACACTGAATGATATTGAATGTCATTGGTTGATATGTGATGATATGAAGTGATATATCTGAGATGTGATATATATGCTGCTTTGTGATATATGTGGATGAATGTGATAATAATGGTATCTATCTGTGTTATGAATCATCCATTTATGTTAAGTGATATTTTTGAATATCTATTGTTTAAAACCCTTAAGTACAACTTGGATATTAAAATGGCGTTTGGATTCAGTGAGACCGGAATCGAGTTTCCATATTTGGATATCCGAAAACCACGCCGATCCAAAATAAACGTTAGGTCGTGAATCCAAGTGGAGTGCAAGTGAAGACTCGAGGTGTAAGAACTATACGTCAGTATAACTCTGTGGGTGATTCCGTAATGAGTTTGACAGAATAGTACTTATAGGCTCGAGATGGCGATTCAAAGTGCAAGGGCTATGGTCGTTGACTCTGAGGGTGATTCCAAAATGAGTGCAACGAGATAGTGCCTTTGGTTTCGTTCGAACCCGGAACGGACTTGTATGGATTGAATGCTTTCAGAACATCGTCAGGTGGACGATGAGCATTCTAAGATAGATGTGTTCTATAAAGGTAATCGCAGCCTCAAGCCTCATCAACCGGGAATGGCTGAAACAGAGGAGGTGCAGCAAGGCTTCGTGGGTAGCTCCCACTAGAGAGCGAGATTTACCCCTGTCTAGAAGTCCCTTTATATTCGGCTGTGTGTGGCGGTTGATTGCAACAACTGCCGGGGTTGTCTTGTTCGAAGCTGTTCAGTAAGGAACGGTTTCGGCCTTGTGTTGCAGGGGAGTTAGGGTGGCTCCTCGGTATGGTGATCTAGGCCACGTACTGTGACGGGCGGTACCCCAGTAGCCCTGCCATTGTTGGAAACCCATTCTTCCTACGAGACCCTATGGTTTTTTTTGTATTACCTACTTTTATGGCTAGTAGCTGGAATTTAATAAATGTAACAATTTCGGCTATTTCATATTTACTTGAAAACCCTAGACACTATTATAATATCACCGATTTCCTATCAAATGTTTTGGTTAGCATAAGGTAAAAACTTTTCTATGTTTATGTGTGGAAAGTCTTACGTGATACCTTTCCTTTTCAAAGGATTTTCTAAAGTTAACCAATTTTAAACCGTTTATTCGCACCAGACCCCTGTCTGACCCGAGTGTTTATTTTCTGTTAAAACTCTTGGGTACTCATATTTTGTATGAGTAGTCAAGTGATTCAGGTTATCCTTGATGAATTCTGGAGGAGCTTTGGAGCAGGAGGCTTCAACGAGTAGATATATAATTAGAGTTTCCACTTTGTGTTATTCTATATAGTTGTTCTTGTATTGTATATTAGACAGAAATGTAATAACTGTCTAAATTCAGATATATGGTTGTGTACTCTGATGTATATTATACTATGTATATGTTATATATTATATTTCATTCATTCCGATGTGAGATTCTGATGTGTTGTTGTTCTTTCTTCTCTTTCTTTTCTTCTTCTATCCTTTTCTTTCTTAATTAGTGATGTGAATTCCTGGTGATAGAAAGTCGGGTCGCTACAGTTGGTATAAGAGCAGGTTGGGTTGAGTGAATACCTAGGCTCTGGAGTGGTGTCTATCTTGAGGGAGCGTACTTGTAATTTTTATATATCTATATATTTATATATCTACCTAATTTGTTGGGTTATCTGTTCGCATTTTCCAACATAGGTTATAGAGGTAGATGAGGTAGGCGTGTGTGGAACACGACTACCACTAATGGATGAGGCGTATATGTTGTGGTTGGAGGTGTATATGTCAAGATTGTAGACCTAATACTGTCTCGAATAGCTTTGTGGATTGGTGAAAGGATTTCATTGATCCCAGAGAAAGTATTTTCAAGAATTGGAGTATATTCTTGAAGTGTGAGGTTGATTTGCTCTCGAGTAAACGAGATTTTCAAGAGTTGAATCTGTCAGCTGAGCAGAAGCGGGAGATGGTATCTTGGTGACTTCAGGAGGGATAGCTGTGTGATGAGATGCAGTGTCCATAGATGGTTCTGAAGATGTTCTTTTGGAGCTGAATGAAGATGGTATTGAAGGAACTGTGATGCCTACTGCAGTGAAGATTCAAATGTTTAGAAATTTTCTGGATCTCAAGTAAGGGTGTCTTATCTATTTTGAAGTATGAGGCTAAGGTCGATGAGTTGTCTCATTTCGGACATGGTCTCATTTGTTTTCCTTAAGAAGACAAGTGGTTGGTGTTAGTTTGGAGCTGAGTTTCTTGAGGAGATGTCTACTCATCTCAAGGATTTTTGGTGGAGTTGGGTGATAGTTTTGTGTTTCAAGGAGCTTGTGGTTAAGGATGATCTTTTGGCTTAGCAGAATCATTGAAGTGAAGTTTGGAAGCAGCAGCATGGATCCGTTTCTTCGATGATTCAGTAATCTTTGGGATTCTACTATCGGCAGACCAGGCAGATAGTGAAGGCTTATCCATTTCTTCGGGAGGTTCAGCAGAGCAGGATATTTGTTGGAAGTGATCTATCAGTTTTTCTGGTAGGTAAGCCATTCTTGAAGATTGATCTTGATTAGGAAAAGCTGTTCTAGTGACTGGAGATAGTTCTTTGGAATCTGAACCAAGTAAGATCGCAAAAGTGACTTGCGATTAGTTTGGAAATCTTTGAGTATTCTTTGGTTTGAGATTGAGACATCTCAAGTGGAGGTGAAATCTAGGAAGATAGTCAAAGATTTTTCGATTGAGTTTCCTAATCGACTTGGAATTCCAGGAGTAGTTTTGATGGTTCAACCATGTAGTGGGATGACTCTTGGAGCAAGAAGAGTTTGGTGAAGCAGCTCAAGATTCTTTAGAGAAGAATTGACCATCTAGTATTAAGTTATGGTTCGGTTGGGATGTTTTGACCAAGGGGAATGGTCACTAAGATTTATGGATTGGATGAACAGTGTATGGGAAAAGTTTGTGCTCGAGTTCTTCAATAGCATTCTCATCTACTCCAGATCAGAGTTGTGCAGAGGAAGCGAGATAGCAGTTATTCTAGAGTGGGAGCAACCGGGAGTCGCAGTTTCTTGGATTAAAGGATTTCTATAAGAAATTCAAGTATGAAGGGATTTTCTGGATTTGGTAGGCAAGGTTGTCAGGTGCAACTATTTGGCTATTCCAGATAAAAGCTGTAGGTCTGAAGTCCACTGATGCTTGTGGAGTAAAGTTGTGTGTTGGATTTCAGCAAATTTTTGGGAGTCATTTTGTTGAGTAGGATCTGAAAATTGGTTTGGTTTTAGTCCTGGTTTTTTCATAAAGAAATCAACAAGGGTTAAGCTGATCAGGAATATTGGAGGTGACTCGGGAGCATCAGAAGAGTTATGTAGTTAAGAATTGAGAAGATTTGGAATGTGAAGTTGGAATTAGGATATTATTTTAGTTTTATTCGATTAAAGGAGGTATAAGATTTCATAAAACTGGAAAGCTAGCTCCGGAGGTATTTTGAGTTTTCCTGTGTTCTCTGGAGATTAGATTTTGATCTACAGGATTGAATTGCCAGTTCGGATAACTGGAATTCATTATATTTCACATATTTCTGGGGAATATGTGTATGATTCATCGAGTAATAGAATTAGCAGTTTAGAAGGATCTGGTAGTTGTGCTGGTTGTGAGTTTGTCTGATATCTTGTTCAGATTTGTAGATCCAGATGAGAGGGAGTTCTGGGTTATAGTGGTGTAGTTACTTTAGATTCTGTAGGGCGAGTATTCCAGTATAGATACCTGAAAACTCTAGATGATATTAGGAAGTTCTATCCAGAATTTTGTCTGGATAGATAAAATTGTTTGTTTGAATTGGTTACTATGATTGATTGTGTGACTGCTGTTTGAAAATTTAAATTCTTTAGCTGGGTTATTAAATTATCTTTGCTTTTAAATTTCAAGGACGAAATTCTTTTAAGGGGGGAGGACTGTGACGGCCCGGAATTTTGAGCAATATCAATTTAAAAATCTTTGATAATAATTAAATTGATTTGGTCATTTTACAATATAAATTGACAAGTTAAAATTATGTTAAAGGCTTATAATAATAATTTGATGATGTCTATCAACAATTTTCTTAACAGTATAAATTGATAAGTTCAATTCTTTTGAAAATTTATAATATTTCAATTTAGGGATATTTATTTTGGCAATTTAATATTGGTAAGATTTATTTTCCAAAGGCTAATCAATATATTTTCTATTTATAATATATATATATATATATATATATATTGATATATCTAGTAAATAGGAAGCTTTTGTAATAAAAGCTATCTACTCAAATTATAATAAATATGAATATATATATATATTGTGATTTGAAATCTGTTTTAAGATTTAATATGGTAAATATCAAAATTAATGATAAAATGTTTTTCTATTTGAAATGTGTATATATATTTGTATATATATATATATATATTTGAAATAGGAATTTTATTGATTTGAATTTAATAAGTATTTGCAAACTTTAATAAATTTATAGTTTTGTAATTTGAAATGTTAATTTAATTTAATACTTTTGAAAATGATATTTGAGATTTAAATTTTATTAACAAAGTTAATTTCTTATTTATTATAAACATATACTCTATGCTTTGGTTTTAAATAAGATTTAAATTAAAAGTTCATTTGTTTTAATATTTCTTTCGTATTAATTTTAACATAAGATAAAATTGTTTTAAATTTTTTATATAAAGAGTCAAACTTAATTTCTTAAATTTATAAACACATGTTATATAGAATTGAATCAAAAATATAAGTTATTGTCAATAAATGTTCACATGAATTTTCTTTTGTATTTATTAAAATCTAAAACTTGTTTATTAAAAAAAATATAAATACTTAATATTACATAATTACTTATATACATATATAACTTAAATAAATTATAAATAGGAAAGTAACATTTTTAAAACATTAATAAAACATTAGGAAAATACTTTTGTAAATATCAATTTAACTTTAAACACTTGTAAACATTTTAGTATGTGTTGAAGAAAAATGTAAATTAAATTACATAGGTTTAAGAAAATTAAAGCATCCAAGGGGCAAATGTCAAATTCTTTTAATAATTAAATTGCAAAGGGAAAGAGGAGTTTTATTTTCATCAAATTCTTTCTTCATTCTCAACAAAATTACAATACAAAAAAAATGATCAAAGGAAGCAAAGATCTAAAAAAAAAGAAACAGGAAATGAAAATCTGTAGAACCTGGAATTTCAATCTGGAATTACAACATCCATGCAAAATCATCAAGTTCAATCAAGAAATTCAGGAATCAAACAAGCAATGCAGACAGGAGGATTGATTCTTTAACTTGCAAAACTGGAATAAATCAAGTAATTCAAGAACATGCAGATAAATTCAAGCCTGGAACCAGTTTTTATCTTCTGCAAATAACAAGGTGAGTAAATTGAATCTTTTAAAAACAGTTTAATCTTGATTTCAACTTAATAGTATGTTGATATCATGATGTTATAAGGAATATTTGATTTAAATTCGATGCACGCTTGAATTTGTAGTTTTAATGTTTGTATAGTATAAAAAGAAAAATATATGTTACCGTGGATATAAAAACAGTTTCAGATTTTATAATTTGAGTTTGAATTCAAATTAGACTTTGATTTGTTAATAAAAGTTGTTTGAAATCAGGTGACCTATCGTCTAAAAATAATTACAAGTTTTTAAATGGGATAATTTGTTATAAAATTTGAAATTTACAGTAGAATTTAAACTGGGTTAAAATTGGATGATTTCAATTTTTAATTTTGATATCATAATTGGATTGCAAGTAAGGAATCGTGATTTTAGAAGCTTGAATCACGATTTTTAGATCAGTAACTTGTGTGAATTTGGGATTTGACTGTTTTGGGCATTTTGTCCAATTCACGGCGAATGTTGGCGAGCTGAGCGGCGAGGCTGGGCATGGAGGTCAAGGAGAGGATGATGATCATCAGAAAAATACTTTGGGTATTTTTATTTGATCGAGTTGGCCGAGAATCGTGGAGGTAGGGTTTTACACCCTGTATTGGTCGTGAGTGTTCCTATGGGTTTCGCGACATCATGATGCAACTGGGGACGATCGCATAGGGTTCTGGAGGTGCTGGGGAGTGAGGCGGAGCTTCTAGGAGGATCGCGTGGCTTATCGACACAGGGATCATCGGCGGTGGTCGAATTTCGATGGGTGAGGTTTCGAACAGATGGGTTGGACCGTCTTTTTTGGGAGCTTGATCGAATTGGGTTTGCTGATTCTTGCGAGTTGTTGTCGAGGTCATTTGTGATTTGTGGAGGCCGGAGAAGAGATCGCCGTCGACCAGCGACATCGTGCACGTTAACGTGCACGATAGTGTATCAGAGGAGTTTGGGTTTTGGGGTGAAGAAAGGTTGGGCTCGAGATTTACTTCGGGAATTTGCTGAGTTTTCTCGAAGTAGGTATAAGAGTGGGAAAGCTCGGGTTTGACGCGAGATTTTATAGGGTTTTACTCGATTGATGAGGGAGTTTTGTTTGCTGCAGGAGTTTTAAAATGTAAAAGAAATGTTTAAAGATTTTGAAACAAAAGAGACTTGACTTTATAAATAATTAAAGTTTTAAACAAAAATAAAACAAGTTTTTTCATATAAACTAATTTGATTTCAAAGTTAAGTTTTTAACAAGTTTTTATAATTTGAAATATAAAAGTTTTAAAAATATAAATATGTGAAATTTAATAATAGGTTTGTATTAAATTTTATTTAATAACTTGGAAAGTTCAAAAGTTTTATTTGAACGATTAAAATTATAATAAAGATTTAACTTATGTAAATTAGAATTTTGATTTATTTAAAGATAAATAATTGTGAAATAATTGAGATAATTCAATTATTATTAATAATCAAGTGTTATTGGTTAATATGAATGATTTAATTAAAATGATGTTTTCTTAACTAAGAATTTTTATAATATAAGAAGTTAAGAATCATTTAATTAAATTTAAATGATTAATTACTAATTAATTAAGTAATTAATTTGTGATCAATTAAAAGATAATCACTTTGGAGTTAATTAAGTGAAGTTATTTGGTGAAGTAATTTAAGTGATTAATTATTGGAGACAATTAAGTAAAGAGTGATTATTGAATAAAGTAATTAGAGGTTAATTACTTTATAAAAGTAATTTAATGGAAGTGATTAAGGATTAATCACTTTAGTTATTAATTAAGGAATTAATTAATAAAATTAATTAAAAGCTTAAATTATTTGATTAATGGTTAATTAACAAAGGATTAAGAGTAACTAATTAAGTGATTAATTACTTGATAAAATAATTAATTAAAGAGAAATTTAATTAATGAAGTAATCATTAATTAATTGAAATAATTAATTATTAATTATTAATTTAAGGATAATTAATTTATAATTAAGTTTTAATTCCTAAATGTAATTAAGGTAATTAATTAAAAGTAATTAATAAAATGCTATTAATTAAAAATAATTAATTAAATATAATTAACTAAAATAATTAATCAAGTATAATTAATTAAAAGTAATTAATCAAGTGTGATTAATTAAAAGTGATTAATCAGGTGTGATTAAGTAAAGGATAATTAAGGAATGATTATCAGAATAATTTAAAGGAAAATTTATCAGGTATGATTAATTTTAAAGAGTAATTGAGAGATAATTACCTGGATAATTAAGAAGTAATTAATCAAGATGATTAATTAAAGCTGTAATTAAGGAACAATTACTTATAGTAATTAAGTAATAATTAATCAAGGGTGATTAATTCAAAATGGATAATTGAGTGATGTGTATTAGTTAATTTGTAATTAATTAATGAATAGTAAGATGGATTGATGATAATCCAAGTGTTTAAATAAGGATTAATTTAATTAAGGATCAATTAAATTAATTAAGTTTGGTTCAAAACCTTGTATAGGGATGATTAATGATTGGTTGATAAGTATCATTGGATGAGATAATGACATTGAATGGTACTGAATGTCATTGGTTGATATGTGATGATATGAATGTGATATATCTGAGATGTGATTTATATGCTGCTTTGTGACATATATGGATGAATGTGATAATAATGGATTATCTATCTGTGTTATGAATCATCCATTTATGTTAAGTGATATTTCTGAATATCTATTGTTTAAAACCCTTAAGTACAACTTAGACATTAAAATGGTGTTTGGATTCGGTGAGACCGGAATCGGGTTTCCATATTTGGATATCCGAAAACCACACCGATCCAAAATAAACGTTAGGTCGTGAATCCAAGTGGAGTGCAAATGAAGACTCGAGGTGTAAGAACTTTACGTCAGTATAACTCTGTGGGTGATTCCGTAATGAGTTTGACGGAATAGTACTTATAGGCTCGAGATGGCGATTCAAAGTGCAAGGGCTATGGTCGTTGACTCTGAGGGTGATTCCAAAATGAGTGCAAAGAGATAGTGCCTTCGGTTTCGTTCGAACCCGGAACGGACTTGTATGGATTGAAAGCTTTCAGAACATCGTCAGGTGGACGATGAGCATTCTAAGATAAATGTGTTCTATAAAGGTAATCGCAGCTTCAAGCCTCATCAACCGGCAATGGCTAAAATAGGGGAGGTGCAGCAAGGCTTCGTGGGTAGCTCCCACTGGAGAGCGAGATTTACCCCTGTCTAGAAGTCCCTTTATATTCGGCTGTGTGGGGCGGTTGATTGCAACAACTACCGGGGTTGTCTTGTTCGGAGCTGTTCAGTAAGGAACGGTTCCGGCCTTGTGTTGCAGGGGAGTTAGGGTGGCTCCTCGGTACGGTGATCTAGGCCACGTACTATGACGGGCGGTACCCCAGTAGCCCTGCCATTGTTGGAAACCCATTCTTTCTACGAGACCCTACGGTTTTGTTTGTATTACCCACTTTTGTGGCTAGTAGTTGGAATTTAATAAATGTAACAATTTCGGCTATTTCATATTTACTTGAAAACCCTAGACACTATTATAATATCACAAAAACAGGGTTTAGTCTCCCTCGTAGACAAAGAGACATTGCACAATGCTAGTCTAAATCACAGAAATGATCATCATCGATCACCAAGAAGTGTCAATTACACTAAGCTAGTAAATATATGAGTTTAGCTTCATGTCCCATAACCACTAGCTTAACTTAAATATTTACGAACAAATTGTAGATCTCCACTAGAAAATGGTCACAAGAGATTCAATCGAACTAGTCCAAGAATTAACCGACGAAGTAAACGCAAGCGTTTCATGCCACTTGTTTTACAAAGTCGTTTAATTAGATTTCTCATACGAGTGAGGTAAAGGTTTGTATATACTAATAGATTGGAAAACGGCTTAAGAAACGAGCTTTGTAATAAAATAGTGTTCAAATCATTTTGATGAAAGAGTTTTGATATTTACTACTAGTATTGAAACCTTTATATTTTTAAAGTGACAAATCACAAAAATGATTGTAGAACAATCAATCACCAAAATTCATATTCGAAGACGTGAATAAAATCCAAAGAAATCGATACCGAATCCATCAAAATGGATATTTCTAAAAATCCCGAAGAAAATGTCATCAAAGTCGATAATAAATGATAACAACAAAAGGGAAACAACACGAATCGATTAAATTTGGAAACTCAAGCTAAATAGGAAAAATAGGAAAAAACAAGCAGATTCAGACGTCTGAAATGTATGATTCAGACGTTTGAATCTGGAATATAAAATATTTTCCAGAACATTATTCAGACATCTGAATCTATAAATTCAGACGTCTAGAAATGCCAATTTTTAGCCTATTTCTTCTCTGGTTCAGTTCGATCCAATTCAGACGTCTGGAACCTTTGATTCAGACGTCTGAATACTGGGGAATAAAAATTCCCAGTATAATATTTAGATGTCTGAATCCTACGTTTCAGACGTCTGAAACTGAAGTTCAGGGCATTCCCTGAACCTAGGCCAATGATGGCCAAAACGATTATCGGAAGCGATCGGACGAGCAACAACGACTAAGGATTTATGCCAAGCGACAACCCAGCCTTAAAGGCTCTTCGATACGCGTCGAATATCAATGTTTAAATATCCATAATAGGATTTCATAAAATTAGACCAAAACACCAAAAATTGGAATACTCACCAAATCAATCCAAATCAAAATCAAATGCACATGAATAAGTGTTAGGAATTCATACCTAACAATCAAAGATAGTTATAGAGTAAGATGTGAGATAAAAATCTTACTTTTTTACACAAAAATAAGGAAGGAGAAGCTTGAAAACAAAGGAGGATCAACCACTCTTCAACACAACCCAAATGAGCTTGAATCTAAGCTCAAAAGAAGAACATTCCCTATGTTAGGTTTAGGAAATTTCTGAAATTGGAAGGAGAAAGAGTTGGAGATGAAGAAGAGGGTGCTTACCAATAGCTTCTCCTTGAATTTGGAGCAAGAATTCGAGTTTGCAATAGGAACTAGGCTTGGAAATTCTATTTCCCATTCTCTTTCCCCATTTTCAGTTGTGCTTGAGCTTTAGAATGAAAATGAATGAATGGAAGAAGAGAAGGGATGAGTTGGTGTATAGATTGGGTGAAACCCAAACCCAAAAGCCTACTTAGCAAATAGCAAAATACGACTTACTCCAAACATATCGAAGTTTATTCTCAAAAAGATCGCAAACGTAATTTTAAACTTAATAGGGGTGGTCTCGAGTCCTAGTTCGACCGTTTGCAAAAAGTAGCGTTTCGGACAAAAATCGACTAACGATGAAATATTTAAATATTCAATCGTAAAATATGCAGGTTGTTACAGACTCCCCTCCTTAAAGAAATTACGTCCTTGCAATCTTAAGAAATAAACAAACAAAAAGTAACAACCATAAAAGCATATCAACACAAAAGAAGAAATTTGGAATAAGAAGTTCACTTGAAAGAGCACGAGAAAGTAAGTCCGGATGGTTCGCTCGATGAATTCTCTAGATTCCCAAGAACAATCCTTAGGATTTGAAGACCATTGATCCTTCACAAGAGGAACATCTTTATTTCGAAGGCGTTTAACCTCCGAAGCAATAATTCGAATAGGATGTTGCTTATAAGTTAAATTAGGTGAAACTTCATTTTCTTCAACAGCACTGGGCTCAAGAATGGAATCGAAATCTCGAAGGCATTTTCTTAATTGAGAAACGTGAAACACGTCATGAATAGCAGAGAATTGAGCCGGTAATGAGTGGCGATAAGCCACTGAACCAATACGTTTGGCGATGGGAAATGGACCAATATACCGAGGTGCTAATTTTCCCGTTCGACTGAAACGCACAACACCCTTCATAGGTGAAACACGAATAAACACAAAATCTCCCATAGAAAATTCTAATTTCCTCCTTCGGTTATCGGCATAGGATTTTTGTCTACTCTGGGCTTCTTTCATCCTATGACGAATAAGGTCAATCTTTTTTGTGGAATCACGAATAAAATATGGACCTAAAACCAGCTTCTCACCGGCCTTAAGCCAACAAGAAGGAGATCGACATAGCCTCCCATAGAGTGCCTCGAAAGGTGCCATACCAATACAAGATTGGAAGCTATTATTATAGAAAAACTCAATAAGAGAAATATGATCTTCCCATCTTCCACCAAAATCAAGAACACATGCACGAAGAAGATCTTCAAGAGTTTGATTCACACGCTCAGTTTGTCCATCAGACTGAGGATGATAAGCGGTGCTAAAATTAAGCTTCGTTCCCAAGGCTTTTTGAAGACTCTTCCAAAATCCACTAGTAAACAATGGATCACGATCACTAACAATAGAAGTAGGAACTCCATGCAATTTAACAACCTCTTTAATAAAGAGTTTAGCCAAAAGAGGTACGGTCCAATTGGACCGAACGGGGATAAAATGGGCGGATTTCGTAAGTCTGTCAACTATCACCCATAGGCTATCATGACCCGAACGAGAACGGGGAAGGCCATCAATAAAATCCATGGAAATTTGATCCCACTTCCATATTGGAATTTCTAAAGGTTGCAATAACCCACCGGGCCTTTGATGCTCAGACTTAACAAGTTGGAAAGTCATGCAACGCTTAGCAAAGTTAGCAATATCAGATTTCATTCCATACCAATAATAAAGTCGCTCCATATCCGCGTACATTTTGCTACTACCGAGATGAATGGTAAATTTAGAACGATGAGAATCTTCTAAAATATCTTTACGAAGATCACTAATATTTGGCACGATAAGTCTACCAAATTTTCGAATACCGCCACGAGAATCAATATTAAAGTCTTTTAAACCTTCAATATCAATTTTATCCCTACAACTTTGGCAAAGAAGAGCCAATTCGAGATCTAGCTTTTGAGCTTCAAGGATGCAGTCTAAAAGAGAAGGATGAGCCTCAAGGCTACATAAAAGAAGAGATGAACATAAATCGGATACACGATCTCGAATCTCACAAGTGGATAAAGCCTCGAGATCATTCCATTCGGATATCATCATGGAAACAAGCGGAAACAACCGCTTGTTGCTTTCGGCTAAGGGCGTCGGCAACACGATTTCCCTTTCCGAGAGTATAAAGAATATCAAGATCATAAGATGCAAGGAGCTCGAGCCAATGCTGTTGATGCAAATTAAGTTTCTTTTGAGAAAATAATACTTCAAAGATTTATTATCGGTGTAAGGAATAAATTTTCTCCCCAAAGATAATGACGCCAAATTTTAGGGGCGAAAACAATAGCCGCGAGCTCTAAATCATGAGTGGCATATGTAATCTCGGCTGGCTTCAATTGCCTAGAAACATAAGCAATAACACGTTCTCCTTGCATGAGAATGGCTCCCAAACCAACACGACTAACATCGGTATAATCAATAAAATATTGATTCCCTTCGGGAATAACAAGAATAGGAGCATCGGAAAGGAGTTCTTTTAATTTCTGAAAAGAAGCTTCATATTTGTCCGACCAAATGTATTTAATTCGCTTCTTTGTCAAACTAGTAAGAGGAACGGAAATTTTAGAAAAATCTTTTATGAAACTGCGGTAATAGCCCGCTAATCCAAGGAAACTACGGGTTTCCATCACACTCTCCGGTCTCTTCCAATTTTGAATCGCTTCAATCTTTGAAGGATCCACGGAAATTCTGGATTCCGATATAATATAACCGAGAAACTTCACACGAGATTGCCAAAAGTGGCATTTAGAAAATTTTGCTTTTAATTGATTACTCCTAAGAGTTTCCAACACAATCCGAAGATGCTTTTCATGTTCCTCCTCGGTTTTTGAATACACAAGAATATCGTCAATAAAGATGAGAATAAATCGATCGAGGAAGTCTTTGAAAACTCGATTCATAAGGTCAACGAAATAAGCCGGAGCATTCATTAAACTAAATGGCATAACAAGACTTTCGTAAGATCCATAACGAGTACGGAACGATGTCAAAGGAATGCTATCCTCTGCAATATGAAGCTGATGAAAACCGATTGCCAAGTCCAATTGTGAAAAGACTCTAGCACCACTAAGTTGATCGAATAGATCATCAATCCGAGGTAAAGGATATTTATTCTTGATAGTAAGATCATTAAGCTTGCGGTAGTCAACGCAAAGCCTAAGTGTACCATCGCATTTCTTCACAAAAATAGCGTAAGATCCCCAAGGAGAGGAACTAGAACAGATAAATTGCTTCATCTCCAATTCGGATAATTGTTTGCACATCTCCTTATTCTCTTTATTAAACATTCGATAAGGAGGACGAGTAATAGGTAAAGCTCCAGGAATTAGATTAATTCTGAAATCGATTGCTCGCTTAGGTGGTAATCCTAAAACGGGCTCAAATATGTCGGAAAATTCATGAACAACGTGAATAAGAGAAATGAAATCTTCATCATCATCATTATCGTCATCATGAGGAGAATATAAGGATGCTGCCAAAGTGGAATCCGAATCTTTAAGAACAATAGAAATCTGATTAACAGATTGTGGATGTCGAAGATAAATAGTCCGCACAGGACATAGGATATGAGCTTCATAACGGTTAAGCCAATCCATTCCCAAAATCATTCCAAAGCCTAAGTAACGCATGACATGCAAATCGGCTTGGAAAGAAAAATCACATAAAACAATCTCGACATCTTTACAAAGTAAACCGAGTGTTGCGGACCCACCAACTGGATTCGCGATTTTCAAAGAAGTCATTAAAGCAATAACGCTTAAAGAAAAAGCATCAACAAGTTCCTTTCATATAAAAGAATGGGACGCACCTGTGTCAAAAAGAACTTGAATAGGATGATCACGAAACACAATAATGCCATCAATGATAGAATGAGAAATACCTTGACCACGAGAAGTGTTGCAAGGGGCTTGCGCCACATTAAGCTTTCCCTCCTTCTTGTTTTAGAGTTTGGGGCAAGCAGATAAATAATGATCCGGGCTTTTGCAATAGCGACAAGCGCGGGGCTTTGAACACTTATTCGCATAATGATCCTTAGAACCACAATTGTAGCATTGCCCACCACTAGAGGCAGAAGTCTTTGCTACCAGAGATGCTTGTTTCTCCTTTTTATTAGGATAAGGACCTTTGAATTTATTAGGCCTTTTCTTCATGTTGAAGTTCGGTTTGGCACTCCCAACTTCAACATCACTCTCCCTATCCACCTCTTCAAGATGAAGAGCGATATCAATGAGTTGATCAAAAAAAACTTCTAATTTTAGAAGTAATGGCTTCTTGAGATTTTGTTTCAAGTCATAGACAAATCTTTGGTTCTTCTTCAATGGGGTGTTTATGTATTCGACCCCGTATTTAGAAAGTGACTTGAAGGATGCGACATAACCTGCCATGGATAATTCACATTGAACAAGGTCTATAAAACGACGAGCCAATGTCACCTTCTTATCTTCTGGCACAAACTTTAACTCGAATCGTCCCCGGAATTGCTCCCAGGTAAGATTTGTTTCATTCATTTCAAAAATCAGAAGCTCGTAGCAGTCTAATGCTCTTTCTTGGAGCATACTAGAGGCCACCTGGACACGGTGAAGATCGATAAGATTCATGCAAGAAAAGATTCGATTGCATGCTCTTAACCAAGCCTGGACTTTAATAATGGTTTCAGAATGTTTGAATGGCTTCCCACCCAAATTGGTATAATCGTTGCACAAGCGTGCAAATTCAGACTTAGGGTGAGTAGGCTGCGGAATAGAACTGGCTGCTTGAGCATTCTTTACAAGATCAAGAAGCTGCTGGGCATACATAAAAACTCCATCCTGGGGAGTAGCACTAGATTGTCCGGCACTGGAACGATTTGATGTAACCATTTCCCTTCTTTAAGAAAGAAAGAAGAAGAAAAGTTATTCTCAAAATAATTATCAAACAATCATGATTGATAAAATAAGGAATCATAAAAGAAAATAGGATCCTAAGGCACGACTCCTAAGAAAGACTTAGGACAATGATCCTTGCTAGATTATTCTACATTGTTCCGAAATTTGGCTCTGATACCAAGCTGTGATGTCCCACCTCTATACCCATGCTAGCCAAGGACACTACGGGGTAATGCCGTCAACTAGCATGGAGAATAAGGCTGTTGAGGAGCGACTATCTGTAAAATTGCTTTGTGCGAGTTTCGATATGCCAGAAAAATAATATAACTTTTCATCTCAAGAGAAAATCCGACATATCGACACAAACTCAAAGCTACTACACAGTGGCTATATGTAATCCTCGGAAACAAATATAGAAATATCATAACACAAGTCAGTCACAAAAGTTCATATCTCAAAGGCGGAAACAGATATGAATATTACACATAAAAGTGTATATCAGAGTAGTGGTCTAACAAGATCTACAATATCACAAAGGAATAGTTACAAGTGCTACACAAAAGAATAAGTATACATAATGGAGTCTATATCTCAAATGTATACAATAAAAATAAACTACTAATCTAAGTTGTTAGCCAAAAGTCAGAATAATAATCCCAGATGAGGAGTCAAGCAGAAGCACCTGTAACATTTCGGTCTGACCAGAGTATTATTTAATAAGAAAATAATAAATGGATCAGTCTAACTATAAATATTAGATAAAATGAGATAGAATACGAGATGTGACAAAAACGTATGATAACAATAATGCCATTCAATGACAAATATACTTAGACAATGCGAAAATCATACAACATCTCAAGAAATCTCAAAACACAGAGAAGAATGTCATATTCTTTATTTTTGTTCACCACACCATAAATAATGACAATTATATCAATGCCAATCACAAAAGTTAATGACACACAAATTCCCCAATGCACAAATATTGGTAAAACTTATCAATGTAAATAATGAAAATTGGTGAAACACAAATTCTAGAAATCATCAACTAAAAATCCATAAATCACAAAGATGGGGGGTAGGCCTATCACAAAACGGGAGCATGAAAGCTCACCAACATGTGTATCACAAAATGAAACGCTATTCCATGGTTGCTAACCATTAATTTTGAGCCGAGGGTCCACAAAACGGACCGAAGGCCATGGGTCGCTACCCTACCAATTTGAGTCGAAACTCCACAAAAACGGGGTTTAGTCTCCCTCGCAGACAAAGAGACATTGCACAATGCTAGTCTAAATCACAGAAATGATCATCATCGATCACCAAGAAGTGTCAATTACACTAAGCTAGTAAATATATGAGTTTAGCTTCATGTCCCATAACCACTAGCTTAACTTAAACATTTACGAACAAATTGTAGATCTTCACTAGAAAATTGTCACAAGAGATTCAATCGAACGAGTCCAAGAATTAATTGACGAAGTAAACGCAAGCGTTTCATACCACTTGTTTTACTAAGTCGTTTAATTAGATTTCTCATATGAGTGAGGTAAAGGTTTGTATATACTAGTAGATTGGAAAACGGTTTAAGAAACAAGCTTTGTAATAAAATAGTGTTGAAATCGTTTTGATTAAAGAGTTTTGATATTTACTACTACTATTGAAACCTTTATATTTTTAAAGTGATAAATCACAAAAATGATTGTAGAACAATCAATCGTCAAAATTCACATTCGAAGACGTGAATAAAATCCAAAGAAATCAATACCGAATCCATCAAAATGGATATATCCAAAAATCCCGAAGAAAATGTCATCAAAGTCGATAATAAATGACAACAAAAAAAGGGAAACAACACGAATCAATTAAATTTGGAAACTCAAGCTAAATAGGCAAAATAGGCAAAAATAAGCAGATTTAGACATCTGAAATGTATGATTCAGACGTCTGAATCTGGAAAATAAAATATTTTCCAGAACATAATTCATACGTCTGAATCTATAAATTCAGACGTCTGGAAATGCCAATTTTTAGCCTATTTCTTCTCTGGTTCAATTCAAACCAATTCAGACATCTGGATCCTTTGATTCAAACATCTGAATACTGGGGAATAAAAATTCCCAGTATAATATTCAGACGTCTGATTCCTACGTTTCAGACGTCTAAAACTGAAGTTCAGGGCATTCCCTGAACCTAGGCCAATGACGGCCAAAACGATTATCGGAAGCGATCGGACGAGCAACAACGACTATGGACTTATGCCAAGCGACAACCCAGCCTTAAAGGCTCTTCGATACGCCTCGAATATCAATGTCCAAATATCCATAATAGGATTTCATAAAATAAGACCAAAACACCAAAAATTGGAATACTCACTAAATCAATCCAAATCAAAATCAAATGCACATGAATAAGTGTTAGGAATTCATACCTAACAATCAAAGATAGTTATAGACTAAGATGTGAGATAAAATCTCACTTTTTTTACACAAAAACAAGGAAGTAGAAGCTTGAAAACAAAGGAGGATCAACCACTCTTCAACACAACCCAAATGAGCTTGAATCTAAGCTCAAAAGAAGAACATTCCCTAAGTTAGGTTTAGGAAATTTCTGAAATGAAAGAGTTGGAGAAGAAGAAGAGGATGCTTAGCAATAGCTTCTCTTTGAATTTGGAGCAAGAATTCGAGTTTGCAATAGGAATTAGGGTTTGGAATTTCTATTTCCCATTCTCTTCCCCCATTTTCAGTTGTGCTTGAGCTTTAGAATGAAAATGAATGAATGGAAGAAGAGAAGGGCTGAGTTGGTGTATAGATTGGGTGAAACCCAAACCCAATAGCCCACTTAGAAAATAGAAAAGTACGACTTACTCCTAACATATCGAAGTTTATACGCAAAAAGGTCGCAAATGTCATTTTGAACTCAATGGGGGTGGTCTCGAGTCCTAATTCGACCGTTTGCAAAAAGTAGCTTTTCAGAAAAAAAATCCGACTAACGATGAAATATTTAAATAAAATATTTAAATATTCAATCGTAAAATATGCGGGTTGTTACAATAGAGCTAGTCAAGCAAACCCGAGATTTTTTAGAGAAAGGATTAATATGTCCCAATGTTTCCACTTGGGGTTCAGGTGTGGTGTTTGTGGCCAAGTCTGATGGATCCTTGAGATTGTGCACGGATTACCGCGATCTCATTACATTAACTCCCAAAAATAATTTTCCTTCTCCCAGAATCTACGACTTGTTCGATCAGTTGCATGGCACTCAATTCTTTCCAAAGATGGATCTAGCCCAAGGATTCCATCAATTGAGAATTACTGAAGACTGTATTCACTTAACTGCTTTCAGGGGTCCTGATACATTCTACGAATGGTTAGTTATGCCTTTCGGACTAACCAATGCTCCCACATGTTTCGTAGACTTGATGACCCGAGTATTCTGAGAGGACTGAATAAGTTCGTTCTTGTGTTTATTGACGATATTCTAATCTACTCCAAAAATGAGGAGGAGCATGCTGAACATTTGAGGATTGTTTTGGAAATATTGAGGAAAACATTCTATTTGCCAAATTTTCTAAGTGTCACTTATGGGTCAAAAAAGTTAGATTTCTCGGACATATTATTACTGGAGAGGGAATTTCTATAGATCCTAGCAAGGTTTCTGCTATTCTAGACTGGAAGCAACCCACACCTCCGAAGGAAGTCAGAAGTTTTCTGGGTTTAGCTGGATATTACAGAAAGTTTGTCCAGGATTTCTCCAAGTTAGCCAGTCTGTTGACTTAGCTGACTATGAAGAATGCTAAGTTTGATTGGACTCCGAAGTGCAAGAAAACATTCCAGGAGTTGAAGAAAAGATTGACCACCACTCCCGTTCTTGCTATTATTAATGGAATTAAGGTTTATCTGTTTATACAGACGCATGTGGTGATGGTGTAGGTGTTGTTCTAATATAGAAAGGTAGAGTGATTGCCTACTCGAGTAGAAAATTGCGACCACATGAGAAAAACTACCCAACCCATGATCTTGAGCTCTTGGTTGTTACCTTTTCTTTAAAAATCTGGCGTCATTATCTTATGGGTAAGAATCTCTTTCATCTTTCCTAAAAAAAATTAAAAGTTTAACTTAACTTAATGTATATACTTAATAAACCCTCTTTCTTCTTGGTGAAAAATTCGAATTGTTTACCGACCATAAATCTCTAAAATATCTCTTTACCCAGAAGGATTTGAATTTGCGGCAACAATGTTGGTTGGAATTTTGAGCGTCATACGACCTAGATATTCTATATACGCTTGGAAAAGCCAACATGGTAGCTGATGCTTTGAGTAGAAGACATGCTGTCCTTGCTTATCTTGTTGTCACTCCTTCTCTTTTTGAGAAAGTTGCTAACAAGCAAAAAGAAGACAAGTTTCTTTAGGAAATTTATGGGAAAATTCGTCGAGGTGAAGACTTCAGTTTTGGAATCGATAGTTGTGGAATTATAAGATTGAAAGGCAGGATGTGTGTCCCAGATATCCCAGATCTCAAACGGGAGGTTTTGGACGAGTGTCACATGTTATCCCGCCTTTTGGCAAGGCCGTGATACCAAAAGATTGATCGGAAAACCGAAGATAATTCACCTCAAAGATTGGTTTTATACACTGCTTCACTATGGATATCGATGAATTTTGGCCGAGCCCAGATCGAGCCACGCTCAATAGAACATGACAAGCATAGCCATAAAAGCCAACGTTCCAAATCTCAAGTCAATCCGAGTTCGTACGCTCAAGTTATCATCGGTGAAAGTTGGAGGAAATGGCCCTGAGTTCGAATCCATGGGCAGAGCTCCTGATCGAATCCATCAACATATGTTTGCTCCGAATCGATCGCCCAAAGCCACATGTTCGAGTCCATCAAGTCTCCTCTGCTTCGAATCCATCACTGTAACACATGATCGAATCCATTATGTTCCCCCTGCTTCGAATCCATAGGTGTTGCTGAGCTTCGCATCCATCAAGACACCCCTGCTTCGACTCAACGAATGACAGTACGTTCGAATCCATCTTACTACAATAGCTTCGTATCGATCGACCAAGGCTCACCGTAATGGATACGAACGAGCATCCATTCGAATCCCTTCGTGGACAAGGCCTTCGAATCCAATAGCTCGAGGGTGACGAAAATCGTGGATTCGACCCAGTCAACTCGGAGTGAAAGGCGGATCGATACGAAGAAAGCGCGCCATGTCAACAACACCACGCGCAAAGCCCTGGATACGACCCTATCGATTCGAAGGGGTTCGATTCGAACGGAGCACATTAACCGAAAATGCAATCTTGAATCGATCATAACTCGAGATCTACAAGTCCAAATGCCATGAAATTTTTACAGGAGTTTGCTTACATGTTGAAGAATGTCCACACCAAATTTCATATCGATTGGATGATTTCTTGATCGATTCGAAGGGAGTTCGAATCGATCCCAAAGTGGGCCCAAATTTCCTGAGGCCGGGCATGTGGGGCCCCTCACGTGCCAGAAGTGGTCTCCCTAAATTTAGGCGAAATATCAGCCTCCTACACCTATAAATAGAGCCCCAGGTCATTCAGAAAAGGGGATGGGAATTCTGAAGCGCTAAGACTCAACCAGATTCAACTCTACACCTTATCATCGCTATTGCATTCAAGTTTCAGAATTATAATCCATTGTAACTTGCTGTAACCAACTGTAATCATCAAGAAAATATCAATAAATTCACCAACTTCAAAGTGGACGTAGGCACGATCGCCGAACCACTATAAATCCTGTGTTGTTTATTGTTCTTATTGTGAATTTGCTGAGTGATTTTCATATATCTTTCTCTACATATCTGATATTTGAGATTTGTGCTCATAAACGGGTGCTTTCAACGGCTATTGGGTGTTTGTGACCATTTTTGGTGCAAACATTTTGGTACTTTCACTGAGAATTGAACTTAGGAGATCTATCAATTGAGAGTTGATTCAGAGAGAGTTTGAAAGTTCAGATTTGAGAAATTATGACGAGACAATTGAGCAGAAGGCCAAGGCCAGAGCGAAGTCAGCATGAAGGGAGTCAAGAGGCTTCCTCAGGAGCAAACCAAGCTTCAATCTTCATCACCAGGGATGAGATGTAGACAATGATGAGGAGACAGGAAGAGATGATCCAGAATTTTCTTCAACAGATTGGGCAACTTGGAGCACATAATCAAGAAGTAACCGGAGTTCAGAATGGAGCAGGACCATCTGGCGCAGCGCCAGAACTAGGGGCACACACTTAGAGCACGTTGATCCGATTCCAGGAAGAGAGTCAGGGGTATCCGAACAACCTGGCAGCAATAGAGGGATGAATGTTCAACATCGGGGGCATACTCTAGAAAGCTCACACGGCCTCGGGGAGCAAGCCGAAGAACAAGGACTACGGCTTGGAGAAAACGACAGATTGGCGGAGATGGTTAGAGGAGCTATGAGAGGTGGTTTGGTGAATAAAGATTTGGAGGATGTTAATAGAAGTCCTTTTAGCACGACAATCAGACAAGCTAGGAACCCACCGGATTTCAAGTTACCATCATTGGACATGTATAATGGGAGGACAGACCCTACAGTTCATCTGACGAAATATATGAGGCATATGGAAGTGCTGGGGGCATTAGAAAAGGTTATGGCCCGGTGCTTTCCATTGTACCTGGCGGATATTGCAGCGTAGTGGTTTAGACAACTAGAGAGTGGATCTATCGGAACATGGAATGATCTAACTAAAAAATTTATGAGGCAATTCAGGGTTCACATTACAAGACCCAAGAATGTGATGACTTTGGCAACCCTAAAGAAGAAAGCCGGAGAGACTTTGAGGAGTTATCTAATGCGATTCAATGCAGCAGCAGCTTCGATGGATCGAGCAGATCCATCTATGGTGGTGATGGCAGCTGTGTCCGGAGTAACTGACGGCACAGAGTTCAAAAATTCATTAACTAAAGATCCGCCTGTGGATCTAGGGGAATTCTACGACGACGCAGAAAATTTTTTACGATTAGAGCATGCGAATGCAGAAAGAGAAGAAGGAGAGGGAATAGAAGTTTATGTGCTTAAAGACAAAAAGCCTCTCGAAAAGGACTCAGACAAGGATAAAGGAAAACGAAAGGCTGAGGATAGTGGTGATGGGTCAAAGCGACTGCGGAGAGAGGCATGATTCACCACCTATTCAGAGCTGAATGAGAGTTTGGAGCGAATCTACTGAGATACACGAGAGCAAGATCCATACCGTAGGCCAATACGAAGGGACCCCACTGTTGACGAGAGAAAATCAGACAGATATTGCTTATTCCACGAACTGAACGGTCATAACACTAACGACTGTAGGCATCTAAAGGATGAGGTAGAAGGGCACATCAGGAATGGTATGTTGCTTCAGTATGTGAGGAGAGGAGCTCCAACGGTAGAGCCAGAGCGGCCACCGTCTACATCAGCTAGGGGTGCCCCTGAACCAAGACATCGTATGGTTATCAATTAATTGAAATAACGATGAACAAGTAGTAAACCTCTCACTAACGTGGGTTAATCATTTACACATGTACGAGATCACGAACGGTCCACAGCCATGCTCTGAATGGCTATTAACCCTATCATTGTGAAAATTTACACTTTGACATCCTTGCTTTGCTTTTGTTTCATTTTGATTTGGACATTTAGACTTTGTTTGTTTGGACATTTCTATTTTAAAACTCATCGGTTGAATGGATATTTGGTTCGGATAATTCTGAAATGGCTAAGCTACTTACACATGTACGGGATCATGAACGGTCCTTAGGCATGCTCTGAGATGGCGATATGCCGCCCTGACAAACGATCTAGGGACCCACTCGAACGTGAACCTGGTATCAACAATACCAAGCCCCCTCGGGCACACTTATTCACCTCCAATAGGCACACAAACGATCCAGGAACTCACCCGAACGTGACCCTGGCATCGATAATACCAAGCCCTCCAGGGCACACTTTCTCGCCTCGAACGGCACCCGACCTCAAACGGTCACAACTCGCCTCGAACAGCACAACTCGCCTCGAACGACACAACTCACCTCACCTCAAATGGCTCGATCACGAACGGTCATCATTTGAGGCCTGCCACCTGACCGCACACGGTCGAACTTTACCATAAATGGCCCGATCCCGAACGATCGTCATTTGAAGTAAGACGCTTGATCGTGAACGGAAACATTTCATCTCACATGGCTCGATCCCGAACGGTCGTTATATTAAGTTAAGCGCTTGACCGCGCACGGTCGCACTTCACCTCAAATGGCTCGATCCCGAACGATCGTCATTTGAAGTTAGGCACTTGACCATGAACGGTCGCACTTCATCTCAAATATCTCGATCCCGAACGGTCATTATTTGGGGTCACATAAAACTGTAATTTCCTTTGCAGGACATCAACAGGATATGAACATCCAGCTCATGGCATTACAAAACACGCCTTCCTACCGCAAGGCATATTTTGGGGGGGAAATGTTATCCCGCCTTTTGGCAAGGCCGTGATACCAAAAGATTGATCGGAAAACCGAAGATAATTCACCTCAAAGATTGGTTATACACTGCTTCACTATGGATATCGATGAATTTTGACCGAGCCCAGATCGGGCCATGATCGATAGAACATGACAAGCAAAGCCATAAAGCCAACGTTCCAAATCTCAAGTCAATCCGAGTTCGTACGCTCAAGTTATCATCGGTGCAAGTTGGAGGAAATGGCCCTGAGTTCGAATCCATGGGCAGAGCTCCTGATCGAATCCATCAACATATGTTTGCTCCGAATCGATCGCCCAAAGCCACATGTTCGAGTCCATCAAGTCTCCTCTGCTTCGAATCCATCGCTGTAACACATGATCGAATCCATCATGTTCCCCCTTCTTCGAATCCATAGGTGTTGCTGAGCTTCGCATCCATCCAAGACACCCCTGCTTCGACTCCACGAATGACAGTACGTTCGAATCCATCTTACTACAACAGCTTCGTATCGATCGACCAAGGCTCACCGTGATGGATACGAACGAGCATCCATTCGAATCCCTTTGTGGACAAGGCCTTCGAATCCATTAGCTCGAGGGTGACGAAAATCGTGGATTCGACCCAGTCAACTCAGAGTGAAAGGCGGATCGATACGAAGAAAGCACGCCACGTCAACAACACCACGCGCAAAGCCATGGATTCGACCCTATCGATTCGAAGGGGGTAGATTCGAACGGAGCACATTAACCGGAAATTCAATCTTGAATCGATCATAACTCGAGATCTACTAGTCCAAATGCCATGAAATTTTTACAGGAGTTTGCTTACATGTTGAAGAATGTCCACACCAAATTTCATCTCGATTGGATGATTTCTTGATCGATTCGAAGGGAGTTCGAATCGATCCTAAAGTGGACCCAAATTTCCTGAGGCCGGGCATGTGGGCCCCCTCACGTGCCAGAAGTGGTCTCCCTAAATTTAGGCGAAATATCAGCCTCCTACACCTATAAATAGAGCCCCAGGTCATTCAGAAAAGGGGATGGGAATTCTGAAGCACCAAGACTCTACCGGATTCAACTCTACACCTTATCATCGCTATTGCATTCAAGTTTCAGAGTTATAATCCATCGTAACTTGTTGTAACCAACTATAATCATCAAGAAAATATCAATAAAGTCACCAACTTCAAAGTGGACGTAGGCACGATCGCCGAACCACTATAAATCATGTGTTGTTTATTGTTCTTACTGTGAGTTTGCTGAGTGATTTTCATATATCTTTCTCTACATATCTAATATTTGAGATTTGTTCTCATAAACGGGTGCTTTCAATGGCTATTGGGTGTTTGTGGCCATTTTTGGTGCAAACATCACAAGTCCAAACTTAGTATCCATCCAGGGGTTAATAAGACGTATCAAGATATCAAAAAGACTTTCTGGTGGAAAATGATGAAAAGGGATATATCCATTTATGTCAGTTGTTGTGCGACTTATTAGCAAATCAAAAGTAATCAAAAAAAGATGACGGGTTTACTTGTGACGACCCAGAATTTTGAGCAATATCAATTTAAAAATATTTGATAACAATTAAATTGATTTGATCATTTTACATTATAAATTGACAAGTTAAATTATTTTAAAGGCTAATAATAATAATTTGATGATGTCTATCAATAATTTTCTTAACAGTACAAATTGATAAGTTCAATTCTTTTGAAAATTTATAATATTTTAATTTAGGGATATTTATTTTGGCAATTTAATATTGGTAAGATTTATTTTCCAAAGGCTAATCAATATATTTTCTATTTATAATAGATATATATATATATATATATATATATATATATATATTGATATATCTAGTAAATAGGAAGTTTTTAAGTAATAAAAGCTATCTACTCAAATTATAATATATATGAATATATATATTGTGATTTGAAATCTGTTTTAAGATTTAATATGGTAATTATCAAAATTAATGATAAAATGTTTTTCTATTTGAAATGTGTATATATATTTGTATATATACATTTGAAATAGGAATTTTATTGATTTGAATTTAATAAGTATTTGCAAACTTTAATAAATTTATAGTTTTGTAATTTGAAATGTTAATTTGATTTAAAACTTTTGAAAATGATATTTGAGATTTAAATTTTAATAACAAAGTTAATTTCTTATTTATTATAAACATATGCTCTATGCTTTGGTTTTAAATAAGATTTAAATTAAAAGTTCATTTTTTTAATATTTCTTTCATATTAATTTTAACATAAGATAAAATTGTTTTAATTTTTTTACATAAAGAGTCAAACTTAATTTCTCAAATTTATAAACACATGTTATATAGAATTGAATCAAAAATATAAATTGTCAATAAATGTTCACATGAATTTGCTTTTGTATTTATTAAAATCTAAAACTTGTTTATTAAAAAAAGATAAATACTCAATATTACATAATTACTTATATACATATATAACTTAAATAAATTATAAATAGGAAAGTAACATTTTTAAAACATTAATAAAACATTAGGAAAATACTTTTTTAAATATCAATTTAACTTTAAACACTTGTAAACATTTTAGTATGTGTTGAAGACAATTGTAAATTAAATTGCATAGGTGTAAGAAAATTAAAGCATCCAAGGGGCAAATGTCAAATTCTTTTAATAATTAAATTTAAAATTAAATTGCAAAGGGAAAGAGGAGTTTTATTTTCAGCAAATTCTTTCTTCATTCTCAACAAAATTACAATACAAAAACAAATGATCAAAGGAAGCAAAGATCTGAAGAAAAAAAGAAACAGGAAATGAAAATCTATAGAACCTGGAATTTCAATCTGGAATTACAACCTCCATGCAAAATCATCAAGTTCAATCAAGAAATTCAGGAATCAAACAAGCAATGTAGACAGGAGGATTGATTCTTTAACTTGCAAAACTGGAATAAATCAAGTAATTCAAGAACATGCAGATAAATTCAAGCCTGGAACCAGTTTTTATCTTCTGCAAATAAGAAGGTGAGTAAATTGAATCTTTTAAAAACAGTTTAACCTTGATTTCAACTTAGTAGTATGTTGATATCATGATGTTATAAGGAATATTTGATTTAAATTCGATGCATGCTTGAATTTGTAGTTTGAATGTCTGTATAGTATAAAAAGGAAAATATATGTTACTGTGGATATAAAAACAGTTTCAGATTTTATAATTTGATTTTGAATTCAAATTAGACTTTGATTTGTTAATCAAAGTTGTTTGAAATCAGGTGAGCTATCGTCTAAAAATAATTACAAGTTTTTAAATAGGATAATTTGTTATAAATTTTGAAATTTACAGTAGAATTTAAATTGGGTTAAAATTGGAAGATTTCAATTTCTAATTTTGATATCATAATTGGATTGCAAGTAAGGAATCATGATTTTAGAAGCTTGAATCACGATTTTTAGATCAGTAACTTGTGTGAATTTGGGATTTGACTGTTTTGGGCATTTTGTCTAATTCACGGTGAACGTTGGCGAGCTGAACGGCGAGGTTGGGAATGGAGGTCAAGGAGAGGATGATGATCATCAGAAAAATACTTTGGGTATTTTTATTTGATCAAGTTGTCCGAGAATCGTGGAGGTAGGGTTTTACACCCTGTATTGGTCATGAGTGTTCCTATGGGTTTCGTGACGTCATGATGGAACTGGGGACGATCGCATAGGGATCTGGAGGTGCTGGTGAGTAAGGCGGAGCTTCGAGGAGGATCGCATGGCTTATCGACATAGGGATCATTGGCGGTGGTTGAATTTCGATGGGTGAGGTTTCGAACAGATGGGTTCGACAGTCTTTTTTTGGAGCTTGATCGAATTGGGTTTGCAGGGTCTTGCGAGTTGTTGTCAAGGTCGTTTGTGACTTGGTGGAGGCCGGAGAAGGGATCGCTGTCGACCAGCGACATCGTGCACGTTAACGTGCACGGTTGTGTATCAGAGGAGTTTGGGTTTTGGGGAGAAGAAAGGTTAGGCTCGAGATTTACTTCGGGAATTTGCTAAGTTTTCTCGAAGAAGGTATAAGAGTGGGAAAGCTCGGGTTTGACGCGAGATTTTGTAGGGTTTTACTGAGTTGATGAGCGAGTTTTGTTTGCTATAGGAGTTTCAAAATGTAAAAGAAATGTTTAAAGATTTTGAAACAAAAGAGACTTGACTTTATAAATAACTAAAGTTTTAAACAAAAATAAAACAAGTTTTTTCTTATAAACTAATTTGATTTCAAAGTTAAGTTTTTAACAAGTTTTGATAATTTGAAATATAAAAGTTTTAAAAATATAAATATGTGAAATTTAATAATAGGTTTGTATTAAATTTTATTTAATAACTTGGAAAGTTCAAAAGTTTTATTTGAATGATTAAAATTATAATAAAGATTTAACTTATGTAAATTAGAATTTTGATTTAGTTAAAGATAAATAATTGTGAAAATAAATGAGATAATTCAACTATTATTAATAATCAAGTGTTATTGGTTAATATGAATGATTTAATTAAAATGATGTTTTCTTAACTAAGAATTTTTATAATATAAGAAGTTAAGAATCATTTAATTAAATTTAAATGATTAATTACTAATTAATTAAGTAATTAATTTGTGATTAATTAAAAGATAATCACTTTGGAGTTAATTAAGTGAAGTTACTTGGTGAAGTAATTTAAGTGATTAATTATTAGAGACAATTAAGTAAAGAGTGATTATTGAATAAAGTAATTAGAGGTTAATTACTTATAAAAGTGATTTAGTGGAAGTGATTAAGGATTAATTACTTGAGTTATTAATTAAAGAATTAATTAATAAAATAAATTAAAAGTTTAGATTATTTGATTAATGGTTAATTATTAAAGGATTAAGAGTAATTAATTAAGTTATTGATTACTTGATAAAATAATTAATTAAAGAGAAATTTAATTAATGAAGTAATCATTAATTAATAGAAATAATTAATTAATTATTAATTAATAATTTAAGGATAATTAATTTATAATTAAGTTTTAATTCCTAAATGTAATTAAGGTAATTAATCAAATGTGATTAATTAAAAGTAATTAATAAAATGTGATTAATTAAAAATAATTAATTAAATATAATTAATTAAAAATAATTAATCAAGTATAATTAATTAAAAGTAATTAATCAAGTGTGATTAATTAAAAGTGATTAATCAGGTGTGATTAATTAAGGGATAATTAAGGAATAATTATCGGAATAATTTAAAGGATAATTAATCCGGTATGATTAATTTTAAAGCGTAATTGAGAGATAATTAACTGGATAATTAAGAAGTAATTAATCAAGATGATTAATTAAAATTGGAATTAAGGAATAACTACTTAAAGTAATTAAGTAATAATTAATCAAGGATGATTAATTCAAAATGGATAATTGTGTGATGTGTATTAATTAATTTGTAATTAACTAAATGAATAGTAAGATGGATTGATGATAATCCAAGTGTTTAAGTAAGGATTAATTTAATTAAGGATCAATTAAATTAATTAAGTTTGGTTCAAAACCTTGTATTGGATGATTAATGATTGGTTGATAAGTATCATTGGATGAGATATGACACTGAATGATATTGAATGTCATTGGTTGATATGTGATGATATGAAGTGATATATCTGAGATGTGATATATATGCTGCTTTGTGATATATGTGGATGAATGTGATAATAATGGATTATCTATCTGTGTTATGAATCATCCATTTATGTTAAGTGATATTTTTGAATATCTATTGTTTAAAACCCTTAAGTACAACTTGGATATTAAAATGGCGTTTGGATTCAGTGAGACCGGAATCGAGTTTCCATATTTGGATATCCGAAAACCACGCCGATCCAAAATAAACGTTAGGTCGTGAATCCAAGTGGAGTGCAAGTGAAGACTCGAGGTGTAAGAACTATACGTCAGTATAACTCTGTGGGTGATTCCGTAATGAGTTTGACAGAATAGTACTTATAGGCTCGAGATGGCGATTCAAAGTGCAAGGGCTATGGTCGTTGACTCTGAGGGTGATTCCAAAATGAGTGCAACGAGATAGTGCCTTTGGTTTCGTTCGAACCCGGAACGGACTTGTATGGATTGAATGCTTTCAGAACATCGTCAGGTGGACGATGAGCATTCTAAGATAGATGTGTTCTATAAAGGTAATCGCAGCCTCAAGCCTCATCAACCGGGAATGGCTGAAACAGAGGAGGTGCAGCAAGGCTTCGTGGGTAGCTCCCACTAGAGAGCGAGATTTACCCCTGTCTAGAAGTCCCTTTATATTCGGCTGTGTGTGGCGGTTGATTGCAACAACTGCCGGGGTTGTCTTGTTCGAAGCTGTTCAGTAAGGAACGGTTTCGGCCTTGTGTTGCAGGGGAGTTAGGGTGGCTCCTCGGTATGGTGATCTAGGCCACGTACTGTGACGGGCGGCACCCCAGTAGCCCTGCCATTGTTGGAAACCCATTCTTCCTACGAGACCCTATGGTTTTTTTTGTATTACCCACTTTTATGGCTAGTAGCTGGAATTTAATAAATGTAACAATTTCGGCTATTTCATATTTACTTGAAAACCCTAGACACTATTATAATATCACTGATTTCCTATCAAATGTTTTGGTTAGCATAAGGTAAAAACTTTTCTATGTTTATGTGTGGAAAGTCTTACGTGATACCTTTCCTTTTCAAAGGATTTTCTAAAGTTAAGCAATTTTAAACCGTTTATTCGCACCAGCCCCCTGTCTAACCCGAGTGTTTATTTTCTGTTAAAACTCTTGGGTACTCATATTTTGTATGAGTAGTCAAGTGATTCAGGTTATCCTTGATGAATTCTGGAGGAGCTTTGGAGCAGGAGGCTTCAACGAGTAGATATATAATTAGAGTTTCCACTTTGTGTTATTCTATATAGTTGTTCTTGTATTGTATATTAGACAGAAATGTAATAACTGTCTAAATTCAGATATATGGTTGTGTACTCTGATGTATATTATACTATGTATATGTTATATATTATATTTCATTCATTCCGATGTGAGATTCTGATGTGTTGTTGTTCTTTCTTCTCTTTCTTTTCTTCTTCTATCCCTTTCTTTCTTAATTAGTGATGTGAATTCCTGGTGATAGAAAGTCGGGTCGCTACAGTTGGTATAAGAGCAGGTTGGGTTGAGTGAATACCTAGGCTCTGGAGTGGTGTCTATCTTGAGGGAGCGTACTTGTAATTTTTATATATCTATATATTTATATATCTACCTAATTTGTTGGGTTATCTGTTCGCATTTTCCAACATAGGTTATAGAGGTAGATGAGGTAGGCGTGTGTGGAACACGACTACCACTAATGGATGAGGCGTATATGTTGTGGTTGGAGGTGTATATGTCAAGATTGTAGACCTAATACTGTCTCGAATAGCTTTGTGGATTGGTGAAAGGATTTCATTGATCCCAGAGAAAGTATTTTCAAGAATTGGAGTATATTCTTGAAGTGTGAGGTTGATTTGCTCTCGAGTAAGCGAGATTTTCAAGAGTTGAATCTGTCAGCTGAGCAGAAGCGGGAGATGGTATCTTGGTGACTTCAGGAGGGATAGCTGTGTGATGAGATGCAGTGTCCATAGATGGTTCTGAAGATGTTCTTTTGGAGCTGAATGAAGATGGTATTGAAGGAACTGTGATGCCTACTGCAGTGAAGATTCAAATGTTTAGAAATTTTCTGGATCTCAAGTAAAGGTGTCTTATCTATTTTGAAGTATGAGGCTAAGGTCGATGAGTTGTCTCATTTCGGACATGGTCTCATTTGTTTTCCTTAAGAAGACAAGTGGTTGGTGTTAGTTTGGAGCTGAGTTTCTTGAGGAGATGTCTACTCATCTCAAGGATTTTTGGTGGAGTTGGGTGATAGTTTTGTGTTTCAAGGAGCTTGTGGTTAAGGATGATCTTTTGGCTTAGCAGAATCATTGAAGTGAAGTTTGGAAGCAGCAGCATGGATCCGTTTCTTCGATGATTCAGTAATCTTTGGGATTCTACTATCGGCAGACCAGGCAGATAGTGAAGGCTTATCCATTTCTTCGGGAGGTTCAGCAGAGCAGGATATTTGTTGGAAGTGATCTATCAGTTTTTCTGGTAGGTAAGCCATTCTTGAAGATTGATCTTGATTAGGAAAAGCTGTTCTAGTGACTGGAGATAGTTCTTTGGAATCTGAACCAAGTAAGATCGCAAAAGTGACTTGCGATTAGTTTGGAAATCTTTGAGTATTCTTTGGTTTGAGATTGAGACATCTCAAGTGGAGGTGAAATCTAGGAAGATAGTCAAAGATTTTTCGATTGAGTTTCCTAATCGACTTGGAATTCCAGGAGTAGTTTTGATGGTTCAACCATGTAGTGGGATGACTCTTGGAGCAAGAAGAGTTTGGTGAAGCAGCTCAGGATTCTTTAGAGAAGAATTGACCATCTAGTATTAAGTTATGGTTCTGTTGGGATGTTTTGACCAAGGGGAATGGTCACTAAGATTTATGGATTGGATGAACAGTGTATGGGAAAAGTTTGTGCTCGAGTTCTTCAATAGCATTCTCATCTACTCCAGATCAGAGTTGTGCAGAGGAAGCGAGATAGCAGTTATTCTAGAGTGGGAGCAACCGGGAGTCGCAGTTTCTTGGTTTAAAGGATTTCTATAAGAAATTCAAGTATGAAGGGATTTTCTGGATTTGGTAGGCAAGGTTGTCAGGTGCAACTATTTGGCTATTCCAGATAAAAGCTGTAGGTCTGAAGTCCACTGATGCTTGTGGAGTAAAGTTGTGTGTTGGATTTCAGCAAATTTTTGGGAGTCATTTTGTTGAGTAGGATCTGAAAATTGGTTTGGTTTTAGTCCTGGTTTTTTCATAAAGAAATCAACAAGGGTTAAGCTGATCAGGAATATTGGAGGTGACTCGGGAGCATCAGAAGAGTTATGTAGTTAAGAATTGAAAAGATTTGGAATGTGAAGTTGGAATTAGGATATTATTTTAGTTTTATTCGATTAAAGGAGATATAAGATTTCATAAAACTGGAAAGCTAGCTCCGGAGGTATTTTGAGTTTTCCTGTGTTCTCTGGAGATTAGATTTTGATCTACAGGATTGAATTGCCAGTTCGGATAACTGGAATTCATTATATTTCACATATTTCTGGGGAATATGTGTATGATTCATCGAGTAATAGAATTAGCAGTTCAGAAGGATCTGGTAGTTGTGCTGGTTGTGAGTTTGTCTGATATCTTGTTCAGATTTGTAGATCCAGATGAGAGGGAGTTCTGGGTTATAGTGGTGTAGTTACTTAAGATTCTGTAGGGCGAGTATTCCAGTATAGATACCTGAAAACTCTAGATGATATTAGGAAGTTCTATCCAGAATTTTGTCTGGATAGATAAAATTGTTTGTTTGAATTGGTTACTATGATTGATTGTGTGACTGCTGTTTGAAAATTTAAATTCTTTAGCTGGGTTATTAAATTATCTTTGCTTTTAAATTTCAAGGACGAAATTCTTTTAAGGGGGGAGGAATGTGACGGCCCGGAATTTTGAGCAATATCAATTTAAAAATCTTTGATAATAATTAAATTGATTTGGTCATTTTACAATATAAATTGACAAGTTAAAATTATGTTAAAGGCTTATAATAATAATTTGATGATGTCTATCAACAATTTTCTTAACAGTATAAATTGATAAGTTCAATTCTTTTGAAAATTTATAATATTTCAATTTAGGGATATTTATTTTGGCAATTTAATATTGGTAAGATTTATTTTCCAAAGGCTAATCAATATATTTTCTATTTATAATATATATATATATATATATATATATATATTGATATATCTAGTAAATAGGAAGCTTTTGTAATAAAAGCTATCTACTCAAATTATAATAAATATGAATATATATATATTGTGATTTGAAATCTGTTTTAAGATTTAATATGGTAAATATCAAAATTAATGATAAAATGTTTTTCTATTTGAAATGTGTATATATATTTGTATATATATATATTTGAAATAGGAATTTTATTGATTTGAATTTAATAAGTATTTGCAAACTTTAATAAATTTATAGTTTTGTAATTTGAAATGTTAATTTGATTTAATACTTTTGAAAATGATATTTGAGATTTAAATTTTATTAACAAAGTTAATTTCTTATTTATTATAAACATATACTCTATGCTTTGGTTTTAAATAAGATTTAAATTAAAAGTTCATTTGTTTTAATATTTCTTTCATATTAATTTTAACATAAGATAAAATTGTTTTAAATTTTTTATATAAAGAGTCAAACTTAATTTCTTAAATTTATAAACACATGTTATATAGAATTGAATCAAAAATATAAGTTATTGTCAATAAATGTTCACATGAATTTTCTTTTGTATTTATTAAAATCTAAAACTTGTTTATTAAAAAAAAGATAAATACTTAATATTACATAATTACTTATATACATATATAACTTAAATAAATTATAAATAGGAAAGTAACATTTTTAAAACATTAATAAAACATTAGGAAAATACTTTTGTAAATATCAATTTAACTTTAAACACTTGTAAACATTTTAGTATGTGTTGAAGACAAATGTAAATTAAATTACATAGGTGTAAGAAAATTAAAGCATCCAAGGGGCAAATGTCAAATTCTTTTAATAATTAAATTGCAAAGGGAAAGAGGAGTTTTATTTTCATCAAATTCTTTCTTCATTCTCAACAAAATTACAATACAAAAAAAATGATCAAAGGAAGCAAAGATCTAAAAAAAAAAGAAACAGGAAATGAAAATCTGTAGAACCTGGAATTTCAATCTGGAATTACAACATCCATGCAAAATCATCAAGTTCAATCAAGAAATTCAGGAATCAAACAAGCAATGCAGACAGGAGGATTGATTCTTTAACTTGCAAAACTGGAATAAATCAAGTAATTCAAGAACATGCAGATAAATTCAAGCCTGGAACCAGTTTTTATCTTCTGCAAATAACAAGGTGAGTAAATTGAATCTTTTAAAAACAGTTTAATCTTGATTTCAACTTAATAGTATGTTGATATCATGATGTTATAAGGAATATTTGATTTAAATTCGATGCACGCTTGAATTTGTAGTTTTAATGTTTGTATAGTATAAAAAGAAAAATATATGTTACCGTGGATATAAAAACAGTTTCAGATTTTATAATTTGAGTTTGAATTCAAATTAGACTTTGATTTGTTAATAAAAGTTGTTTGAAATCAGGTGACCTATCGTCTAAAAATAATTACAAGTTTTTAAATGGGATAATTTGTTATAAAATTTGAAATTTACAGTAGAATTTAAACTGGGTTAAAATTGGATGATTTCAATTTTTAATTTTGATATCATAATTGGATTGCAAGTAAGGAATCGTGATTTTAGAAGCTTGAATCACGATTTTTAGATCAGTAACTTGTGTGAATTTGGGATTTGACTGTTTTGGGCATTTTGTCCAATTCACGGCGAATGTTGGCGAGCTGAGCGGCGAGGCTGGGCATGGAGGTCAAGGAGAGGATGATGATCATCAGAAAAATACTTTGGGTATTTTTATTTGATCGAGTTGGCCGAGAATCGTGGAGGTAGGGTTTTACACCCTGTATTGGTCGTGAGTGTTCCTATGGGTTTCGCGACATCATGATGCAACTGGGGACGATCGCATAGGGTTCTGGAGGTGCTGGGGAGTGAGGCGGAGCTTCTAGGAGGATCGCGTGGCTTATCGACACAGGGATCATCGGCGGTGGTCGAATTTCGATGGGTGAGGTTTCGAACAGATGGGTTGGACCGTCTTTTTTGGGAGCTTGATCGAATTGGGTTTGCTGATTCTTGCGAGTTGTTGTCGAGGTCATTTGTGATTTGTGGAGGCCGGAGAAGAGATCGCCGTCGACCAGCGACATCGTGCACGTTAACGTGCACGATAGTGTATCAGAGGAGTTTGGGTTTTGGGGTGAAGAAAGGTTGGGCTCGAGATTTACTTCGGGAATTTGCTGAGTTTTCTCGAAGTAGGTATAAGAGTGGGAAAGCTCGGGTTTGACGCGAGATTTTATAGGGTTTTACTCGATTGATGAGGGAGTTTTGTTTGCTGCAGGAGTTTTAAAATGTAAAAGAAATGTTTAAAGATTTTGAAACAAAAGAGACTTGACTTTATAAATAATTAAAGTTTTAAACAAAAATAAAACAAGTTTTTTCATATAAACTAATTTGATTTCAAAGTTAAGTTTTTAACAAGTTTTTATAATTTGAAATATAAAAGTTTTAAAAATATAAATATGTGAAATTTAATAATAGGTTTGTATTAAATTTTATTTAATAACTTGGAAAGTTCAAAAGTTTTATTTGAACGATTAAAATTATAATAAAGATTTAACTTATGTAAATTAGAATTTTGATTTATTTAAAGATAAATAATTGTGAAATAATTGAGATAATTCAATTATTATTAATAATCAAGTGTTATTGGTTAATATGAATGATTTAATTAAAATGATGTTTTCTTAACTAAGAATTTTTATAATATAAGAAGTTAAGAATCATTTAATTAAATTTAAATGATTAATTACTAATTAATTAAGTAATTAATTTGTGATCAATTAAAAGATAATCACTTTGGAGTTAATTAAGTGAAGTTATTTGGTGAAGTAATTTAAGTGATTAATTATTGGAGACAATTAAGTAAAGAGTGATTATTGAATAAAGTAATTAGAGGTTAATTACTTTATAAAAGTAATTTAATGGAAGTGATTAAGGATTAATCACTTTAGTTATTAATTAAGGAATTAATTAATAAAATTAATTAAAAGCTTAAATTATTTGATTAATGGTTAATTAACAAAGGATTAAGAGTAACTAATTAAGTGATTAATTACTTGATAAAATAATTAATTAAAGAGAAATTTAATTAATGAAGTAATCATTAATTAATTGAAATAATTAATTATTAATTATTAATTTAAGGATAATTAATTTATAATTAAGTTTTAATTCCTAAATGTAATTAAGGTAATTAATTAAAAGTAATTAATAAAATGCGATTAATTAAAAATAATTAATTAAATATAATTAACTAAAATAATTAATCAAGTATAATTAATTAAAAGTAATTAATCAAGTGTGATTAATTAAAAGTGATTAATCAGGTGTGATTAAGTAAAGGATAATTAAGGAATAATTATCAGAATAATTTAAAGGAAAATTTATCAGGTATGATTAATTTTAAAGAGTAATTGAGAGATAATTACCTGGATAACTAAGAAGTAATTAATCAAGATGATTAATTAAAGCTGTAATTAAGGAACAATTACTTAAAGTAATTAAGTAATAATTAATCAAGGGTGATTAATTCAAAATGGATAATTGAGTGATGTGTATTAGTTAATTTGTAATTAATTAATGAATAGTAAGATGGATTGATGATAATCCAAGTGTTTAAATAAGGATTAATTTAATTAAGGATCAATTAAATTAATTAAGTTTGGTTCAAAACCTTGTATAGGGATGATTAATGATTGGTTGATAAGTATCATTGGATGAGATAATGATATTGAATGGTACTGAATGTCATTGGTTGATATGTGATGATATGAATGTGATATATCTGAGATGTGATTTATATGCTGCTTTGTGACATATATGGATGAATGTGATAATAATGGATTGTCTATCTGTGTTATGAATCATCCATTTATGTTAAGTGATATTTCTGAATATCTATTGTTTAAAACCCTTAAGTACAACTTAGACATTAAAATGGTGTTTGGATTCGGTTAGACCGGAATCGGGTTTCCATATTTGGATATCCGAAAACCACACCGATCCAAAATAAACGTTAGGTCGTGAATCCAAGTGGAGTGCAAATGAAGACTCGAGGTGTAAGAACTTTACGTCAGTATAACTCTGTGGGTGATTCCGTAATGAGTTTGACGGAATAGTACTTATAGGCTCGAGATGGCGATTCAAAGTGCAAGGGCTATGGTCGTTGACTCTGAGGGTGATTCCAAAATGAGTGCAAAGAGATAGTGCCTTCGGTTTCGTTCGAACCCGGAACGGACTTGTATGGATTGAAAGCTTTCAGAACATCGTCAGGTGGACGATGAGCATTCTAAGATAAATGTGTTCTATAAAGGTAATCGCAGCTTCAAGCCTCATCAACCGGCAATGGCTAAAATAGGGGAGGTGCAGCAAGGCTTCGTGGGTAGCTCTCACTGGAGAGGGAGATTTACCCCTGTCTAGAAGTCCCTTTATATTCGGCTGTGTGGGGCGGTTGATTGCAACAACTACCGGGGTTGTCTTGTTCGGAGCTGTTCAGTAAGGAACGGTTCCGGCCTTGTGTTGCAGGGGAGTTAGGGTGGCTCCTCGGTACGGTGATCTAGGCCACGTACTATGACGGGCGGTACCCTAGTAGCCCTGCCATTGTTGGAAACCCATTCTTCCTACGAGACCCTACGGTTTTGTTTGTATTACCCACTTTTGTGGCTAGTAGTTGGAATTTAATAAATGTAACAATTTCGGCTATTTCATATTTACTTGAAAACCCTAGACACTATTATAATATCACTGGATTTCCTATAAAATGTTTTGGTTAGCGTAAGGTAAAAACTTTTCCATGTTTATGTGTGGGAAGTCTTACGTGATACCTTTCCTTTTCAAAGGATTTTCTAAAGTTAAGCAATTTTAAACCGTTTACTCACACCAGACCCCTGTCTGATCCGAGTGTTTATTTTACGTTTTATTAAACTCTTGGGTACTCATATTTTGTATGAGTAGTCAAGTGATTCAGGTTATCCTTGACGAATTATGGAGGAGCTTTGGAGCAAGAGGCTTCAGCGAGTAGATATATAATTCGAGTTTCCGCTGTGTGTTATTCTATATAGTTGTTCTTGTATTGTATATTAGACAGAAATATTATAACTGTCTAAATTGAGATATATGGTTGTGTACTCTGATGTATATGATACTACGTATATGTTATATATTATATTTCATTCATTCCGCTGTGAGATTCTGATGTGTTGTTGTTCTTTCTTCTCTTTCTTTTCTTCTTCTATCCCTTTCTTTCTTAATTAGTGATGCGACTTCCTGGTGTTAGAAAGTCGGGTCGCTACATTACTCCAACCATTGAAGGTGCCTAAGTGGAAATAGGATCAAGTGTTTATGGATTTCATAGACGGCTTTCCAAGAAATCAGAAGGGTAATGAGGCAATTTGGGTTATCGTGGATCATCTGACCATGACTGCCCACTTTATTCCAGTAAAATCTACCCGAACAGTAGCAAGTTTGAAAAAGTTATATATAAAAGAAATTGTTCGTCTCCATGGTATACCAAGCGGTATAGTGAATGAACGTGACCCGATCTTCACTAGCAGATTTTGGGAAGCATTTCAAGCCGCATTAGGAACCAAATTGAACTTCGGTACTGCTTGCCACCCATAGTCTGATGGACAAACAGAAAGGATCAATCGAATCTTGGAAGACCTTTTGCGTTCTTGTATACTTGACTTTGGCAGTTCATGGGCGGGCCATTTGCATCTGGTTGAATTTTCATATAGTAATAGTTATAAGGCCAGTATCGAAATGGCTCCTTTCGAAGAATTATACAGGCGTCCGTGTAGATCACCTACTTGTTGGATTGAGTCAAGTGATAGGCTCGTTCTTGGACCAGATATGATAAAGGAAACTACCGAGAAAATTGATTTTATTCGAAAGAAATTGAAAATTGTTCAAAGTCGTTAGAAAAGCTATGCGGATCTCAGGAGAAGAAATTTTGAATTCCAGATTGGAGATTCTGTTTTCCTAAGGGTTTCTCCAATGCGTGGAGCGCTGAGATTTGGAAAGACTTGTAAGCTGGCACCACGATATATAGGTCCTTTTCCTATGCTGGAGAGAATCGGTTCTTTGGCTTATCGAGTGCAGCAACCCAATTGGTTATCTTGCGTATATAATGTGTTTCATGTTTCACACCTTTGGAAATATGTGCACGATCCAAACTGTATTATTGAGGATGCCACTCAGCAGGATTTAGAGATCACACCAAATTGGGCAGTTAAAAGAGAACCGTTAAAGATAATTGATCAAGATGAAAAGCAGCTGAGAAATAAATTAGTGAAACTGGAAAAGTGCAATGGATTGGTGATCCAAATGATTGTACTTGGAAAACAGAGGATAGCATGCAGAAGTGCTATCCCAAGTATAGAGTGGATATTCCAGCTTAATCTGCTAAGTTATTTCTCTATCTTTTTATGTATTCTTTGTTTCTCTCTCTCTCTCTCTCTTTCAAATTTCAAGGACGAAATTTTCTTAAGGGGGAAATCTATAACATCCTATTTTAAAGCCAAATATTTATTTAGAAATTAACATAAATTTTGAAATGAAATTTTGTCAATTAATTTGGGACTTTCCAAAGCAAATAATAATTGTGTTTATATATATATATATATATATATATATATATATATATGAGATGGATTGTAAAATAGAATTTGAATTTGAAATTCAAAAATATGATATCTTAAAATGAAATTGGATTTAAATATATATATATATATATATATATATATATGAATGTGATTATTTATTTATGTATAAAAGTTTGTTTTAAAATTATTTTCTCTAAAAAGTTATATAAATATTAATAAAGGAAAAGGATAAATATAAATCAATAATACATACACGCATACATACATACATACATACATACATACATATATATATATATATATATGAATAATACATAAATAAATACATAAACAAAAGATAATAAAAAATAAAATATAAAAACCATATTCTCATGCAAAATACAAATGTAAGCCATTAAGGCATATAGATAACATGTGTAACAATTCAGATGTGAAAATTAACAAGTGTAAATCATTTTATCACATAAATGAACAAGTGTCAAAATTTTTATTTTCTTTTCATGTTAAAATTAAAGAAAATCAAGGCAATATATATTTCCATTTCTTTCCTCTCTCATTTCTTTTATCTTCACTTTTCTATAATCTGAGTATATCAAAAACAAGACACACCAGAGAAAAGAAATCAAAAGCAAGTGATAAAAACAGAAAAACAAAATTTAAAACAGAAAACAAATTCCAGTAAATCAAGTTCAGATTCAAGATCAAAGCTCACATCAACCTCAGTTTCAACCTGAGCAAGATTTCAATTTCAACAAATTAAGCAAATAAAGATCAAACAACCGTCAGTTTCAAGTTAAAAGCAAGATCGAAATTCAGCAATCAAAACAATTTTTCCAGTTTTCAGAATCAACTTCCAGATTTACAAAAACTCTCTATTCTTCTTTAAAAGGTGAGTAAGTTCTTTTAAAACCTAGATTTTAACTTGTTGTTTGAAATCATGCTTAAAGAAATGTTAAAATTTGTTTGCACATATGTAGTTTTGTGTATATATATATATATATATATATATAGGTGAATATGATATGTGCATGTCTAGAAAACAAGAACATGAGTTCTGTTCCAGGTTTTACAGGTTTTCAAACCTGTTTTCAAAAAAAAAATTCAAAATTCTCCCTCCAATTCTCTATAGATTGTGATATCTAAACAAAACATGATAAAATTTGAAAGATCATAAGTTTAAATATATTTTTAAATATTAAAATTGAATGGTTTTATTGGAAAATATCAAAACACAGTAAAATCAAATTTTGTCAAATATTTAGTTGATTAAAACTTTGGATTTGATGGCATGATCTTGTTCGTTTTCATAAGATATGAATTTTAAGAATAAAATCATGATTTTTAGGTTTGTAAATTATGTGCATTTGCGAGTTGACCGGTTTTGAGTTTTGTGGCAAATTCTAGTCATCGATGAACGTGATGGTCTCAGAATTGTGGCTGAGGGTAGCCTGGGGATGGACGAGCTCGGGAAAAATGATCCGGAAAATTTCTGATCATCGTGGTGGCCAAACATTGATTATCGAGGGTTTTAGCTCACATTTTGGTGTTGGTCGGAGTTCGACAAACTACAGCTTCATCAAAGGATCGAAGGTCGCCGGACATGGGGGAATCGAAGCGTCGAACATCGATGAAGCTTTGGATACGTTCATTTAATATCTAATGGCTGGGAGTGGCCGTGCGAGGTGATTGTTTGATGATCGTTTTCGTTCCAGGTTGGGTCAGATTGCTCGTTTGTGAGTTTGTCATTGTTTCGGGTTTCTAGGTGGTCTGGTGGTTAGGGTAGGTTGTCGCCGACTCGATGATGGCCGGAGTTTGGATCGAAGGTGGCCGGTTTGCCTGTGCATGTGCACGGTGCCAGGTTTGTGTCAGTTGCCTGGGTTGAGGAAGAAAGGTGGTTGCCTCGAAGTAAATCTCGAGGGATTTGTGTGCTGGCTCTTGTAAATACTTGGGTAAAAATCGTGTGGGTTAACATGTTTAACAAGTTTAAAATTTTGAAATCAAAAGGGAAAAAAAATGGTAGGCTTAGGAGAAGACTCGAAGAAAATTTGTCTGGGCTCATGGTGACTCTCGGGGAGGTCTCGGGTTGTTGTAAAACAGTTTTTAAAATTTTCAAAACAAATTCAGATTAAAACATGTTTAACTCATTCTTTTGAATAATTGTTTTGTTTTAATTATGGGATTAGTTTAAAGTTTAAAAGTAAATTATTTTAATGTAATTAAGTTTAATTAATTAATTAATTATGTGACATTATTTATAAATAAATTCTTAATTTATTTTAAAATAAATGATGTATTTAAAGAATTAATTAAGATGAAATGTTGTTTTTAATTAACCTTAATCTCTTGAATTAGTTTATGTGTTAATGATGATTAATTATGAGGTTTATTAATTAAATATTTTAATGCTAATTAAGTGATTAATAGAATAAATGATTTATCTTTTAATTAATTAATTAAAGTTTAAGTAATTAAAGACTATTATTTAATGACAGTAATTAGAAGATAATTACTTAAAGAATAATTACTTAATGACAGTAATTAAACAATAATTAATTAATTATTAATTAATGATTAAAGATAAATCAAATAATAATTAAAGGTTACTTAAATAATAATTAAGTTTAATTAATTAATAATTAAGTATTAACTAATTTATAATAAAGAATAATTATTCATTAATTAAGGATAATTAACGGAAATAATTATGGGATTACTTAATTATAATCACACAATTAATTAATCTTACTTATAAATGTTGAATTATTATTGAATGCCTAGAACTGATTGATACCCCTGATATATGATTGTGATACTTTGTGATGTGAATAACTGTGAATTAAACTGTGAAATCTATGATATATTTCTGTGTGAATGTGAAAATGGTTGGCCTTTAAACGACAATTGAACTTCGATGCGACAAGGAGTCGGATTCCAAATGGTTATCCGTAACCCACATCGAATCTTAATGGTGAATCTTTGTGACTTGTGTATCCACGTGTTTTAAAATAAACGCTCATTATTCAGATTAGCCGAGAGAGGACTTTATGTCATAAAACCCATTTCGAATTAATGATATGATGAACTGGAGTGCATATGAAGACGGTGGTTGAAGATCGGGTATTTATGAGAACGATAGGATTACGTGTCCAATGTCTCTGCACTGATGGGGAGTCCGATCAAGATTGTGAATTCCCGGATTTGCAAAGGCTTCTTTGAAGTGCCTTCGGTTCCATTCAGATCCAAGATGGACTTATATGGATGTATGTCTGACGTTACACTTTGAGATGTAAAGCTGGTTTCTACCAAATGCATTTGGCCGAGAATTTATTCTTTTAGCTTAACACCCTTCTCTGAGACGTACAAGCTCAGAGGTTATGTAGTTGATGGTTATTAGTGATATACTCCTAATTCGGTAGTGTGGCATGCTGAGTGCTGATCATTTTTTGATCGAAGCATGACTTTTGTGAAAAGCGTAGCTTTTTGGGACGAGACTTCATCGAATCTCACACCCCGGTAATGGTCGAAACAGGAAGGATGCGACAAGTTTACGGGGTAGCGCCCCTTAGGGTATGTGCATTTCCTTCTGGATAAAAAGTGGTATCTTGGTATGAAGCCCAGATACTTAACTTTTGTGGTTGTTGGTTGTTACTATTGTTGGCGTCTCGGATAAAGGTTGGTTACGACCGGGGGACGACGTGCTCGTGACAGTTAGTTACCTAGTTACAGAGGTAACCCGACCTTGTGTTGGCAGAGAGCAGGTTAAGTTCTCGGAGCGTCCCTCCAGAGGCGTACCCATTCGAAAAGGAAGTCCCTTTATTGGAAATCCAATCACCAAATATGAGCCCTATAAGGTTTTAGCTGTAGAACCTACCATTTTACGTGGTAGCTATAGTAGGCATATTATAATGGTACGTATGACGGCTAAGATTAATATTATACTTTCGAAATGTTTTTCTACACTATGCACTAATAATATTATCAAAGGATTTTCGCGTATCAAGCATGTTTGACTATCATAAGGGGAAATCTCCTCCAATTGTGCGATTGCATAGTGTATATGCGGAGAGGCCTTATGGTAGTTTCATTTTCCAAAAAGCATAACGGATTTCTTTTATAAATTTTTTTGTTCAAACAACTGTTTTTGTTTACTCATACCAGTCCCATGACTGACCAGAGTTTATTATTCCCTTCCTAAACTCTGGGTGCCCATAATTTTCCACAAGGACAGCCTAGAAGCAGGTTAACCGTTTTTCGAAGTTGGCTTGGATAGTAGAAGTATATTCTTGAAGTCTTCTGGAAGCTGTCGGATTTTGGAAGCTTTTGGTTTGGGAATCTTTTGGAAGTTTTGAAGTTGGTTTTGAAGGTGCTTATGTTAGATTCTCGCTCTCGATCTCTTTCTTTTGAAGACTCTATTGTAGTTATTATAGTCCTGTTGTCGTTCCATTGTGGTGTTATTATTTTGTTGTTGTATCATGTATAGCACTCTGATGATGATGGTGATTTGTTGTAATCAAATGTTGTATCCATATGTTGTGATCAATGATAATTCACTTTGTTTCCGCTGTTTTGTATTCATCAAATGCTGTTATAAGCTCCACCAAACTGGAGTCCGATGTTTGAATCTCCGGCATTCGAATACAAGTGAGGTATTTGATGTCGATTTTCAGACGCTGGGTTTTGGGTCGTGACAATTTCAATATAACCCATATAATTCTCTATTAATCCTGCTCGATTTATCCCAATTTAATTTACGTCCCAATCCCGTAAATTCTTTCAATACTTTAAAAATAAAATCACTTTTATTTTTAAAACACATTTCCATCTCCTTATAATCATTTTCAAGAATATATACTTAAATTATTTAAAATAAGGCTACTAAAATTACTTAAATCGAAATAATACGTAAGAAATTCTATAAGAGGTTCCAAGTAAACTTAAACCAAAATTTCCCTTTAAAATAAAGTTATTACATCAAATATTTATGTTAATCCTTTTAAAAATCAAATACTAATTTGCTTTAAAAATAATTAACCACCACAATTAACTTAACTAAATGTTTGCTTTTCATTTAAAGATAATTAAAATAATAAATTTCCTGAAACATTCTTAAAAACATTTTAAAACTTCTAGTTTATACTTTGAAATCATTTTATAAAAATGCACTTAGTTTTCCAAGAAATATATTTTCGAACTTTTAAAAATAAAATCACCTTTTATTTTTAAAATGAATTATAATTTTTCTTATAAATTCCCACCAGAATCTATACTTATATATTTATCCACTGATAAATATTCCACCTCATTTATAAACCCAGTTTACAAATTTCCATTTGTCGTTTCCTTTTAAATCACAGTTTCCAAAACACTTAATCAATTTCAAACTGATTTCCTAATTTAAGTTCCCTTTAGATTTATTACTCGATTTATCCAAATTCCCAATAATTGTTTACTTAAAAATTTTCTTTTCATTTCCTTTAAAACCCAATTTATTCTATCCTTATTTTAAAATACCAAATTATTTATTCATCCAAACCAAAGCATCGAATAATTTAATTCCAATATAATCTATCACATAACATATTACAGATATGAAATCAATTACAATATTTCGAGGAATCCAGTTGGATCCCTCTAACCTATCTTTCTGCATCCACAGATGTCAGCACGGCATAAAAATACCAATTCCACTTAGAGGTGGAATATCGCGGTATATGAGGTCATCCGCTATTATGCGGGGCGCATAGGGTCTCATCCGCTATATAATGTGGCAAATCAATCACTCTAATATATACTACTACTATATATAAAATGATATCTAAACTGATAATAATATTCACATTCAACCAATTAATCAATAATTTAAATTCTAATTATTTAAATTACTAGTTTCCAGATGTGAGTGAGATTAACTCACCTTGAATTCGTCGAGCATTTCAATTTTAAATTAAATCGACTGCCTTCGATTTAATCTAAACTATTCACGAGCTTCAATCATTCGTAGATCTGAACTGCAGCGTAGAGCTCCTCGCTGCGGTTCCGGTGCCGCCAATTTCATCGAATTCTGACAATGTATGCATCAGATATGGATTTTTATAGTTTGGACTATAATTTAAAACAATTTCCTTTTATTATTATTATACCAAAACAAGATCTCGGCCGCACTAATTCTCAGTAAATCAAAGCTTCTCACTAGTTCCTCTACATCGCACGATTATTCAAGGTTTGAAAAACCCATGTCGCCGCCTTCTACGTTGACAACCGCTCCTCCCATGATGATATTTCAGATGATTGGCCTCCACTACGACAAAGGGCATTGCGAACTGCATCGTCCCTCAGAACCCGGCCAATCTCGGCGACACCATTTCTTCGAAATACGTGCGTGAAGAAACGGTAACTCCAAATGCTACAAAATTTGAAATACGATAATAATACACAATTACGGATCCGATAGAATTGGTTTCGTCAAATTCCGAGACTATGCCCCGGAAGACTATTTAACTCGTCGATTTATTCGAGCGATTTTCAAAATCATTAAAATCATTTAAAGTTTTACTTTTTAAAACTTTATTGACTTAAATATAAATCATATAGTATTTATATTCATACTAGAAATCATTCCAATTCGTTTTAAATCAAAATCTGATTATTTTTCATTATCACTATATATTAAATTCCATTATTAATTAATATAAATATTCCAAATTTAACTTATCAACTTTTGGTCCCATACAAAGGTCCAATATTATAATTTAAATCCAATCTAGACTTTAAATAAATTTTAGAAACCATTTCCACATCTATATACACTCAGATTCACAAATTATCCTAATTTCAAATATTAAATTATTATTATCCAATGCAATTAAATTGCTATATTTTGAAATTATAACTAATTCTATTTATCCAACCCAAACCTCCATATTACACAATCAATTAACAACCCACACCCAACCTTTAAAATGAATTAAATGTTCAAAGCTAACGACCAAAATTCTGGGTCATTATAGATGATCTCTACTTGGATCGAACCCCTTGTCACCGTCTTAGGTGATTATTTAGGTTTTATTGTCTAGTGCATTTGGTTAGCTTCATCAAGAAGGACTATAGACTTATCCGACCTCCCTCTAATTGGTGCTTTAGTGAGGCCTTTTATGATGCCATTAAAGGCTTAGTCTGGTATGTTTGGCTAGCTTTCTTTTAGCCGAACCATATACTTACCGACCTTCCTTTTGGGAGGCGCTTAAGCGAGGCATTTAATGATGGCACTGAAGGCTGGTTTGACACTTTTGTAACGACCCGATATTTTCAACCATTCGCATCCGCACATGTCGGACTTGAATTGTTCAAAATACCGCGTTGTAAATAAAATTTGGCAAATCTCAAAATATACAGTAAATAAGTAATCACAGAATCACAGACACAGAATCAGAATACTCGCAGCGGAATTTAAAATACTTAGTGGTTCATGAAGCCACTATAAATAGTCTCAATCAAATAAAAATTACATAGTCTTTAATCCAAATATGGTTTTAAATCATCAGTAGAACAATCCAAATGTCCATTAGTCTTGATTTCAAAATTTTAGATAAAGAACTGTAAAGGAAGTTGCCAGCAGCTTGAAAGTGATCTACAGAAATCCTAGCTCCGAAATGAAACTGAACTGCAACTCAGGCTGACCCGAGTGTAACATAAAACATAAACACTCGAGTCAGGACATACATACTTATATAGTGTAAGCTAATTCAAGTGTACTGTAATATAGAGCAAGTAACTTAAAGGATGCTTGGGACCGCCCATCCTCTAAGGATCCGTTAAACTATTTACTATGTAGTAATATTTTCGCTATTATAATAGTGTCTATATTAAAATAAACTTACTTTTAAATAGCGTTAAGGAGTGACCCAATATTCCCCTTAACACGTAATAGTCCCAGTAGTCCATCCAATATCATGGTCCCTCCTGATCGGGAAGCCACCAGAGGATACCACACGGGCTACGGGAGAAAAACAAAATCGTACAAGGCTCGCTATGGTAGTTGACACGGCACAACTAGGCAATGCCAGGGTAGATATACCAATTACGCTTCCGGACCGATGGTAACGCGTAGCGCGCAGCTACCGCCCACCTCAAACAACACTCCCAAATCAAAGGTGCGCACCAAAACAATCACAAAAGTAATAGAATGGCATACGAAGAAGTGTGTCCGATCAGTGGTTCTACCTCATTAATCCGTCAATCTCTCCTGTTTTAGCCACCTTATGCCAACTCACGAGAGTCGGGTCCACGTATTTACCTTAAAGAAAACGTCACCACCATCCTACTTCATTCTGGAATCTCCACCGCGTACACGGTTGTCAAAGTGGTTTTCAGTATCGACAGAGAGTATGCCAGATATCCGATCCCGGTCTCTTTAACAACCAAACGTTATTATAACCCGTGGTTACAACTTTTTAAAAATGGTACTTATATTTTGAAATCAAAATAAATTTCAAATACCTTCAATATCAAAATATTGTTTTTAAACATTAGTCATTTTATAAAATGGTCCATTTAAATCTATTCAATTTATTTTAGGAATTGATTGCCTTTTTCTCACCCTTTTTTTTTAAAATTAAATTCTTCCATTTAAAACCATTCAAAGTCAATTCCTTATTTTTATTAATTACATATTAACTTCCAAAATTTAAACCCATTTCCCCAAAGATTATTTCCATAAATTTATTTTTAAATAATCAAAATCCCGGTATGAAATGCTACCTAAAGTCTATAGGTTAAAACAGTTCGTTTATAAAAGACAGCATTTAAGTGCTGTAATAGACTATTAACTTAACCATCAAGTTTTAAATTCCCAAATATAACTTTTTATCAATTATTTACTTAACTGAAACCTTATTTTTACCAAAATTCAGAAATTCCCAAAATAAGTTATATTCCAAAATTTATTTAAACATTTATTTATTTATTTAACATTTTTAACTCATTCAAAATCATTATAAATCTTATAAAAATCTTTTAAATATACTTAAAACAGAATATTATAAACTTCCATTTTAAAATAAATTTAAAATATTTCAGAAAAACATTATATAAACCACGGGTCTGTATATAGTTTACTAGCCTAGGTCAAGTGATACGGATTTATATCATTTCAATCCGCAATTTACAAAACCCCGGGTTCTATCATTTCAAACCCGCAATCCCAAGTTAAAAAATAAATAATTAAACAATTAAGTAAATATATGGATAATAATTGTCGTTCAGGCCTATCATTTCAGCCTATAATGATATCAATTTACAGGGAACTTGCAGTGATGATTTAACAGTTAATAAGCATTAAATAATATAACTGCAACTATATTACAACAGATAAACAACTGATGAGGTGTCAATTTAAAATGGGGTTTAACATCGTATGTTATATTACAGACAGATGACATTTAATAAATAATTTACAAATACACTTGCGATAATTCACAGAAATATAGGTATGTTTGTCTGGTGAGAAATACTCACCTTAAACTGCAGATAATCAGATTCAAACGATTTTACCACTTGATAAAGGATCGTACAAATGGCACGATTAGGTTTCCGCGGATGCCACGCCTTGATTCAAATCTAAAATAAGATCCAAATACCAAATACGCGACTTTTAAAATTACGGTCAAAGCAAAATTTTCGAAACAACTGGAACGAATAGAATTTGACTTGACTCGACCACTCCCACTACTCGACTTGCCCACGTTCTCAAGGCCAGGCAGTGAAATCTTAACTATTTACGTACCCATGAAAATTATAGTGGAAAGTTTTAGGCAAAAGCTGGAAAGAAAAAGGTGGACACAATACGTTATTCCCTTTCTACAAACAGGTGGCGTACACTAAAATTCTTCAGAAATTGAAAACAGTGAAATTTGCAACTAATATATATATATATATATATATATATATATATATATATATATTCTTCTTTTTTTCTTTCTCTGTATAAAAAATCACGTTAAATAAAAGTGAAGCATGTTGGTTCCCAAAACTTGAACACGCAACATAGCACAGCCACTCCTACCTCATCTTTTAAAACATGCTTTTTTTTTTTCTTTTTTTTTTCCGGAGATGCAAATGAAAATATACCTTTTTTTTTTTTACAAAGTTATTACTTACCAAAATTTTATTGGTTTACATAAATTATACATATACAAAATTCATTTTATTAACATTGCGAATTGAGTCGTCTTTTAACAAAGTTAAAAACTTCAAAACTTTTAAATTTTATTTTTAGACCTTTGGAAAAAGATTTACATCAAATATATATATATTAAAAATAAATTTCAAAATTTAATAATTAAAAGAAATAAATAATGTAAGAGATATGAGTAAAGAGAAAAACGCATATGAAATAGGCAAGCAGATAGGAGAATGGATACTGCGCATGACTGAGATTTAGGAGAAAATTGTGTTTTGAAAAATGCAAGAAATAAATTTTATTGAATAGAAAAAAAATCTATGGAAATCAAATTTTTAAAGTAATGCGCTGAATTTAGAGGCAACATATTTGATTTGAATGCTAGAATATTCCTTCTCTCTAAAACACATGCCACTGATAAATTTACTCATTTACACTAAGGTCATATTTTTAAGAATGTGTACCATAGCCATAATATTTTATGCCCAAAATATACCGAAATAACGGATTAAAATTCTATACAGTTTCTTATATATATATACGTATATATATATATATATATATATATATATATATATATATATACGGTACTTATTCCCTAAATTTAGGCGCCCTTTTTAACGCGTAATTACCCAGTTCATTTATACACTAAAAAAAAATTCGAAATTCTAACCGTGCTGAGACTCGAACTCATGACCTGTCGTGAATAGCCCAAATGTCTTAACCACCTAAGCTATTAATGTTTTCTTAATTAAAACTTGATTTTGCTAGAAATTAAGTTATTTACCATCTTCGACAAAAACCCAAATTTCCAAATTAAAGTTAATTCTTAACCATGTCAAAATTTCAGAGATCTTATCATTTAATTAAAAATTTGGTCAATTGTTTTTATTTTTATTTTTAATCACTTTAAAATTTAGATTTTTGTATGATAAACCCCAAAGTTTTTAAAATACAAGTGAAAAATACTTGTTAAAAATTTGGGCTGTTACACTCTCCCCCACTCAGAACTTTTCGTCCTCGAAAGGGAAGAAGGTAGGGGAATAGAAACAACCTGAAAGAAAACTAAATTGAAACTTAAATTAGAATCATTAATCTAAACAATAAAAATTCAATTTTAAATTAATCATTGATTTCATCTATTTATACTTAAAATTTTAACATTTATTTATTTACATATTTACTTGTATAATATCCCTACACTTAAAAAAAAACATTCATTTTTTTTATCCAAATTGTACACAAGGTATTATAACATTCTAATTTAAAATGTTTAATTTTAGTCCAAATTTGAAATGGTAATTTAACTTAATTTTTAAAGTAAATTTACCATTTCCCAAAATAAACTAAATTCCCCATTTAGTTTCTTCTTTATTCCAAACTATAATTAAATTTATTTCTCTCAATATTTTTCTCATCTATGTCAAATATTTTTCTCAATATCTAAACCATATAAATTCAATTTAAATTAATTGATATTCAATAATTGATTTAATTCATTTGATTTTTACAGAAGTTAAATCAGTCTTAACTATTTCCAAATTAATTATCTTATTATCCAATTATTTTCTAAAATCAGAAATTCGTATAGTCATTTATAATAATCATTTTTATTCAACAAATTTAATTCTTCTTTATTCCAGATTATTATTAAATATATTCTACTTAATATATCTTATCGCACATATTAAGTAGATTATATTTAATATAACTATTCCAATATATTTCTAAATTTCCTTTAACACCATTTGATATTGTATATTATTCAATTATTATTTTATTTCTATTTACCTTTATTTGTCTTGTTGTAACTGAAACTTTAAGTGTATAACATTTATTATAACCACTCAAATTTTATTTATAAAATCCTTTTATATTGTACATTATCCAATTACATAGTTAATTTCTGAATGATTTAGGTAAGTTATATTGGCATGCAATTATACAAGTAAAAAATTTCCAATTCTATTATTCAAGTTTAAATATTCATTCAAAATTTGACTTTATTTTATCATTAGAATCACCTTTTAACATAAATTTATGAATTAAATTTCCAATTAACTTCAAACACTTTTATAGATAAATAAATACATACATATAGCATATGTCAAATCAAATTTAAATCATATATCTATATATATTATAAATTAAGTCATATTTTAGAAATTCAAATCAGTTAAATTTTTTTGAAGCAAAACTACAACGTGGTCTCTTTACTTCGATACTCGAAAATGAATGTCGATGATGTCGTAGTCATCACCGAAATTATTTTCCAACGACAAAGAGAAGAGCACTAATTTTTAAAACTTTAAAAATTCTTTGGAAACAAATTTATATTCGAAAATAATTTAAATAATAATATATCCTTTTAAGACTTTAAACACAAGGTTTGAAACTATCAGAAATTAAATTCTTAAATTCTTTTTTTAAATCCATTTCTGTTTCCAAATAAATTTATAACCATGTTTTATAGTTCAATTATTTATATAAGACAAAACCAATGGTTTACAAAACCATAAATAAAATCAAACACTATTATCTCTAAACAACTAGTTAAATTCTGAAAATTATACTTATATATATAATATTAGATTTTTCCCAAATATAGGAATAAATTTTTCAAAACAAGGATAGAGATTCAAATTTGATGGATTCAAATCAAAGAGAATTTTGATTTAAAGATAAATTGGAATCAGAAGATCCGATGATTACATAACAGAACAAGGAACTAGATAAGTTTATATAAATCACGGGCAACCTTAACCTGGTCAACCGTTACTTAAAGAGTCAGATTGAATGTAGATTTACCATTCGATCTGAAGAGATAGAGTTCGGAATAACCAAAGATACTAGCATCTAAACCGAGGTTAAATATAAATCTTTGGTGAATCAATGCTAATTGTAAAGGAGTTTCACCCCTTTATTAGAATATTGGCGAGACCGCCAATTCACTATAAAGATCATCCGAAGTGGAGTTATGGGATACTCCAGAATCAAAAGAACATGAATAGTGAGGGACACGAATGAACTTCGGAACCGCAGGGAACGTTTCAAAATTCAAAAAGGAAGAGATTCAAGCTCAAATGAAAGTGATTCTGTAAATCAATTTTACCATACATTCTAAGTTTTGCCTAGAGCCAAAGCTCTGATACCAAATGTAACGACCCGATATTTTCAACCATTCGCATCCGCACATGTCGGACTGGAATTGTTCAAAATACCGCGTTGTAAATAAAATTTGGCAAATCTCAAAATATACAGTAAATAATTAATCACAAAATCACAGACACAGAATTAGAATACTCGCAGCGGAATTTAAAATACTTAGTGGTTCATGAAGCCACTATAAATAGTCTCAATCAAATAAAAATTACATAGTCTTTAATCCAAATATGGTTTTAAATCATCAGTAGAACAATCCAAATGTCCACTAGTCTTGATTTCAAAATTTTAGATAAAGAACTGGAAAGGAAGTTGCCAGCAGCTTGAAAGTGATCTATAGAAATCCTAGCTCCGGAATGAAACTGAACTGCAACTCAGGCTGACCCGAGCGTAACATAAAACATAAACACTCGAGTCAGGACATACATACTTATATAGTGTAAGCTAATTCAAGTGTACTGTAATATAGAGCAAGTAACTTAAAGGATGCTTGGGACCTCCCATCCTTTAAGGATCCGTTAAACTATTTACTATGTAGTAATATTTTCGCTACTATAATAGTGTCTATATTAAAATAAACTTACTTTTAAATAGCGTTAAGGAGTGACCCAATATTCCCCTTAACACGTAATAGTCCCAGTAGTAAATCCAATATCATGGTCCCTCCTGATCGGGAAGCCACCAGAGGATACCACACGGGCTACGGGAGAAAAACAAAATCGTACAAGGCTCGCTATGGTAGGTGACACGGCACAACTAGGCAATGCCAGGGTAGATATACCAATTACGCTTCCGGACGATGGTAACGCGTAGCGCGCAGCTACCGCCCACCTCGAACAACACTCCCAAATCAAAGGTGCGCACCAAAACAATCACAAAAGTAATAGAATGGCATACGAAGAAGTGCGTCCGATCAGAGGTGCTACCTCATTAATCCGTCAATCGCTCCTTTTTTAGCCACCTTATGCCAACTCACGGGAGTCAGGTCCACGTATTTACCTTAAAGAAAACGTCACCACCATCCTACTTCATTCTAGAATCTCCACCGAGTACACGGTTGTCAAAGTGGTTTTCGGTATCGACAGAGAGTATGCCAGATATCCGATCCCGGTCTCTTTAACAACCAAACGTTATTATAACCCGTGATTACAACTTTTTAAAAATGGTATTTATATTTTGAAATCAAAATAAATTTCAAATACCTTCAATATCAAAATATTGTTTTTAAACATTAGTCATTTTATAAAATGGTCCATTTAAATCTATTCAATTTATTTTAGGAATTGATTGCCTTTTTCTCACCCTTTTTTTTTAAATTAAATTCTTCCATTTAAAACCATTCAAAGTCAATTCCTTATTTTTATTAATTACATATTAACTTCCAAAATTTAAACCCATTTCCCTAAAGATTTTTTCCATAAATTTATTTTTAAATAATCAAAATCCCAGTTTCTGTAGCACTTATGAAATGCTACCTAAAGTTTATAGGTTAAAACAGTTCGTTTATAAAAGACAGCATTTAAGTGCTGTAATAGACTATTAACTTAACCATCAAGTTTTAAATTCCCAAATATAACTTTTTATCAATTATTTACTTAACTGAAACCTTATTTTTACCAAAATTCAGAAATTCCCAAAATAAGTTATATTCCAAAATTTATTTAAACATTTATTTATTTATTTAACATTTTTAACTCATTCAAAATCATTATAAATCTTATAAAAATCTTTTAAATATACTTAAACCAGAATATTATAAACTTCCATTTTAAAATAAATTTAAAATATTTCAGAAAAACATTATATAAACCACGGGTCTGTATATAGTTTTCTAGCCTAGGTCAAGTGATACGGATTTATATCATTTCAATCCGCAATTTACAAAACCCCGGGTTCTATCATTTCAAACCCGCAATCCCAAGTTAAAAAATAAATAATTAAACAATTAAGTAAATATATGGATAATAATTGTCGTTCAGGCCTATCATTTCAGCCTATAACGATATCAATTTACAGGGAACTTGCAGTGATGATTTAACAGTTAATAAGCATTAAATTATATAACTGCAACTATATTACAACAGATAAACAACTGATGAGGTGTCAATTTAAAATGGGGTTTAACATCGTATGTTATATTACAGACAGATGACATTTAATAAATAATTTACAAATACACTTGCGATAATTCACAGAAATATAGGTATGTTTGTCTGGTGAGAAATACTCACCTTAAACTGCAGATAATCAGATTCAAACGATTTTACCACTTGATAAAGGATCGTACAAATGGCACGATTAGGTTTCCGCGGATGCCACGCCTTGATTCAAATCTAAAATAAGATCCAAATACCAAATACGCGACTTTTAAAATTACGGTCAAAGCAAAATTTTCGAAACAACTGGAACGAATAGAATTTGACTTGACTCGACCACTCCCACTACTCGACTTGCCCACGTTCTCAAGGCCAGGCAGTGAAATCTTAACTATTTACGTACCCATGAAAATTATAGTGGAAAGTTTTAGACAAAAGCTGGAAAGAAAAAGGTGGACACAATACGTTATTCCCTTTCTACAAATAGGTGGCGTACACTAAAATTCTTCAGAAATTGAAAACAGTGAAATTCGCAACTAATATACATATATTTTTTTTTCATTCTATATATAAAAAATCACGTTAAATAAAAGTGAAGTGTGTTGGTTCCCAAAACTTGAACACGCAACATAGCACAGCCACTCCTTCCTCATCTTTTAAAACATGCATTTTTTTTTTCCGGAGATGCAAATGAAAATATACTTTTTTTTACAAAGTTATTACTTACCAAAATTTTATTGGTTTACATATATTATATATATACAAAATTCATTTTATTAACATTGCGAATTGAGTCGTCTTTTAACAAAGTTAAAAACTTCAAAACTTTTAAATTTTATTTTTAGACATTTGGAAAAAGATTTACATCAAATATATATATATATATATTAAAAATAAATTTCAAAATTTAATAATTAAAAGAAATAAATAATGTAAGAGATATGAGTAAAGAGAAAAACGCATATGAAATAGGCAAGCAGATAGGAGAATGGATACTGCGCATGACTGAGATTTAGGAGAAAATTGTGTTTTGAAAAATGCAAGAAATAAATTTTGTTGAATAGAAAAAAAATCTATGGAAATCAAATTTTTAAAGTAATGCATTGAATTTAGAGGCAACATATTTTATTTGAATGCTAGAATATTCCTTCCCTCTAAAACACATGCCAATGATAAATTTACTCATTTACACTAAGGTCATATTTTTAAGAATGTGTACCATAGCCATAATATTTTATGCCCAAAATATACCGAAATAACGGATTAAAATTCTATACATTTTCTTATATATATATATATATATATATATATATATATATATATACGGTACTTATTCCCTAAATTTATGCGCCCTTTTTAACGCGTAATTACCCAGTTCATTTATACACTAAAAAAAAATTCGAAATTCTGACCGTGCTGAGACTCGAACTCGTGACCTATCGAATTGCCCAGATGTCTTAACCACCTAAGCTATTAATGTTTTCTTAATTAAAACTTGATTTTGCTAGAAATTAATTTATTTACCATCTTCGACAAAAACCCAAATTTCCAAATTAAAGTTAATTCTTAACCATGTCAAAATTTCAGAGATCTTATCATTTAATTAAAAATTTGGTCAATTGTTTTTATTTTTATTTTTAATCACTTTAAAATTTAGATTTTTGTATAATAAACCCCAAAGTTTTTAAAATACAAGTGAAAAATACTTGTTAAAAATTTGGGCTGTTACAACTTTGGAAAGGCCAAAGGCTTACACATCCTCCCTCTAAGAGGTGCTCCAACTAGGCAGCATAGGCGGGAGTCTAAGTCTTGTAGACGCTTTGGTCAGTCCCTTTTAAACAGGACCAAAGGCTCACTTTAACCTCCCTTTAGAAGTTGCTTTGACCAGGTCATCTTGGTAGGGACAAAGGCTTAGCCTCGTACTAGCATCTTAGGCAGTGGTTTTGGCTTTCCATTGTTTTAGGAGAGCTTTACTCCTCAACCATGTAGATATACTTATTTCATTCAAAAGATATTATTTCATTGATGGTCGATTTAACATCTTTGTTCAAACTCGTTGAGCTTTCACTACCCTAGGAAATTGTTGACCAGGCTCTCCAAGCTTCAACATTGGTTTGTGTCATGTCCATTTACTTGGTGATAGTAACAATATAGCCCTCCGAGATTCCTTTCATTCTTTGGATGCTTCTTTTGTAAAGGCCAATAGTTGAGCTTGTCTTTAGTCAAGATATATATATATATATATATATATATATATTCTCATAATTTGTGGTAAGAGAGCAGTTTATAAGAAGTTATAGTTTTCTAAGGAATGACCTTCTTGGTTGATGCTATTCTTTTATTGTCTGTGACGGACCGTTCACTCTTGAGGGTTAGTTTTCTTTTTAATGAGGCTCACGATTCACTGATTTTATAGGATTGATTGAGCATACCTATTCACTTTCTAGTGAATCGATTGAAGTCCCTTTCTATTTCCTGTTCGAAAATGGTCCCCTTGGCCTTGATTTGAATCTCTTTCCTCATTTTCAAGAATATGTTATCTTTTTGCACTGCTTTCCTAGGGCGAAGATCGGTGTTGGTCCTATGTGAAATGGATTTGAACTCCATCTTTCTGGGTTGTAGTATGCTACTTGTCTTCTCTTATTTTCCATGATTTGTAGCGCCTTGATTCTCAATACTCGTTCTTCATGAATCGAGGATCACTAGTGTTTGTGTGATTAATTTGGCTTAGTCATTTGAGGCTCGGAGGATCAATGTTCGGACAACTTAACACAATTAATTGGCATGATAAAGAAAAACTTACTTGATGTGATTAACTGGTGTTGAAGATCAAAGGTAAGCTAGATTCGAATAGGATATGCTTGGTAGAGGCAAATCCTCTAAGTCATATATATGCAAGTTAGGGTAGTTTTGCTGAGAGTTTTAACAGAGTTGGAGGTTCAAGCCCTCCTTCTAATGCTAAAATGCAATGAATTCCTTCGTTAACCCCAAAAGTATAAGGAAAATAAAGTTGATCAAGAGAGGCTAAGGTAAGACTAAGCCAAGTCATTAGGATAAAATACGTTCAATATCGAGTCCATAACGATTTTGGCGTGCATTCAATATCAAGGCAAAATCATGTTGAATATCATATTTGAAAAAATTCAACATGCAAGTCACAAGTCAAGTCAATATGCAAGTCACAAGTCTTCATGTTGATATGTTATGCAATGGTTCAATATTCAATTCCTTATGTGTGCAAAATTTGAGTGTTACAATCGGCCAAAATCCCCAAATTGATTTAGGGTTACAAAGTGAAAAATGCAAGAAGAGAGGTAAGAATGATTCTTGGCATCATCATGTGATTACATTCAATAATTGATAAAGTGCGGTATCAATAAATATAGAAGAGTAGCAGCATGAGATAGTAGTTTAAAAAAGAGCGGCGCTGATTAGCGGCGATATTGATTAATTGCGTTATCAATCCTAGGCTTCTTAATATGCGGCGTTGCTTGAGTGAAGACGACATCAACTTTGAATAGGGGTGATATTGAGAATGTGCGGCATTGGTCACATTCAGTATTAATGTTGAACAATACCCCCAGTTCTTTAAACATGTTGCATGTCGCCCATCTTTATGATCAATAATTATGATAACAAGTTCATTTGTATATTCTAGTTGATAAATATTTTATCAGTTATATTGATTGCATAAATTTATCAATGTCGATTATTATAGCTTTATATAGCATATATTCTTACAATATTAGAAAGGTCAAATGTTACAATTTCATTTTTATAATAAGGCTACTACCAGTGTTTTATTCTTCTCCAAAGCCAAAGACGAAGTCTTTTGACTTCACTAGTGGATGTTAGGACTCGTTTGTCTTGGAATTTTGACGTTGAGTTTGCTCAACAAGTCATAGTCCCACAAATGATGGACAACTCCTTATCGGTTATATCATAAACAATTTTTGACCATTGGTTCCTTTTTTAATCTCATTTCAACCTTGAGTTTTCTCAACGAATCGAAAGAAATTATTCATTTGTACCTACCATTTCGCGATGGCCTAAGTATAGTATATGCACCTTAAGTTTGCTCAACAAATACATGTTATTTTACCTCGTCTAGTAAGTATATTATTAATATTACATATAACATCTCTAGCTTGAGTATGCACGACAACCGAAAAGTATGCCAGTAATTTATTAATATATGAATGGTAGAGAACAACACTTATATTAAAGATTCATAATCTTCAATATATTTAACAAGTGATATCAACTTATAGAATAATGGATTTCTTGTAAAATACACTTATGATTCAAATTTCGGACGCATCAAAAATCACGTTGTATGTATTTTTACTTATCCATTTATTCCTTAAGTCTATTTAGAGTTTCTTTTATGTTCCACTTTTAGTTATACATTTATATTATATTAATTTTATTATTATATAACTTTTATACTTTATTTAACTTATATAATGTTTTGTATATAACATTATATTAATTAAATCTTATTTAATTAATTAAAACTTTAATTAATTATTATATTATTCAATTATAACATATTATATTGAATACATATATACTATAACCATTATAGTAATACATATACATCATATACGTATTTTAATTTATTAATTAACTTTTACTTAATTTTTTTATTTCAAAAATCTTTATTAAATTTTATTAATTTGGAAAATTCTTTTATACACATATGTATAGTCATAATGTCTTAAACAACTCGAGACAACATAACATATATCATTATCTATATTATACATGTAAATATATTCAATTAGTTAACTTATTTAATTAGTTCATTTATTTTATTAATCTTAGTAATAAATAATATGTTCAAAATTAATTTTATAACATTTTCAAACATTTTTAAAATTATAGTATAAGTTTTATAATATGTGTTTTATTTTAAATTTAACTTCTAAATTTAATACATTTATTTTAATTTTCAAAACAATTTGGAAATCTGTAATATAACATTTATAATATTTTCTTAATTTAAATTTAACTTTTAAATTAAAAACTTTTATTTCATTTTTAAAACAATTTTGAAAATTAGGCCAAGGCCTGAATCCGTTTGGGCTTCTATATTAAGAATAACGTTTGGGCTTACCTCATCCTTTCAGGCCAGGACAATAGTCAGGTAGGGAAGAGTATTGGATCACTTGAACCCATCCTTAGGCACTACTATTATAGATACCTTGTTATATGGGTAGGTTTTAATAAGTTAGCCCTAATACTATTAATTTAGACCGCATAGAAAACCTGGCTTTGATACGATTCTTGAAATTAGACCAGCATGCAACGAGGTAATTGGGTAAATTCAAATTTTTTTACCTGTTCGGATCTTTAATGAGCCTATGTAGTCTAATTCATTTAGAACTTTTCTAAATTTTCTATTAAATAAAATGAATATTTTATTTAAGTTTTATAAACAAATTTTATTTTATGTAATTTATATTATATTATATATATGTATATCATATACACGTATGTGTGTACATGCATGTGCAATAGAGTAATATGTGCATGGTTTGACATGCCCGTATATAGATGTTGGAATTTACAACGCAACGGAAATGTTAGCCCTTTCTATGGTCTATCAAACGTGTGTATATATATATTTGCATCATAATAATATACATAATTAAATATTATATATTTATAATTTTAGTTATAAATAATTTGTAAATAAAGCATTTATAAAATTTACATTTATACATATAAGTAGATATGTACAATAAAATAATTAACTCACAAAATTAGTAAATATTAGTTTATAAAACAATTTTAACATATATATCTATTATAATATAACATGAAATCCGTGAATAATTTAATAAAATAATATTTTATTTTAAATTGATTTATAAAATAAATGTAAATATATATAATTATATATAAATATAAATAAATATATATTAATATAAATAATTAAATTAATTTTTTAATTAAAATATATTTCTATTGATTTTTCTCTCTATCATATATATATTACTTTCTTTCCTGTTTTGCATTTTCAAACATTTTAAAATCAAAAACCATATAAAATTAAGACTAAAATTAAAATAAATATTGTTTTTGAAAGTTTATTGTGTAATTAATGTTATATGAATTTTTTGCAAAATATAAATGTTGTTTATAATATATATATATATATATAACATTTAAAATTACATAATCAATTTTAAGCCTAATAAATAATTAAATGTATTTACTCGTAATAAAGAATACCTTTCTAATCATGCTGCTGAAAGTATATTTTATATAAATAAAATTTAAAACATGTAATATATGATTTATAATCTTTATAAAAAAATTACAAGTTTTCCTAAATTAAGTATAATAATATTTTGTTATATAAATAAAAAATGATTTTCCCTGGACGTGAGCTCTAAGTTTAATAAACATTCACAAAATATGTTTTTTTATGTAAATGCAGTAATGTACACAACCAATTAGTTTGTGACAACATTTCGATATATAATATTAGTAATATAATCTAACATCATATAGCATAAATAATGTAGTGTAAATGTGATGAATATAGATAAAATAGAGATTTACCTTTCACTAAAGCCCTTGCATACATGTTTAAATGTTGAATTGATCCCCTTGAATCCATCCACCAACCAAAAGATGCTAGCTTCAGAACTACCTGACCACCGATGATCGGATCGAAGAGTATTTATGTAACTTTGTACTTGAATTTTTGGGGCTAGAAGAGAATGGTTGTTGGCCGAAATGTCAAAGAGAAAGGGGAGAAAAAGTGTAAAATGGAATGATGCAAAAGGTGGCATATAAATAGGAAGTCAAAGGTGAGAAAAGTGGATCACATCCTAATATCTCCCTCTTACAATTCCACTCTTTTAACCAATTGAAATCCTCTCCAATTACAATCGTATGGCTGCCCAAATCATGCATCCTACAGTCGAAACTACGGCTAAAGCTAGAACAGACTAAGCAGTAACCTAAGAAAGCAATGATTAAGTGTTCCTCTTCTTCTTCTTCCTCTCATTCTTTCCCTATGGAGAAATTACGACATGCCTTTTTCTAGAACTACCTTTCCTTCCCCAGATAGGTAGCCTTTTTTAGAGTTAAGGGTATGCTCTAGGGGCAATTTTAATTTATTATAAATTATTAACTCTGTAACCGATGCTCGTTCATAATAAAAGGTCTTTTTTCTATTATACATTAGTTGTAATATGTTATAAATAATTAAATGTTTAATTAAAATATATTTAATAAAATATCCATAAATGATGTGTTTGTGATAGTAATTACAAATAGTTATAATCATGAGTACTGTATCACAATATAATAAAGACATCATTTTAAATATTCCTAGTCAAGGTGTATCGAGATTAAGTATCGATGCATCTTTTGAGACTTGAGTACGTAATGTTGTTCAAATGTTGGGTTGTGTATTACTCAAGATTGCTAGGGGAACTAAGGGATTACAACTGATAGTATTGGATAATTATACAATGGCTCACTCGATAGTTTTCTGCTGGTTAATATAATTAGGTTCAAACAAAAAATATTGATGTGACTAATTTAAAAAGTTTTCTTAACCTAAAGTAATGTTGATCTTCATATGAAATCTCCGCTTGACTGTGGTCAAATCATGACATATCGTCCATCAAATGACTATGGTTGTCGAGCAAAAGTATTAGAAGTGAAACATTATTCAAGAGAAGATTCATCTTCTCAGTTATATGAGGTTAGTATCACTTCCAACTGAAGTTAACTCAAAGTCAAAATCTTTGGCCGGAATAGTTCGTTTAATAATAATTTTTATTACTGAACCAAGAACTTTATGTTTGGAATATAGTGTTGAATATGAACGACATTGGAATTTTGACCATTACAAAATTCCATAAGTCTAAGGAATTTGGGAAAAAACATAATTTGTATTGATCACATAAATACCATTTTCAAGAACACCATCAAAGACTTTATTTTTATTCAAACTAAAGTCCATAACATTATTCGCATAATGAAATACATATCCAGTCTCAGATAATCTAGAAACAGACACAATTCCATAAATTTAGTGTTTTCCAAAATAGCAATTATTTAATATCAATACAATACCACTTAGCAAACATAAATGATAATCTCCTACTGTCGTTGCGTCTACAATAGATCCATCAACAACCTGGAGCCTTATCTCTCCTTTTACCATACAAAGCCAGTTCCTAAGCCCCTATAATGAATTACATATATCTAGATCCAGTATTTAAAACCCAAGACATTTTATTGATGGAAAAATAATTTCGAATCATAAATGAACCTGTGGGAACAACAAAACTGTTCTACTTTCTTTCTCTTTAGGTACCCAGGACGGTTCCTTTTCCATTGTCTTTCTTATGGTAGTGGTGACATTCACAATTGTTATTGTTCCTCTTATTCTGTTTTATACTTCTTACCTTCTCCCTTTCGTCTCTTCGAACTCTTTGAAGATGATGCCCAACCCTTAACAACAAGTACTACCCCTTGATCCTACGATTGTGATTCGCCCGACCTTAACATATTAAGGAGCTTCATGAGATTCACATTCAACTAATTTATACTATATTCACAGTGCGTTCGAGGACAAGCAGCTGCAGTGGGGAAGAGTGGAAGCAAAAAATTGGAATTTATCAGAAAAGTGCTAATAAATTTTGCTCATTCCAAAAAACAATTCAGGTGATAGATGCGGTGGTTAAAAAACCAAGCACGACTCTAATCGTAAAGAATTCACAAAGTGAGAGAAATTGTGCAACAAAACCGGGGCAGGTTAGGATCTTTAGACAAACACTGGCCAGTAATGACAATTGGTGGTCGATCGAGTCAAGATATTTTTTAATTTCTAACAAATTATTGTTCGCAGTTACTAAATAATTTTTTAATTTTGTATCATAAAATTGGTAATATTGTCACAAAATGAAGATTTGTGCCAACACTAGATCTTGATTATTGGAGCACATATTAAGGAATATCGCCATTGGAAAAAAAATTCGTGATCTCCATGCATGTTCATCCTCCTACAATTGAATCGAGGATGAAGCACAACCTGAGCTTCCAGGCATCGCATCAAATCACACTTTAGAAGGAATTTGGTAATAGGAGCCAACACCTTAAAAATGGAGTTATCCTTTAGTTTTTCAACAATTTCAATAGACATAGGCAAAGGACTTGGCTCTACTGGACCCAAACATCTATGTTGATGTGAACAATCCTTCTTCAATATGTCGTTTTGCCAGTGTTCATTCCACTACTCGTGCTGACCGAAGAAACACACAACAAACATTTTGTAACGATGTTCACAAGATGTTGGAAATGTAGGAAATAAGAACGAAGTTCAAATTGTCAAGTTCACATGGAGGCAGTTGAGTTCCTTGTCATGGAGATCCTAAGTTCGGACGCTATGGCCTATTAGGATTGGTGCATAAACTTAAAGAAATACCATGTTACAGTGATAGCAAAATTATCTCTCTTTAGGAATTTCCAAAGAGGATTGTTAATATTGGACACAAATGATGCAATGTGTGAGTGGATCGAAATAGAGTTGAGGATACTACAAGAGCATCATTCAATTTGTGTTATTCATATTTATATTTTTAGTTTTTATTCGATTATTAGTAGTAAGTTTGTATTAAATTGTGCAATTGTATTGAAGTTAAAACTGAATTTATATTATTAATTTTGAAATATTAATTTAACTAATTAATAATAATTAATAATTAAAATTATTATTTAATTATCATGAAATAAATAACTATTTCCAAATCACTAAATATTTTTTACATCCCACCCAACCTCTAATCAAAAAAGCTGTCTATGAATGCTCTAACCTCTAACCCAATTTGTCTCTGGGTACACCGTCATTATGAACGGTTCATATTGAGGTGTAAGAGAACAAATGATCAAATTAACTCGTAATTCATTGCTTATCTGTACATCCAATTGTAAAAGCCTATCAATATAGCCCTTTATCATTAGGACATAATCGTCCACCTACCATCCTTTAGTCATTTTGGTATTGAATAGCATCTTTGTAAGCTTATACCTTGCGAAACTTGACCGTCCACCAAATAAGGCCTTAACACTATCAAATACTTCATGGACAAATATGTTTTCATGCTACCTATGCAATGACTTGTCTAATGGAGACAACAAGAAAATTTAGTCGATCTCTAAGTCTAAAACTCATTCCTCATAGGAAAGTCTAAGTTCGGGGTCTACGTCATCCGTGAGTTGTTCTTTAATTTTGCATATAATAGATCCTCAAAGATGCTTGCAAGTTAGTATTACCTTAATTGCTCTTAGCCAATCAATAGAGTTTAGTCCAATGAGATTGTCGCTTTCAAAAAATAGTTTTAGAGTTGACATTTTCTACAAGTTTAAATTGGTAGATTATTAGGACAATATCATAGTAGATCTTCTTATAATATTAGTAAGATTAAACTTTATGTTTCATTTTACTAATAAGCTCCCACTAGTCTTTTATGTTTCACCAAACCCTATGTTTGAACCATTAAAAACTTTCAACTTCAATAGTAGGTGTTAAGACATCTACCTTGGAATTCTGACCTTAAGTTTGCTCAACAAGTCATAATGCCAAAGACGATGGATAATGCCTTATTGGTTGTATCATATACAACCCCTAATTCATGGTACCTTATCCTAATTTCACTTCGACCTTGAGTTTGTTCAACAAATATAAATAAAATTATTCGCTAATACCTACCGTATCATGACAGCCTAAGTATATTATACGTACATTGAGTATGCTCAATAAGTAAGTATAGTTATCTTACCTTTTCTATTCAATATATTAATAATACTACATATAATATCCCTAGCTTGATTTTCTCAACAATTAAGGAATACACAAACAATTTATTAATATATATATATATATATAGATATATATGGTAGAGGACGATATTATATTAAACCTTCATAATCTTCAATATGTTATATTGAGTGATATCGACTTATAGAATAGTGTATTTCTTATGAAATACCCTCGTGATTCAAGTGTCAGACACATAAGGAATCATGGTATACATACATTTACATATTTATTTATACCTTAAGTCTATTTTGGGCTTCTTAATGTTGCACCTTTAGTTTACGCATTCATATTATATAAGTTTTATTATTATATAACATCTATATAATTAGCTTATATAATAAACTTATGTATAACATTATATTAATTAAATCTTGTTTAATTAATTTTTAATTAATTAACTCTTTGATTAATTATTTATTATTCGATTTTAACATATTATATTGAATATTTACATACTATAACCTTGACAGTAATATACATACATCACATATATATGTTTGTATGTACGTAGAATGTATGTATTCCAATTTATTAATTAACTTTTAATTAATTTATTTGATTAAACAATATTAATTAAATTTTATTAATTTCGAAACTATTTATATACATACATATATACCTATATTTTCTTAAATGTTTTAAGACAACATAACTTATATCATAATATACTATACATGTATATTTGTATTTTATTTAAGTAACTTATTTAATTAAATTAATTATTTTATTTATCTTATTAATATACTTAATTTTGAAACTACTATATATTTTTTGTCGTCAAAACAAAGTATTTCTATTTATATAGGCAAGCGGGATTAAATTGGTCGTACCACTTTACAATAAATATTAGGCATGAGGCATGGATACCTCAACAACTATGAAAAGAGAAAATGAAGAGAAACCTATTAAAATTATTGGAGTTGGGCAGAATACCCAAACTACTCAAAGTTAATTTATATTTATTTCAAACATTCTGAAGAATTTTTTATATTATAACTTTTATAATATACATACATACAGATATATATATATATATATATATATATATATATCTTATTTTAAATTTCATTTTTAAGTATAAAATCTATTTTTCTATTTTGAATTTTTTTTGAAAATTAGCCCAAGACCCAATTAAAATCAGGCATGGCTCTTTGGAGGTGATTTCAAATAAATTTAGAAACCTATTAAAATTAGCCCAAGGCCCAATTGAAAATTAGCCCACGAATCTAATCCCTGGATCATTGGAAGTGATTTCAACTATTATTTGAGATTAACTGACGGAGAAGGAGGTAACCCACTTTCCTTAATAGAACTTAAACCACTCAACATGGCTATACTGCAATCCAACCTGAAAGAAGTTAAAACCTCTGGTGCTGCCTATTCATGGAATAATAAAAGAAGAACGGGTCGTAGGACCTTCCCCAAGATTGATTACATTTTCAGCAACCGAACCTCTCTAACCAAACTGGTGCAGCGGATAATTAATAAAACGATATAGATCGATGAAAGTAGCAATCGGTGGATTGAAGATACTGAAATGCCCAAATTCGTTGATCACAAAGATACCGAATTCTAGCTATCTTTGACACGTTGATCGCGCACGATACCGTGAAAGAAGATCTACAATTCTTCAAACGTTGATCAAGCGCACTTGATACCGTGAATTGGCTTCAACAATCATTGAATCGAGCGCACTCGATTAACCGAAAGTGGAGATAGGAGATTACACTCAACTACCAATTTAAGATGAAAGCACATAGCAATCAACAAGAATCAACCACCTCAAAATGTACAACACACTCGCTATTTATAGTAGTTTCCAAACCCTGACCTTAAGCCGTTGCCGACTTAAATCCCATGACTTACGACTCAACTAGGTCGTTGCCGACCTAACTGACTCGAGTTACCCTCATAGCGACTTAGACCCAAGTACAACACAGTACAACAAATGACACGACTTATGACTTAAGTCTAATGACTCAATGAATTACAACACAGCACCCATTCACCCGACTTATCTACATGCCGACCTACGACTCATCACATACGAGTTAAGGACATAACAAGCTCCAGCGACATAATGACTTAACAAATGCAATATTACAACACAACACATAGGTCGGTGACGACATAAAATTCAACACGACTTAAAGAAATACAGACTCCTCACTTAGGTCGTAGGCGACCTAACGACTCAAAGCTTCACCGAGCTAACTCTTCTAACGACTTAACACTTCAGCCGTATTCCGTTAGGTCGCAACCTGTTAGATTTAGGTCGTTAACTCGACACAACTTCCCCTCTGGTCTCCAGTTAGGTCGGAAACGACTTAACTCTTCTTCATTAACTCACATCTTTCCCCCACGTGATTCCTTAGGTCAGGAATGACCTATATCTTCCTTCTTAAGTCGTGGACGACTTAACTCCTCCTTAAGTCGTGTACGACTTATCTCTTCTCTTCTAACTTGAGCTGCATCATCCTCCCCTGGTTGAGAGAAATTCGTCCTCGAATTTATAAATTCTTTCTCATCAGATTGTCCATCTCCATAATATGGTACAAGATGCTTAACATTGAACGCGTCAGAAGTGTACACATCCTCCGGCAGCTTCAATTTATAAGCATTTTCATTAATCCGTTTCACAACTTTTATAGGACCAATTTTTTTGGCTTTCAACTTGTTATAAGCGTCCACTGGAAAACGCTCCTTGGTTAACACAGCATAAACCAAATCACCTTCGTTAAATTCAACACTTCGTCGCTTCAAATCTGCAGTTCGCTTATACTTCTCATTTGCTTTCTCCAATCACTTATGAACGATTTTATGACATTCAGTTAACTCATTAACAAAGTCTACAGCTCTTTTAATCGTCTCCTTCATTTGTGGTACTACCGTTAAGTCCAACGGTCCCCTTGGTAAATTTGAATATACAATCTGAAATGGACTGAATCCCGTACTACGATTCACTGCATGATTATGAGAAAACTCTGCTTGGCATAACTTCATGTCCCAACTCTTCAGATTGTCCTTCACAAGACATCGTAATAAATTTCCCAACGATCTGTTAACAACTTCTGTCTGTCCATCTGTTTGCGGATGATAAGCGCTGCCAATGTTTAACTTCGTTCCCACCATCTTCCACAAACTTAACCAAAAGTGACTCAGAAAACGAGTATCCCTATCCGACACAATAGATTCTAACAATCCATGAAGTCGATAGATCTCCTTGAAAAACAACTGAGCGACATGAACAGCATCCGCCGTCATTTTACACGCAATAAAATGTACCATCTTCGTGAAACGATCCACCACAACATATATAGAGTCATTTCCCCTTTGAGTTCTCGGCAATCCCAACACAAAATCCATGCTAATGTCTACCCATGGTTTTGTAGGAACAGGTAATGACACATACAATCCCGCGTTTGTAGCTGTCCCTTTCGAAACCTGACAAACATGACATCTACGCACAAACCTTTCAACTTCCCTTCTCATCGACGACCAATAATATGATTGAGAAATCAACTCCAATGTTCGATCTCTACCCACATGGCCTTCTTCATATAGCTCCTTTATAATATTCATTCTCAAACTACAATCCGGTACACATAAACGATTCCCTCTAAACAGAAAACCATCCACCAATACAAACTCGTCAGCACTCCTATCCTTGATTTTCTCAACAAACTTCATAAAGTAAGGATCTTCTTTGATCAACTCTGGCAATAGTTCAAAGCCCGTCATTTCAACTTTCATTGTCGTCAACAAATGATTCCTCCTGCTCAAAGCATCAGCTACACGATTCGTCACCCCTGATTTGTGCTTAACAACAAAAGTAAACTGTTGTAGATACGCGACCCATGAAGCGTGCCTAGCTGAAATTTTGTCCTGCCCTTGCAAATGTTTCAAAGCTTCATGATCCGTATAGAGTACGAACTCCCTCTGAAATAGATAATGTCTCCAATGCTTCACTGCTTGAACAATTGCGTAAAACTCAACGTCATAAGTGCTATATCTCAACTTAGCTCCAGATAACTTCTCACTGAAATAAGCAACTGGTCTTCCTTTCTGACTCAAAACTCCACCAACCCCAACCTTCGACGCATCAGTATATAACTCAAACAACAACTGAAAATCCGGTAAAACTAGAATTGGTGCTGTCGTCAATAGTGTCTTGATTTTCTCAAAAGCAACCCCTGCTTCCTCTGACCACTCAAACTTCTTTCCTTTCATGCAATCGGTTACAGGTGCCATCACACTACTAAAATATGGAATAAATCTTCGATAGAAAGATACCAATCCATGAAAACTCCTCACTTCAGTAATTGTCTTTCGCTGTGGCCAACTCCTGACAGCTTCTACTTTACTTTCATCCACTTGAATTCCTTCCTTCGATAGAACATATCCCAGAAACAAAACACTGTCCGTCATAAACACGCACTTCTTTGTTGCAGCATAAAATTTCTCCTGTCGTAGAATCAACAGTACTTCACGCAAATGCTGGACATGCTTTTCCATGCTTCCACTGTAGATCAAAATATCATCAAAGTAAACTACCACAAACTTCCTAATGTATGGTCTGAAAATCTGGTTCATCACTCTCATAAAAGTACTCGGTGCATTCGATAAACCAAACGGCATAACCAACCATTCGTATAAACCTTCCCTGGTTTTGAAAGCAGTCTTCCATTCATCACCCGGTCTAATACGAATTTGATGGTATCCAGTCTTCAAGTCAATCTTTGAAAACACAATAGCTCCACTCAACAGATCTATCAAATCATCAAACCTCGGCATAGGAAATCTGTATCTCACAGTGATCTTAGAGCTCGACTATCCGTACACATTCTCCACGAACCATCCTTCTTTGGTACCAGTAAAGCTGGCACTGCACAAGGACTCAAGCTCTCCTGAACATGCCCCTGTTCTAACAACTCTTCCACTTGCCTTCGCAACTCCTCATGTTCCTTTGGACTCATTCGGTAGTGTGGCCTGTGTGGTAATACTGCCCCTGGCACAAGATCAATCTGATGTTGAATATCCCGCAACGGTGGTAACTCCGTTGGTAATTCTTCAACAAACACATCTCTGAATTCTTCCAATACCGGTTTTACTTCCTCTGGAACTTCTATAGATTCAATGGCTTCATGTCCAATCAACAAAAATACCTCTGGACTCTCTTCTACTTCTTCAATAAATTACTTCAAAGTCAATAAAGTCTTCAGCTCCTCAATCTCTTCTGACTTGCTTTCTTCTTGCTGTCTCTTCTTTGGAACTAAGATAATCTTAACGCCTTCAAACATAAAGCTGTAGCTATTGGTCCGACCGTCATGCTGTACTGCTCGATCATACTGCCATCCCAAAAGTAAGTGACAAACATCCATCTCAACTACATCACACCAAATTTCATCTTTATATTTCTTCCCAATAGAAAATGGAACTCGAACTCGCCTGTCCACCTTCACCTCTCCTCCTTTTCTCAGCCACGCTAACTTGTAAGGATTAGGATGTTTCTCCGTCTTCAACTTCAGCTTTCTCACAGCTTCAATAGAAATAATATTGTCATAACTTCCAGCGTCAATCACAAATTTACAAACCTTTTCCAGAATAGTGCATGTTGACTGAAAGATGTTACTCCTCAACCAACTAGCTTCTTCTTCTTGCTTCTGTATTAAACAAGACCTCCTCATCATTAGATTACATCCTTCATCTCCTGACGTAATATCCTGTTCATCCTCCTCTACTGGACTAGAATAACCTTCCCCAACATCCTTACCTTCAACTTCAACAATCATAGTTCGTTTCTTTGGCTTAGGACATTCATTACTCTTGTGACCCACTTCCTGGCAATTGTAACATTTGAAACTGTTGTTGACCTTTGCCTTCGCAACTTCATTCACAACTGGTTTTGTAACAGCTTTGGAAACATTGGAACTCGCACTAGCACCCTTCACTTGATTGTTGGAATTAGTAAACACACCACCTCCACGCCTTCCCTGCTTCTCCCAAGCCAACGCTTTATGATGTACTTCTGCTACAGATCTAGGATCAAACATATTCACCATATCTTGAATTTGTATCCTCAACCCTCCAACAAATCTAGCAGTCAGCTGTTCTTCCGTCTCCATAATATCATTTCGAGCAATCAGTTGATAAAATTCATCAGCATAATCATTAACAGTCTTCGTCCTTGCCTCAGATTCTGCAATCTCTGATACATAAGTGATTGATAATTGTAAGGTAAAAATGTAGCTTTCATTAGTTTCTTCATCTTCTCCCATGATTCAATCTTCGACTTTCCCATTCTCTCCCTTTTAAGTTTAGTTTGCTGCTACCATGCCAAAGCTCTCCCCCTCAACCTAGTAGCAACCAACTTCACTCGACGATTCTCCGAGACCTCTTTGAAATCAAAGATCTCTTCAACATTAGACAACCAATCAAGAAATTCTTCTGCTACCATTCCACCCTTGAATTCTGGAATTTCCATCTTCATACCCGATTCCCATCGACGATCATTGTTATCCCATTTTTTGGACAAAACTGGAATATCAAAGTTGAGCGCGTCTCTACCACGACCGAGCTAAGAAGAAGCAATTAGCAAGCGTATACAAGTCGATGATTTCGTTCATGACCCAAGTGCAAAAGCTCATTCGGCCTTAAGAGGTTTAAGATCCATTCGGCATTGATTCATTCGGCATTCATAACGCCAAGTTTCATCCGGCCTCTCCATGTCATGCCGAACCAAAGGACATCCGGTCGAGCCTCCTTCCCTCCAAACTCCATCACCGGATCAACTCCACCACCGGATCAATTACAAGCTCCATCTTTCACCAACCACTACCGGTCCAACATCACCGCCGAACCAGCTGCCCTACATCCCCATGCCGAACCAACCCACACCGAACCACACACAACTCAACCTAACACCGGACCAACCTTCCTCCCACTACCGAACCAAACTCCAACTTCTCCTTGTATGACCGAATGAAGCCTCGCCGAACCAGAATTGCCAGTCTAGATTGCTTCAGCCCAGGCCCACCAGCAGCTATATACGTCCAAGACCCCTGCCCCCTATCTCACTCTATAAATAGAGGGGCAGGGGTACAACAATGGTAGACAAGTTTGAGAGCTCAAGCCTGGAAGAAACTCTCAAACAACTTTAGATACTTGTAATCAAAGCTTTGTACTTGTAATCTGAAGGAAAAAAGGAGAATAACATATAAAGTGGACGTAGGCATGTTCTTGCCGAACCACTATAAATCTGTGTGTCTTTTACAATTTAGTCCCTGCTTTTCATACATTTGCATAAATCACCCAAATCACTAAGAACAACATAAAATCAACCAACTCATACGACTTTGGGTGTTTGCGGCCATTTTTCACGCAAACATTTTGGTGCTTTCACTGAGAACAACCAGCTTCCGCTACACGGACAGAAGTTGAATTTGAAAATCTAAGAGTTCAGATCTAAGAGTTATGACGAGACAAACAAGTAAAAGGCAAAGGCCAGAGAGAAGTGAACACCAAGGAAGTCAAGAGGCTACCTCAAGAGGGAATCAAGCGTCGATCTTCATCACTAGGGATGAGATGGAGGTCATGATGAGAAGGCAAGAAGAGATGATCCAGAACTTACTTCAACAAATTGGGCAAATTGGAGCACAGATCCAAGGAGCGGCTGGAATTCAGAACGGAGCAGGACCATCTGGTGCAGCACCAGAGCTAGGGGGCACTCACGCAGAGCATGTTGATCCAACCCCGGGAAGTGAGATGGGGGCATCCGAGCCACCTGGTAGCAATAGAGGAATGAACGTTCAGCCAAGGAGGCATACACATGGAAACTCCCGTGGACTTGGGGGGCAGGTCGAAGACAGTGAACGAGAACTACAGCTTGGAGACAACGACAGATTAGCAGAGATGGTTAGAAGAGCTATGAGAGGCGGTTTAGTAAACAGAGACTTGGAAGATGTAAACAGGAGTCCTTTTTCTTCCGCGATCAGGATGGCTAGGAACCCACCAGAATTCAAGCTACCATCATTGGACATGTACAACGGGAAAACGGACCCCACGGTCCATCTAACGAAGTATATGAGACATATGGAAGTGCTGGGGGCATCAGAGGAGGTTATGGCCCGATGCTTTCCACTGTATTTGACGGACATTGCAGCGTTATGGTTTAGACAACTGGAGAGCGGCTCCATAGGAACATGGGCAGATTTAACTGAGAGATTCATGAGGCAATTCAGGGTTCATATTGCGAGACCCAAGAATGTGATGACTTTGGCAACCTTGAAACAGAAAACTGGAGAGACTTTGAGGAGCTTCCTAACGCGATTTAATGCGGCAGCAGCATCAGTGGATCGACCAGATCCAGCTATGGTCATGATGGCAGCTGTATCTGGAATAGCTGGTAACACAGAGTTCAAGAATTCATTAACCAAGGACCCGCCTATGAATCTGGGAGAATTCTATCACGAGGCTGAAAAGTTTCTGCGTTTGGAAGATGCTAGTGCAGAAAGAGAGGAAGAAGATGACGTTTACACAATCAAGAGCGGAAACCCACCTGGAAAGGGTGCAGAGACTAGCAAAGGAAAGAGAAAGGCTGAGGATAATGATGACAGGACGAAGTGGCTACGGAGAGAGCCACGATTCACCACCTATTCACAGTTGAATGAGAGTTTGGAACGGATTTATCAAGATACCAAGGGGCAGGTTCCGTATCGTAGACCAATGCGAAGGGATCCAACCTCTGACGAAAGAAAATCAGATAAGTTTTGTGTATTTCATGAATTGAATGGTCATAACACTAATGATTGTAGGCACTTGAAGAACGAGGTGGAAGGGCATATCAGGAACGGTATGCTCCTTCAGTATGTGAGGAGGCGAACTCCAGCGGTGGAGCCAGAGCGACCACCCTCTACATCAGCTAGAGGTGACCCTAAATCAGGGCACCATTTGATTATCCATTGATTGCTTGATTAAAATAACGATGAACAAGTCGTAAGCTTCCACTAAAGCAATTAAATCATTTACACATGTACGAGATCGCGAACGATCTCCAGGCATGCTCTGAATGATCATTGACTGCTTCGGTGTGGGAACTTACACTTTGACATCCTTGCTTTGCTTTTGTTTCGATTTGAACATTTGAACTCTTCATGTTTGGACATTTCTGCTGTAAGGTACTATTGCTTTAACATTTACAATTCTATGAAAAAATTATTTACTTGTATGCCCGTTGGATCGCGAACGGTCCACGAGCACCTATTGCATGGCAACGAACTGCCGAAGTCTTTGATTCGAAAACTCCCCCAAACAATAACTCCAACACTGATAATATTAAGTCCCCCCCGGGCACACTCATTCGCCTCGAACGGCACCCGACTTCGAACAGTCACAATTCGCCTCGAACGGCACCCGACTTCGAACAGTCACAACTCGCCTCGAACGGCACCCGACTTCGAACAGTCACAACTCGCCTCGAACGGCACCCGATCGCGAACGATCATAACTCGCCTCGAACGGCACAACTCGCCTCGAACGGCACAACTCGCCTCGAACGGCATAACTCACCTTACCTCAAATGGCTCGATCGCGAACGGTCGTCATTTGAGGTCCGCCACCTGATCACTAACTGTTACACCTTACCTCAAATGGCTTGATCGCGAACGGTCGTCATTTGAGGACCGCCACTTGACCGCACACTGTCGCACCTTACCTCGAATGACTCGATCACAAACGATCGTCATTTGAAGTTAGGCGCTTGACCTTGAACGGTCGCATTTCATCACAAATGGCTCGGTCTCGAACGATCGACGCGTGGACTTACAGGCTTGACCGCGCACTGTCGCACTTTACCTCGAATGACTCGATCACGAACGATCGTCATTTGAAGTTAAGCGCTTGACCTTGAACGGTCCTCACTCGACCGCGCACTGTCGCACTTTACCTCGAATGACTCGATCCCGAACGATCGTCATTTGAAGTAAAGCGCTTGACCTTGAACGGTCACATTTCACCGCAGATGACTCGATCCCGAATGATCGACGCATGGATTTACGCGCTTGACCGCGCAGGGTCGCACTTCACCTCGAATGACTCGATCGCGAACGGTCGTCATTTGAAGTTAGGCGCTTGACCATGAATGGCCGCGCTTCATCCCGAATAGCTCGATCCCGAACGGTCGTCATTTGGGGCCATATAAACTATCAAATTCTCTACAGGTTGATGACAGGATATGAACATCCGGCTCATGGCATTACAAAACACGCCTTCCTACCGCAAGGCATATTTTGGGGGGCAAAGTGTTATCCCATTTTTTGGACAAAACTGGAATATCAAAGTTGAGCGCGTCTCTACCACGACCGAGCTAAGAAGAAGCAATTAGCAAGCGTATACAAGTCGATGATTTCGTTCATGACCCAAGTGCAAAAGCTCATTCGGCCTTAAGAGGTTTAAGATCCATTCGGCATTGATTCATTCGGCATTCATAACGCCAAGTTTCATCCGGCCTCTCCATGTCATGCCGAACCAAAGGACATCCGGTCGAGCCTCCTTCCCTCCAAACTCCATCACCGGATCAACTCCACCACCGGATCAATTACAAGCTCCATCTTTCACCAACCACTACCGGTCCAACATCACCGCCGAACCAGCTGCCCTACATCCCCATGCCGAACCAACCCACACCGAACCACACACAACTCAACCTAACACCGGACCAACCTTCCTCCCACTACCGAACCAAACTCCAACTTCTCCTTGTATGACCGAATGAAGCCTCGCCGAACCAGAATTGCCAGTCTAGATTGCTTCAGCCCAGGCCCACCAGCAGCTATATACGTCCAAGACCCCTGCCCCCTATCTCACTCTATAAATAGAGGGGCAGGGGTACAACAATGGTAGACAAGTTTGAGAGCTCAAGCCTGGAAGAAACTCTCAAACAACTTTAGATACTTGTAATCAAAGCTTTGTACTTGTAATCTGAAGGAAAAAAGGAGAATAACATATAAAGTGGACGTAGGCATGTTCTTGCCGAACCACTATAAATCTGTGTGTCTTTTACAATTTAGTCCCTGCTTTTCATACATTTGCATAAATCACCCAAATCACTAAGAACAACATAAAATCAACCAACTCATACGACTTTGGGTGTTTGCGGCCATTTTTCACGCAAACAATCATCATCTACATCTCGATATGAATTTCGAATTTGGTCTCGATCTTGATAATGAATGCTAGCTCTATCACCCTCTTCATCATAATCAAATGTACGTCTATATCGATCTCGACCATCAACATCCCTTCGATCATGCATGTCTCTTCTACTATGTCTCTCTTCATCTCTATATGGCTCATCTTCAAACTCTCGTTGAGTTCTCCTCTCTTCATGTCCATAGTCATGGTGATCTCTTCTTGACGAAATTGATGTTTCTCATCTATACAACGCTTCAACATTTTGATGACGATTAGCTCTCCTTGGTGGCATGATTGAACTTTACAACACTTCAACTTCACAAATCTTCTACAAATCAAACTTCAACAAATCAAAGCACGGCTCAACACTAGCTCGCACAAACTCCTTAGCTCGGTTCAACTCAACTCGGCAATAGGCAACGTCCTAAGGCTTAGGTCGGTTCAACTCTCTTCACCTTGGCGCGCAAAGTCCACGGCCAAATTCAAACAACTTTCGGACTTTGATTCAAAATGAAATAGATCGAAAGCTTCTAACTTGTTGCAACTTCAAGATGAACACGATGAACACCAATTTCAATTTCAAACTTCTTGGCTCCAAGACTCGGCTTAGCTATGATTGGCTAAGTCTCGCTTCGATACCAAAACTGGCACAGCGGATAATTAATAAAACGATATAGATCGATGAAAGTAGCAATCGGTGGATTGAAGATACTGAAATGCCCAAATTCGTTGATCACAAAGATACCGAATTCTAGCTATCTTCGACACGTTGATCGCGCACGATACCGTGGAAGAAGATCTACAATTCTTCAAACGTTGATCAAGCGCACTTGATACCGTGAATTGGCTTCAACAATCGTTGAATCGAGCGCACTCGATTAACCGAAAGTGGAGATAGGAGATTACACTCAACTACCAATTTAAGATGAAAGCACACAGCAATCAACAAGAATTTTATTCAAAATCAACCACCTCAAAATGTATAACACACTCGCTATTTATAGTAGTTTCCAAACCCTGACCTTAAGCCGTTGCCGACTTAATTCCCACGACTTACGACTCAACTAGGTCATTGCCGACCTAACTGACTCGAGTTACCCTCATAGCGACTTAGACCCAAGTACAACACAGTACAACAAATGACACGACTTACGACTTAATTCTAACGACTCAATGAATTACAACACAGCACCCATTCGGCCGACTTATCTACATGCCGACCTACGACTCATCACATACGAGTTAAGGACATAACAAGCTCCAGCGACATAATGACTTAACAAATGCAATATTACAACACAACACATAGGTCGGTGACGACCTAAAATTCAACACGACTTGAAGAAATACAGACTCCTCACTTAGGTCGTAGGTGACCTAACGACTCAAAGCTTCACCGAGCTAACTCTTCTAACGACTTAACTCTTCAGCCGTATTCCGTTAGGTCGCAACCTGTTAGAGTTAGGTCATTAACTCGGCATAACTTCCCCTCTGGTCTCCAGTTAGGTCGAAAACGACTTAACTCTTCTTCATTAACTCGCATCTTTCCCCCACGTGATTCCTTAGGTCGGGAACGACCTATATCTTCCTTCTTAAGTCGTGAACGACTTAACTCCTCCTTAAGTCGTGTACGACTTATCTCTTCTCTTCTAACTTGAGCTGCATCACAAATGGACAACCATGATAAACCACCTTCCTAGTCCCTAACTATCTGACCATTCTCCTCAAATCCTCAATCTAGATGCCAATGTCATGAAAAGAAATTTAAGTTTTAAATTTTTTAACTCAAGGGTTCATGAACTTGAATTTCAAAGCATTATTGAGCAATCATGATCTCAACCTAACTACGGCAATCCAATGTTTGTCTTGTAGATGAAGCTCAAAGAAACAATGGAGAAGTTGAAAATTTGGTCAAGGAAGAAGTTCGAAGTAGGATCAAAGCAAACTGACATTCTTAAGTCTCAACTTAAAACCATTCAAGAGAAAATGCAAACAGATGTGCCAAAATAATTCGCTGGCGGGTATGGAGATCAACTTAAAACCATTCAAGATAAAACGCAAACAGATGTGCTAGATGAATCGCTGGCGGGTATGGAGATGGAGTGATATGCTAAACCAAAAGGCAAGAATCAAGTGGAAAGTTGATGGTGATAGAAATAATGAGTATTTCCATGCTGCCCTAAAAGCCAAACAAACTAATGAAAACATTTTCCAAATTCATGATGAAGAAGGCAAACTTCACTAGGACCCCGAGAACATTGCAGATGCATTCATAAGTTACTTTACTAATATATTTGGCAGTTCTATTGATGGTTTTACTAAAATAGATTCTATTAATCCAATGATACGGCCCAGACTCAACCATGCAGACGTTATGTTACTTAGCAATGAAGTTACTAAGCTTGAAATTAAGCAAGCAATGTTCTCTCTCAATAAAGACTCGTGCGATGGACCAAATGGTTTTAATGCTTTTTTACACCTCACGTTGGAATATTGTCCGGGTTGAAGTGGTTAAAGCTACTAAGAACTTCTTCAAAAAATGTGAAATATTAAATACATTCAATAATACATACATTGCCCAAACTCCCAAAGCAAGAAATGCTGATAGTGTTCATGATTTTCGGCCTATCTCTTGTTGCAACACTATATACAAATGCATCACCAAAGTTATAGAAACATGCATGAAAATAGTTCTACCTAATATCATATCTAAAAATCAAGGTGCATTCCTGCCTGACAGAAATATCCTAGACATTATACTTGAATCTCATGAACTTCTGCATGGTTATAACATTACAACGATATCTCCTAGAGGTCTGATGAAAACTGATATACATAGGGCTTTCGACACATTACATTGGGATGCCATTGTTCGAATAATGGGTTATATGAACTTCCCCAAACACTTCATCACTTGGATATACGCATGCATCTCTACAGTGAAATTTACAATCAAGTTAAATGGTTCAAATGTGGGCTACTTCGGAAGCAAGTGTGGAATTCGACAAGATGACCCGATGTCTGCTAACATATTTGTGACTATCATAGAGCTTCTAACTCATATACTTCAAGACCTTGTCGTTAAGAAGCTCTATCAACTTCACCCCAGATGCAAGAATCCACAAATTACCTCTCTAATGTTTACAGATGATTTAGTCATATTTTGCAAGCCTACTCTACAGGCCAATACAACTATCCTTGAAGGCCTTAGCCTTTTTTACCAAATTACAGGCCTAAAGGTTAACTTGGATAAATCATGCATCATGTTGGCTGGCATTAGTCAGGAACAAAAAGAAACTATATTCAACATCACTGGGCTCAGACCTAGTTCTGAAATAGTTACCTATCTTGGAGTCCCCATGGCAACATCTCGAATTACCACCGGTCAGTGCTATCCATTGTATGAAAAGATTACAGCTAGGCTTGAATGCTGGTCTTGTAGAAAACTGAGTCAAGCTGGCAGAATTACTCTAGTTAAATCTATTATATTCTCGATGACCGTTTACTAGGCTAAGACATATGTTCTACCTTACAGCTTATCAAATTAATAAGTAGGGTAGTGATCAGTTTTTTTGGACTGGTGGAACTCAGAGACACTACATGTATCCTAATGCATTCAAACAAACTGAAAATCCCATTAACAAAGGAGGGATGGGAATTATTAGCCTATCTCTGTGGAACAATGTTGCCTCCGCCAGAAATCTTGATAACTTCATTAATGAAAAAGATAGCTTATGGGTACAATGGTCATATAAACATGTTACTAAAGGGACGAAACTATGTAATATGATACCACCACAAAGTATAAGTTGGACTTGGCACAATTTATTCAAATTAAGAGAAGTTGTTCTTCCACATGTTTAAATGTCGTAACAACACATAATAAGGTTAGTTTCTATGATGATCCATGGTACAAACAGGGATGTATTCTTAGAAGACTTATTAATCATTGTAAACTAATTCAATCTGGGGTGGGGGAGTATGCAAAAGTTAACTCGTTCACCTCTTTTGGTCGAGTTTCCTTACCTAATAGTTCAAGCCAAAACATCACATCTCTTTGGAATTCAATTCAGGCTTTAGAACTTAAATCTGATCACACTGATAAATTAGCTTGGGGTCCAAAGAGTATTATATTCTCCACTAAAACTACATACAAACTTCTGAATGGTGATGATGATCTTCCTCGTTGCAAATGGCACACATAAGTTTGGAAAAGACAAAGTCCAACCTCTGATAATCTCTTACTCTATAAGGTAACAAACAACGCTCTCCTCACGCGTGTCAAGGTTGTCAACAGAGGAATGAACATTACTGCCTATTGCAGCTTCTGTAATGTCCAACCAAAAACTATTAATCATTTGTACTTTGATTGTCCTGTGACTAGTAGATTATGGCACGAAGTAAAAACTCATCTGGGCTTCAGGATAGTAGGAATGAACATGTTGGATGAATGGGTGATTCTTTTGAGGGTAACACTAGGAATAATGAGCGTGAAAAAATTTATGGACTGTTGTTCAAAAAATTTGTACGTCTCACATGGATTGAGAGGAACACCAGAGTGTTTGGTGAAACTAAAAGCAATTATGTAAGGCAACTAGCTGACTTGATAGTATATGAAGTAAGGAGAGGGCTATGTGATGCATATTTTCCATTTGAGCCTGTGATGCTTCTGGTCATGGCTAGCTTGCCCTCTATGTTGTGTTTAGTCCTGAGCTTTCCTTTTCTCCTTTTAAATTTAGTGTCTCCCTTTGTTTTGATCCACTTCTCCTCTTCTCATTGTCCTTTGTTGTTTTGCTTTTATTGCTTTTGTTTATGTAATTTGTTCCTTTCGTTTCAGAGTGGATCAATATAATGGTAGGGGACCATTCAACCCCGTCGGTTTTGCCAAAAAAAATTAGGCATATTCTATTAAGAGCAATCTCTAGGATCACACGTCTGTTCGGGCAAGGCCCGTAGCTAGGTAGGGCAGAGTACTTGATTACCCAAACACAATCCTTCGACACTATCTTTTTAGACACCTGCTATATCGGCTATGAGCTTAATTGGTTAAGCCTAATATGACTAATTTAGACCGCATATGCTATTTGGTTTTAATACTATTGTTGGAATTGTGCCAAACTACAGTGGAGTAATTTTGTAAATTTCAACTTTTGTTTATCTATTTGGATCTTTAGTGGGCTTAGTTAGTCTAATTTATTAAGAATTTTTTTATTTTTCTTATTAAATGAAATCAATATTTTATCTGAATTTATGAATTAAATTTATTTTATATAATTTGTATTATATTTCTTATATGTGTATCATATACATATATGTGTGTGCATACACGTGCAATGGGATAATGTATGCATGGTTTGACCTATCCGTGTATATGCACTAATGTTAACCCCTCGTGTATATACATGTATTGTCAAGATATACATATATGTGCATCAATTATTATATAAAATAAATATACATGCATACATATATGTGTGTGTACGTATGTATAAATTCAAATTTATTATAAAATATTAATTATAAATCATTTGTATAAATCATTTATGAAAAATATGATATAATTAAATTTGAAAAATATTCAAAATTAAATTTTCCCTTTCATGATGTCCTCTTAATATCACTCCTACCATCCCATCTTATACCCTCTCCCCTTTCCCCTCTCGTCACCCCTATCCCTCCTGCTTTAACTGTACCTCCTCCCCCTCCTTTATTTTCTGCCCACCTCCTCCCCATCACTCTCTCCTCCTGCTTTGCTCCACTAGCTAGTCTGGGTTATTCAAGCATCGTCCAAAAAATGCAGGAAAATAATCTTCAATAGATTTCAACCTTAACTGTGGTGGGACCCCTTTTCCTCTTCCTGACGATGTCAGGGCTGAAGAAATCTAGTATCGGCATTGTTATCTTGTAGGTTTTTCCGATGACAAACTCTCTTACACTGCCGCTGTTAATCATTTGAAGAAATGTTTGAAGCTTCATAGTGATATAAAGGTGAGATCAAATAATATAAATTTTTACTTTTTACTCTCTAATGATGAAGATCGACAAAATATTCAATAATCTGATCTAATCTTTATAAAGGGTACGATGTTCATTATAACGCTATGGAATTCCACTTTTTGCAATGCTCAAGTTAAGAGTGTACCTATTTGGATACATTTTTATAAAATTCCCCTCTTAACTTGGACACTTGTGGGTATCAATTGGTTGGCATGCTACTTGGGAAAATTAGTTCGCTTAAATGAAGCGATGTAAATGTTTAGTATATGCTAAATGCCTTGTACAAATAACTTCAAATAAAGAACTCCCTACCTATATTGTATATAGAGAAAGTAATGATACAATTGCTGTGCATGTAGAATATGATTGGCGCACCCTCTGATGTGCACCACTTGCTGTGCATTTGGATATAGCACTGAAGTTTGTGATATGTCATGCATTGGTAAGGTTCAGCAACCAGAAAAGAATGCTTCAGCAAATGCAAAAAAACTAATGATATAGTTCGAGAGCATACACAAAAAAGAAAATCTCAGGCCTGGAAAAGAAAAACTACACAACAGGTCGATACTCATATTTCTAAGGAAACTGAATCTTATCTTCCTTTTCTAACAAAACTGCAACTGCTGGAAATGCTTCTGGCAATGATAAAACAATCAACGAAGTTATCCACCAAGTCCAAAGCATAATAAGCAATCCACAACTTCTGATGACATTCTCACCACTGAATCTTATGCCTTTACTACAATAATTGAACCGGACCCTATAATTCAGCAGGAATTGGCAGGAATAACTATTCTGCAACAAGCTGTTCAGACTGATACACATGCACAAATGCATGCACAAAATGAAATTCAAGATCAAAGAAACACTCTAGTGGATCCACTTCAATCTTAAACCAAACTTCATAATTCCTTCTCTGTTCAAAGATCTCAATGAATCTCAAAGTACTTTTGTATTTGCCAGCAGCAAAGAGCATATTCTTGAGTCCCTAGCACTAATAGTAATATTACTTTCCACTTCATGTTGATATTCAAGCTACTGATAACTCTGAGATTTTCTTTAATGTCCAACCTAATTGTCATTCTTCTATCATTGATCCATCAACGTGCAATCCTAACCATCTTTTAGTTTTTACCACTCCTCTTACTGTCTCTCCTATCATCAAACCCCCTCCTCCACCCCTCCCCCTTCAACTCTTCCCACCTCCCACATCTCCTCCATCTCCCCCATCTCTCATAGGTTTCCTTCCAATGCTCAATTTGTTCATCCATACGCTTACATTCATCTCCCTAATAATATTCGTATACTGATTGACCTTGCCATCTTCTTTTTATTAGAATTAACTTGAAAACCCCTATCTTCTCTTTCTTTATGCTATGAACTTCCTCATCCTGTCCTGGCTGCCTCACTTAGAGAGTTTAATTCAAGTACAAAGAAAAAGAAAGAAAAATAGAAGTAAAGGAATATATCAATATGACCCTGACCTTGATTTAGACCGTGGAACTAACATGAATCCATCCACGTTGAGTAACATAAGATATGGAAGCCCCAAACATCCAAATCTTCCATTAGTAAAAGACAAGCAAGGCTTGAAGCCGGAAATCTTAATAAAACCACAAATTTCTCATATTAGATTCCATAGCATGTTGGAATATTAGGAGAGCTCACTTCCAAGGCAAACAAGATGAAATTAAGAAATTAATGGTCATAATTTACATACGATTGCCATATTAGAAATCAAATTGAATCATCTTCTTACCTCTAAAGCTGACAATTTCATTGCTTCTATGTTGAATCAGACCAATCATCTTTCATATGCCTTGGATTTGTATTGGAGATTTTAATTGCATGTACTCCTCTAAACAAAAAACTAGTGGTAAACCCCTCACACTCTCTGATATTTCCCCTCTCATGCACTCAATCAAGCAGGCTAATCTTATTGACATGAATTATATCGGTCTGCACTTGGAATAATAAAGCTATAAACTGACCTCGTACCTACTATAAACTTGATCATAGTTTCTACTCTTATCATGCCATTAACCTTTGGCCCACTCTTCACAATTGTATCACCACTCCAATTCTCTCAGATCATTCCCCATTGCTCCTCAAGTGGGGGATGGACATCAAGAGTAAAACCCAAATTTTTAAAATTTTAATTTTTGGACTGAGCACAAGGATTTCCTAACCATTTTCTTGCAAGGCTGGAAATTAATGTTTATGGCAACCCAGTCCATATTTTACAGCAAAGGTTAAGGAATTGTAAAGTTGGTCTAAAGATATGGGCTACTTCTTGTTTTGGAGATGGGGTTAACATAATCTAAAGGCTTGAGGCAACAACTTCATAATCTGCAGCTCAATATGCACTCCTCCCCTTCTAGATCTATCCTATCTGATCAAAAGCACCCCATCTCTGAAGAACTTCTAATTGTAAAGCTGGTCTAAAGATATGGACTACTACTTGTTTTGGAGATGGGGTTAACAAAATCTAAAGGCTTGAGGCAACAACTTCATAATCTGCAGCTCAATATGCACTCCTCCCCTTCTAGATCTATCCTATCTGATCAAAAGCAACCCATCTCTGTAGAACTTCTAAATGTATTGCAAGTTAAAATAAGGGCTGAAAAGCAAAATTTAGGTATAAAATTTGAAATGGAATCTGATAGAAACTCTAAATTCTATCATGCCTCGCTTAAAATAAAGAAAACTAAATCTAGAATACTCAGTATTTATGACATGAATGGAAATGAACATACAATTGCTGATAGCATTGCTAATGGTCTCCTTGACCACTTCTCTTAAAATTTATCTCCCACTTATCAACCCAAACCCGACCTTTCTAATTTTTCAAATCTCAAACTGCCAAAGCTTGATCGTGAAAAAGCTTCCAGGCTCATTGATTACGTTTCTGATCATGAAATTAAACAACTCTATTCTCATTGAACACTTTCAGTGTAGGTGGCCCTGATGTCTTCAACAACCATTTCTACACAACTTGCTGGCCCTACATTGCCTCCACTTTCACTAAGCAATGTAGTATTTCTTCTTTACCAATAAAATCCGCTTTGGAACCAATGCTACAAACTTAGCCATGATACCAAAGATCACTAATCCAATTTCTATTAATGATTACAGAGCAATGGCCTGCTGCAATATTTCTACAAACGCGTTACTAAAATAATAGCTGAAAGAATGAAGTCCTCAACTTCTTCTCTTATGTTTCTTAATCAAGCCACTTTTCTTCATATTAGATCCATAATGGATTACATCTTGCTTGCCTATGAGCTGTTAAAGGGGTATAATTACATTAGCTTCTCTCCTCGTTGTATGATGAAGCTTGACATTTAGAACGCCTTTGACACTCTTCAATGGGAAGCCTTAATTGCCATCATGGCAAAGATAAGCTTTCTAGAGCCCTTTTTAGCTTGGATCTATACATGTTTATCAACTACCCACTTCTCTGTATCTTTTAATGGCTCAACAAATGGATATGTCTCTTCTTCTAGAGGAATTAGACAAGGATACCCTATGTCTTCCTACTTATTTGTTATTGTGATGGAATGTTTGAATGCTATGATCGAGGACAAAATAAAATCCAAAGATATTCTGCTTCACCCCAAGTGCAAAAATCTTATGATATCGTCCCTTATGTGTGCTGATGATTCAGTTCTATTTTCTAAACCTAAGGGAAATTCCATTGCCTCGGTTCTTTTAACTTTGCATGACTTTCAATTTCTACTGGATTAGCAATAAACTGCTAAAGGTCTAATATTTTAGCTGCTGGTTTGCAAGATGCTGAAACGATTAGTATTATTTAGTAATCTAACCTGTAATCTATGCCTCAAAATTTTGTTTACCATGGCCAACCTCTTTCCTCCACTAGAATTTTAGTGGCTCGTTGCCTCCCTATGTATAAGAAATTATGGATAAATTGACAAGCTGGCTTTCAAACTACCTCTCTTTGACTAGTAAATTGACTATTGTGAAATCTACCGTAGTTGCAATGTCTACTTACTAGACAAGAACCTTCATATTGCCAATAAAACTCATTAAAATGATAAACAAATCTCTTTACTTTGGCATGGAGATCCTAATCCACGAAGAACATTCCCGTCGCTTTCTCTAAACTAATGACAAATAAGAAATAAATAGGCTTGGAATTTCAAAGAGTTGGAACTAGGACAAGGCTATTGTTTCTAAACAACTTGATAGTCTCTTGTCTAATAAGCTCCCTTTCTCTAGGTTTAGCGGGCTAGAATCAATGTTCTTAAGAGGCGTCACTTTTGGAGCATGAATATCTCCAGTAATGCCATATGGATATGGAGAAGTCTGCCCAATTTGAGAAATACCTTGCCACCTTTGATATCATATAATACCTCCCTGTTGAACAACACCACCTTCTAGTTTGATCCCTGGGTCTCTCCAGGTCTAATCCTTGCTAAAATTGTGACATACATGTGTGACGCCTCATCCCGAGACCCACATTAACAAAGAGAATTACTTAGTAATTTTGCCTACTAATGAGAAGAATATGGTTGGTTAAGAGCGACCATCATAGTCTTGCATTAGATAAGTGTTAAGTATGTCGATTTGGTACTCATTTTTTTTCATTTTAACTCAAAAGTTCGACATGCTAAATTCATATCTAATACACTAGTATTGTGGCTACATGATCGATTCAGAAACAAAACATAATAACATCGATAATCTCAAGTCACATAACCACAACACAGATACATATACCCATACATCAAATGTAATATAACATGTAACAAGCGGTATTCAGTCACAATATATACATACATCCCAACAAAAGAATATATACATCACATAGTTCCCAACAAAAAGACTACTATACAAAAACTATGCCATATCCAAAGTCGATGGTGAAGTACCAAAAGGTAAAGCTAGAAAATGGCCAAAAGATAAAGCAAACCGAAAGTCCGATTACCTAACCTACAACTCGGTCTGACCCAAGTAATAAGATGAAGGAATATAAGTGCATATGGGATCATTCCTTTATATACATAAAGCAACAATATAAGTAAAGTTCCATTCATATTTCTAAAGGTAGAAAACTCCATAAGGGCCCAAAGCGAATTATATGATTAGGTTTAACATTGCATAGACGTTTCACTTTCCAAAAGTTACACAACATAAGTGAATATAAGCAATCCCATAAGCCATAAGTGAAAACATCAAAATCTCAAAAATCAAATCTTATAGTACTCAAATAAGAGTTCATAATCTCAATATCAAAATCACCATAAAAATTTTATATAAGCCTTTCCCTAACTCAAGGCTATAAGTAAATTCATCATCTCAAATTGGTGAAATCGAAATAAAAACCTCATAAAAATTCCTAGGATTGACCAAATCCCATTTTCATGTCGAAGCGATGTTGCACGTGTCATCTCATCACTACTATATATATTTTAGGTACTTCTCCCAGACGACAGAAGTCGTAAATCCCAGACGACCGAAGTTGTAGATCATTGACGACCGAAGTTGTAATCCCAGATGACTCGAAGGTCTATAGTACTGGCAATTCCAGAATGTGTCAAAACTCCTAAATAGGAATCCGAAAAGTATTAATGTATGTCCCATACCACATGTTCGCACTTAACAGTTTACTAACCATTAGCAAACACCACATTAGAAAACAGAAATCATCATAAAATCTCAAAACTTGGAAACATGGACTCTCCTCATCTCATCCGCAAGTAAAACACTATATCGAGCTCTTATAGATCATAACTCCTAGAATAGGAGATCTCGAGCCACAACCCTCCAAATATTGGCATTCCCAAATAATTCATAAGGATAGGAATTATAATCTCAAAAATTCACCATAAATGGCTAAATAACTCAGAAATTAAATACCTTGAATAGTTTCGATCGTACAAGTCCGAAATTAACCGATAAAGTAAATTCACATGTCCCATACCACGTGTTTTACTAAACTGTTTAATTCTCTTTCTCATACGTTCGGAAAGTGTTAAAATAGTGTATATTATTTATAAAAATATTTACTTAAGAAAATGGGATTTTCAAACAATTTTTTGAAACCATTTTGAAGCAATTTATTGAGAAATTCCTTTATTATAAAGAAATAAATATATTTTAAAATACTTGAAAACAATTTAAAAATAATTTATAAATATTAGAAAACATTTGTTTCAAAGTCACTTGATTTATAAAATTATTCCAAAAATTATTCAACAAAACTTTTGCTTTAAACGATATAGATCGTAGAAAACACTGAAATTTCGATATTCAAAAACATCACGAAAATTCCGATAATCCAAGATACAGATTGACCATAATTTTTTCTCATTCACACATAGATTAAAGCAATAGAAATTCATCTATTAGAGCAAAAAGATTCATCTCAAATTGCAATTGAAATAGCGCCAAAAACCATAGCGAAAAGGCAACAAAATTGCAAAAAGACTCAGGATAAAAGGTCACAAACACACGTACCTAGGCCAACAAGGAGTCGACCCAGGCCTATAGGTCGGTCGACCTGGAAGGCGCTGGGTCGACCTACTTGTCGACCCAAGCTACGAACTCTTTTCTACTTGCACTTTCAGCTCCGTATTGAATTTCCAAAGACCATTAGACAAAGCAAACGATTGAATTATGGACTAAAGTTCAACAGGCAACGCGTTTAATAATTAAATTACACTCAAGAAAAGATCCGGCAGCATTTTGAGTGAAAATTAAGAAGTTATGGCCACTCAAAGTGGCAACTAGAAATTAGAAACAGGAAAAAGCAATAACTGAGAGTATAAACATATACATAAGCTTTTACAAAGCAGATTTCTTAGTAATAGCACTTAGTTCAAATAGCAATTGTGAGTATTTTACTCACCTGGGTGATTTAGCAAAAATTCAAGAGTGAGCTATGATCTTTGGTGAAGAAAAGGAGCTTCAAGACCCTGTAAAAGCTAGAAAAGAAGCATGCAGAACAAATAAAAGAAGTACAGACAATTCATCCAAGCTCAAAGATTTTGATGAAATTTATTTTAGTATTGGTTTGGATTACCTTGTATAATCTTTGTTTTGATGATTTTTCTTCTTTTATTTTCATCAATTTTGAATGGAAATGGATTTATCATGAAGTGGCCATTGTTTTTCTTATTTTCTTTTTACTAAATGTTTCTAGGAAGGAGACGGAAGAGAAGCTACGTACAAGTGATTTTTCTCCTCCTAAAGTTTCCAGAATTACTAGTTGGATCCTAATATTAACCCAACAAGCCCAATATCAAATAAACTGGTGAAATTTTAAGTATAAATGCACATTCTAACTCATTTTAACAATATATGCCCAAATTTTCTCATTTTAAACCAAATAAAATGTATACAACCAACTGTATGAAAATAAAATTGTTATTTTAACAAGTAAAAATTTATTTCAAATATAAAAATTTATTTTAATATATAAAACCTTATTTTTGACAATATTACACAATTACACTATTTTATCACAAAACACCATTTTTAATGCAATAATCAATACAAATATTATTTTCTTGCCAAATAAATTACAACAAATCATTCTAACTCTTTTTAATCATCAAATATTATTTTTAAACAATATTTCATCTTTTATATTAACAAATTACATAATTTCTTCCTATTTCTCATTTTAAATTCAATAAAAGATTAATATTGACAATGTTTCCCAATATTGTTGTATTTACTCAAATAAAATTGCAATTTGATTATTTTCAACTCAATTCTCAAAATAAAGTTTTAAAACTTTATTTACATTACTTTAGTTTTGTTTCAACAATATAACAATGAGATGCATCATCTAATTAATTTATTAGCTTCAAACTAATAAATACCCAATATTTCAATTTATTTAAAGCAAATACTTATCCAATCAATATTTAATCCATTTTTATACCTAAATAAACAGAATAAAGTTCCAAACTTTATTTTTCTCATTTTATTTATAAAATTCAATGTTTATTCCAAATAAACAATTCCCAATTTTATTTTATTTTACAATATTAAATTATAACTTTCGTTATAATTTAATATATACAGGTAATCTCCAAACCAGGGTTGTTACAACATGGTTCATTTCTTATCTAGCATGCTTGAAGAAGTTGAAGCTATAAACTATATTCACTTTGGTTGTATTTTCCTCCCTCACTCTAGCAATCCCAATGTCAAAACTGTATGGAACCATTTGATGCCTCTCAACATAAAAAATTGCTGCTCCCTTATTATGGACTTCTACTCAACAAGAACATTCTATTTGCATTTCCCACAACTCTCTTGAAGCATTTCATTAAACATCTATCAATCTATGGCATAAGAGAATCTAGATTAAGTATGGGTTTGAAAAGGATAACATACTCATGTGACGCATTCTTACAAACAATCATCCTACTCACGACATCCTTCTCTGCAAGGGCTTCATTACTAATTTCCAATGCCCCTTTTGTCCCACCGCATATAAAAGTTTTGAACACCTTTTTTCCAGAGATAACAAACTTAAGTGGTATAATGTTTCCAAGGGAACAAGATGGAAGACCCATGCTAACAAGACTTTGTTGGTAATTATCAAGAAATTTACTATGGCTATTTGGGTTGAGAGAAATGAACAAATCTTCAATCCGAAGAAAATACCCGTGATGCAACTTTATCACCTCACAAAGCCAAGGTTAATCGCATGTTGAGGTTTTTGATGATTAATAATCAACATAATGCTATTGTGTAATCGATTGCACTATGTGATTATTTTTATTATTGGGCCCTTTCATGTTTTGGGTTGTTGTTTTTTGCGTTCTTTTTCTTATTATCTTATCTTTGTTTTGTTTGGGCTTTTTTCTATTTTTTTTATTTTGCCTTTTGATAAGAACTGGTAGGGATCCCGTATAAAAGCAAGTTCGCCTTTTAAAAAAATTTAAAAATTAATTTGTAAAATAATTTAATACCTTTATCATATATTATGAATTTTTTTATTTTACACATATACACTGATATTATATATATTACGTATAACTAGTTCACTAATTTATACACACACACACACATATGTAACAAATACATATTTATTGCTGCTCGTGGCAAGTAATTTTTTCAGTTTAATATTTTTAAATAAAATATACTTTAAAAATTAAATCCAGGCGGATTAAAAATAAAAATATTTAAAAATCATTTCAAAACAAAATGCATATCTTATATTATATAAGCAATTTTCAGAATATTATATTATTTATAAATGTATTATAAATATATTTTGTTTGTTTAAATAATAACAAATCAAATAAATAATTTAAAATATTTATAAAATAAATAAATAAAATCACTATTGAATGATTTTTAAGAGTGTATAAAAATATAAAAAAGTTAAATATATATATATATATATATCATATGAATTAATATTTTATAACTATATTTGATTGATCAAATCATTTAATAATAAATTTTTTATCAGGCTATGACCAACATGATGGCATCTAATAATTTTCTGTGCACATATACATATAACCATCGACATATGACAATAAAGTAAAGTTTTGATTCATGATAAGATTTATCTGGCTAACATATGATCGATTGATTGACTAAGCAATTTAGAATACTAATAAGTCAGAAGCATACCTCTCACCAAGGCCTAGAGATCACACTTTGAAATGATGAAATGACTTCTTGAATTGAATTCCATGTCTAAAGTGGTTGGCTCTCGTATTGTTTTACCACCAATGATCAAATCGAAGAGTTTTGATGTGATTTTGTATTTGGATTTTTGGGGCTTATAGAGGATGGTTTCTAGCCGAAAATCTCAAAGAGAGAGAGGAGAGAGAAAGTGTAAAATGAAATAATGTAAAAAGGCGACATATAAATAGAAAGTTAAGAGAGAGAAAAGTGGATCGCATCCTAATATCTCTCCCTTACCAATTCCACTCCTTTTAACCATACAAACTCCTCTCCTTTTGCCATAATACGGCCTCCCAAATAACCCCGCTTCAACCGAAATAAGCATGCCCATATGGGCCTCAAATCTGGTCAAAGTCCAAACAATATGCAATGCAACTTTATGTTTTGTTTAAATGCGTACTGATATTGTATATCGATCGGCATATTTATAACTATTATAAAAACACTATTTAATACTATTCAATATACAATAAATAAAATTTTATGGTTAATGTTTCATAAATATTAATTAATTTTAACAATTATAAATTAATTAAATCAGATAGTAATAGAAGTACTCATCGTTTGGGTTACGTTACTCTTAAGTGTAAATTTGGTCAGCGATTAATATCGAACAATTCAAATATTAATGTTCACATGTCACTTAGTGTAACAAATCTGGTTTTCGAGATTACTTGTAAGGATTAAATTATAATGATAGTTATAATTTAATATTGTGAATTAAAATAAAATTGGAGAAATTAAATTATTTATTTGGAATAAAGAATGAATTTTGGAATAAAATAAGAAAATAAAGTTCAAAACTTTATTTTCTTTGTTTGGGTTGATAATAAATGGAAAATAGTTTTTATTTAGAGAAAATGCAATAATTTTATTAATTATTGACAATTACTTCTTTTAATAATTTTTAAAGGAAGTATTTGATTTTTAAAAGGTTGTTTATTTAAATAAAAAGGTGAAAATTATTGTAAAAATGAGATTTAGTTATAAATTTGAGTTTAGAAAGGTTAGTAATATTTTTTTAAGCAAGAAAAATATTTTTGTGGAATTTTACAAGTTAAATATAAGGTTTTATGCATTTATTTGTGGAAATTGTGTATTTTTGTAAAATAAAACATTTTAATAGAAAAATTAAAAAATTAAAATTAATCTTTTTATATAGTATAAAATATGTTATTTCATAAGTATGTAAATTTGCATACTTTTTTATGTGAAAATTTGAAAGAAAATAGCTTTTGTTTATTTACATAATGTAAATGTGGCTTGGTGTCAATTAAATTAGCCTAACACAAATTTATTTCTTTTAATTGACGAGTCCAAGGGCTAGTTAGTAAACTTAACTAGCTAATTGGGAAAGAGGAAAGCAAATTTCTCTTCTTCTTTCTCTTTAGTGTGAAAGGAAAAAAAGAAAGGAACCAACTTCCCTCTTTCAAAGCAAAACCAAAATCTTCAAATTTTCATCAAATCATTGCTATAATTTATCAAATTAAGTCAATTTATGTAGGTAATCAACTTCTAAACCTAATTCCTTCATCAAATTTCAGTTTTGATGATTATTTGATTGCTTGTAACTTTGTTTTGGCATCGCATGTTTGTGTACATTTCATTCCTAGGTTGTTGAAGCTCTTTTGAGGCCAAAGCTTGCTCCTTATTTCCACCGATTTTTTCTTGTAGCTCAAGCATTCAGCAAGGTGAGTTGTAATACTCACAAATCCTAGCTGAGCCAAGCTCAAAAATTTCAAAGGCAATCAAAAATCTAGCTTTTGTTAATGAATTTTTGTTGTTTCTCTGTCTGAAATATGTTTCTTATTGCCTATTTGAATGATCATAACTTTTGATTCCGGCAACAAAATGCTGCCGGATTTCTTGCATTTGATAGCTTGCATGTTGAACTCCATTTTTGCAAATTTTGGTTGAAATATATTGTCGTTTAAATGTTCAAAACGTTGCTGCAAAATTGACTCGGGCACATATTTTTGCCTGTAGTTGTTTTGAGTTGCTGCAAACATGGCCTGAGTCCATGTTTGAGGCCGCATAACTCATTCATTTTTTACTGGAATTCAATGTTTTTTTTTTTTGAAAGATAAAGTTTTCTAGTATATGCCTACCAATTTTGAGCTTAATCCGATATCATTTGTTTCTCTGTTTTATGCCTGGAAGTTGAACCCAGGATGGTTTCAGGCATGTACATTTTTGGTTTTTGAACTGTTGCAAACATGGCCCGAGTCCATGTTTGAGGCATCATAACTAATTCGTTTCATATCGGATTTGAGTGATTCTTCTTGTAGATTGAAGTAGGAGTGTTGATTTACACTCCTATAAAATTTCATGACAATCTGAGTTGGTTTTCTATTTCTAAACTACTATCGAACTTGTACTCACAGCTTGCAGTAATTCACTGTATTAAACCTTGTTTTGGTCCGACTTTGAAACGACGAAGATTCTTCGTTTCAAATCGGATTTGAACAATTCTTTTTTCAGATCAAAGTAGATGCATTAGTCTATGATACTACATAATTTCACCAAGATTAGGTTTCATTTGCCACTTCGAACTCATCATCGAAGTTGAACCTTTGCGCTGTTTTTACACAGCAGTTTACAGTGGTTTTAGTCCAACTTCGGAATGACGCTCGTTTCAAGTCGTAATTGTGTGAATATTTTTTCAGATTGGAGTAGGATTGTTAAACAATATTCCTACAAAATTTCATGTCATTTGGATTCTGTTTCAAGTCCAAACATGCTATCGAACTTGGGTTCGCAACGTGTTTTCAGTGGTTTTTATACTTGGAATAATTTCCGCCATTTTTGATATTTTCCCGAATTCTTGTATTCTCTCTAGATTTCGTGCACGGGTTTTATAAAGCATTTTAAAGTTTTTTTCAAACAAATTGGCTTGTAAAATTATTATTTAGTATTATTTTAAGTATTATATTATTTACTCCATAATAGGAGGATTTCAAAGGCAATTTCCAAAGTGTTTTCAAACGATTTCTAAACTCGTTCCAAATTATTTTCTGAGTAAAATTACACTCTTTTGCACTTTGAATGAAGTGGAAAGGTAATTAAATGGTTGGGTAAAACACGTACCGTGGAATACGTGTGTTTATCTTTTCAATTAATTCATAATCTATTCGTTTGATCGTTTTGACCTTCGGGTCTAGTTTACCGATGACATGAGGTGAACTTTGTATTGCTTTGAGTGTGGAATTGACTAACGGTTAGTAAACTGTTTAGTGCAAACGTGTGGTATGGGACACACGTTAACACTTTTCGGGTTCCTTTCTGAGAGTTTGTGACACATATTGCCAGTTAGTGGTGTCCAGTACTGGGCCTCCGGACCTTCACCACTACGGTTTGTGCCTTCGGGTTTGTGCCATCGGGTTTGTTGCCCGATTGTATCGCTTTTGGAGTTGGTACATCGTCACCGCTCGAGAGATACTTGGGTTTGTCGCCTTCGGGTTTGTTGCCCTATAGTATCGCTTTTGGAGTTGGTTCATCGTCACCGCTCGAGAGGATACTTGGGTTTGTTGCCTTTGGGTTTGTTGCGCTATAGTATCGCTTTTGGAGTTGGTCCTTCGTCACCGCTCGAGAGATACCTGGGTTTGTCGCCTTCGGGTTTGTGGATCCTTGTTTATACAATACTGAGCACGTGCATCTTTTGTTTCATTGATATTTATATTTTCCTAGAGTATCGCCTTACGGAGTAGGTCTTTTGAACTACTCGATACATAGCGATTACCTTGTGGAAACTTGTGTTACCTTTATCGGTATTTGTGATTTGCCTTTTTGGCTTGATTTAGGATATTCATATCCTTTGTTTATTTGAGTTGCCGATGATATGAGGCTTGTTATGATTCATCTTTTGCTAGATGACCGAGTAATCTATTTTAGAGATATTTGTGGTACTTTATGACCTTGCATGTTCATTATCATTTAGCTTATCTAACTGATTTGTTTAGCTAGACTGACCCGTGTATTTTATACTCAGGTCAGACCGAGGTGTTTCAGGTTAGGTACATTCAGACATAGCCTATTCTGCTTCCGCATGGACTATTTTGCTATCTTTTTTTGTTATAGCTTTTTGTGTAGTCCTTTTTGGTTGTAACTTGTATATGTATATTCTTTTGACTGGCTTGTATATTGCGGTTACTACACCACTTGACATGTACCATTTTGTGTACTCGGTGATGTATCTGTATATGTGTATATGTATGTGATGATCTACTGTTCTGTGATGTGTTTTACATTTGAATTGTTATATTTTGTTCTGTTAGATCTTATAGCCATTATAGTTTTGTATTAAATATCTATTGGATAAGTCGTCCACCTGGAAAAAAAATATGCGACATTTATCGACGTACTCGGTAGATAATTAAGACAAGGCTATAAATGGTCGCTCCTACACAGCTCTATTCTCTATATTGGCAGACGGTATTACCTTGTAATACTCTTTGCTAATGTGGCTCTCGGAGTGGGGCGTTACAGCTTGGTATCAGAGCTGAGTTCATGATAAAATATGATAAACACAGAATAGAAACACATATTACAGTACATCCAAGCATAATACAAGTGATAACATAGTTTTCCACTATCGTATTCCTCAATTGTGCCTTTAGTATTTTCATTTTCTTAGAATGGATAATAAGTTGGAAAACATTATAAGGGTTTTAAATATCACTATTTTTGAAATAGTAGAAATTAGACCTCAGATGGCTTAGATTTAAATTATGTATTTTGATCCTTAATGATTAGAGTTGCGCAGCGGAAATGGTGTGACCGTTTTCGCTGGGCACATTTAATGCTTTGTTTTTAGTAAATGCTTTTTGGTTGATAATTGCATGAATGTGTGTTAGCATAGTAACTGTTGAAATAATATTGAGTAGGTGATATAATTGAGAGTTAGAAAGCTACTCAATGCAAATGATAAGAACTTGCGGTGTCTTCAAGTTGTAGCTACCGCAAGAATTATTAGAAAGACTGAATTTTGAAAATGAAACTTAATTCATAAGTGGTATTTAACCAAAGGTTAAAATGAAATAAAAATTTAATGTTCAAGAATTTCACGGATGCATTTTAAAGAAGTAAAATTAATAAAAGAATTTTTGAGGAAGAAAGCATCCATATGAATGGAAAATCTTTCTAACAAGAAATACACTTATGTATATAACTTGATTGTTTTATGAATTGATTGTATGGTTGTATAATAAGAAAATGTTTTGTGTTTTGAAAATAAACATTGTTACAACCATGTTTAAGATTGCTTAAGAAATCAAAAAAGGTTTTATAATTTCTTGTGTCAATTGGCTAATAAGTATTTTAAGAATTCTGGTCGATGCGTCTGATCAGCGTTATCGATAGGGATTCCTAAACGCTTACGAGGCGATATGATACATGCTTTTTAAATGGCAATAAATAATACTTACTAGTATGGATGTTGAATGCAAAAATATATTGATATTGCAAAGATTTTGAAAATTCTAAATTGCCATTTAAGATAAGTATTTTATATACATACTTAAGGACTTATGGAAATAGTGTGACATAGAGGGCAATGGAGAGGCAATGTTGATCTTGGTCAACTTTGCAGTCCTTGAAATGTCATTCACTACAAATGTATTAGTTAGATGTTATCATTTTTTAAATTGATAACTGGAAAATTTGAATATGGTTTCATTTAAATAAATTGTATTAATTATTGGTTATGTTACATGTTTGTGAAAGTTTACATACATGGAAATTTGAAATGCTTAAGTAAGCTTTTAGGTAAAGTATTTTGAAAAATATTACCTTATGCTAAATCATTTATATGGCAAATAATTTAAATTAAGGAAATACCTTAATTGGATGAAAATATCATGTGATAGTGATTAATAAAATAAAGTATTCAAATTAAGAAAACGAATTGTTTAGAAAACTAAAATATTGATTAGAATGAGGTTTACTAAAATGTAGAAGGATAGTTATGAAGATTAGTTTAAACATTTAATCATTTGATTAATAACAAGTGAAAAAAAAGAGAAGTATGCCTTTGGGAAAATTTAAGAAAATGCTAATTTGGTGCTTTTGAATTAGAATGAAATTTAATAAGGAGAAAAACCATTAGAGTAAGTTTGGTTATGAATTTAAACAGTGTTAAAAACTTGTTAATTATGTATCTGTGAAGTTCAATTGAAAACAAGTTTGAACTAAGTATCAACCTTGGCTAGTTCTAAGTGATAATAAAATAAATGTTTAGCTTTGTGGATTAAGAGAAAATTGAATATACATTTATTATAAAATGCAAATTTTGTGAAAAGCTAGAAATAATAATAAATAGAGCAACAAGATAAGATTTTTAATTGTTAACGCAATTAAAAAGAATCAATATGTAATTCCAAAGTCTAGTTTGGATAGATAATTGTTTCTTACCAATATAAGAAAGTAATTATCTTAACTAAAATATGAGTCTACTTTTAAAAGACTTGTTTGTTAATTGGAAAAAAGTTTTCTTTGTAAACCATTTTGAAAGTTTGTTGTATGTATTATAGTGTAATTCTAGATGTCTTAGCTTTTCGGAGAAAAGGATCATGTAATAAATGTTTTAGAGTAAATATGACGCCCCACCTCTATACCCACACTAACCAAGAACACTACGGTGTAGTGCTGTCAACTAGCACGGAGAATAAGGCTGTTGAGGAGCGACCATCCATGTGATTGCTTATCACACGATGGCTATAAATAATCTTCGGAAACAAACATAGAAATAAGCATAACACAAATCAGTCACATACATCCATATCACAAAGGCAGAAGAAGATATGAATATATATAACTAACACATGAAAGTGTACATCAGAGTAGTGGTCAAAAAGATCCACAATAATACAAAAGAATAGCAACACGTGCTATACAAAAGAATACAACTATGAGTCTACATCTCAAGTGTATACAATAAAAACTGCTAATCTAAATAGTTAGCCAAAAGTCAAGCAGAAGCACCTGTAACATCTCGGTCTGACCCGAGTATTATTTATAAGAAAATAATAAATGGATCAGTCTAGCTATAAATATCAGATAACATGATATAAAACAATAGATATGGCAAGAACATATAGAACCATAAAGACATACTATGATAAGCATGTAATTGAAGATCATCAAGAGATCAAACAATATCAAAAGAATCTTATAAAAGATCCAAATTCACCTAAAAAAAGGTGATGACACACAAATTCACCAAAACATAAAAGTTGAAAAATCATAACAATGGAAGTCATGAAAATAGATGAAGCACAAATTCCAGAAGACTACACAAGAAATCCAGAAATTACAATATAGGAGCATGAAAACTCACAAAATGGGAGCATGAAAACTCACCTACACGTGTAACACAAAGCGAGACGCTATCTCATGGTTGCAAGCCATTAATTTTGACACACGAATGGCCTGAAGACCGTGGGGCGCTACCCCACATATGTGATGGCGAAACATCACACAAATGCGATGGCGAAACATCACAAGAGCGGGATCTAGTCTCCGACGCAGACAAAGAGACATCGCACAGTTGCTAGTCTAAAACACAAAAACGATCGTCATGATCATCAAGAAGTGTCAATTACACTAAGTTAGTAAATATAAAAGTTTGGCTTCATGTCCCATAACCACTTGCTTAACTCAAATATTTACGAACAAACTGTAGATCTTCACTAGAAAATTATCACAAAAGATTCAATCGTACACGTCCAAGAATTAACCAACGAAGTAAACGCAAGCGTTTCATACCACTTGTTTTACTAAGTCGTTTAATTAGATTTCTCATACGAGTGAGGTAAGGGTTTGTATATACTAATAGATTGGAAAACGGTTTAAGGAAAAAGCTTTGTAGTAAAATAGGGTTAAAATTGTTTTCATGAAAGAGTTTTGATATGTACTACTACTATTGAAACCTTCACATTTCTAAAGTTGTTATCCCACCTTCTTAGCAAGGCCGTGATACCATAAAATCGACTGAGAAGCCCAAGATAGTTTGTCTCGAAGGATGGTCAACTCAGCATCTCAACAAAGCAAGTTCTGTTGAATGTTTTTCAGATAAGATCCCCTACGGAGGGGGGGTCCAGGAGGGGTGGCAACACCCCAAGGTAGGGGTGCGGGGGCAACGCCCCCGCTACGGGGTTCGACCTGCAGGGTCTAAGGGGTCAAGCGACCTAGTGGTTGCGACCTAGAGGTGTTCGCGAGTTAAGGGAACCAAGGCCGGGCGACCTAACACTCGAACGACCTAAGGAAGTAAGGGGCAAGCAACCTATCATAGAAATAAGGCCTAATGACCTAAGGAAAATGCTCGTGCGACCTAAGTGGTCATACGACCTAATGTTAATAAGGTCAAGCGACCTAAGGTTACATCGGGTCAAGCGACCTAAAGACGCCGCGACCTAGCGACCTATCGAAATAAAAGGGGCGAGCGACCTAACTCAACCAGCGACCTACGACCTAACGGGGTATACGGTCAAGCGACCTAACAATATAAGGCCAAGCGAGTTACAAGGCGAACGACCTAGTGGTTGCGCGCGACCCAGCTGGACACGCAACCTAACAGTACAAAGGTCCAACGACCTAAAGTTATTAGGTCATGCGACCTAAAGTGTCGCGACCTAGCGACCTAGGGGCTTGAACAACCTAACACCGCATACAAATCCGAGCGACCTAACTCAACCAGGGACCTACGACCTAAATCCCAACGACCTAGCGACTTAAAACCAAACGACCTACGACCTAATTCCGAGTGCCGAGCGACCTAACATTGTAGGCCATTTTAAGGTCGGAAATGAGCTATTTTGAGGCCAAGACTTTTCCACGCGAACGACCTAGCATAGGCAGAAAGACCTAAGTGCAGAATTTCACCAAAAACACTAAAAATTGGAGTTTTTGGCCAATTCAATTCAAACTAAATGCAAATGTGCATGCAAACGTGATAGGGAATCATTCCCAACAGTCCAAGATAGTTATAAGCAAGAATTGTGAGATAAAAATCTCACCTTTTCACCAAATTATGAAGGTAAAGCTTGAAGGTGAATGGAGAAGCAACTACAAGCTTGAATCCAATGCTTTTCCTTGAATTTGGAGTTGAATGATGGAGTTGGAGTTGAAACCTAGGCTTGGAGTTTATAATTTCCCTTTCCACTCACCATTAATGTTAAAGTTTGTGTTTGGTAGGAATTTATGAAGAGTGAGGAGAAGGAGAGAAGTGGGTTTGAGTTATAACGGCTAATCTAACCCAAAGTCCAAAGCGGGAAAAGTAAGTGAAATTCCACTAACTCCAAACCTATCAATGTTTATACTTAAAAAAATTGTAAACGGCATTTCAAACTCAATGGAAGTGGTCTCGAGTCCTAATTTGACCGTTTGTAGAAAGTATCTTTTCGGACCAATATCCAATTAACGACAAAATATTTAAATAAAATATTTAAATATAAATCAATAAATATGCGGGTTGTTACAGTAAAGATTTTTGATCTAAAATTATGTAGTTTGGATTTAACAATGATTTGAAAATTTTGACAATAAAAGGTCTTGTGTTAGAAACTTTTGATTGGAAAGTGCTGTTTTAAAACAGCGATAACTTATGATTTACTTATCCAAATGAGTCCATTTTTTTTGCAAAAGAGAGTACTTTCAGTAAGCTAGAAATCATCTTTATATCATTTTTGAAAATTTTGCAGTTTGGTTATTCAAAAATGAGCTTGAAAACTGATGGACATCTCTGTCCTCTTTTATAATTTTTGACTTTAAAGCTGAAAGTAAATTGGGCATAACTTTCAAAACATAAATCCAATTTTGATGATCTTTATATCAATGGAAAGCTTGGACCGAGTAGAATAACATTTATGTTGTGAGTATTTTTATATTATGAGTTTTACTATGTCAAAAGCCTGAGTATTTGTAGCAGGCCTGAATTTGAAAATTTTGAAGTTTTGAGTTGTTGTCTTATTTAAACTATGACTTTAATGCTTCATATGTTTATAAGTGCATGCTAATATATTTCAATAAGTTAAGTGCAGGTGCAAGAGGATATTTGAATGATTAATTAGCAAATAGTAAGTACAAAAGTAAGCATGCTTGCATTTTAAATGCTTAAAATGAAGGATATGAATTGCTTAGTGTTTATGTGTTAAGAATTATACATACATACATACATATATATATATATATATATATATATATATATATTATGTTCCAACCTTTTTTCGATGTATATATAATTCATATTTATAAAATTGTAAAGGGCCTTCCATGCAAAGGAGACCCCGTCGAATTTTTCGAAAAATTAAACACTTAGAAAATTTTTGAGAAAATTTAATTAGTGAATATTTAGAGCCATCGATGAAGGATCTAATAAGTGTCCTCTTTAATCACAAAGTAAAATGGTTTAAAATTTGATAAATTTTGTGGAAAAAATTTATATTACTTATTGTAGTATATTTATTTTTGGAATTAGAGTGTGGACCAACTCTAATTTAATTTATTTTAAATTTAAAGTAAAGATGATTGAATTGAAAATTTAAGTAAGAGACTTCAAAAAATTTCAAGTATTGAAGTCTGAGTTTTGCGTATAAAAGAAAATGGATTTGAGTGAAAACTCTTATAACAAATTTTTGGGAAATTTCTTGTAATCCATTCTTGGCCTTTGTGCGGTTCTTGTGATGACTTGCATTCATGCAATCATGTGTTATGGTGGTAGCTTGACATCCCACCTATTTTTTGTTTAATCCTCTTTTGATGATTGTGCTTATTTGGGTTACTCCTTTAAAGGAGTTAAGTGTGTTGCAGTATATTCGAAATGTTGGCTCCTAGTTATATAGGATCATCTACTATTATTGAACGCCTTGGTTCGATTGCTTTCATGCATCGTTTTCTGTTCAGTTTTGGGTATTCATAATATGTTCCAGGTAACCCAATTTCTTGTATCTTCGAGATTTAATCTCGATTGTTAATTCACTTATGTTGCATGATCACAAGTCTCATCGACTTGTGTATGTGCCGAATTTTATTCGTATAGTTGTTTCGAAGATTAAAAACCTTCGAAATAAGAATGTTCTGCTTATGTAATTCTATGGTCCACTAACCCTAAGTATTGTACTTGGGAAACCACAGGATTTGCCAAGCAAACTTGTCCTGATCCTTTCATTCTCTGTTGAGGGAGAATATCAATGATCCTATCTTTTGATTTGAATCTTACTATGATGAAATAGATGTTATAGATAACTTCCATTATAGAAATTGCGTGGACGCAATTTTGTTAAGGAAGAGAGTCTGTAATAACCCTAGTTTTGGAGATTACTTGTAAAGATTAAACTATAATGGTAGTCATAATTTAATATTGTGAATTAAAATAAAATTGGAGAAATTAAATTGTTTATTTGGAATAAACAATGAATTTTGGAATAAAATAAGAAAATAAAGTTTAAAACTTTATTTTATTTGTTTAGATTAATAATAAATGGAAAATAGTTTTTATTTAGAGAAAGTGCAATAATTTTATTAATTATTGACAATTACTTCTTTTAATAATTTTTAAAGGAAGTATTTGATTTTTAAAGGTTGTTTATTTAAATAAAAAGGTGGAAAATGTTGTAAAAATGAGCTTTAATTATAAATTTGAGTTTAGAATGGTTAGTTATATTTTTTAAGCAAGAAAAATATTTTTGTGGAATTTTACAAGTTAAAAATAAGGTTTTGTGCATTTATTTGTGGAAATTGTGTATTTTTGTAAAATAAAGGATTTTAATAAAAAAAAAATTAATCATTTTATATAGTATAAAATATGTTATTTCATAAGTATGTAAATTTACATACTTTTTTATGTGAAAATTTAAAAGAAAATAGCTTTTGTTTATTTACGTAATGTAAATGTGGCTTGGTGTCAATTAAATTAGCCTAACACAAATTTATTTCTTTTAATTGATGAGTCCAAGGCCCATTTAGTAAACTTAACCCTCTAATTGAGAAAGAGGAAAGCAAATTTCTCTTCTTCTTTCTCTTTAGTGTAAAAGAAAAAAAGAAAGGAACTCACTTCCCTCTTTCAAAGCAAAACCAAAATCTCCAAATTTTCATCAAATCATTGCTATAATTTATCAAATTTAGTCAATTTATGCAGGTAATCAAATTCTAAACCTAATTTCTTCATCAAATTTCAGCTTTGGCCATTATTTGATTGCTTGTAACTTTGTTTTGGCATTGCATGTTTATGTACATTTCATTCCTAGGTTGTTGAAGCTCTTTTGAGGCCAAAGCTTGCTCCTTTCCATCGATTTTTTCTTGTAGCTCAAGCATTCAGCAAGGTGAGTTGTAATACTCACAAATCCTAGCTGAGCCAAGCTCAAAAATTGCAAAAGAAATCATAAATCTAGCATTCGTTAACGAATTTTTGTTGTTTCTCTGTCTGAAATATGTTTCTTATTGCCTATTTGAATGATCATAACTTTTGATTCCGGCAACAAAATGTTGCCGGATTTCTTGCATTTGATAACTTGCATATTGAACTTCATTTTTACAAATTTTGGTTGAAATATATTGTTGTTTGGATGTTTAAAACGTTATTGCACAATTGACTCGAGCACAGATTTTTGCCTGTAGTTGTTTTGAGTTGCTGCAAAAATGGCCTGAGTCCATGTTTGAGGCCGCATAACTCATTCATTTCTTGCTGGAATTCAATGATTCTTAAAGATAAAGTTTTCTAGTATATGCCTATCAATTTTGAGCTCAATCTGATATCATTTGTTCCTCTGTTTTATGCCTAGAAGTTGAACCCAGGATGGTTTTCAGGCCTGTACATTTTTGGTTTTTGAGCTGTTGCAAACATGGCCTGAATCCATGTTTGAGGCATCATAACTCATTCATTTCATATCGAATTCGAGTGATTCTTTGTGAAGATTTAAGTAGGAGTGTTGATTTACATTTCTATAACATTTCATGACAATCTGAGTTGGTTTTCTATTTCTAAACTACTGTCGAACTTGTACTCACAGCTTACTGTAATTCACTGTATTAAACCTTGTTTTTGTCCGACTTTGAAACGACGCAGATTCTTCGTTTCAAATCGGATTTGAATAATTCTTTTTGCAGATTGAAGTAGATGCATTAGTCTATGCACTATCATATTTCACCAAGATCTTGGTTCATTTGCCCCTTCGAACTCATCGTCGAAGTTGAATCTTTGCGCTGTTTTTACACAGCAGTTTACAGTGGTTTTAGTCCAACTTCGAAATGACGCAGTTTCTTCGTTTCAAGTCGTAATTATGCGAGTCTTTTTTCAGATTGGAGTAGGAATTTTAAAATTATTCCTACAAAATTTCATGTCATTTGGATTCTATTTTCAAGGCCAAATCTGCTGTCGAACTTGGGTTCGCAGCGTGTTTTCGGCGGTTTTTAATTTCCGCCATTTTTGATATTTTCCCGAATTCTTGAATTTTCTCTCTAGATTTCGTACACGGGTTTTATAAAGCATTTTAAAGTGTTTTTCAAACAAATTGGATTGTGAAATTATTATTTTGTATTATTTTAAGTATTATATTATTTACTCCATAATAGGAGGATTTCAAAGGCAATTTCCAAAGTGTTTTCAAACGATTTCTAAACTCGTTCCAAATTATTTTCTTAGTAAAATTACACTCTTTTGCACTTCGAATGAAGTGGGAAGGTGATTAAATGGTTGGGTAAAAAACATACTATGGAATACGTGTGTTTATCTTTTCAATTAATTCCTAATCTATTCGTTTGATCGTTTTGACCTTCGGGTCTAGTTTACCGATGACATGAGGTGAACTTTGTATTGCTTTAAGTGTGAAATTGACAACAGTTAGTAAACCGTTTAGTGCGAACGTGTGGTATGGGACACACGTTAAGACTTTTCGGGTTCCTTTCCAAGAGTTTGTGACACATATTGCCAGTTAGTGGTGTCCAGTACTGGGGCTCCGGACCTTCACCACTACGGTTTGTGCCTTCAGGTTTGTGCCTTCGGGTTTGTCGCCTTCGGGTTTGTTGCCCTATAGTATCGCTTTTGGAGTTGGTCCATCGTCACCGCTCGAGAGATACTTGGGTTTGTCGCCTTCGGATTTGTTGCCCTATAGTATCGCTTTTGGAGTTGGTCCTTCGTCACCGCTCGAGAGATACTTGGGTTTGTCGCCTTCGGGCTTGTGGATCCTTGTTTATACAGTACTGAGCATGTGCATCTTTTGTTTCATTGATATTTATATTTTCCTAGAGTATCGCCTTTCGGAGTAGGTCCTTTGAACCACTCGATACATAGCGATTACCTTGTGGAAATTTGTGTTACCTTTATTGGTATTTGTGATTTGCCTTTTTGGCTTGATTTGGGATATTCATATCCTTTGTTTATTTGAGTTGCCGATGATATGAGGCTTGTTATGATTCATCTTTTGCTAGATGACCGAGTAATCTCTTTTAGAGATATATGTGGTACTTTATGACCTTGGATGTTCATTGTCATTTAGCTTATTTAACTGATTTGTTTAGCTAGACTGACCCATGTATTTTATACTCGGGTCAGACCGAGGTGTTTCAGGTTAGGTACATTCAGACTTTGCCTATTCTGCTTCCGCATGGACTATTTTGCTATCTCCTTTTGTTATAGCTTTTTGTGTAGTCCTTTTTGGTTGTAACTCTGATATGTATATTCTTTTGACTCGCTTGTATATTGCGGTTACTACACCACTTGTCATGTATTATTTTGTATACTCTGTGATGTATCTGTATATGTATGTGGTGATCTACTATTCTGTGATGTGTTTTACATTTGAGTTGTTATATTTTGTTCTGTTAGATCTTATAGCATTATAGTTTTTATTAAATATCTATTGGATAAGTCGATCCACCTGGAAAAAAAAAATGCGACATTTATCGACGTATTCAGTAGATAGTTAAGACAAGGCTATAAATGGTCGCTCCTACACAGCTCTATTCTCCGTATTGGCAGACGGTATTACCTTGTAACACTCTTTGCTAATGTGGGTCTCAGAGTGAGGCGTTACACTTAGCAGGTGTGTGACCTTATGGCCAAATTTATTGCATACTTGGTTTCGATAAAATCTAATTTTACCTTTTTAAGCTATACCCGGCAGTGACAATTATTTTACTTTATTTTCCATATTCAACTCTATAGTCCAAGCACAAAGTCCTTGATTCAATAATTATTATTAGTATTATTAACCAAACTACATAGGAAAGAGATTTTGACTTTGAGTTGACTTCAGTCGACCATGATGGTAACCCTATACGAGGAGACAAATCCTCTCGTGAATAATGTTTCACTTCCAATACTTCCACTCGACGAACCTGTAGTTACTCAATGTACGTCATGCCATGTTTGACTATAATCAAAGCGGAGCTTTCATATTAAAGATCGATAGTATTCTCAAGTCAAGAGAACTGTGTAAATTAGTCGCATTGATATTTTCTATTTGAACTTAGTCACATTAACCAACAAAAAAATATCGAATGAGTCATTCCATAGTTATCCAGTAAATATCAGTACGTAAATATTTAGTTCCCCCATCAATAATGAGTAACACACTGCCCAACATCTAGAGAGCGTTACCAACTCTAGTCTCAACGGATGCATCGATATCCAGTCTTGATGCATCATGTCTAAAGATATTTAAAATGATGTGCTTATCTTAAATTGTGATACAATAATCATGATTACAAGTATTAGTGTTACTATCGGAAGCACAACATTTATGGATTTTCTATTAAATATATATTTTAATTAAACGGTTAATTATTTATAATAGATTATAACAAATATATAACAAAAAGAAAACACCTTTATACGAACGAGAATTCATTATAGATTTAATTAATATACAATAAATTATAGAATCACCCCTAGGGCATACCCCTAGCTCTATCAAGTCTAATCCTGGAGATTGAACGCTGTGAAATGTATACTGAAGTATTTAAGAAATACTTGGGACTTATTCCTCATATACGGGAATGAGATCTCCTTATGAAGGGGTACACTGACTCTAGCTTTTAGAGTGACATTGATGATAGTAAATTAGTGTCAGGTTAGCTATCGGTTGGAAAAGTTCAAACAAGAAATAATAGCTAATTTGATAGTGGAGGTCGAGTACAACTCCCTCAATGAAGTAGCTAAAGGGGCAGCTTGGATATGTAAAATTTTAAGGACGCTCAAAGTGATTCCCAATACCGAGAACCCAAAGGTATTGTTCTGTGACAAGCGGTGATACAGATTGCAAAAGTGTCCAAAGCCATAAGAAGTCACGACATATTCTTAGGAAGTTCCATTTCATCAGAGAGTTCAGTGAGAAGAAAGAGGTCATGATACAAAAAGTAGATACTAAGGACAACATAACAGATCCATTCATTAAGGGTCTAAGTACGTCGGTTCTCAAGAAGCTAACTAAAGGGATGAGATTAAGTTTCTATAATTAGCCTCATGTGCAAGTGGGAGATTGATATAGCCAGGGGTATGCCGTAGGGGCAATTTTGCAATTTATTTTAACTTATTAACTCTGTGGTTAATGCTCGTTTGCAACAAAAGGTCCTTTCTTTCTGTTATATATGTTATAATGTGTCATAAATAATTAAATGTTTAATTAAAATATATTTAATAAAATATCCATAAATGGTGCGTCTGTGATAATAATTACAAATACTTAAAGTATTTTATCACAATATAATAAACATATCATTTTAAATATTCATATTCAAGATGTATCGAGACTAGATATCGATACATCCGTTGAGACTGGAGTAAATAATGCTGTTCGAATGTTAGGAAGTGTTCTACTCATGATTGCTGGAGGGCACCAAGGGGTTATGTACTGATCGTTATTGGATAACTATGGAATGAGTCACTCAATAGTTTTTTGTTGGTTAACATAACTAAGGTCAAATAGAAAATATCAATGTGACTAATTTACATAGTTCTCTTGATTTTAGAATACTATTGATCTTCAATATGAATTCTTTGCTTTGTATAAAGTCAAATTATGGCACAACATCAATCAAATAAATATAGTTGGGTCGAGTGGAAGTATTGAAGGTGAAACACTATTCAAGAAAGGATTTTTCACCTCAAGTATATGAGGTTAGTATCACGGTCAACTAAAGTCGACTCAAAGTTAAAATATTTAGCCAAAGTAGTTCGATTAATAATAATTGTTATTAAGCCAAGGACTTTGTGTTTGGACGACAAAGTTGAATATGGACGACATTAGAATTTTGACCATTATAAAATTCCATAAGCCCAAAGTGATATAGTCTCGAAGAAGAGGATTGGTGTAAAAAATTGTCACTGCCAAGAAATGCTTAACAAACTAAAATTGGATTTTATCAATACAGAGTATGTAACATTCTTGGATTTTAGCTAAAAATAATTTGATAATTAATTCAACCTTTGGAATTAAACTTTGGAATATTTGGTAATTAATATAAAATTTTAAGAATAAGATATATATTATATTCGAATTTTCCAAATTAATAAGATGAATGTTTATTTATTTATATAAATGGATTTTAATTTGAATTGATTTTGAAATTTAAGTAGAAATATATTGCAAACAAATTGGATTTATTTCGAAAATTAATATAGAAATTAAGTTTCAAAACATTTTCTACTTTAAAAAGAGTTATATAAGTATAAGTAATTGAAAGAAAAAAAATGAATATATATGTGTATGATTATTTATTAAGTGCATAAATTATTTTTAATTCATTTCTTTTAAAAGTTATATAAATATAAAAATAGAAAAAATGTATAAAATATGAGCATTCCTAATAACTTGAATTTAAAATGTAAAATAAGATTTGGTAAAAGATTTAAATTTGGAAGATTAATAAGATAAACATTTGTAAAATGTAACACATGTATACACGTTTATTTAAAAGTATAATAGTTCCAATTTAAATACGATTTGATAAAAAAAATGATTTGTAAAACTAAATTGAAAAGATATATGTATATATGATTATTTGTTTGGATATAATTACCTTTTAAATTATTTCTTTAAAAGCTGTAAAATTTTAAATAAAGAAAAGTATTGTAAGATATCAGGTAAAAACTATACAAATGTAAATTTTAATAACATAAGGGTTTAAGATAAAATTTTAAATAAAATAAAATAAAGAATATGAACATAAAATTACTTATTTTTAACAAGAGTGATCTATTTTAAAATCATTTAAACATTTGTAAACAAATTAAATTTGCATTGACAAGTGTTAGTAAAATTTAACAAGTGGCAATTGGTTTGTTTTAAAATTAGAGAATACAAGTCTTTTGCTTAAAAATAAAACCAGGCTATTCAAAATTTCTTCTTTCATTCATTTGCAAGCTTGTAAATTAAAACCAAAGGTTTAAAATCTAAAGCAAGTTTAAAATTAGAGCTTGGAAACCAAATCAAGATTTCAAAAAAACTGAAACATTTCAAAGATCTTCAAACCTAAACAAGTTTCAGAAGATCAAAACCAAGTTCAGTTGAGAAAAAAACATCAAATATCAAGCTCCAGACCAAAATCTACTTCCAGATTTAAGAACCAATGCAAAGCAATCAAATAACTGATTCAACACAGATCCACTTCAACAAGCTGAATCAAAACCAACTCAAAATTGATCAAAGAAGAAAATCTCCAAACCTGAGAAATAAAGAAGCAAACCAAGAAAATCAAAGTAAACAAAGCCTGGAAACTAAAAATCAGAACCAGGCAAAGAAGAATGATACAAACCAGAAAAGAGGCAAGTTAATAATCAAACCTAAAAAAGCAATTCTAGATCAAAGATCAAAGCACAGGTCAAAACAAATCAAATCTAGGAAAACATGCAAATCTGAAGCATCCCAAAATTAAAGTCAGTGTCGAATTCCAGAGTTTCAAATTCAATCTTCCAAGCTTGGGTCCTCTGTTCAAATATATCAGGTGAGCAAACTTTCTTCTATCTGTCCCTATGTCTTGATTGATGTGGCTAATGCTTGAACATGTTATGAAATCGTTGTCTAGTTGTTAAAATATGCCTATATGTATATAATTTATGTCGTGCATGTCTGGGAACAGAAACACAAATGTCTCTGTTCTAAAATTCTACAGGTTTTAAACCTATTAAAGAAAAAAAAATTGAATCCTTCATCTCTAATTCATTGCAGGCTTCATGATCTAAATAAAATGTGTTTGTATCATCAAGAACTAGGGCTAAAATTTTTTTTTTGGAAAAAATTAAATTTAGTTTATCAGGAAACTTAAAATATACAGTGAAATCATATATATGTCAAAAATTTGATGACTATAAAATGGGGTTTTGATTACATAACTAGATTCGAATTACAAAACGATGAATTTTAATGCAAGTTTCAAGATTTTTAGATCTGTATATTGTGCGCATTTTCGAGTTGAATGGAAAAGTTTTTTCGTCAATTGCCGATGATCATGGGATTCGGAGTCGTTGGGGTTGGAACTGGAGAAGGTTGGGGTATTGGGAAATCTTGGAAAAAATGTTCGTACATTTTTCTGATGATCAGAATGGTCGTGGAACGGTGAAGTTGGGTTTAATGGCCTGGTTTTGGTTGTTGGATTTGTAGAGGCTCGTACGTTGTCGACGTGGTACTGGAAGCGATCGCACCCCAGGGGATCACTCAGTAGTTGTGTGGCGAAGTAAAGGTTACGACGGCGTGGTTGCTGATGGTCGTGGTTGGAGATGCAGGTTGATTTTTGGATGATCGATTTTATCTCAGTGGGTTTCGTATTACTCGATTTCGAGTTCATCACCAAGTCAAGGATCTGGGTGTTTGCTTAGGGAGGGGTGACCATCGGTGACTGGCCGGTGATCTTCGCAATGGTCAGAGATGGCCAACTTGCTTGTACATGTGCATGACATATCCATTGTGTTAGGGTTGAAAGCAGGGAGAAAGGGAAGATGGATTCTCATGTTGGAGCTTAGGGATTTACTAGTTTGGCTTGGGTATGATGATGAGTTACTCGAGCATTACAGCGAAGTGATTCAAATTGTTTTTACAGACTTAAGATTTTAAATTTTCAGCAAAGTTTTAAAAAGAAAAATGGGGTAGATCAGGGGGTTTTGAAGTTTAACTCGAAGATGAGCTCGGGTTTAACCAGGGATTGTATTGGGTCCGAAGCTTTTAACAAATAAGTTTTGAATTTTGAATAAAATAAGTTTTAAAACTTTATTCTTATATAAATTTATTTTATATAATAAAAGTTTAATTAAATTTTGATCAATAAAAGTTGTATAGTTATTTAACTTAAAATCAATGGAGTCTTGTTTTCTGAAGTTATTTTGAAATAATTTTTAATAGCTTAATTAAGAAATGATTAAATAGACAAATGGTTTATCTTAGATAATATTTTAAATCATTAGTTAACTTAAAAGTTTTAAGTTAAATTATATGATAATTTATTTTGAAGGTTTGATTAATGTGATTTCTTAAAGGTTAAGTACTTTAATTAAAGGCTGACTAATTTATTGTAATTAATCAAAGGTAATTAATTAATTACTTAAAAATAATTAATTAATTAAAAGTAATTAATTAATGGTTAAAAATGATTAAGTGATTAAGAATAATCACTTATTATAATTAATTAAAGGCAATTAATTAATGTGATAATTAATTAAGGTAATTGGAGAATAATTGAAATGACCCGCCTTTCTCTCCATAGAAAGACGCATCATTATTAAGAAAGAAAGAGGTAGAAATAGAATAGATAGAAGAAAAGAACTCAACAATATCAGAATCTCACGGCGGAATGGAACAAAATATAATATATAACATAACTATTACATAGTCATTTACATCAGAGTTACACAGATACATCAACACAAAATAGACGGTTATAAAAGTCTGTCTATTATACAACTCAAATAAAACACATACATCACAGAGATACATCACAGCGGAAACACAATATAACTACAAACGCTGAAGCCTCCTGCTCCATCTCCTCCAGAATTCGTCAAAGCTAACCTGAATCCCTTGGCTACTCGTAAAAATTTGAGTGCCCAAGAGTTTAAGAAAAACAGAATAAACTCCGGGTCAGACATGGGTCTGGTGTGAGTAAGCGGGTTAAAGTTGCTTAACTTTGAAAACCTTTGAAAACAAAAGGTATCACGTAAGACTTACCGCACATAAACATGGGTAAGTTCTTACCTTACGCTAACCTGAACATTTGATAGGAAATCCAGTGATATTATAACAGGTCTAGGGTTTTCAAATAAATAGAAAATATCCGAAATTGTTACATTCATTAAATTCCAGCTACTAGCCACAAAAGTGGGTAATACAATCAAAACCGTAAGGGCGCGTAGGAAGAATGGGTTTCCATCAATAGCAGGGCTACTGGGGTATCGTCCGTCACAGTACGTGGCCTAGATCACCGTACCAAGGATCCACCCTAAATCCCCTGCAAAACTAAGCCGGAACCATTCCTTAATGAATAGTTCTGAACAAGACAACCCTGGCGGTTCTAGCTCGCAGCCGCCCATACAGCCGAATATAAAGGGACATCTAGACAGGGATAAATCTCATTCTACTTGGGCATAACCCACTTAGCCTTGCTGCACCTCCACTGTTTTAGCCATTCCCCGTTGATGAGGCTTGAGGCTATGATTACCTTTATAGAACACATCTATCTTAGAATGCTCATCGTCCACCTGACGATGTGCTGTAAGCATTCAATCCATACAAGTTCGCTCCGGGTTCGAACGAAACCGAAGGCATTATTTTATTATACTCATTTTGGAATCACGCTCAGAGTTAACGACAATAACCTTTGCACTCTGAAAACTCCATCTCGAACCTGAAAGTACTATCTTCATTATACTCGTATTGGAATCACCCGTAGGTTTTTAACGATAGATAGTTCTTACACTTAGAGTCTTCAACTCGATCTTCACTTGAATTCACGACCTAACGTTTAACTTGGATCGATGTGGTTTTCGGATAATCAAATTTGATACCCGATCCCGTTCTCATCGAAATCCAAACGTGTCATAAAGGCCAAGTTGTTTAAAGGTTTAAACAATTCAATTCAATTCAATATAATTCAATACTTGAATTCACATAGCGTTAACACAGATAAATATCACACAGTTATCACTGATATATCCAATATCATATCACAGAATGTCACAACATATCATCCAATATATATCAATCAAATAGATATCATCCATAAGACATTTAACAAACAATCATCCATAAGCAAGCACTATCAATTCATATCATAATTAATTTAATTACTTAAATTAATCTCTTAAGAATTAATCACTTAATCATGCTCATACAACAATTAATTAGTTACTAACCTTAATTAATTAATCACTCCTTGATTATCTTAATTAATCAATTAATTAATCTCTAATCCCAGATTAATTATCCTTTAATTATCAATTAATAGTCCTTAATTATTAATTAATCTCCTTTAATACAAAGTAATCAATCCTTAATTACTTTCATAACCGACTAATTAACCTTTAATTAACTGATTAATTATCCATCAACTATCGATTAATAACCTTAATTATTAATCAATATTTCTAAATACAAATTAATTAATCCATAATTACTTTTATAATTAATTAATTAATCATTAATTAATTAACTAATTAATTATCTCTTAATTATTAATTAATAAACCTAATTATTAATTATTAATTAAAAACTTAATTAAAGATTAATTATTCCTTAATTACCAGTTGATTAACCATTTGATTAATCCTTAACTAACTGTTTAACCCATCATTAACTAACAGTTAATCAAACCTTAATTGCCAATTGATTAATCCTTAATCACCATTGATTAATCAATTAATTACCATTTAACAACTTCTTAATTAATCCTTAATTACGAATTAATTATTCTCTAATTATTAATTAATAAAACCTTAATTACTAATTAATAAAACTTAATTACAAATTAAGCACTTCTTAATTACTAATTAAGTAACCTTTAATTACTTAATTAACTACTCTTTAATCACTTAATTAATCAATCTTAATCACTTGATTAATTAAGCTATAATTACACTTAACTACTTGATTTATTAATCCCTAATCATTAATAAATAATCTAGTTAATGATCCTTTAACTAAAATTAATTAACCTTAAATTAATTAACCTTTAATCCTTAATCATTTATTAATCAAGTAAATTATTTTCCCTTAATTAATTTCTTAATCAGTCCTTTATAATTAAACTAATTAATTAAACTTAATTTCTTTAAATTAAGTTAATCAAAATCAAGATATTAAAACCTTAATTAAGATAAAACATTATCTTATAAATGCTTTAATTACCCTTAACATATTTACATCATTTATCTTTATACTATCTTTACTTAATTAAATTATTAATTAAGTTTTTAAAATAAAACAATCATTTAACTTGATGAATTAAAGTTATCAAAACATAACTTTAAATAACTTAAAACATTTATCAATTTATAGTTTTAAAAACTAGTTTCAATTTGAATTTAAAAACATGTCTTTTTATATAACTTTTAAAATTTACTTCATAACTAAATTTTGAAACCACTTTAAAATTTACTAAACAAAATTTAAATTTAACAAGCTTTAAACTTCTAAATCAAAATGTTTAAGAAAATATTTATTAAACATTAAGTAATTTATATAAAAGTTTCAAAGTAATTTAAATTTCAGAAAAAACATGTTTTTTTTAAATTTTCTTTTTGAAACTGCCTAACATTTTCTGCTTCGGGTCGAACCCGAAGCTTGCTCGGGTGAAACCCGAGTTTTTTACCTTTCCTTCCCCTTTTTTTAAAAAAAACTTTTATAAAATTTTAAGTTTAAAATCTACAGGCTATCACCCTCAATCTGCTCAAGAACGAACTCGAGCTTCCCACCCCAATACTCGAACCTGACTTCGAGATAGTCACAGCCAAAACCTCTAACACACACACACCATTACGTGCACATGCACCACCACCTGAGGCTACTTCGACCATCGACATTGCCTCCGTCACATCACTCTACCATGCTACAACCCAAAACGACCACCCAAACATGATCGCGATCACTCAAGCACGATTGAGCCACCTGGTCGAAATCTTAAACCAAACGGCCTCTAGCAAACTCCCTTCGACTACATTGCTCCGACTACCAGAGATCGAGCGACTATGGCCACCTCTCGCTGACCCAACACGCAACCATTCCCCTGAGTTACACGACGCTCGATCTATCAGAGACAAAGCACAGACCAAAAATTCCTTCTTCAACAAAACTAGGGTTCAAAACCCTTGCTCGACCATCGCCTGCACCATAGGAGGTGATAAACCCTCCTAGCATTTTTTCCTGAACCCCCGTTACATCCTCCACCTCCTGTAGTATTCCCGACCACCCCAAATGCTCCAGCCTCCAGAAATCACCCAAAACCCATTTTCCAGACAAACCCATAATTCACATTCATTTGAAGGTTATAAATTCTGATATTTGTTTTAAAAATCATTGCGTTTAAAATGGATTTAGGTTATAGTCTTAAAACAGTAAATTAAAATGATTGGTTTTACATGTTTTAAGAATCTCCACTGTATTTTCCAAATTTTGACATGGTTTAAATCTTATGATCCTTGAATCTATTTTTTTTACTCCTGGATTAAGCTTAAACTAAACTATATTGTTTAAATTTCACAGACTAACAGAAAACTCATGCAAAGATTTTGAACTTTGATCAAAATCATGTACTTTGAACTAAAAACGGAGAAGTTAGAATCAACAGATAAGCATACACCATACATACACAGAGACCTACTTACATGCATACATACAGAACAGTTATCATCACAGATTTCACATGCAATCAGATAATTAGCTACTTAACCTTAATTTTAAAAAAATGTTTACTCACCTTAAAAATGCAGAGAGCTTGAACTGTATTGATAATTTGCAAACTGGATTGAAAACTTTGAAAATTTGAATACTTTGCTGTTGTTAATTCCTGAAAGCTTTGATTTTGAAAGCTTGTCTTGCTTGAAACATAAGAACTCAAATGCTTGTTACTTGAACATTTGAAGCTGGAATGTTTTTTTTCTTGAATATTTGTTGATTCCAGATTGCAGCGTTGTAAAAGGCTGCAGGCTTTTGATTAATGCTGGATCAAAGAGGTTACAGAGTTTTAAATCTTAGGTTTGTAAAAATGTTTTCAGATTGTTCGGGTTTGAATATCAACAGATCTGAGTTTGATCTTATTTGAAAAAAAAATGATTTTTGTTGAGGAATGAATTTCAGGTTGAAGATAACATTACAGGCTTTGAAAATGTTTCAGAGGAGATAGTTTCAGGTTTTGATCTCAGTTTGAACTTGAATATTGTTTGTGGATTTTTTTTGGTTTGCATTTGTCTTGAGGAAAATTTACATGATTTTGAAGAAATGGTTTTCAGGTTATGGCCATGGATTTCTTGCTTGAATTGAAGGGAAAAAATGAAGAAAGAAAGAATGGGAGTTTATATGATAAAATTTATGGTTTATTAAAATTAAAGAAAAAGAAAATTAGAAAAAAACATTTTTCAATTTTGTTTACATTTGTCACTACTAATCCTAATCTACTTACACATGTTAATCAATAAGCTTTAAAAATTAACACTTGTCCTTTCTTATTTTTAAATTATTTTTAAAAGATTTATAAGCCTTTATCATTATTTTTTCTAATATGTACAAGCTTTTTTAAATTTATAAATGCTTTTTCTTATCTTATAAAAATAAAACTTTTAAAAGAAAATCAAATAAAAACCAATTAGATTCTCAATAAGATCATATAAAATTATTTGATCCAATTTTAGATGCTAATTTAAATGCTTTTGCATTTATTTACTACTAAATAAATATTTTCTAAATTTATATAAACAAAATTCTTTTGTTTTAAATTAATATAAAACATATCTTATTTTTAAAATAAAAACTTTTATTCATAAATCCTTTTATATCCAAAATTATTTTCAAGATAAAAATTCTTTTTAAATTTCAAATTTCAATTCAGATTTCAAATTTTAAATTCAAATTCAATTTAAACTTCAATTTAAAATCAAATCAAATATATCTATATTAGATTAAACAAATACATTATTAAATTTATAAATATTAAATTCTAATTTTAAAGTTAATTTTTAAATAAATATGTATTTAAACAACACTTATTAAATTGAAATGTTAAGCCTATTAAAGTCAAATTTATAAAATAACATAAATTAAATAATTATTCCATTTAAAATCAATTTATTTATAAATTTAAAAGAAAATCACATAAATTTTATTTTGGTTATTTATATTTGAAGATAACAATTTTATCAATTTTAAATAATTTAATTAAGAGATTATCACATTTTAAATTCCCCGAAATTCCGGGATATTACATTCCTCCCCCTTAAAAGAATTTCGTCCTCGAATTTTAAAACAAAGAAAATCCAAAAATCTTTATTTCTTTTTAACCATTCAAGCATACCTATCAGCCAAACACTATCAACCAAACAAAAAACCATCCAAACAAACAGTTTATTCAAACAATAATTCATTTAAATAAACAACACTAGCTATTCAGACATGGATTCGGATAAGTCTTCCTAAAACTATTCAGAGTTCCTCAAAACAAACGCTGAAATCCTAGCTTCACAACAAAAGATAGATCGTTCACATATTTTCTCATATGAGATACGTGAAAAATATTGTGAATTCTAGTCATCCAAACTGGCAATTCAATCCTGTAGACCACAACACTAAATCTCTTCTTGATAAGCTCTTTCATCGCAGATATCTCATGGATCAAAACTGGACCAAGAACTAGACGATCTCCTGACTCTACTCAATAGAATGGAAATCTACAAGTTCTTCTAAACAAAGCTTCACAGGGTGCCATCTAGATACACGCCTGATAACTATACGAGAATTCCAATAAATGCAGATGATCCTCCTAACATCCACAAAAAAAATCCACAATACAAGCCATCTCAAATCTCTTAGAATTTGGTTCAGCCTTTCCGTTGGTCTGGAAATGATAGGCTGTATCCAAACTTAATTTCGAATCCAAAGCTGATCACAAAGCCTCTAAAAAACTAGCTAGAGAAGATAAGATCACAATCGCTAACAATGCTGACTGAAATACCAAGCAGTCAGACAAACTCTTCCAAGAAAACTCAGCCAAAGATACTGCATAATGGATTGCTTTAACCAGAATAAGATGGGAGCTCTTGGTCAACCGGTCTACGATCACCCATATTCCTTTAATTCCCTCTTTGGTCCTTGGTAAAACGTCGATGAAGTCCAAAGAAATCATTTCCTACTTCCACTTCGGAACTTCCAAAGACTGAAACAAACCAGTGGTCTTCTGCTGATCACCAACACCTGCTGACAGATCGCACATCCAAAGACAAAAGCAGCTGCATCCTTCTTCACACTCGGTCATCAGAAGACTTTCTTCATATCCATATATCTCTGAACACCCTGGGTTGGACACAACCTGGAGCGATGACTCCCTGCTAAACTTCTTGCTTCAAAATCCAAGAATTCGGAACACAAATCCTTCTCGATGATCCTCAATGTTCCTTGGCCATTAATCTCAAAACCGAAACACTGACCATTCTTTGACTCAATCCATCCATCACTACCCAAATGTCCGAGCAGATCTCAAACTTATTCTTTCCATCAGAGATAGCTAGAATAGGCACACTTGTCATCCTTGCCTTTAATCCAAGAAAACCCTTAACACTCGGGGTCAATATATACTTTCTATAGAATTCTACCAAACCAGAAAATTTCGGTTGCTTCTACTCATGAATATTAGCTATCCATGCTGCATCTATAGAAATACCATCACCAAAACAAAATGCTTCCTCAAAGCCTCTAATCCTAACTCCAAATGCCGCTTGTGCTCCTCTTCAGACTAGGAGTAGACAAGAAAAATATTGATGAACTAAAACGAACTTATATCACACATCCCAAAAACTCGATTCATCGAATCCACACAGAATCTCAAAAGACTTATCCGTCTAGGCCACAAAGACAACAGCTGAACTCCAACTGGGAAAAACTAGGCTGAACAACAGGCACTGCTTTCGAAACTAAGACGATCCAAATCTCTATCTCCCAATGAGGAAAACGTTTTCTCCCTCGGAACATCCGGAAAATCACTGACCACCTCGATGGACTCTACACCTTCTGGAGATGCTTCTAATCCATGCCAAAAATTGCTCAAAAGAACTCTGGCATCATCACAAGTCACTTTGCGATTCTTCCCAACTCAATCTTTAAAGATACAATCCTTGCTACAACAAACAGCCCAACACCATCCAACCAATCCAAATCCAAAACAAGATCAAAACCCTTTAAATCAAATAAAAAGGTTCTCTAAAAAACTATGGAAGAGATAAGAAAACCTCAAGCCTTTACAGGTCTTATCAATCTTGGTTACCCTACCTATAGGATTAGATACAAAGATAGGATGGTCAAGCAAACATAGAAGGAGATGAAACTCATTTAGAACTCATGTTGGAAATCCGAACAGATACCCAACAAATTTAGATAGGTATATAGTTATATAAAAATTACAAATACGCGCTCTCAAGATAGACACCACTCCAGAGCCTAGGTATTATCTCAACCTATGCTATGATAGCAAGTGAAACAACCCGTCTTTCTCTCCGTAGAAAGACGCATCATTATTAAGAAAAAAAGAGGTAGAAATAGAATAGATTGAAGAAAAGAACTTAACAATATCAGAATCTCACGGCGGAATGGAACAAAATATAATGTATAACATAACTATTACATAGTCATTCACATCATAGTAACACAGATACATCAACACAAAATAGACGGTTATAAAAGTCTGTCTATTATACAACTCAAATACAACACATACATCACAGAGATACATCACAGCGGAAACACAATATAACTACAAAAGCTGAAGCCTCCTGCTCCATCTCCTCCAGAATTCGTCAAAGCTATCCTGAATCCCTTGGCTACTCGTAAAAAATTGAGTACCCAAGAGTTTAAGAAAAACAGAATAAACTCCAGGTCAGACATGGGCCTGGTGTGAGTAAACGGGTTAAAGTTGCTTAACTTTGAAACCTTTGAAAACAAAAGGTATCACGTAAGACTTACCACACATAAACATGGGTAAGTTCTTACCTTACGCTAACCTAAACGTTTGATAGGAAATCCAGTGATATTATAATAGGGTCTAGGGTTTTCAAATAAATAGAAAATAGCCGAAATTGTTACATTCGTTAAATTCCAGCTACTAGCCACAAAAGTGGGTAATACAATCAAAACCGTAAGGGCACGAAGGAAGAATGTGTTTTCATCAACGGTAGGGCTACAGGGGTGTTAGTACGTGAGATGATGGTTTTGATGACAACAACCCTTAAAATAGATTATAAAATTTAAATACTAACATTATAAGTTTAGATATATATGTATATGTAGGATTTAACCATGTAGGTACCAAGAATGAAGACTATACAGTATAGAGATTCAAGATATCAAGATTGAAGACTCATGAGTATCAAGATTATCAAGAGTTCAAGAATTTAAGTAATTTATTCTTTAATTAGAATTTTTTTTAAAACTCCTAAAAAAGCACTGCCATCTTAAAATCCAATTTATTCGTGAAATGGAATCCACTTCGAGCCTGTTAAAGGGATGAAACCCTGTAGGATGGAACCTACGAAAAATCTAGTGGAACATTGTTTTGTATCCGCTAACCTTTTATTCAAAATGTTTTTTTTCAAAATTATACCTTGTTTTCAAAATGATTTCAAAAGCATCAAAAACATCTATCCTGATTTTAAATAATTTTAGCCTCAAAATCATCGTTAATTTCAAAGTCAAATTACTCCTGATTTTAAACTATCTTTTAATATAATATATTTAACTTTTAAATATATATACTTAGATTTAAATATAAAATTATAGTTAAATTCTATATATATTATTCTCTATATTTACTTATGAATTTTAACTATAGTCAAGTATATTTATAAAGTTTAAAATAGTTTTAATATAAGATAAAGGTTATTTTCAAAGAAAATCAAATAAAAAAAATGCTTTGGGATGTCGACATACTCATGGTGACCATGTCGACATGGTGTCAGTTGAGTTCAAAATTTCAATTTCAAAAGAAGTGTCTATTCGCCATAACTCTTCACGAATGGACATGACTATTGTTCTACTATAAATAGGGGTCAGTTTCAACAAATTTTACATCAGATTTCCTAGTTTTTCACTCCTCTTCTTCTTCTTCCACTTTTCTTAATAAAAATTCTTATCATTACTCTGCCGAAATCTACATTGAATTGAACTCGATCATTCGTATTTTGATTCTCTATCACTATCTCAACAAGATCCTCAGTGCTATTCAGAGTTATAGGCTTTTTGTAATCAACTTAGCGAGAAAAAGTGTGATTGTAGCCTTGAAAATCAATCAATCGTGATAAGGTGTGATTATAGCCTTGGGAAATCAATTGGGTGAACTTGTTGCCCGTAAAATCAAGTGGGTGAACTTGTAGCCCGGAAAATCAAGTATCTCTACCCAGAGGATTGTGATTCTGGAGGGTGTACCTTGTAGCCTTGAAATCGAGGGTGTAATTGTAATGATTTCTTTTGAAAGGAAATTCGTACTTGTGTTGCGGGACTGGATGTAAGGTAACTCCGAACCAGTATAAAATCCAGTGTGTTCTTTCCTTTACTGCTTTTTATTTTATTTATGCATCTGTGTTTGTTTCTGTGATCATATCTGTGTCTATATATTGCACACATCTGTGTTTAAATTAACATAAACTCATAAATATTTAGTAATTCTTTATAAACACTATTCACCCCCCCTCTATTGTTAATCCTAACCTTAAGATCCGTAACCCGCATTTCTCATAATTGCTATCAGAGCAAGGTTTCCAAAGTTTCATAATCTGATTTTTGAAAAATTTTCAAAATGGCTACCAACATTAGTGTTGTTACTAACACTAGTATCCCGTCACTAGTTCATTTGTAGAAGGTCAGTCTACTGTCAGACCGCCACTTTTTAATGACAGTAACTATGCATATTGGGCATGTAGGATGACAATATATTTACAATCTAAACGATTAGAGACTTGGAATATTACACAAACTTAATATTCTGAACCCACAACTGATTTTGCACAGTGGATGCTGAGCAAAAGACTGTTGCACAAAATAATTCTAAAGCAATGAATATTTTGTTTTGTTCACTAGATAGAAATAAATTCAATAGAGTGTTAGATTGTAAGTCTACAAATGAAATCTGGAAAACTTTGCAAGTTACTCACAAAGGAACAAACAAAGTTAAACAGACCAAAATTTCCATGCTCACAAATCAGTTTCAATTATTTAAAATGAATTCTAGTAAGTCTATTTCAGATATGTATAGTAGATTTCAGAATATTGTGCACTCTCTAATATCTTTGGGAAAGGAATTTTCTGAAGAAGATCAAGTCAGAATGATTTTAAATTCTCTTACTCCAGAATGGGATCAAAAGACACTTGCTATCGAAGAGGCAAATGACATCAGTACTTTAAAGATAGAAGAATTAATTGGAAATCTAATGTCGTATGAAGTTCAAATGATCGGGAGAAGAGAAAGCAAAGCATCTGAAAAGAAATCAATTGTAACGACCCAGAATTTTTGTTAATTAAAATTTGTATATTTAATTGAATTTAAATATTAATAAGTGGAATTTATAAGTCGAATAAATTTTATTTCGAATAATTGGATTTAATTGGATAATTAAATCGATAATTTAATAGTTGAAATTATAGAAATAATTGAAAATTGGGTTAAATATGATTGAAAATGATTTGTAAAATTTTATTTAATCATATTGGAGTTAGAACGATATTTTAGAACTTTTAAAATTGAATTAAAAGTTCAATTGTGAAAATTGAATATTTTAATATTTAATTGACGAGTTAAAATAGCCATTTTTCAAACAGTCTTGGATTCCTACGAAACTAGTTTCATCGGATCCGTAATGTGATATTATTGTATGGTTTCAAATTTCGTGTCAATCGGATTTACCGTTTGTCCGGGGCAAGCCAAAACGCGTAGAAATTAGTTTAAATCGATTTAATTTAAATTGATCGTTTATTGCCGTAACTCGCACAGATGATCGAATTAGCTTTCAAAACCTATTCCATTGTGTTCGAAACGCGGGATAAACCCTAGAAATGCTGGTCACCGCGTGAGATTTGGAGTTTGGAAAATCCGGGATGAATAGTGTTTCATCGGTTTTCTATAAAAGGAGCCTTTATTCATTTCAATTGCCAAACCCTAATTTTCAACAGCCTAGTCGCCATTTTCAGATGTATGGGCGAAAATCTATCATCTTTCCCCTCCAAATCTCTTAATCTATCAACAATTACAAGAAATTTCCAACAGGAAAAGTGTAGAGCATCGAGAGTACCTCGATATCATTACGGTTGTGATTGGATTTGGAGCGACGAGCTGGGAGCTAAGGGGCCCGTCGGCCTGTAGTTTGAGCACGAATATCGAGGCCAAGCAAGGGCCGATTTCCACGTGGTTGTAGCTGTAGGTGGTGCTCGAGTAGTGCTTCGAGGTGGCGCTAGTTGATCTTTGCAAAAGTGATCGTGGTCGCCGCGATTTGGAACGCTAGTCCACGTTTGTTGGGTTACTTGCGTTCGTTAGTTGCCTGGGGATGTTCATGCGAGATGGAAGAAGGAAAGGTGCGACCTGATATGTGCAAGTGGAAATCAAGGGCCCAGATCGAATTTAGGTTTAAAAATTGAAAATAGAATTGTAAATTTGATTATATTAAAATGTGATATCTTTTGCATACGAGGTCGAAAAAGCACGAAACCAGTTTCGTTGGGTTCGTATGGACGAACACTACGCGATGGAGCTGGATTGGAGTTGATTGGAGCTAGTGAAATTTTTGGGTAAAATTAAACGCGCATTTAATTTTATTCGAAATAAAACGCTGAAACGAAATTGAAATCAAGGTGAGAACTTCTCACTCAATCGAATTGTTTCGATTTAAATTCAAATAGTTAGATTTAAAATTGTTGATTGTATGCCTCGGTGATGAATTATTATCTGTTATTGATTGAAATAGACATTATACGCCGTTAGTAAGCGGAGGTTATTTATTAAAAACATATACCGCGATAATTTCACTGAAAAGTGAAATTGGTATTATTTATGTACTTGGAGTTGATTTCCCGCATTATATAGCGGATGAGACCCTATTGCGCCGCATAATAGCGGATAATATTTTATAAATCCCATATACCGCGATAATTCCGTACTGGAACGGAATTGGTATTGTGCTAATGTTTATGGATGCAGGGAAACAGGTTGGAGGGATCCAACTGGATTCCTCACCAGTATTTAATTTATTTCAGATATTGTGATATTTGATTGATTATCATATCGATATATGATGTTTGGATGTCGTGATTGACTATTTGGTGTGTTGCATCATCGGATCCATTTTTGGAGTTTTAAAAATATTAAAATAACGATTTTTAATTTAAAAGGGTTTTACAGAGATTTTTGAAGTATACATTTTATTAAAATTTTGAATCGATTCATCTTAAATAAAATAAACGTTAAAATTTTAAAGTTATAAAAATAATGATTCTTGTAAAATATAACCAAATTAAGATTTTTGAAATAAATAGTGATTAATTTATAAAATGGTTTAATTTGGAATTTTGAATCATTATAGAGGATGTATATAAAAGATTTTTAAAAAAAATTGATATTTATAAATTAAAAATATTGGAATTATAAAACGAGTTTATTAAGTGTTAAAATGAAGTATAAAATGGATTTCATTAAAAATTATAGATTTATAAATTGTGAAGATTATAAAATGAATAGATGTTGTAAAATAAAAGATTTATAAGTAATTAACTTATAAACTGGATTTTGGTTATTTAAATGGGATATTAATAGAAATTGTTAATAAAGGAGATTTTATAAGTTGAAGTTGTTATAAAATATAAATGAATCTTATAAGTAATAGAAGTTTTAAAAAGAACGATTTTGTAAATAAATGAATTATAAGTATTTAACTTATAATATGGAATTTTGGTATATATTTGAGATATATAAATCGAATTGGATTAATAAAGGAGACTTATAAATCGAAGTTGTATAAATAGAAATGGAATTTATAGATATTGTTTATAAGTTCGAAATCAATGGAATTTGATAAATTGAATATAGAAATTTATTAAAAAAAAATATTCACGATTTTGGACAGTGAATATATTATTAAATAAAATGGTTATGTTTTGGGAAAGTGACATTTAAAAATGAAGTTAATTGTTTTAACGATGTTTTAAAACGTGTTAAATATCGAAACCATAGATTTCAACATTCATTGCTGAAATAGACGTTTTCGAGAAATAAGGAAATGATGGGCTATAACACTGTTGTTATAGTAAATGGTTTCCGAAAGAAAATGTTTTATATAGTATTTGGATTTAAACATCTATCTTAATTCCGAATCCCTATACTAGTGATTTTGGGACGTCGTAACGATGTTTTACGCAACATTCGTTTTTGACCCAAATAAATGTGTTTAAGAGAATGATTTCTTAAAGAATGAAATATATACTTAATTTCGATTGAAGTACATTGAATATTTTCCAAGTGTTGAAAATAAATGAATTTGTGAATTACTTATTATTAAATAAGTATGGAAATGTTTTCCAATATGAAGTAAATGTTTTGAGATTTTATCTTTTTAAGATAAACTGAAAATGAATATTAGAAATCGACTTGGAAATCGTATATTCATAGATATTTTGGAATTGTAAATTCACTATGGAATTTATAAAAGAAAGGGAAATTTATTTAAAAATAAACGTTGATTTATTTTTGAAGTGTGGGAATAAATTTACGGATTCGGAACGTAAATATAAAGTAAATCGGTAAGGATTTATTTAATTGGTTTAAATGAACCAGGTTGAAATGAAAGTATTTCCACGTAAGGAAAATGATTGAAAATTGTTTTCAAAAGTGGTAAAGGTGAAAAGTGATTTGAATTTTTTTTTTTCAAATGGTTGAAGTGTGGAAATTATATATCTAGTAAAGATATTTTGGAAAGTAAATAATTTGGGAAATTATTTGGAATCTGGTGATGTTGAGCATACCTATTGATAGTTAAATAATCCGACTATCAATATTTACCTTTAAATAGGTATTTGTTGTGATTGCTTGAATTTGAATGCCGCACTTATTTTTGAATAAGCGCTCACTATTCGGGTTAGCCGGGAAAGGACCTTGGGGTCGTATAACCCATTCCGAATATGTGATACGTCGTTATGGACTGCATTTGAAGACCGGTGTTGAAGACCGGACATTTGTGAAAACGGAAGGATTACCGTCGAATGACTCTTCATCGGCTAATCTCCGATATAGAGGTTTTATCACCCTTAGTGACGGGAAGTCCAATCATGATTAGTGAATATCTGGATTGCAAGGACTTCTTTGGAAGTGCCTTCGGTTCTGTTCGAGCCCGGAACAGACTTGTATGGATTGTGTGTCTGACATTACAATTTGAGAAGTAAAGTTGGTTTCTATCAAATATATTTCTGTTGGTGGGGGAGAATTTATTCTCTTAGCTTAACACCCTTCTCTGAGACGTACGAGCTCAAAGGTTATGTAGTTGATGGTTACTAGTGATACATTCCCAAATTGGTAATGTGGCATACGAAGTGCTGTCGAGCATTTGATGATCAAAGCATAGATTTTGTATAAAGCGTGGCTTTGTGGACGAGAGTTCGTCGGACCTCACACCCTGGAAATGGTCAAAACAGGAAGGATGCAGCAAGGTTATTAGGGGGTAGCGCCCCTTTAGTGTATGTCATTCCTTCTGGATAGAGGTGGTATCATGGTATGTAGCCCAGATACTTAACCTATGTTGTTGCTGCAAATTTATTACTTTGTGGTTGTTGGAAATCAAGGATCCTCGAATAGATCGGTTACGATCGGGGGATGACATATTCGTGTCAGTAGTTACCTAGTTTGAAAGGTAACCCGGCCTTGTGTTGGCAGAGATCCGGTTATGTTCTCGGGTCGTCTTTCCAGAGGCGTACCCATGTGGCAATGGGAAGTTCCTTGGCCTGACCATTTATTTGAAATCCAAAGAAACAATATGATCTTGTACGGTTTTAGTTATAGAACCTATCATTCACTTATGGTGGCGCCCCACTGTTTGGATGGTAGCTATAGTAGGCATAAGTGCGGAATGCCTATGCCGGCTAAGATTTATATCTTTACTTTCGAAATGATTTTTCCTACACTATGCACTAGTAATAATATCAAGTGTTTCTTTTTAATGCGTATCAAGCATCATTGACTATCATAAGGAGAAATCTCCTCCGATTCTGCGTTTGCATTGTGTGTGTGCGCGGAAGGCCTTATGGTAGTCTCATTTTCTAAAAAGCATTGCGAATTTATTTTTAAATTATCCTGTTCTTTGTTTTAAAAATAAACTGTTTTAGTTCTCACACCAGTCACATGACTGACTCGGAGTTTATTGTTTTCCTTCCTAAACTCTGGGTGCCCATCAATTTCCACACGGGCAGTCAAGAGTCAGGTTTATCAGGATATTCTGGAATTCAGGAGTTGCTGGAGGCAAGCTGGATGGCATGGCGTATTACTAGTATATAGTATTTATTTTCCGCTGTTTGTTGTTGTATACTCTGATGATGTAAGGAAATGAAATATGATGTAATGTAATGTAATAACTGATATAGTTCTTTGTTTAAAGATTATTCATTTATCTATTATATGTTGTTCCACTGCGATTGTGACATTCTGATATTGTTCTGTTGTTTCTTTCTGTTCTGTTTTATCTTTTTCTTTCTTCTTCTATCTTCTACCTCTTCTTTAACCCTAACGGTATGGTTTTCCGGCATTCGATTGCTCGGCAGTTGATACAGTGGACGTATTAATGTCGATTTTTGAGCGTCGAAAAGTCGCGATCGTTACATTTGGTACCAGTGCATATGGTTAAGCGACAACCATGGCTCTGTTGGGAATTACTCATTAGAGATAAAGTCAGTAGTACTCTAGAATGAGTGTGAGTGTAATAATAGATATGAGCGCGTATTTGTTAGTGAATATAAAATTGTTTTATATTGTGATGATTGGTTTGTTGAGTGGTATATGGATTCTGGTCGGTATGATCTGGACAACTCTATCGATAGGGATCTCTAAACACTTGTTCAGAACAATTCGGCACAATATTGTTTTAAATTTGGGTAAATGAAATAATTTGACCTTGATTATATTTTGCATATAAAGGAATAATTTTTCAGAATTATTAAAGTGTATATGAATTGATTGTTTGGTTGTTGAATAAATTAAATAAAAACAACAGCTGTAAAAGATTAAATTGTATAAACGAAGAATTATAAGTATGAAATTATAATTTATGTGATTTACACTTGTGAAATAATCTGAAAATAAATTCCAGAGAAGTGTTTTGAAAGGATTTGATATTTTGGAATTTTTTTTGTGGAGAAATTAAAGCTTTAAACTCTTTTCGGTCATTGGAAAATAATTTCGATGATGATCATGGCATCATCGGTGTTCATTTTCGGGTTTCCAAAAGAGGGATTGCTGCGAAATTGTTTTAAATGAGAGTTGTTTGGAAAATTTGGATTTGATTTTGGAAATTCAGAAGATAATTTGAATTGGTTTCAAAAATGGTTTTGAAAGAGTGAAAAGACTCTAGAATCCTATTTAAAATATTTATAGGTGTGACGACTCGGAATTTTGAGCAATATCAATTTAATAATCTTTGATAATAATTAAATTGATTTGATCATTTTATATTATAAATTGACAAGTTAAAAATTATTTTAAAGATTTATGATAATAATTTGTTAATATCTATCAACATTTTCTTAACATTATGAATAGGCAAGTTTAATGCTTTTGAAAGCTAATAATATTTTAATTTGGAAATATTTATTTTTGGCAATTTAATATTGATAAGATTTATTTTCCAGAAGCTAATCTAAAATATTTTCTATTTATAATATATATGTATTGATATATCTTGTAAATAGGAAATGTTTAATGTAATAAAAACTTCATATTCAAATTGTAATATATATATAAATATATATATTATGATTTGGTTTGTGTTTCAAAATTCAACACAGTAAATTTCAAATTTAAAGTTAAAATATTTTCTATTTGAAATGTGTGTATATATATATTTGAATATATATATTTTAAATAGGAATTTTATTAATTTGAGTTTAATAAGTATTTCCAAACTTTATTACAGATATATATGTTTTGAAATTGAAATGTTAATTTGATTTAATGCCTTTGAAATGATATTTGAAATTTAAATTTTAAATAACAAAGTCAATTTCTTATTATTGTAAACATATAGTTCAAATTGAGTTTTAGATAAGATTTAAATTTAAAAGTTCATTTGCTTAATATCTTTTCATTTTAATTTCAACACAAGATAAATTTGTTTTAAAATTTTAAGAGTTGAATTAGAATAGATGTTTCAAACATATAAACATTAAATTGAATCAAAATGTAAGTTACTTGATTTCATATGAATATTACATAAATATTACATAAATACAAGTATATATAGCTTACATAAATTTTAATAAGAGAAATAACATTTAAAACATTTATAAAACATTGAGAAAATAATTTTTGTAAAATGAGAATTAAACATAATAACACTTGTTAACCAATTAATGTATGTTAAGACAAATGTAAATTAAATGGCTTATGTGTAAGTTAATTAAGGCATTAACATGACAAATGTCTTCCTCTTGTAAAATTAAATTTAAAACTAATTATAAATAAAAGAGGAGTTTTATTTTCAGCAAATGTTTTTCTTCATTCTGAATCAAAATGAAGATCAAAAATCAAAAGAAACAAATGCAGAAAAACTGTAAAATCTGAAGACAAAATGAAGGAATCTGGATAATTTAAATCAAAGGCAAAAGAAAGCTCAACGTCAAAGCAAGTTTAATCAAGTAACAAGATGTAAACATCAACATGCAAGCTGGAAATCAACAGCAACTAAATGTTTTCAACATGCAAAGGAAATTGAAAGCCTGGAAAAATGCAGTTCTGCCTTCTACATTATCAAGGTGAGTAAATGAATTTAAAAACAGTTTAAACTCTGGATTTCAAATTGTTTTTGTGAATGAATATTGTGATATTACCTGAATACCTCAGTTAAAATTGAATGCATGTTGGAATGTTGAATATTTGATTGACTATGCTGTTGAAATGGACTTTGTATGATAAAAACAGACATGGATTTCTTAGTAAATTCAATAATTCAATTTTGAATCCAAATTTGTTTATGATGTGTAAATAAAGATTGTTTGTAATCATATAAGCTATCATCTAAAAATAATTACAAGATTTTAAATTGAATAGTTTGTTATAAATATTTGAATTTACAGTACATTTTCAATTTGGGTCAGAAATTCATGAATTCAATTTTTAATTTTGGTTTCATAATTGAATTGCAAATAGAAAATTACGATTTTTGATACTTGAATCATAAATTTTAATGGGATAATTAAGGAGCTTTTTGGATTTATCTGTTTGGGGTTTTCTGGCCGTTTCTCGGCGAACTACGACATTAGGGTTGTCGTGGTTGAACTCGAAGGTGGAGGGGGCATCAGGGATCATGGGAAAATTGCCATGGGATTTTATTAGTGTTTGTGTTGATCGTAAATCGAGGAGTTCGGGTTTAGCAACCTGATAGTACCGATGTTGTTCTTTGGGTTGTTGCGACATCACGTTGCTTTCGGAAGTGATCGCGTGCATTGCCGAAGGTTCAAGGGGATGTGGGGGAGCTACGGTAGTGGCGGCGTGGTCTCCAGTGAGGGGGATGGCCGGCGGTGGTCGAGTTTAATGGTGGGGCTTTCGAACAGTTTTGGGTTGAAGGGCAGTTTTCGATTGTTGATCGAATTTGAGTTTTTGGGTTGCGCCTTACATGGTTGGGGTTGTTTGTGACTTGGTGGAAGCCGGAGGGAAGATCGCCGTCGATCAACGGCGGTGTGCATGTTAACGTGCACGGATCTGTGCTTCAGTGGTGGTTCTGGGAAGAAGAGGGGGAGAGACTCGAAGATGGTCTCGGGAGTTTTTAGTTATTTCGCGAAGTAGGCTTGGGTAGGGGAAAACTCAGGGTTGTCGTGTGAAATTTTGAGGTTTGCTCGAGTTTTGTTGAGCGTATTTTGGGCTAGGATTTAGTTTGGGTTTTGTCTGATGTTTAGTAATTTACAGTTAGGTTGGAGGGTTTGGAAACAAAGAAAACTGGTTTTGGAAAAAAGATTTATAATAAAAGTTGAATTAGTTTTACTTATAAAACTATTTGGTTTCAAAATAAAATTTTAAACAAGCTTTATATATATTAAAATATGATTGTTTTTAAAATAAAAGAAATGGATATTTTTGAAATAAAGCTTGTATTTAATTTTATTTAATATTCTTGGAAAGTTTAAAGATTTAAAAGTATAGTCAAAAGGTGTTTTAATTATAATTGATTTCTAATATATTTTAAAAAGAAAGGATTAACGATATCAATTTAGTAATCAATTATAATTAAAAAAATATTGGGTAATCAAGAGTTTGGTTAAACAAATATAATTAAATTGATTTACCCTTGAAAGTTATTGATTAATATAAATATTTTAGTTAAGATAATGGTCTTCTTAATTAAGAATTTTTATAATATTAAAGTTAAGAATCATTTAATTAATTTTAAATGATTAAGTTAAATAATTAATTAATTAATTAGTGATTAATTAAGATAATCACTTATGAGTTAATTTAATATAATTACTAGGTGAAGTAATTAAGTGATTAATTACAGGAGGTAATTAAGTAAGAGTTAATTTCTTTATGGAAAGTAATTAAGTAATGTGATTAAGAGTTAATCACTTGAGTTATTAATTAAAGAATTAATTAATAAAATTAATTAAAGGTTTAAATTATTTAGTTAACGGTTAATTTATAAAAGGATTAAGAATAATAAATTAAGTGATTAATTACTTGTTAAAGTAATTAAGTAAGAAAGACATTTAATTAATGAAGTAATCATTAATTAATGGAAATAATTAATTAATAATTAATAATTAATAATTTAAGGATAATTAATTTATAATTAAGTTTTAATTACTAATTAAAGTAATTAATCAAAGGTGATTAATCAAAAGTAATTAATTAAATATGATTAATTAAAGGTAATTAGTCAAGTAAGTTTAATTAAAAGTAATTAATCAAGTATGATTAATTAAAAAGTAATTATTCAGGTGTGATTAATTAAAGGATAATTAAGGAATAATTATCAGAATAATTAAGGAATAATTAATCAAATATGATTAATTTAAAGGGGTAATTAAGAGGTAATTACTTGATATCATTAAGGACGTAATTAATCAAGATGATTAATTAATATTGTAATTAATGAATAATCACTTAAAGTAATTAAGAGATAATTAATCAAGAGAGATTAATTAAGGTGAAAAATTAAGTGATGTTTATTAATTAATTTGTAATTAATTAATGAATAGTAAAATGGATTGAAGATAATCCAAGTGTTTAAGTAAGGATTAATTAAATTAATTAAGTTTGGATAAAACTTGTTTATGAATGATTAATGATTGGATGATATATATCATTGGATAAGTTAATGATATTGGTTGATATTTTATGTCTTTGGTTGATATGTGATGATGTGAATATGTTATATCTGAGATGTGATATATATGCTGCTTTGTGATATGTATAAATGCATGTGTTAATAGATGCTTATCTATCTGTGTAATATGAATACATTCATTTATGTTAAGTGGTATTTTCTGAAATATCTATTGTTTAAATCCCTTAAGTATAACTTGGACATTAAAATGGCATTTGGTTTCGGTGAGACCGGGATCGGGTTTCCATATTTGGATATCCGAAAACCACATCGATTCCAATTAAACGTTAGGTCGTTAATCCAAGTGGAGCGAGTGAAGACTCGAGGTGTAAGGGCTATACGTCAGTATAACTCTGTGGATTATTCCGTAATGAGTTTGACAGAATAGTGCTTATAGATTCGAGATGGAGATTTAGAGTGCAAGGGATATGGTCGTTGACTCTGAGGGTGATTCCAAAATGAGCGCAACGAAATAGTGCCTTCGGTTTCGTTCGAACCCGGAACGAACTTGTATGGATTGAATGCTTTCCGAACATCGTCAGGTGGACGATGAGCATTCTAAGCTAGATGTGTCCTATAAAGGTAATCGCAGCCTCAAGCCTCATCAACCGGGAATGGCTGAAATAGGGGAGGTGCAGCAAGGCTTCGTGGGTAGCTCCCACTGGAGAGCAAGATACATCCCTGTCTAGAAGTCCCTTTTTATTTCGGCTGTGTGGGCAGTTGGTCTACAGCCAACTGCGGGGTGGTCTTGTTCGGGACTGTTCAGTAAGGAATGGTCCCGGCCTTGTGTTGCAGGGGAGCAGACGTACTCCTCGGTGCGGTGATCTAGGCCACGTACTGTGACGGGCGGTACCACAGTAGCCCTACCATTGTTGGAAACCCATCCTTCCTACGAGACCCTACGGTTTTGTTTGTATTACCCACTTTTGTGGCTAGTAGCTGGAATTTAATGAATGTAACAATTTTGGCTATTTCATATTTATTTGAAAACCCTAGACATTATTATAATATCACTGGATTTCCTATCAAATGTTTTGGTTAGCGTAAGGTAAAAACTTTTCCATGTTTATGTGTGGGAAGTCTTACGTGATACCTTTCCTTTTCAAAGGATTTTCTAAAGTTAAGCAATCTTAAACCGTTTACTCAGACCCCTGTCTGACCCGAGTGTTTATTTTCTGTTTTATTAAACTCTTGGGTACTCATATTATGTATGAGTAGTCAAGTGATTCAGGTTATCCTTGATGAATTCTGGAGGAGCTTTGGAGCAGAAGGCTTCAGCGTAGAGATATATGGTTAGTGTTTCCGCTGTGTGTTATTCTGTATGATGTCTTGTATTGTATTAGACAGAAATGTTATAACAGACTAAATTGAGATGTTTAGTTGTGTACTCTGATGTATATGATACTATGTATATGTTCTATATTATATTTAATTCGTTCCGCTGTGAGATTCTGATGTGTTGTTTCTTTTCTTCTCTTTCTTTCTTCTTCTATCCCTTTCTTTCTTAATTAGTGATGTGATTTTCTGGTGCTAGAAAGTCGGGTCGCTACAGTTGGTATCAGAGCATTAGGTTGAGTGAATACCTAGGCTTTGGAGTGGTGTCTATCTTGAGAGAGCGTACTTGTAATTTTTATATAAATATATATTTATATAACTACCTAATCTGTTGGGTTATCTGTTCGGATTTTCCAACATAGGTTATAAAGGTGGATAAGGTAGGAGTGTGTGGAACACGACTACTACTAATGGAAGAGGTTTATATGTTGTGGTTGGAGATGTGTCTGTCGAGATTGTAGACCTAATACCGTCTCGAATAAGTTTTGTAGATTGGTAAAAGGATTTCTTTGAGTCCGGAGGAAGTATTTTCAAGAATTAGAGTATATTCTTGAAGTGTGAGGTTAATTTGCTCTCATGTGAGCGGGATTTCTAAAGCTGAATCTGTCCGCTGAGGAGAAGCAGGTAAGGGTATCTTGATAGCTTCAAGAAGGAATAGCTGTGTGATGGGATGCAGTATCCATAGGTGTTTCTGAAGATGTTCTTTTGGAGTAAGATTAAGATGGTGTTGGAAGAGCAATTGATGTCTACTGCAGTGAAGTTTCAGATGTTTATAGATTTTTCTGGATCTCAAGATTGAGACTAAGGTCGATGAGTTACCTCATTTCAGACATGGTCTCATTTGTTTGCTTAAGAAATAAGTGGTTGGTGTTTGGTTTGGAGCCGAGTTTCTTGAGAAGATGTCTACTAGTCTCAAGGATTTTTAGTGGAATTGGGTGATAGTTTTGAGTTTCAAGGAGCTTTTGGTTAAGGAAGATCTTTTGGCTTAGTAGTATCATTGAAGTGAAGTTTGGAAGCAGCAGCGTGAACTATTTCTTCGATGATTCAGAAATATTTGGGATTCTACTATCAGCAGACTAGGCAGATGGTGAAGGCTTATCGTTTTCTTTGGGAGACTCAGCAGAGCGAGATATTTGTTGAAAGTGATCTATCAGTTTCTGATAGGTAAGCCATTCTTGAAGATTGGTCTTGATTAGGAAAAGTTGTTCTAGTTGGGGAGACAGTTCTTTGGAATCAGAACTGAGAGGAATCGCAAAAGTGACTTGCGATTAGTTTGGGAAAGCTTTGAGTATTCTTTGGATTGAGATTGAGGCATCTCAAGTAGAGGTGAAAGCTATGAAAGTATTCGGAGATTTTCTAGATGTTTTTGAGAAAATCAGAAGTTGACCTGAATCGGAGATTGAGTTTTCTTATCAACTTGGATTTCCAGGAGTAGTATTGAGGTTCAACCATATAGTGAGATGACTCTTAGAGCGAGAAGAGTTTGGTGAGACAGCTCAAGATTCTTTGGAGAAGGATTGATCATCTAATTCTAAGTTAAGATTCTGTTAGGAGTTTTGACCAAGTGAAAGGGTCACTAAGATTTTATGAGTCGGATGAACAGTGTATGGAGAAAGATTGTGCTTGAGTTCTTCGATAGCATTCTTATCTGCTCTAGATCAGAGTTGTGCAGCGGAAGCAAGTTGGGAATTATTCTAGAATGGGAGCAAACGGGAGTTGCAGTAAAGAAATTTCTACAGGAAATTCAAGCATGAGGAAATTTTCTGGATTTGGTAGGCAAGGTTGTCAAGTACAACTGTTTGGCTATTCTAGATAAGAGAGGTAGGTTTGAAGTCCATTGATGTTTGTGGTATAGAGTTGTATTTTGGATTTCAGCAAATTATTTTTGGGAAAGCCACTTTGTTGAGTAGGACCTGGAGATTTGGTTTGAGTTGGTCATGTTGTTTCATGAAGCATTTAGCAAGGGTTAGGCTGATCAGGAATATTGAAGGTGACACAGGAGCATCGAAAGAGTTATGCAGTTAAGAATTTAGGAGGTTTGGAATATGCAGTTAGAATTTGGATATTGCTTTAGTTTTATCCGATCAAAGGAGATATAAGATTTGGTAAAACTGGAGGGTTCGCTCTGGAGGTATTTTGAGTTTTCCTGTGTTCTCTAGAGATTAGATTTTGATCTACAGGATGGAATTGCCAGTTTGAATAGCTGGAATTCATTGTATTTCACATATCTCTGAGGAATATGTGTATGATTCTTCGAGTGATAGAATCAGCAGTTCAGAAGAATCTGGTAGTTGTGCTGGTTTTGAGTTTAATCTGATATCTTGTTCAGATTTGTAGATCAGATGAGGGAGTTCTTGGTTGTAGTAGTATTGTAATTAAGATTCTGTAGAGCGAGTATTCCAGTATAGGTGCCTGGAAAACTCTAGATAATATTAGTAAGTTCTATTTAGAATTTTTCTAGATAGATAAAATTGTTTGTTTGAATTGGTTACTATGATTGGTAGTGTATGATTGATTGTGTGATTGCTATTTAAAATTTAAATTCTTTTGCTGGGTTATTAAATTATCTTTGTTTTTAAATTTCGGGGACGAAATTCTTTTAAGGAGGGAGGAATGTGACGACCCGGAATTTTGAGCAATATCAATCTAATAATCTTTGATAATAATTAAATTTATTTGATCATTTTATATTATAAATTGACAAGTTAAAAATTATTTTAAAGATTTATGATAATAATTTGTTAATATCTATCAACATTTTCTTAACATTATGAATAGGCAAGTTTAATGCTTTTGAAAGCTAATAATATTTTAATTTGGAAATATTTATTTTTGGCAATTTAATATTGATAAGATTTATTTTCCAGAAGCTAATCAAAAATATTTTCTATTTATAATGTATATGTATTGATATATCCTGTAAATAGGAAATGTTTAATGTAATAAAAACTTTATATTCAAATTGTAATATATATAAATATATATATTATGATTTGGTTTGTGTTTCAAAATTCAACACAGTAAATTTCAAATTTAATGTTAAAATGTTTTCTATTTGAAATGTGTATATATATATTTGAATATATATATTTTAAATAGGAATTTTATTAATTTGAGTTTAATAAGTATTTCCAAACTTTATTACAGATATATATAGTTTTGAAATTGAAATGTTAATTTGATTTAATGCCTTTGAAATGATATTTGAAATTTAAATTTTAAATAACAAAGTTAATTTCTTATTATTGTAAACATATAGTCCAACTTGAGTTTTAGATAAGATTTATATTTAAAAGTTCATTTGCTTAATATCTTTCATTTTAATTTTAACACAAGATAAATTTGTTTTAAAATTTTAAGAGTTGAATTAGAATAGATGTTTCAAACATATAAACATTAAATTGAATCAAAATGTAAGTTACTTAATTTCGTATGAATATTACATAAATATTACATAAATACAAGTATATATAGCTTACATAAATTTTAATAAGAGAAATAACATTTAAAACATCTATAAAACATTGAGAAAATAACTTTTGTAAAATAAGAATTAAACATAATAACACTTGTTAAACAATTAATGTATGTTAAGACAAATGTAAATTAAATGGCTTATGTGTAAGTTAATTAAGGCATTAACATGACAAATGTCTTCCTCTTGTAAAATTAAATTTAAAACTAATTATAAATAAAAGAGGAGTTTTATTTTCAGCAAATGTTTTTCTTCATTCTGAATCAAAATGAAGATCAAAAATCAAAAGAAATAAATGCAGAAAAACTGTAAAATCCGAAGACAAAATGAAGGAATCTGGTTAATTTCAAAGCAAGTTTAATCAAGTAACAAGATGTAAACATCAACATGCAAGCTGGAAATCAACAGCAACTAGAATGTTTTCAACATGCAAAGGAAATGGAAAGCCTGGAAAAATGCAGTTCTACCTTCTACATAATCAAGGTGGGTAAATGAATTTAAAAACAGTTTAAACTCTGGATTTCAAATTGTTTTTGTGAATGAATATTGTGATATTACCTGAATACCTCAGTTAAAATTGAATGCATGTTGGAATGTTGAATATTTGATTGACTATGCTGTTGAAATGGACTCTGTATGATAAAAACAGACATGGATTTCTTAGTAAATTCAATAATTCAATTTTGAATCCAAATTTGTTTATGATGTGTAAATAAAGATTGTTTGTAATCATATAAGCTATCATCTAAAAATAATTACAAGATTTTAAATTGAATAGTTTGTTATAAATATTTGAATTTACAGTACATTTTCAATTTGGGTCAGAAATTCATGAATTCAATTTTTAATTTTGGTTTCATAATTGAATTGCAAATAGAAAATTATGATTTTTAATACTTGAATCACAAATTTTAATGGGGTAATTAGTGAGCTTTTTGGATTTATTTGTTTGGGGTTTTCTGCCCGTTTCTCGGCGAACTACGGAATTAGGGTTGTGGTGGTTGAACTCGAAGGTGGAGGGGGCATCAGGGATCATGGGAAAATTGCCATGGGATTTTATTAGTGTTTGTGTTGATTGTAAATCGAGGAGTTAGGGTTAGCAACCTGATAGTACCGATGTTGTTCTTTGGGTTGTTGCGACATCACGTTGCTTTCGGAAGTGATCGTGTGCATTGCCGAAGGTTCAAGGGGATGCGGGGGAGCTACGGTAGTGGCAACGTGGTCTCCAGTGAGGGGGATGGCCGGCGGTGGTCGAGTTTAATGGTGGGGCTTTCAAAGTTTTGGGTTGAAGGGCAGTTTTCGATTGTTGATTGAATTTGAGTTTTTGGGTTGCGCGTTACATGGTTGGGGTTGTTTGTGACTTGGTGGAAGCCGGAGGGAAGATCGCCGTCGATCAACGGCGGTGTGCACGTTAACGTGCACGGATCTGTGCTTCAGTGGTGGTTCTGGGAAGAAGAGGGGGAGAGACTCAAAGATGGTCTCGGGAGTTTTTAGTTATTTCTCGAAGCAGGCTTGGGTAGGGGAAAACTCGGGGTTGTCCCGTGAAATTTTGAGGTTTGCTCGAGTTTTGTTGAGCGTATTTTGGGCTGGGATTTAGTTTGGGTTTTGTCCGATGTTTAGTAATTTACAGTTAGGTTGGAGGGTTTGGAAACAAAGAAAACTGGTTTTGAAAAAAAGATTTATAATAAAAGTTGAATTAGTTTTACTTATAAAACTATTTGGTTTCAAAATAAAATTTCAAACAAGCTTTATATATATTAAAATATGATTGTTTTTAAAATAAAAGAAATGGATATTTTTGAAATAAAGCTTGTATTTAATTTTATTTAATATTCTTGGAAAGTTTAAATTTAAAAGTATAGTCAAAAGGTGTTTTAATTATAATTGATTTCTAATATATTTAAAAAAAAAGGATTAACGATATCAATTTAGTAATCAATTATAATTTTAAAAAAATATTGGGTAATCAAGAGTTTGGTTAAACAAATATAATTAAATTGATTTACCCTTGAAAGTTATTGATTAATATAAATATTTTAGTTAAGATAATGGTCTTCTTAATTAAGAATTTTTATAATATTAAAGTTAAGAATCATTTAATTAATTTTAAATGATTAAGTTAAATAATTAATTAAATAATTAATTAGTGATTAATTAAGATAATCACTTATGAATTAATTTAATATAATTACTAGGTGAATTACTTAAGTGATTAATTACAGGAGGTAATTAAATAAGAGTTAATTACTTTATGAAAAGTAATTAAGTAATGTGATTAAGAGTTAATCACTTGAGTTATTAATTAAAGAATTAATTAATAAAATTAATTAAAGGTTTAAATTATTTAGTTAATGGTTAGTTTATAAAAGGATTAAGAATAATAAATTAAGTGATTAATTACTTGTTAAAGTAATTAAGTAAGAAAGAAATTTAATTAATGAAGTAATCATTAATTAATGGAAATAATTATCTAATTATTAATTAATAATTTAAGGATAATTAATTTATAATTAATTTTTAATTACTAATTAAAGTAATTAATCAAAGGTGATTAATCAAAAGTAATTAATTAAATATGATTAATTAAAAGTAATTAGTCAAGTAAGTTTAATTAAAAGTAATTAGTCAAGTAAGTTTAAATAAAAAGTAATTATTCAGGTGTGATTAATTAAAGGATAATTAAGGAATAATTATCAGAATAATTAAGGAATAATTAATCAAATATGATTAATTTAAAGGGTAATTAAGAGGTAATTACTTGATATAATTAAGGAAGTAATTAATCAAGATGATTAATTAATATTGTAATTAATGAATAATAACTTAAAGTAATTAAGAGATAACTAATCAAGAGAGATTAATTAAGGTGAAAAATTAAGTGATGTTTATTAATTAATTTGTAATTAATTAATGAATAGTAAAATGGATTGAAGATAATCCAAGTGTTTAAGTAAGGATTGACTAAATTAATTAAGTTCGGATAAAACTTGTTTATGAATGATTAATGATTGGATGATATATATCATTGGATGAGTTAATGATATTGGTTGATATTTTATGTCTTTGGTTGATATGTGATGATGTGAATATGTTATATCTGAGATGTGATATATATGCTGCTTTGTGATATGTATAGATGCATGTGTTAATAGATGCTTATCTATCTGTGTAATATGAATACATCCATTTATGTTAAGTGATATTTTCTGAAATATCTATTGTTTAAATCCCTTAAGTATAACTTGGACATTAAAATGGCGTTTGGTTTCGATGAGACCGGGATGGGGTTTCCATATTTGGATATCCAAAAACCACATCCATTCCAATTAAACATTAGGTCGTTAATCCAAGTGGAGCGAGTGAAGACTCGAGGTGTAAGGCCTATACGTCAATATAACTCTGTGGGTGATTCCGTAATGAGTTTGACGGAATAGTGCTTATAGATTCGAGATGGAGATTTAGAGTGCAAGGGCTATGGTCGTTGACTCTGAGGGTGATTCCAAAATGAGTGCAACGTAATAGTGCCTTCGGTTTCGTTCGAACCCGGAACGAACTTGTATGGATTGAATGCTTTCGGAACATCGTCAGGTGGACGATGAGCATTCTAAGCTAGATGTGTCCTATAAAGGTAATCGCAGTCTCAAGCCTCATCAACCGGGAATGGCTAAAACAAGGGAGGTGCAGCAAGGCTTCGTGGGTAGCTCCCACTGGAGAGCAAGATACATCCCTGTCTAGAAGTCCCTTTTTATTTCGGCTGTGTGGGCAATTGGTCTGCAGCCAACTGCGGGGTGGTCTTGTTCGGGACTGTTCAGTAAGGAATGGTCCCGGCCTTGTGTTGCAGGGGAGCAGGCGTACTCCTCGGTGCGGTGATCTAGGCCACGTACTGTGACGGGCGGTACCCCAGTAGCCCTGCCATTGTTGGAAACTCATCCTTCCTACGAGACCCTACGGTTTTGTTTGTATTACCCACTTTTGTGGCTAGTAGCTGGAATTTAATGAATGTAACAATTTCGGATATTTCATATTTATTTGAAAACCCTAGACATTATTATAATATCACTGGATTTCCTATCAAATGTTTTAGTTAGCATAAGGTAAAAACTTTTCCATGTTTATGTGTGGGAAGTCTTACGTGATACCTTTCCTTTTCAAAGGATTTTCTAAAGTTAAACAATCTTAAACCGTTTACTCACACCAGACCCCTGTCCGACCCGAGTGTTTATTTTCTGTTTTATTAAACTCTTGGGTACTCATATTATGTATGAGTAGTCAAGCGATTCAGGTTATCCTTGAAGAATTCTGGAGGAGCTTTGGAGCAGAAGGCTTCAGCTTATAGATATATGGTTAGAGTTTCCGTTGTGTGTTATTCTGTATGATGTCTTGTATTGTATTAGACAGAAATGTTATAACAGTCTAAATTTAGATGTTTAGTTGTGTACACTGATGTATGTGATACTATGTATATGTTCTATATTATATTTAAATCGTTCCGCTGTGAGATTCTGATGTGTTGTTTCTTTTCTTCTCTTTCTTTCTTCTTATATCCCTTTCTTTCTTAATTAGTGATGCGATTTTCTAGTGCTAGAAAGTCGGGTCGCTACAATAGGAATGATAAATGAGTTGATAACTTATACAATTTGAATTTTGATAAAATAAATTTAACTTAAAGGGTGGAGTTAAATTAAAGTAGTATAAGTGAATCAATAAAATCCAAGTGGTAATTGTTGAATATAAGTTGTATAACTTATAAATTGTAAGTGAAACAAATTGTTAAAAATGGTTAAACAATTTTGTTAAGCAAAATAAAATGTGATTTTGATTAAGTGATGAAATTTGACTTTGGTAAAGGTTAAATAATAAAATTTATTTTAGAATTGGAACCTAAATTGGATTTATAAGTGGAAACTTAGGTTAAATTGAAACAAATGATGTTGGAATTGAATATAACTTAAGTGAAGTGAAAGTAGTTGATTTTGGTATCGAAGTAAATTAATAAGTGAATTAATGAAATGAAGTCATTAAGAATTTGAACTTGAGTTATATAAATGAAATTCAACTTTATATTTTTAAAAGAATTAGCAATTGAATTAATTAATGGACTGAATGTAAATCAATTGAATGCAAATAAATTGATATGGAATAATGAATGTAAGTGTTAATTCATTTAAAAGCTAATGAAGTTGAGAAATTGAATAAATTGAATGGAAGTCAATTTAATATAAACCAATTGGAATTAAGAGTGTTAAACCAAATTGAATGTAAATTGAATAAATTTGGTTATGTTAAATAAACATTGGTTGTTATATGGTTGTTAATTGATTAAATGGATGATTCATTAAGTGATTAATGAAATTGAATTAGAGAAATTAAAAGCTATGCGATTGAATCCAAATTGAAAGTAAATAAATTTGAATAGAATTGGATTTGATTTGGATTGAAAGCGAATCAATGTGAATAAATTAGTGAATGTATACTAATTGGAAAATGAACAAATGAATGTTAGTAAAATTCCAATGTTAATTAATCAAATGTGATTAAAATGAAAACCAATTCAATGAATATTAATGAGAAGTGAATTTATATTGATTTGGTTATGAATTTGTTGGATGATAGTTGGATGATAGTTGATTGATGGTTGCATTTGTTACTTTTGTTGCATTTGCTATGTTGGCATATGTAGTTGTTATGTTGCTATATGATGTATATTGATACTATTTTCATATATGCATGATTCTCATGTTGTTTGTTGAGTGTTTAGCAGGTGCGGATTGCGCTTGCTTCGCATTTGGAGCTCGCTTTCACGCTATATTAGCCGTATATGCTCGCTAAATATAAATAAGGTACATATCTCGAATTACATACCGTACTTTTGCACTTTTTTCCCTGCGGAATGCCTCATCACTTGATGAGATGTATATTTGTGATATATATACTGTCATTTTTTTTCGGATCGAGCCACGCAAAGGAGACTATGGCGAATTTTTCCGAAAATTTAAGGCGTTGGAATATTTTTGAGAAAATTGGAAAATTTTTGAAAACTAAGTTTGGATTTGGAAACATAGTAAAGATTTTGTAAGAAGTTTAACTATGAATTTTGGAAAAGTTAAACACTTAAGAGATTTGAAAACTAAGTAAAGTATTGTAAGAAGTTAAGCTATGGTTTTGGGAAAGTTAATGGATTCTGTAACTTTTTCTTACTTGGTAATTTCGAGGACGAAATTCTTTTAAGGGGGAAGTATGTAACAACCCAGAATTTTTGTTAATTAAAATTTGTATATTTAATTGAATTTAAATATTAATAAGTGGAATTTATAAGTCGAATAAATTTTATTTCGAATAATTGGATTTAATTGGACAATTAAATCGATAATTTAATAGTTGAAATTATAGAAATAATTGAAAATTGGGTTAAATATGATTGAAAATGATTTGTAAAATTTTATTTAATCATATTGGAGTTATAACGATATTTTAGAACTTTTAAAATTGAATTAAAAGTTAAATTGTGAAAATTGAATATTTTAATATTCAATTGACGAGTTAAAATAGCCATTTTTCAAACAGTCTCGGATTTCGACGAAACCATTTTCACCGGATCCGTAATGTGATATTATTATATGGTTTCAAATTTTATGTCAATCGGATTTACCGTTTGTCCGGGGCAAGACAAAACGCGTAGAAATTAGTTTAAATCGATTTAATTTAAATTGATCGTTTATTGTCGTAACTCACACAGATGATCGAATTAGCTTATGAAACCTATTCCATTGTGTTTGGAACGCGGGATAAACCCTAGAAACGCCGGTCACCATGCGAGATTTGGAGTTCGGAAAATTCGGGATGAATAGTGTTTCGTCGATTTTCTATAAAAGGAGCCTTTATTCATTTCAATTGCCAAACCCTAATTTTCAACAGCCTAGCCGCCATTTTCAGATGTATGGCCGAAAATCTATCATCTTTCCCCCTCAAAATCTCTCAATCTATCAACAATTACAAGAAACTTCCAACAGGAAAAGTGTAGAGCATCGAGAGTACTTCGATATCAACGGTTGTGATTGGATTTGGAGCGACTAGCTGCGAGCTAAGAGGCCGCGCCGGCCTGTAGTTTGAGCACGAATCTCAAGGTCAGGCAAGGCCGAGTTCCACATGGTTGTAGCTGTAGGTGGTGGTCGAGTAGTTCTTCGAGATGGCGCTAGTTAATCTATGCAAAAGTGGTCGTGGTGGTCGCGATTTGGAACTCTAGGCCATGTTTGTGGGTTACTTGCGTTCGTTAGTTGCCTGGGGATGTTCACGCAAGATGGAAGAAGGAAAGGTGCGGCCTGATGTGTGCAAGTGGAAATCAAGGGCCCAGATCGAATCTAGGTTTAAAAATTGAAAATAGAATTGTAAATTTGATTATAATAAAATGTGTACGAACTTTAAAATGTGATATCTTTTGCATACGAGGTCGAAAACGCACGAAACTAGTTGCGTTGGGTTCGTATGGACGAACACTATGCGATGGAGCTTGATTGGAGTTGATTGGAGCTAGTGAAATTTTTGGGTAAAATTAAACGCGCGCTTAATTTTATTCGAAATAAAACGCTGAAACGGAATTGAAATCAAGGTGAGAACTTCTCACTCAATCGAATTGTTTCAATTTAAATTTTAAATAGTTAGATTTAAAATTGTTGATTGTATGCCTGGGTGATAAATTATTATCTGTTATTGATTGAAATAGACATTATACGCCGTTAGTAAGCGGAGGTTATTTATTAAAAACATATACCGCGATAATTTCACTGAAAAGTGAAATTGGTATTATTTATGTACTTGGAGTTGATTTTCCGCATTATATAGCGGATGAGACCCTATTGCGCCGCATAATAGCGGATAATATTTTATAAATCCCATATACCGCGATAATTCCGTATTGGAACGGAATTGGTATTGTGCTAATGTTTGTGGATGCAGGGAAACAGGTTGGAGGGATCCAATTGGATTCCTCACCAGTATTTAATTTATTTCAGATATTGTGATATTTGATTGATTATCATATCGATAAATGATGTTTGGATGTCGTGATTGACTATTTGGTGTGTCGCATCATCAGATCCATTTTTGGAGTTTTAAAAATATTAAAATAACGATTTTTAGTTCAAAAGGGTTTTACAGAGATTTTTGAAGTATACATTTTATTAAAATTTTGAATTGATTCATCTTAAATAAAATAAACGTTAAAATTTTAAAGTTATAAAAATTATGATTTTTGTAAAATATAACCAAATTAAGATTTTCGGAATAAATAGTGATTAATTTATAAAATGGTTTAATTTGGAATTTTGAATCATTATAAAGGATGTATATAAAAGATTTTTAAAAAAAAATTGATATTTATAAATTAAAAATATTGTAATTATAAAACGAGTTTATTAAGTGTTAAAATGAAGTATAAAATGGATTTCATTAAAAATTATAGATTTATAAATTGTGAAGATTATAAAATGAATAGATGTTGTAAAATAAAAGATTTATAAGTAATTAACATATAAACTGGATTTTGGGCATTTAAATGGGATATTAATAGAAATTGTTAATAAAGGAGATTTTATAAGTTGAAGTTGTTATAAAATATAAATGAATCTTATAAGTAATAGAAGTTTTAAAAAGAACGATTTTGTAAATAAATGAATTATAAGTATTTAACTTATAATATGTACTTTTGGTATATATTTGAGATATATAAATCCAATTGGATTAATAAAGGAGATTTATAAATCGAAGTTGTATAAATAGAAATGGAATTTATAGACATTGTTTATAAATTCGAAATCAATGGAATTTGATAAATTGAATATAGAAATTTATTAAAAAAATATATTCACGATTTTGGACAGTGAATATATTATTAAATAAAATGATTATGTTTTGGGAAAGTGACATTTAAAAATGAAGTTAATTGTTTTAACGATGTTTTAAAACGTGTTAAATATCGAAACCATAGATATTGGGATTGTTATATCTATCTTAATTCTGAATCCCTATACTAGTGATTTTGGGATGTCGTAACGATGTTTTACGCAACATTCGTTTTTGACCCAAATAAATGTGTTTAAGAGAATGATTTCTTAAAGAATGAAATATATACTTAATTTCGATTGAAGTATATTGAATATTTTCCAAGTGTTGAAAATAAATGAATTTTTGAATTACTTATTATTAAATAAGTATGGAAATGTTTTCCAATATGAAGTGAATGTTTTGAGATTTTATCTTTTTAAGATAAATTGAAAATGAATATTAGAAATCGATTTGGAAATCGTATATTCATCGATATTTTGGAATTGTAAATTCAATATGGAATTTATAAAAGAAAGGGAAATCTGTTTAAAAATAAACGTTGATTTATTTTTGAAGTGTGGGAATAAATTTACGGATTTGGAACGTAAATATAAAGTAAATCGGTAAGGATTTATTTAATTGGTTTAAATGAACCATGTTGAAATGAAAGTATTTCTGCGTAAGGAAAATGATTGAAATTTGTTTTCAAAAGTGGTAAAGGTGAAAAGTGATTTGAAAATTTTGTTTTCAAATGGTTGAAGTGTGGAAATTGTATATCTAGTAAATATATTTTGGAAAGTAAATAATTTGGGAAATTATTTGGAATCTGGTGATGTTGAGCATACCTATTGATAGTTAAATAATCCGACTATCAATATTTACCTTTAAATAGGTATTTGTTGTGATTGCTTGAATTTGAATGCCACACTTATTTTTGAATAAGCTCTCACTATTCGGGTTAGCCGGGAAAGGACCTTGGGGTCGTATAACCCATTCCGTATATGTGATACGTCGTTATGGACTGCATTTGAAGACAGGTGTTGAAGACCGGACATTTTTGAAAACGGAAGGATTGCCGTCGAATGACTCTGCATCGGCTGATTTCCGATATAGAGGTTTTATCACCCTTAGTGACGGGAATTCCGATCGTGATTAGTGAATTCCGGATTGCAAGGACTTCTTTGGAAGTGCCTTCGGTTCTGTTCGAGCTCGGAACAGACTTGTATGGATTGTGTGTCTGACATTACAATTTGAGATGTAAAGCTGGTTTCTATCAAATATATTTCTTTCGGCGACGGAGAATTTATTCTCTTAGCTTAACACTCTTCTCTGAGACGTACGAGCTCAGAGGTTATGTAGTTGATGGTTACTAGTGATACATTCCCAAATTGGCAATGTGGCATACGAAGTGCTGTCGAGCATTTGATAATCAAAGCACGGCTTTTGTATAAAGCGTGGCTTTGTGGACGAGACTTCGTCGGACCTTACACCCCGGAAATGGTCAAAACAGGAAGGATGCAGGAAGGTTATTTGGGGGTAGCGCCCCTTTAGTGTATGTCATTCCTTCTGGATAGAGGTGGTATCATGGTATGTAGCCCAGATACTTAACCTATGTTGTTGCTGCAAATTTATTACTTTGTGGTTGTTTGAAATCGAGGATCCTCTGATAGATCGGTTGCGATCGGGGGATGACATATTCGTGTCAGTAGTTACCTAGTTTGAAAGGTAACCCGGCCTTGTGTTGGCAGAGATCCGGTTACGGTCTCGGGTCGTCTTTCCAGAGGCGTACCCATGTGGCAATGGGAAGTTCCTTGGCCTGACCATTTGTTTGAAATCCAAAGAAACAATACGATCTTGTATGGTTTTAGTTATAGAACCTATCATTCACTTATGGTGGCGCCCCACTGTTTGGATGGTAGCTATAGTAGGCATTAGTATGGAATGCCTATGCCGGCTAAGATTTATATCTTTACTTTCGAAATGATTTTTCCTAAACTATGCACTAGTAATAATATCAAGTGTTTCTTTTTAATGCGTATCAAGCATCATTGACTATCATAAGGAGAAATCTCCTCCGATTCTGCGTTTGCATTGTGTGTGTGTGCGGGAGGCCTTATGGTTGTCTCATTTTCTTTAAAGTATTGCGAATCTATTTTAAAATTATCCTGTTCTTTGTTTTAAAAATAAACTATTTTAGTTCTCACACCAGTCACATGACTGACTCGGAGTTTACTGTTTTCCTTCCTAAACTCTGGGTGCCCATCAATTTCCACACGGGCAGTCAAGAGTCAGGTTTATCAGGATATTCTGGAATTCAGGAGTTGCTGGATGGCATGGCGTATTACTAGTATATAGTATTTCTTTTCCGTTGTTTGTTGTTGTTTGTTGTTGTATACTCTGATGATGTAAGGAAATGAAATATGATGTAATGTAATGTAATGTAATAACTGATATAGTTCTTTGTTTAAAGATTATTCATTTATCTATTATAAGTTGTTCCGCTGCGATTGTGAGATTCTGATATTGTTCTGTTGTTTCTTTCTGTTCTGTTCTATCATTTTCTTTCTTCTTCTATCTTCTACCTCTTCTTTAACCCTAATGGTACGGTTTTCCGGCATTCGATTGCTCGGCAGTTGATACAGTGGACGTATTATTGTCGATTTTCGAGCGTCGAAAAGTCGCGACCGTTACATCAATGGCATTCAATGCATTGACTGATGGATCAGATTCAAACAGCGATAATGATGAAGAAATAGCCTTAGTGACCAGAAATTTTAGGAAATTCTTAAAATACAGAAAGATGAATAATCTCAAGAGAAACGACTATAAGAACTATGGAAATTAGAATGTAGTGCCAAATAATGTCAAATGTTACAACTGTGATGAAGCAGGCCACATCAAAAGATACTGTCGGTATCCAGATAGGCAAAATCCTCCTATGAATAATGATCCAGCAAAGAAATGGAAACGTGCATTTACTGCTACTCTAGATGACTCAGACTCGTCCTCAAGTGATGATGATCTGAAAATAGATAATTCAAATTTTTGTTTCACAGCAGTTCACGACTTCGACGAATTCAGAGAAACGGACTCAGAAAAAGGTACACATTTACAATATAATTGGTTGAAATTGCTTGCTTAGAATTAGATGTTTGATGCTTGATTAATTGATTCTGAATTGGCGTGTTGTTTGAATTTTAAAATTTTATTTTCTATTTTTTATTATTATTTTATTATTTTATTATTTTTTATTTATTTTATATTATTATTTTTAATAGTATAATAATACTTTATGAAATATATTATTAGTCCGGTAATATTTCAGAAATATACAATAAAGTATATAAATTTATTAGAGAACTTAGGAAAAATAATTCACAAAAATTCACTGGCACATGTCGACATGGTCCCCACCATGATGTCGACATGGGTACCAGAATTTGAATTTCAAAATTTGAACTCAAATGTTTGAATTTCCCTCCATCTTTTCACTTCATTCAATTCTTTGAAAAACTACCTTTTGACCAGAGAATATGTCCTTTGAGAATCTATTTATTCACTACCTTTTATCATACCTTTTCACTCTCATTTTCAAATTCAAACTCCCCCTTCGAAACTTCAAGCTCTCTACTATCTACTTTAATGGCTTCTTCAAGCAACCCCTCCACCATGAGAATTTCCAGAAAAATAAAAGAGCAACTCTTCAATGATCCGGAGGCAATAAAAGCACACATCAATTATGCTAATTATGCCAAAGTCCATCCCGGAAAGTTTGCTATTTTTCAAGATTTTCCTTCTTATGGACTTGATTCTCTTTTTGCAAACAATGGAGTTCTTAGTCTTATTGATGCTTCTCAAAATGATTTTGTTTGCTATCCAATTCTTATCAAAAATTTCTATGCTAATTTAAACCGTGGATTTTATAATGGAAATGAGGATGAAATTTGGAGTAGTGTCAAAGGCACTAGAATTGTTTTGAATTGTGATCTTTTGGGTACCATTCTCAATTGCAAGTGTACGGGAATGGATCTTTCTAATTTTAAAATCGATGAAAATGATCGTGAGACATTTCATCACATTTTTGAAGGAAATGATAGTTTTGAATTCAAAAATCGAAATTTTCGACCAAAGGCAAGAATTGTCAATCTACTTTTGCAACATACTTTGACCCCACCATCAGGGAATTTTAACAATCCTACTTCAAAAGTTTGCAAAGCACTTTTTTCTATTTTTGGAAATTATGACATAAATTGGGCGCAACTTATTTTGGATGAACTTCGTCCTAAAAATCTTGAAATGGGTGAGAATACTTTGTATCATGGAATTTATCTCACTCGGATTTTCAACTATTTTGGAGTGGATTTCAAAGGCGAAGAATTTGTTTTTAGAAAAGTTTTCAATATTCCAACATTTCGGTTATGAAAATTCCATTTGTTTTTCAACCTTATGAGACCCTTGCCGAAAAGGAAGAGCATTTGGCTCATGAGGAAATGGAAGAAGAAGAAGAAGGGGATGAAATGGAAATTGAAGAATAAGAAGGTGAAACCTCTTTGGAAATCATCGACTATCCTCCTAATCCATCCACCAAAACCCTTCTCAAAAACCAAAAGACGATTGTTGAGAATCGATGGATTCTTAAACGATCCGTTAGTAAGAAGTTGGACAAAATTTAACAAGTTCATTTCCAAAGTCAGCAAGAAACTTGGACTTTCTTCATCATCATCATCCTTTAACTAGTGTTATCTTTTCGTATTTTGTTGTATGTGTTTTAGCTTGTTTTAATTCAAAAGTTCATGTAGTTTCATATGTTTAATCATTGTATCATCTTAGTATGCAATGAAATGAAATTTCCTTTATGTTATCTAGCTTATCTTATCTCCAGAATAAATGTTAGTATATTATATAAATATATATATATATACACATAATTATTCATAAAATCTAATTAGTCATATTTTTTCACTAACCCATGTCGACATACCCCCCATGACCATGTCGACATGTACTGGTCAGAAATGACAATTCATTTTGAATTTGAAATTTGAATAACTACCACATGTCTATTCATTTCAAACAAATTTCTACACCTATATATATACCTATTTCTTCCAGAATTCTTCACTGAAAATTATTTCTTATCTTCTAATCCTTCGCTTCTTTCACAAATTCAACTATGGCTAATCCAATTGACAATTTATCCGAAAATCTTGAAGAAACTCTTAATTCATTTAAGAATATTCTATTGTTCATTCTCCGTAACCAGCGACACTTACAATTGAGTCAAATGCAGATGATCAAGGAGCAAGAAAGGCATTTCGATGCAATACGATGGATGATTTCCTCCCTACACAAGGATGATAACGAAGCACATCCTCTTATCTCTCTCACCAATGACAATGAAAATTGGGATGCTATTAAAGCAGACCCTATCTTTGGAGAAGAAGGATGGGTGGAAGTTCCTCGTAACGTTTTAATTTTATTACTTTGTTTGAATTGTTTGTTTAAATTGATTTGATTTGGTTCATATTAATACTTGGTGTGGATTGATTTCTTAATTTAGTTCGTTGTTCGATGTATAAAACATGTAAATATACATTGAAATGTATAAAGTCTTTGATTAAATTATCATGTTCATAAGTATAATTATTTCTTAATGTATCTATTATATATTTCTTTGTATAGTTTATCAATGCAGGTACTTTAGTCCAAGAATGAGGGGGGGGTTAGTTTTTGTTGATGACAAAGGGGGAGAAGTATAAAATAGGGTAGTTAGGCATAGATTAAGGGGGAGTTATTAGTTTTAAGGGGAGTTATTAGGATAGAAGTAATATTTTATAAACAAAGGTTGTCATCATCAAAAAGGGGGAGATTTTTAGTCCGTGAGATGATGGTTTTGATGACAACAACCCTTAGAATAGATTAAAAATATAAATACTAACATTATAAGTTTAGATATATATGTATATGCAGGATTTAACCATGCAGGTACCAAGAATGAAGACTGTACAGTATAGAGGTTCAAGATATCAAGATTGAAGACTCATGAGTTCAAGATTATCAAGAGTTCAAGAATTCAAGTAATTTATTCTTTAATTAGAACTTTTTTTAAAACTCCTAAAAAAGCACTGCCATCTTAAAATCCAATTTATTCGTGAAATGGAATCCACTTCGAGCCTGTTAAAGGGATGAAACCCTGTAGGATGGAACCTACGAAAAATCTAGTGGAACATTGTTTTGTATCCGCTAAACTTTTATTCAAAATGATTTTTTTCAAAATTATATCTTGTTTTCAAAATTATTTCAAAACCTTCCTTTTAAAAGCATCAAAAACATCTATCCTAATTTTAAATAACTTTAGCCTCAAAATCATCTTTAATTTCAAAGTCAAATTACTCCTGATTTTAAACTATCTTTCAATATAATATATTTAACTTTTAAATATTTATACTTAGATTTAAATATAAAATTATAGTTAAATTCTATATATAGTATTCTCTATATTTACTTATGAATTTTAACTATAGTCAAGTATATTTATAAAGTTTAAAATAGTTTTAATATAAGATAAAGTTTATTTTCAAAGAAAATCAAATCATCAAAAAATGCTTTGGGATATCGACATACTCATGGTGACCATGTCGACATGGTGTCAGTTGAGTTCAAAATTTCAATTTCAAAAGAAGTGTCTATTCGCCATAACTCTTCACGAATGGACATGACTGTTGTTCTACTATAAATAGGGGTCAGTTTCAACGAATTTTACATCATATTTTCTGGTTTTTTACTCCTTTTCTTCTTCCACTTTTCTTAATAAAATTTCTTATCATTACTCTGCCGAAATCTACATTGAATTGAACTCGATCATTCGTAGTTTGATTCTCATCACTATCTCAACAAGATCCTTAGTGCTATTCAGAGTTATAGGCTTTTTGTAATCAACTTAGCGAGAAAAAGTGTGATTGTATCCTCGAAAATCAATCAAGCGTGAAAAGGTGTGATTGTAGCCTTGGGAAATCAATTGGGTGAACTTGTTTCTCATAAAATCAAGTGGGTGAACTTCTAGCCCGGAAAATCAAGTATCTCTACCCAGAGGATTGTGATTCTAGAGGGCGTACCTCGTAGCCTTGAAATCGAGGGTGTAATTGTAAAGATTGCTTTTGGAAGGATATCAGTACTTGTGTTGCGGGACTGGATGTAGGGTAACTCCGAACCAGTATAAAATCCAGTGTGTTCTTTCCTTTACCTCTTTTTATTTTATTTCTGAATCTGTGTTTGTTTCTGTGATCATATATGTGCCTGCATATTGAACATATCTGTGTTTAAATTAACATAAACTCAAAAAGATTTAGTAATTCTTTATAAACACTATTCACCCCCCTCTAGTGTTAATCCTAGCCTTAACATCCGTAATCTGCATTTCTCACATGGGGTACCTCCCGTCACAGTACGTGGCCTAGATCACCGTACCGAAGATCCACCCTAAATCCCCTGCAACACAAAGCCGGAACCATTCCTTACTGAACAGTTCCGAACAAGACAACCCCGGCAGTTCTAGCTATCAACCGCCCACACTGCCGAATAAAAAGGGACATCTAGACAGGGGTAAATCTCATTCTACTTGGGCAGGACCCACTTAGCCTTGCTGTACCTCCCATGTTTTATCCATTTCCGGTTGATGAGGCTTGAGGCTACGATTACCTTTATAAAACACATCTATCTTAGAATGCTCATCGTCCACCTGACGATGTGCTGTAAGCATTCAATCCATACAAGTTCGTTTCGGGTTCGAAATAAACCGAAGGCATTATTTCGTCACACTCATTTTGGAATCACCCTCAGAGTTAACGACAATAACCCTTGCACTCTGAAAACTTCATCTCGAACCTGAAAGTACTATCTTCGTTATACTCGTATTGGAATCACCCTCAGAGTTTTTAACGATAGATAATTCTTACACTTCGAGTCTTCAACTCGATCTTCACTTGAATTCACGACCTAACGTTTAACTTAGATCGAAGTGGTTTACGGATAATCAAATTTGATACCCGATCCCGATCTCATCGAAATCCAAACATATCTTAAAGGCCAAGTTGTTTAAAGGTTTAAACAATTCAATTCAATTCAATACTTGAATTCACATAGCATTAACACAGATAAATATCACACATTTATCACCGATATATCCAATATCATATCACAGAATGTCACAGATTGTCATCCAATAGATATCAATCCAATAGATATCATCCAATTCATACATTCAACAAACAATCATCCATAAGCAAGCATTATCAATTCATATCATAATTAACTTAATTACTTAAATTAATCTCTTAAGAATTAATCACTTAATCATGCTTATACAATCATTAATTAATTACTAACCTTAATTAATTAATCACTCCTTGATTAACTTAATTAATCAATTAATTAATTCCTAATCCCAGATTAATTATCCTTTAATTATCAATCAATAATCCTTAATTATTAATTAATCTCCTTTAATACAAAGTAATCAATCCTTAATTACTTTCGTAATCAATTAATTAACGTTTAATTAACTTATCCATCAACTATCGATTAATAACCTTAATTATTAATCAATATTTCTTCATACAAATTAATTAATCCATAATTACATTTATAATTAATTAATTAATCATTAATTAATTAACTAATTAATTATCTCTTAATTATTAATTAATAAACCTAATTATTAATTATTAATTAACAACTTAATTAAAGATTAATTATTCCTTAATTACCAGTTGATTAACCATTTGATTAATCCTTAATTAACTGTTAACCCATCCTAAACTAACAGTTAATCAATCCTTAATTGCCATTTGATTAATCCTTAATCAACATTGATTAATCAATTAATTACCATTTAACAACTTCTTAATTAATCCTTAATTGCGGATTAATTATTCTTTAATTATTAATTAATAAAACCTTAATTATTAATTAATAAAACTTAATTACAAATTAAGCACTTCTTTTTACTAATTAAGTAACCTTTAATTACTTAATTAACTACTCATCAATCACTTAATTAATCAATCTTAATCACTTGATTAATTAAGTTATAATTACACTTAACTACTTGATTTATTAATCCCTAATCATTAATTAATAATCTAGTTAATGATCCTTTAATTGCAAATTAATTAACCTTTAATCCTTAATCATTTAGTAATCACATAAATAATTTTCCCTTAATTAATTCCTAATCAATCCTTTATAATTAAACTAATTAACTAAACTTAATTTCTTTAAATTAAATTAATCAAAATCAAGATATTAAAACCTTAATTAAGATAAAACATTATCTTATAAATGCTTTAATTACCCTTAACATATTTACATCATTTATCTTTATAACTATCTTTACTTAATTAAATTATTAATTAAGTTTTTAAAATAAAACAATCATTTAGCTTGATAAATTAAAGTTATCAAAACATAACTTTAAATAACTTAAAACATTTATCAATTCATAGTTTTAAAAACTAGTTTCAATTTGAATTTAAAAACTTGTCTTTTTATATAAACTTTTAAAATTTACTTCATAACTAAATTTTGAAATCACTTTAAAATTTACTAAACAAAATTTAAATTTAACAAGCTTCAAACTTCCAAATCAAAATGTTTAAGAAAACATTTATTAAACATTAAGTAATTTATATAAAAGTTTCGAACTAATTTAAATTTCAAAAATACAAGTTATTTTTTAAATTTTTTTTGAAACTGCCTAACATTTTCTGCTTCGGGTCAAACCCGAAGCTTACTCGGGTAGAACCCGAGTTTTTCCCCTTTCCTTCCCTTTTTTTTTAAAACTTTGATTAAATTTTAAGTTTAAAATCTATAGGTCATCACCCTCAATCTACTCGAGAACGAACTCGAGCTTCCCACCCCAATAATCGAACCTGACTTTGAGACATTCACAGCCAAAACCACAGACAGGCACACACCATTACATGCACATGCACCACCACCTGAGGCTACTCCGACCATCGACATTGCCTCCGTCACATCACTCTACCATGCTACAACCCAAAACGACCACCCAAACATGATCGCGATCACTCAAGCACGATCAAGCCACCCAGTCGAAATTTGAAACCAAACGGCCTCTAGCGAACTCCCCTCAACTACACTTCTCCGACCACCAGAGATCGAGCGACTCTGGCCGCCTCTCGCTCACCCAACACGCAACCATTCCCCTGAGTTACACGACGCTTGATCAATCAGAGACAAAGCACTGACCAAAAATTCCTGCTTCAACAAAACTAGGGTTTAAAACCCTTACTCGACCATCGCCGACACCACAGGAGGTGATAAACCCTCCTAGCATTTTTTCCGGAACCCCCATTACCTCCTCCAACTCCAGCAGTATTCCTGACCACCCCAAATGCTCCAGCCTCCAGAAATCACACAAAACCCATTTTCCAGACAACCCCATAATTTACATTCATTTGAATGTTAAAAATTCTAATATTTGTTTTAAAAATCATTACTTTTAAAATGGATTCAAGTTATAATCTTAAAACAGTAAATTAAAATGATTGATTTTACATGTTTTAAGAATCTCCATTGTATTTTCCAAATTTTAACAGAGTTTAAATCTTATAATCCTTGAATCTATTTTTTTACTCCTCATTAAGCTTAAATTAAACTATATTGTTTAAATTTCACAGACTAACAGAAAACTAATGTAAAGATTTTGAACTTTGATCAAAATCATATACTCTGAACTAAGAACAGAGAAGTTAGAATCAACAGATAAGCATACACCATACGTACACAGAGACCATCTTACATGCATACATACAGAACAGTTATCATCACAGATTTCACATGTAATCAGATAATTAGCTACTTAACCTTAATTTAAGAAAAATGTATACTCACCTTAAAAATGCAGAGAGCTTAAATTGTATTGATAATTTGCAAACTGGATTGAAAACTTTGAAAATTTGAATACTTTGTTGTTGTTAATTCCTGAAAGCTTTGATTTCTGAAAACTTGTCTAACTTGAAACATACGAACTGAAATGCTTGTTACTTAAACATTTGAAGCTGGAATGTTTTTTTCTTGAACATTTGTTGATTTCAGATTGCAGCTTTGAAAAAGCTACAGGCTTTTGATTAATGCTTGATAAAAGAGGTTGCAGAGTTTTAAATCCTGGGTTTGTAAAAATGTTTTCAGGCTGTTCAGGTTTGAATATCAACAGATCTGAGTTTGATCTTATTTGAAAAAAAAAATGATTTTTGTTGAGGAATGAATTTCAGGTTGAAGATAACATTACAGGCTTTGAAAATGTTTCAGAGGAGATAGTTTCAGGTTTTGATCTCAGTTTGAACTTGAATATTGTTTGTGGATTTTTTTGGTTTGCATTTGTCTTGAGGAAAGTTTACATGATTTTGAAGAAATGGTTTTCAGGTTCTGGCCATGGATTTCTTGCTTGAATTGAAGGGGAAAAAATGAAGAAATAAAGAATGGGAGTTTATATGATGAAATTTATGGTTTATTAAAATTAAAGAAAAAGAAAATTAGAAAAAGACACTTTTCAATTTTGTTTACATTTGTCATTACTAATCCTAATCTACTTACACATGTTAATCAATAAGCTTTAAAAATTAACACTTGTCCTTTCTTATTTTTAAATTATTTTTAAAAGATTTATAAGCCTTTATTATTAATTTTTCTAACATGCATAAGCTTTATAAATTTATAAATGCCTTTTCTTATCTTATAAAAATAAAACTTTTAAAAGAAAATCAAATAAAAACCAATTAGATTCTCAATAAGATCATATAAAATTATTTGATCCAATTTTAGATGCTAATTTAAATGCTTTTGCATTTATTTGCTACTAAATAAATATTTTCTAAATTTATATAAATAAAATTCTTTTGTTTTAAATTAATATAAAACAAATCTTATTTTTAAAACAAAAACTTTTATTCATAAATCCTTATATATCCAAAATTATTTTCAAGATATAAATTCTTTTTAAATTTCTAATTTCAATTCAAATTTCAAATTTTAAATTCAAATTCAATTTAAACTTCAGTTTAAAATCAAATCTAATATATCTATGTTAGATTAAACAAATACATTATTAAATTTAGAAATATTCATTTGTAATTTTAAATTTAATTTTTAAATAAATATATATTTAAAAAACACTTATTAAATTGAAATGTTAAGCCTATTAAAATCAAATTTATAAAATAACACAAATTAAATAATTATTTCATTTAAAATCAATTTATTTCTAAACTTAAAAATCACATAAATTTTATTTTGGTTATTTAAATTTGAAGATAACAATTTTATCAATTTTAAATAATTTAATTAAGAGATTATCACATTTTAAATTCCTCGAAATTCCGGGATATTACAATGATTAGTCAATTAAAGATTAATTAATTAATCAAGGTGGTTAAGGGATCATTATTAATTAAGGGTTAATTAATAAATGTAATTAATTAAGGATAATTACTTAATTAAAGATTAATTAAGGTTAATTAATTAAATTGAATAAAGGTTAATTAATTATCAATTTAAGATAAATTAATTTATAATTAATTAACATAAATTGTGATTAATTAATGTTAATAAACCAGAATTAGTGATTAATCTGGTTTAATTAATCAGATGATCAATTAACCTTATTTATGAATGACTGTATTCTATTAAATGATGTGAATTGTTTGATATCTCTACTATGTGATGCTTTGTGATTTGAATTGTTTTAATTCAAGCTGTGATGAATGTAATTTATTTATCTATAATGCATTTATATTATCTATCTGTGATTCTGTGTATATAGATAAGCGTTATAGTATTATACCGCTTATCAATATTGCTGTTATTGTATCTGCAATGATTGATGATGTTGCACTATTGGGTAAAACCCCTGGACTACACTATACACGTACAAATATGGATTGCACGTGGAAATTGGTTAAGTTACAAATTTTTGAAATAGTTTTAAAAATGAATTTTCGAATCGAAATGGTTTTGGAAATGGATTGTGTTTAAAGTGAAAAGCTTTTGAAAAGGAATTTCAAAGATAAAAGTTATTTTTGAATAAAGCGATAAAGTTTTAAAATTTAAATAATTTGATTTAAATTTGAATTTAAGATTTGAAATTGAATTTTATATTTGGAAATTATGGTTTAAAAAGGGTATACAAGTTATAAAGGTGTTTATATGGGTTTTTAAACCATTTAAAAATATTGTTTTGGGAATTTAAATTTAAACCCAAGTTTTATACTTGAATGGCTTTAACTCATGAAAATATAATCAACTTTTCCCAAAACGAAAACTATTTGTTTTCAAATAATAAAAGCTTTCATATAAGGAAAGGATTTCCAATTTGTGTTGAAAAGTTTCAAGTTTGAAAGGAAATTGTGAATTGTTTTGAAAGCTATGAATGAACCTTTGTGAAAGATTATTAAACCTTGCTTATCGAAGAGGATTTTAAATGGTGTATCTTTTATAAAAAAGATTTGAATTGGAAATGGTTTTTAAAGCTATGAATTGAGTATTTGGATGAGTTAATCCAATTTGAAAGGAAAAGTGTTTTGAAAGGATATGAATGAATCTTTGTGAAAGATTGGTGAACTTTATGAAATGAATCTTTTTGTTTAAAAGATTTGTAAATGGTAATTTGTTTAAACTATTTGAATGAAAGGTTTTAGATTTTAAAGTTGTGACTTAATTGAAATCCCAATATCCATATGTTTTTAAATATTGCGCTCATTATTCGGTTTAGCCGAGAGAGGACCTTTGTTTCATATAACCCATTTCGAGTAATGATACAACGATATGGATAACATTTGAAGACCGGTGGTGAAGACCGGGTATTTACAAGAACGATAGGATAACCCATCGAATGATTCTGCACTGAGTTGCTCCGGTATAGAGTTCTCCATACGTGATGTAGAGTCCGATCGGGATTGTTGATACCCGGATTGGCGCAAGGGCTTCTTCCTTTATTAGACAAAGTGCCTTCGGTTCCGATCGAACCTGGAACGGACTTGTATGGTTGTATGCCTGACATTACACTTTGAGATATAGAACTGATCTCTATCAAATACATTTCTGTTTGGTGGCTGAGAATTTATTCTCTTAGCTTAACACCCTTCTCTGAGACATACGAGCTCAGAGGTTATGTAGTTGATTGTTATCAGTGATATACTCCCAATTTGGTAGTGTGGAATGCTGAGTGCTGCTGTGTGATCATTTGTTGATCAAAGCATGGCATTTAGGTAAAGTGTAGTTTTGTGGACGAGACTGCATCAGGACCTCACACCCCAAAAATGGTCGAAACATGAAAGATGGGGCAAGGTTATGAGGGTCGCACCCTTTTGGGCGTGTCGTTCCCTTCAGGAAAAGGGTGGTATCATGGTATAGAGCCCAGATACTTAACTCATGCGGTCAATGCAAATCTATTACTTTGTGGTTACTTTGTGGTTGAAAGCTCTCGGATAAAGGTCGCAATCGACCAGGGGATGACATGCTCGAGTAGTAGTTACCTAGTTACAGAGGTAACCCGGCCTTGTCTTGGCAGATGCCGGGTAGGTTCTCGGGACGTCCCTCCAGAGGCGTACCCATGTGGCAGTAGGAAGTTATTTAGCCTGACCATTTGTTGGAAATCCAAAGAAACAATACGCACATTGTACGGTTTTATTTGTATAACCTGCTATTGAGCATGGTAGCTATAGTAGGCATACAATAATGGTTGTATGCTGGCTAAGATTAATATTATACTTTCAAAATATTTTCTACACTATGCACCAATAATAATATCGAAAGAATTTTGCGTATCAAGCATGTTTGACTATTATAAGGAGAAATCTCCTCCAATTCTGCGTTTGCATTGTGTGTGCGGCGGGAGGCCTAATGGTAGTTTCATTTTCCAAAAAGCATTACGGATTTCGTTTACTTCTTTTGTTGTTTATGTTAAAGATAAACTGTTTTTGTTTGCTCATACCAGTCACATGACTGACCTGGAGTTTATTGTTCCCTTCCTTAACTCTGGGTGCCCACAATTTTCCACACGGGTAATCTAGAGTTGGAATTTTCGGATAATCAAATAGCAGGCGTAGATTCAGTAGCCTTCAGTCTTTGGGAATCTTCTTCAATATTTGCATGACTGACCTCGCTTAGTTCCACTTGATTGGGAGTTCGAGCTGTTTCTGGATTGTTGATGTTGGAGTTTCTTCTTTGGAGTTTAAGTTTATGTTATCTCTTTCCGCTGCTGTATCTTCTCTTTGATATTTGTATCGATATCTCGATTGTGCCATTATTGTATGGGATATTGTTGTATCAATGATATTATTCATTTTTCTTCCACTGTGTTGTTATACTTAATGTGTTATAAGCTCCGACAAATCGGATTCAACGTTTGAATCTGCGGCATTCAAATACAAGTTGAAGTATGGATGTCGATTTTCGAACATGAAAATCCGGGTCGTCACATTTGGTATCAGAGCTGAAGGTTGAAACTTTAGCTTTTGGAGTATAACACATTAAGTGACTCATTAGAGATAGGGTGAAGTATATCCTAGAATGGGTATATCCCTAAGATATCCATTTGTACGCCTCAGTAAATGCTCTTGCTATCCACTGATAGTAAGTATGAGTGTAAGAAGAGGATGAGATAGGAGACAGGGGAGTACCACTTCCAATGGTCAATACCCTGCAACAACGGAAATAACTTTTCTCCTCAATCCCCTTTGATCCAGTTTCAAATTCTTTGATTGCTTCGTGACAGTTACAAGAAGGAGCTTCGGTGTGGTGATGGCACTGCGAATCATTGAAGATAAGTTTCTATTTCGTATTCTTTTCATCGATTCCTATCACTGTTAACTCTAAATTGGAGATTTTAAATTGAAATAAATTGGTTAACTAAAATATGAAGTTCAAATTGGATTGTATCAATAAAATGAATTCGATCAAAAACAAATTTGAAATTCTATTGTAATTTCTTATGAGGATCAAAGTCCGAAGAGGGACAAGTTATATATACTTTGAGATACTCCGACCTGAGTTTGGAGTTTATATCAAGTGTTTGAAAGTTATGGAAGATTAGATCCATATATCTATTGTCTGGGTCTCGATATATTCTACGGACGGTTAGTTACCCTTCGAATTAACCGATGCTCCTGCATATTTCGTAGACTGGATGACCCTAGTATTTTGTGAGATATTGATTGAGTTTGTTCTCATATTTATTGATATTCTGATTTGGTAAGCCAAATGCAGAATAAATATTCAGTTTGATCCGGAAAGCTATATCTTTGTGTATACATCTATTTTTGTTGTCTCCCTAGCAAATTTCGGGGACGAAATTTTCTTAAGGAGGGGGAATCTGTAACATTCCTGGATTTTAGCTAAAAATAATTTGATAATTAATTTAACCTTTGGAATTAAACTTTGGAATATTTGGTAATTAATATAAAATTTTCGGAATAAGATATATATTGTACTCGAATTTTCCAAATTAATAAGATGAATGTTTATTTATTTATATAAATGGATTTTAATTTGAATTGATTTTGAAATTTAAGTAGAAATATATTGCAAAGCAATTCGATTTATTTTGAAAATTAATATAGAAATTAAGTTTCAAAACATTTTCTACTTTAAAAGAGTTATATAAGTATAAGTAAGTGAAAGGAAAAAAAATGTGTGTGTATATATATATATATATGTATGATTATTTATTAAGTGCATAAATTGTTTTTAATTCATTTCTTTTAAAAGTTATATAAGTATAAAGATAGAAAAAATGAATGAATAAAATATAAGCATTCCTAATAACTTGAATTTAAAATGTAAAATAAGATATGATAAAAGATTTAAATTTGGACGATTAATAAGATAAACATTTGTAAAATGTAACATATGTATAAATGTTTATTTAAAAGTATAATAGTTCCAATTTAAATAAAATTTGATAAAAAAATGATTTGTAAAACTAAATTGAAAAGATACATGTATATATGATTATTTGTTTGGAATAATTACCTTTTAAATCATTTCTTTAAAAGTTATACAATTTTAAATAAAGAAATGTATTGTAAGATATCAAGTAAAAACTATACAAATATAAATTTTAATAACATAAGGGTTTAAGATAAAATTTTAAATAAAATAAAATAAAGGATATGAACATAAAATACTTATTTTTAACAAGCGTTATCTATTTTAAAAACATTTAAACATTTGTAAACAAATTAAATTTGCATTGACAAGTGTTAGTAAAATTTAACAAGCGGCAGTTGGTTTGTTTTAAAATTAGAGAATACAAGTCTTTTGCTTAAAAACAAAACCAGGCTATTCAAAATTTCTTCTTTCATTCATGTTCAAGCTTGAAAAGTAAAACCAAAGGTTTAAAAACTGAAGCAAGTTTAAAATTAGAGCCTTAAAACTCAACAAATAAAGATTTCAGAAAAACTGAAACATTTCAAAGATCTTCAAACCTGAGCAAGTTTCAGAAGATCAAAACCAAGTTCAGTTAAGAAAAAAACATCGAATATCAAGCTCCAGACCAAAATCTACTTCCAGATTTAAGAACCAATGCAAAGCAATCAAACAACCGATTCAATACAGATCCTCAACAAGCTGAATCAAAACGAACTCAAAATTGATCAAAGAAGAAATCTTCAAACCCGAGAAATAAAGAAGCAAATCAGGAAAATCAAAGTAAACAAAGCCTGGAAACTAAAAATAAAAACCAGGCAAAGAAGAATGATACAAACCAGAAAAGAGGCAAGTTAATAATCAAACCTGAAAAAGCAATTCTAGATCAAAGAACAAAGCACAAATCAAAACAAATCAAATCTAGGCAAACATGCAAATCTGAAGCATCTCAAAATTCAAGTCAGTGTCGAATTCCAGAGTTTCAAATTCAATCTTCCAGGCTTGAGTCCTCTGTTCAAATATATCTGGTGAGCAAACTTTCTTCTATCTATCCCTATGTCTTAATTAATGTGGCTGATGCTTGAACGTGTTATGAAATTGTTGTCTAGTTGTTAAAATATGCCTGTATGTATATAGTTTATGTTGTGCATGTCTGGGAACAGAAACACAAATGTCTCTGTTCTAAAATTCTACAGGTTTTAAACCTATTAAAGAAAAAAATTTGAATCCTTCATCTCTGATTCATTGCAGGCTTCATGATCTAAATAAAACGTGTTTGTATCATCAAGAATTAGGGTTAAAAAAATATTTTTGGAAAAAATTAAATTTAGTTTATCAGGAAACTTAAAATATACAGTGAAATCATATATATGTCAAAAATTTGATGGCTATAAAATTGGGTTTTTATTACATAACTAGATTTGAATTACAAAACGATGAATTTTAATTTAATGCAAGTTTCAAGATTTTTAGATCTGTATATTGTGCGCATTTTCGAGTTGAACGGAAAAGTTTTTTTCGTCAATTGCCGATGATCGTGGGATCCGGAGTCGTTGGGGTTGGAACTGGAGAAGGCTGGGGTATCGGGAAATCTTGGAAAAATGTTCGTACATTTTTCTGATGATCATGATGGTCGTGGAATGGTGAAGTAGGGTTTAATGGCTTGGTTTTGGTTGTTGGATTTGTAGGGGCTCATACGTCATCGACGTGGTACCGGAAGCGATCGCACCCTGGGGGATTACTGCGTAGTTGTGTGGCGAAGTTAAGGATACGGCGGCGTGGTTGCTGATGGTCGTGGTTGGAGATGCGGGTTGATTTTTGGATGACCGATTTTATCTCAGTGGGTTTTGTATTACTTTATTTCGAGTTCATCACCAATTCAAGGATCTGGGTGTTTTCTTAGGGAGGGGTGACCAACGATGACTGGCTGGTGATCTTGGCAATGGTCAGAGATGCCCAGCTTGCTTGTACATTTGCATGACATATCCATCATGTGAGGGTTAAAAGTAGGGAGAAGGGGAAGATGGATTCTCGTGTTCGAGCTCGGGGATTTACTAGTTTGGCTCGGGTATAATGATGAGTTACTCGAGCATTACAGCGAAGTGATTCAATTTGTTTTTACAAACTTAAGATTGTAAATTTTCATCAAAGTTTTAAAAAGAGAAATGGGGTAGATCAGGGGGTTTTGAAGTTTAACACAAAGATGAGCTCGGGTTTAACCAGGGATTATCTCGGGTCTGAATCTTTTAACAAATAAGTTTTGAATTTTGAATAAAATAAGTTTTAAAACTTTATTCTTATATAAATTTCTTTTATATTATAAAAGTTTAATTAAATTTTGATTAATAAAAGTTGTATAGTTAAATAACTTAAAATCAATCGAGTCCTGTTTTCTTAAGTTATTTTGAAGTAATTTTTAATTGCTTAATTAAGAAGTGATTAAATAGACAAATGGTTTATCTTAGATAATATTTTAAATCATTAGTTAACTCAAAAATTTTACATTAAATTATATGATAATTTATTTTGAAGGTTTGATTAATGTGATTTCTTAAAGGTTAATTACTTTAATTAAAAGCTGACTAATTTATTGTAATTAATCAAAGGTAATTAATTAATTACTTAAAAATAAGTACTTAATTAAAAAGTAATTAATTAATGGTTAAAGGTGATTAAGTGATTAAGAATAATCACTTGTTATAATTAATTAAAGGTAATTAATTAATGTGATAAATTTATTAGGTTAACTGGAGAATAATTAGTTAATTAAAGATTAATTAATCAAGGTGGTTATGAGATGATTTTTAGTTAAGTGTTAATTAATAAATGTAATTAATTAAGGATAATTACTTAATTAAATATTAATTAAGGTTAATTAATTAAATTGAATAAAGGTTAATTAATTATTAATTTAGGATAAATTTATTTATAATTAATTAACATAAATTGTGATTAATTAATGTTAATCAACCAGAATTAGTGATTAATCTGGTTTTAATTAACCAGATAATTAATTAACCTTATTTATGAATGACTGTATTCTATTGAATGCTGTGAATTGTTTGATTTCTCTACTTTGTGATAATTTATGATTTGAATTGTTTTAATTCAAGCTATGATGAATGTAATTTATTTATCTATATTGCATTTATATTACCTATCTGTGATTTTGTGTATATAGATAAGCGTTATAGGAGTATACCGCTTATCTATATTGCTGTGATTGTATCTGTAATGATTGACGATGTTGCACTATTGGGTAAAACCCCTAGACTATACTATACACATTCAAATATGGATTGCACGTGGAAATTGGTTAAGTCACAGATTTTTGAAATAGTTTTAAATTGAGTTTTTGAATCCAAATGGTTTTGGAAATGGATTGGGTTTAAAGTGAAAAGCTTTTGAAAAGGAATTTCAAAGATAAAAGTTATTTTTGAATAACTTGATAAAGTTTTGAAATTTAAATAATTTGATTGAAATTTGAATTCAAGATTTGAAATTGAATTTTATATTTGGAAATTTTGGTTTAAAAAGGGTATACAAGTTATAAAGGTGTTTATATGGGTTTTTAAACCATTTTAAAAATATTGTTTTAGGAATTTAAATTTAAAACCAAGTTTTATACATGAATGGCTTTAACTTATGAAAATATAATTAGTTTTTCCCAAAACTAAAACTATTTGTTTTCAAATAATAAAATCTTTCATATAAGGAAAGGATTTCCAATTTGTGTTGAAAAGTTTCAAGTTTGAAAGGAAATTGTGAATTGTTTTGAAAGCTATGAATGAACCTTTGTGAAAGATTATAAAACCTTGTTTATCGAAGAGGATTTTAAATGGTATATCTTTATATAAAATATTTGAATTGGAAATGGTTTTGAAAGCTATGAATTGAGTCTTTGGATGAGTTAATCCAATTTGAAAGGAAAAGTGTTTTGAAAGGATATGAATGAATCTTTGTGAATGATTGGTAAACTTTGTGAAATGCATCTTTTTGTTTAAAAGATTTGCAAATGGTCATTTGTTTAAACTATTTGAATGAAAGGTTTTGGATTTTAAGTTGCGACTTAACTGAAATCCCAATATCCATATGTTTTTAAATACTGTGCTCATTATTCGGTTTAGCCGGGAGAGGACCTTTGTGTCATCTAACCCATTTCGAATAATGATACAAAGATATGGATAACATTTGAAGACCGGTGGTGAAGACCGGGTATTTACAATAATGATAGGATAACCTATCGAATGACTCTACACTGAGTTGCTCTGGTATAGAGTTCTCCATATGTGATGGGGAGTCCGATCGAGATTGTAGATACCTGGATTGCAATGGCTTCTTCCTTTATTAGACGAAGTGCCTTCGGTTCCGTTCGAACCCGCAACGGACTTGTATGGTTGTATGTCTGACATTACACTTTGAGATATAAAACTGATCTCTATCAAATACATTTCTGTTTGGTGGCGGAGAATTTATTTTCTTAGCTTAACACCCTTCTCTGAGACGTACGAGCTCAGAGGTTATGTAGTTGATAGTTATCAGTGATATACTCCCAATTTGGTAGTGTGGCATGCTAAGTGCTGCATTTGTTGATCAAAGCATGGCTTTTGTGTAAAGCGTAGCTTTGTGGACGACACTGCATCAGGATCTCACACCCCGAAAATGGTCGAACTGGAAAGATGTGGCAAGGTTATGAGGGTCGCGCCCTTTAGGGTGTGTCATTCCCTTCTGGAAAAGGGTGGTATCATGGTAAAGAGCCCAAATACTTAACTCATGTGGGCACTGCAAATCGATTACTTTGTGGTTGCTTTGTTGTTGAGAGCTCTGGGACAAAGGTCGCAAACAACCAAGGGATGGCATGCTCGAGTAGTAGTTACCTAGTTACAGAGATAACCCAACCTTGTGTTGGCAGAGAGCCGGGTAGGTTCTCGGGACGTCCCTCCAGAGGCGTATCCATGTGGCAGTAGGAAGTTCCTTAGCATGACCATTTGCTGGAAATCCAAAGAAACAATACGCACCCTATACGGTTTTAGTTATATAATCTTCCATGGAATGTGGCGGTAACCTGCTATTGGGCATGGTAGCTATAGTAGGTATACAATAATGGTTGTATGCGGGCTAAGATTAATGTTATACTTTCGAAATATTTTCTGCATTGTGCACTAATAATAATATCGAAAGAATTTTGCGTATCAAGCATGTTTGGCTATCATAAGGAGAAATCTCCTCCAATTCTGCGTTTGCATTGTGTGAGCGGCGGGAGGCCTTATGGTAGTTTCATTTTGCAAAAAGCATTGCGAATTTTGTTTACTTCTTTTGTTGTTTATGTTAAAGATAAACTATTTTTGTTTGCTCATACCAGTCCCATGGCTGATCCGGAGTTTATTGTTCCCTTCCTAAACTCTGGATGCCCATAATTTTCCACACGGGCAGTTTAGAGTTGGGTTTTTCAGATAATCAAATAGTAGGAGTAGATTCAGTAGCCTTCAGTCTCTGGGAATCTTCTTCAGTCTTTGCATGACTGACCTTGCTTAGTGCCACTTGATTGGGAGTTCGAGCTATTTCTGGATTGCTAATGTTGGAGTTTCTTCTTTGGAGTTCAAGTTTATGCTATTTCTTTTTGCTGCTGTATCTTGTCTTTGATATTTGTATCGATATCTCCATTGTATCATTATTGTATCGGATATTGTTGTATCAATGATATTATTCATTTTTCTTCCGCTATGTTGTTATACTTAATGTGTTATAAGCTCTGGCGAATCGGATTCAACGTTTGAATCTGTGACATTCAAATAGGAGTTGAAGTATGGATGTCGATTTTTGAACATGAAAATCCAGGTCATCATAGAGTAAGCAACGAATCTATCCATACTATCGCACCACCTGCTAAAGTGTGAATGTTAATATTTGAGTTATTCAATATTAATTGGTAAACAAATTTACACCTACAAGTCACACAACTGAAATGTTGAATACTCCTTGTTACCACTTGATTTAATTAAATTATAATTGTTATAAATTTATTAAATGTATTAAATTTATTAATATTTATGAAATATTAATAATAATATTTTATTTGATGTGTATTTAACAATATTAAATAGTGTACGTATAATAGCTAAATAAATGTTAAACAATATATGATATAAATACGCGTTTAAATTGGATTTAAATGCAATAAATATTGTTCGGGCTTAAAATGGTTTTGAGTCCAATGAGTGGCTTGTTAATTTCGAATGGAATATGCAAGGGTAGTTCGGCCATTTTGATGGCTAAGGTGGGTTGGAATTTAAATTAAAAGATGTGATTGGTGTGAGAAAAATAAGGATCTAGATCTTTGTTTTAATTCTTATGATCTCCTTATTTGATTATCTCTAACTTCGCATTTCATAAACTTTTTAGAGCCTCTGTACTTCATTTTGTAGCTCGAAATACCCTCATTTCTCCTCAAAACTTCAAGCATCTTAAATAAAAATTTAATCAGATACAAATTTCTGTGGTAGCTACGTTGGGGAAGCTATCAAATTTTGGATATGGGAGTTAGATTCCTCGTTTCAAGGTATTAACAATTACGATTTGGTGTGTGATAATATTACTTGGTTACAATGTTTAATATGCTTATTTATGTCATTTGCTAGCTTGGTCAGAAATTAATATCAAAAATCTATATATCGATGTATTGTCACATAATGATGGTTGTATATATATGTGCATATATAAAAGAAATAAGTTTCTATATAAATGCCTGCTTGATGCTAACGGCCTAATTAAAAAAATTCGAAAATAAAATAATATTTTAAATGATTTTAATTAATATAAAATTTATTAAATTAAATAATATTTTAAAATCTATATTGAAAGATTAATAAAAAAATTATTCATATCTAAAATGCTTTTGGTAGTAAAAAAATAATTTTTTTTCATATATATATATATAATATACATACATACATACATACATATATATATATTTAATTATTTATTTCATTCAAAACCAATTATACAAGTGAAACAGATACATAAATATAAATATACAAGTAAAAAGTCCTTGTAAAAATTTTATGCAAAATATTTTTTACATGTTGCTTTCATAAAAAATTCAAAAATTCTGTATGGATTTTAAATAATAAATAAACGTTTATTATTAAACATACATAAAAAAAAAATAACTTAGCCGAGAACAATATTGCAACCATATATTTATATATAATTTTTATTATTTTTAGTTGCATTAATATATATATATATATATATATGTATATGTATTAATTATATGTTTACATACATATATGTATTTATATATTATATATAAATTATTTTCGATTTAATAAAAAATTGGATATCATTTTATAATTAAAACTATTGTATAATCTACTATGTAAAATAATTTTGAGATTTAATTATATTTATATATACATACATATAAATTTCATAAACGTTTTTATATAAATTATTTTCAAATTATAAGTTATAATATACATGCGTGCGCATACACACATACATAATTATATTTATATACATGTTTTTACTTGTATTATATTTGATGCATTCATACATACATGCATATATTTAGATAATACATTGGTATACAAGAGGGGCTAACATGTCTATTGCGGTGTAAATCCTATCATCTATATACAGGCATTTTAAACCATGCATACTATATAATTTTGCACTTGCACATACATACATGTGTTTATATGATACACATATATGTTACATTTTATAATAATACAAAATTAAACATTATTTATAAACTAAATAAAATATTGGTTTTATTTAAAAAGAAAAATTTAGAAATGTTTAAACAAATGTGGACTACATAGGTCCAATAAAGATAAAAGAGGTAAAAATTTTTGAAATTTACCCAATTATCGTTCTGTAGGCTGGCCTAGTTCCCACATCCCTTAGGATCTTTGTCCCAGTCGTAATTGTCTCATGGAGACTCGAGAGCATCAACTCGAGTGCTAACCGTCACAAGAGTAGATGTTTGAATGATAAGAAGTGGCATGGGCAAAGAGACTGAAAGAGGAGGAGGAACGTCATTAATATTTTCCTTCTTGATTTTTTGGACCTTTTTGGTTTGTAGGGTCTTCTCCTCTAGCATAGATAGCCCAGACCATGCTCAATGGCCCCTGTAATGACTTTGTCCTTATCCCTCTACATCACATTGAGACGTCTCATAGCCTCTTCAATCAATGTGTGGATCTTTTTGGCGTTAGGACCACGAATTGGAATGGCTGAAGAAGTTGGGATCTGAGTGGGGCCAGACATGATAATAGATCGGTCATTGAAGCCTGAGTGACCAAAGTCAAATTTCCTTCTGGTAAGAGGGATAGAGTAGATGGACCTGAAACTTAAGAAAGTGAAAAATAAAGACTAGAGATAGAATGGTGTCATTTGAGCCTTCTCAAACACATGAGGGTTAGTGATATACCTTTAGGAGAAGTAGCGGTCATTTGCAAAGGAGGCCCCATAGAACTCCCCTCTATGATTGGGGATAAGATAGGCATTTTTGAAATGAATTCTAGCTGTGTATAACTGAGCTTCTCAGGATTGTATTGCACATCGATTGAAGATGTCAAAGTAGTTGATGTCCCCGAAGCCGCCGTGGTAGTTAGATTTATAGTGATTCTAGAGGAAGAAACAGCAGAATCAATAGTGAGAAGCCTTGATGTGGAGCTTATGGTGTATAGCTTTAATTTGATTATGTTGCATCCGAGACTTCTATTCAAAAGATATTCTCTCTTCTTTATAATTCTTCTCCAAAGATGCATGAGATTTCCTAAGATCGTTTACTTTCTTACCCAATTTGGCAATGGTGGGGCTATTATCTTACTCCATCAACTCCTTCCCTTGAAGAGCTACCATCTTTTCCCTATGAACTTCAGAAAGAGCTTTTGTGGTTCTTCTTCATGTGTAATATTTATTGTAAAAATCACCCACATAAGCCATGACATTTTTGGCTAAGGAATATTCTTTAGATTATATATGAATTTAACTCCATAGAAGCATGACTTAGGGAAGGCTCTTTATATCGCCGCAAGCTGTGGACTGGATATAGACTCCATCACTACCGTAGAAGATGGAACAAGGATTTGATCTTTTTTATGCCTTAGTCTAGTGGGTTGGAAAGTTGCAAACCTAGACTGCTTGGATTTCTGAGTAGTTGTCATTGGTTGCATGACAGGCGGCACTAAGCTTGGCATGGTTGGAGTTTGGGATGAAAGAAGAGGATTTAGTCTTATCGGGTGTCAATCCATACTTATGGGCAAAGGAAAGCGTGCTATATGTTATGGAGGAGAATTCCTTCGCAACCTCTTATCATGATCCTCATGGAGTTTGTTGTCTTTTTCTTTTCTTTTCTTCTCTTTTCTATGATGGCGTGTCGAGTCAAAGTCGTGTGATGACTCATGATGTCCGGGCGTGGGATTTGGCCAAAGGTAATCAGCAGAGTAACCTTGGAGATCACCGAAATGGTGCTGGCATCCCATTGAACCTAAAAGGAAAACACAACTGAGTTAAGACATGGAAATCCAAAAACAACAGGTGTAGTGTAAACATGTGATGATTTTAAGTATCGTGAAGTGTTAATGTATCCTTGTGCCCCTCCCCCTTCCCCATGGACCATGCTTATAAAGCTTACTAATATGGGTTATTTCCCTTACCCCAGTTGAAGGCACATTTGCAGTTAGACGGATGGAAGAACCTATATCATCAAGACTGATATTGTTTAGGCCATAAGATGGGATTATCTAGTATACTCCCGAATAAAAAATACATGTCGTAAGTCGAAGGAGCCGGTATTTCTTCCTCAACCAATGTTTGATGTGGTCATGAAACAAAACAGGGAAAAATGATCTTTAGCTTTGGGCGATGGGGATAAGCAATACTTGATTGTCACCACCGTCTCTTTAGCAGACTTAAGAATGAGATTCTCACCATCACTCCCATCCTCATCATAATCATCATCACCATCCTTATCATCGTCTCTTCCTTCTGTGATGTTTTCATCATCGTCACCCTCAACATTCTCTTCTTGATTAATCAAAGGATCTTAGACGGGAGGGATCTCTAGGTTCTCTTCAACTTGAGGCTCGGCCCTAGCCTCTCGAGCGGGCTAAGCACGTCCACGAACATTTGGCATGGAGCCTACACTACGATTATTTTCCAAATATTAAAATATCGTATCCTTTCATTCATTAGAAGGAATCTCATTTCTCACTCTTTGATAGAAATAGCTTGTAAATTTTGGAGAGCACATGCCAGAGTTGCACTATTAGTCCTTTTTGGAATATCTGTACAGTTATGAAATAAAGGAATTAGTGATTCAAACGAATTAGCTCCATTAAAATGAAGTATGATAGTAGAACTTACATCCTGACAGCCATCTCTAGGCAAAGCTAGGTTGGTAGCGTACGAAGTTGTACCTATCCTTGAAATAAATGAGTTTGTCCCAAAGACTGATGATGATGCAGCAGCCCTTAGATGGTTCCAAATAACTGAGAGAAGGACTTTCTTTTCGCTTTTTGAAGGCATATAGATAACGATCTCCTCCAATGTCGGTACCGTACAAAAATGGTGAAGATATACCATATACATGCTTTTTAACGAAGCATAGCTATTTGGATAAAGCTGAACATGGAAAGCTTCATAAATTGGAACATAAGCCAGATGAAGTGACTGAAAGGAAGGACGCATCTGGAAAGTCATATATATATATATATATATATATATATATATATATATATATATCGATTGCATGCATTATATCTCTCGAGCGAATTGTGAGTTCAGTGAAAGGGCTCTGGGACAAAAACATCTTCGAATAGATTACCATGCCTTTCACAAATTATCCTGACCCCCACTTCATCTAACTTGGATGCGGGAGTGTTTGAAGGGTTATTTAGAATTGTAGCACCACCAAGATCGATATTAGGTGCAACTCCCACAAAAGCTTTATCTGTCATCACAAAAGGGACTACCTTTAGAGATTGCCTCATTGGATGATGATGGGATTGAATCCGGAAGGACGACAAAGTAGACGGTGCTGAAGATGTTGATGTAGAGGCTGACTAGTAGGCGAGTGAAACAAACTCTTACGTAGACTAAACTCACCCATCATAAAGACACGCGAGGAGCGTCTATGATCCATAACTACTGAAAACTTCAAAGGTAAGCAAAATCAGGTAGAATTTAACTTTGATCTTCATGCTGAAATAAAACCCTATGTGATCGATGTACAAAACCCAACGGGCTTCAACATGTATTGACCAATCAGATCTTATGCATGGATGAGGGAAATGATATACACTTCAATCTAGGCGGTGCCTGTCCTGTATCCAGAACATAGTGAATGCAAACACTCTATGTAGATAGCTTGTTTGTGCTAACAAACAAGCATTATTGCACAATGGTACCGACATCGGATTTTACACATTATCATATGATTCATGGTAATAGACAACAGTATAGAGCAATGCGGAACTCTTTTTACAGCAGTACCGAAGTGAAGTGTCTGATTTAACGCAGTGACAGAACATTTCAAAACAGTGATAGAAAAGTTCATTGAATTCCGAAGCACGTTTGATATGACCATTATTGGAAACCTTCCTACCGGAGCTCGTTATTGACCCACAATCGACCAAAGCACGCAAAACTTGATTATATTTCTTTTTTAACTTAGAATAACTTGACTAGAACTCTAAAATTATGGCATCTTGGGAAACTTGGGGAAACATCATACCAAACTCAAAGCTGATTCGGAGCGTATTCGAGGAGTGAAATACCCGAGTCAAACTCAGGAAATTTGGAAGAAAACTCCGAGTCAATCTCGAGTTCCAAGGTTGCTTCAAGCTCAAAATTGAAAGTCATGACCGAGTTAAAAAAGGGAAGATAAAGCTTGAACTATGGTCGAGAATGGTCAGTAATCACCAATGGATGTTGGAAGCCCCCATGGGGGTGCCACCTACCTAGGTTAAGAGAAGATGTAAGAGGCAGTAACGAAGACAAGGAAGTCAAGATAGATCTCGAATTGATTTGGGGCAGCTGTGGATGAATTAGCAAGGAGCTAGCTAACTAAGCGTTGGTGACGGAGTTACTCGATCAGCGACGGCGGCAGTCCAACTCAAAATCAAAGGATGATAAAGTTTGCAGATTCCAAATCGCAAGATCAAATGATAGTCGATAGTAAAAGTAAGGAGATAGAAGTGGGGAAAACGCTTAAGTAATTTTAGAAGCATAAAAGTAAACCCAAAAATCGACAGTGAGTCATGCTTCTCAAGTCGGTACCAAGTTGTAAAACGAAAATACCAAAAAAAAAGAGAAAAGTAAAAGGAAAAAAAGAGAAGTAAGCGATGTAAAAAGATGGCATGCTTTGCAATTGAAATCCTACCCGACCAAACAAATTAATTATCTAAAATCCTAATGACGAACTCGAACAACACACTTCGGCTCTTATACCATCCAAAGGATATGAATACACAATTGTTCAAAGTGACGTAATGATCAAGATAAGACACAATGCTTGGTGAAAACTATTCTGTGGTGAAGGCATCCATTTCAGATTAGAGTTTGAAGTCGATAATCTGTCTCAGTCCAAAGCATACCTTGTTAACACAAGTTATACTTTGGGAGGCAAGTGTTCTCTTGATTTTGAACCGAGCCATATCTGGACGAGTTAGAACCATCGAATGATTGGGAAGTAAACCAGGAGTCCAAGATCTTAACTCTAGAAGCCAGATTCTAATCAAAGTCTAAAGAATTGGTTTAGAACCTTACTTGCCACTTGAAGATAGCTAGACATTCCCAAGATGAATCAAGTGGTGAAGGGAAAATTCACAAAATGCAAGTCAAAGTGTTAGCTCAGTACCGAGTTGTAACCCTTAACTTGGTACCAAGTCATAGAGCCAAGTTAGCAATCTCACTTTACCAAATTGGAAAACAAAGGCAAGCACACGAAGAATTACAAGTCGGTATCGACTTGTGAATGTTAACTCGGTACCAAGTTAACTTTGCCTCTGCTTAGTTGGCCACGAACTTTCTCTGGATTCTTTTGCCCTATATGTAAAACGTGAGGAGAAGATTTTGGAACCAAATTCGTCGATCTTCATCTATAAATAAAGGAAGAGAGAAAAGTAGGATTTTTCTTGACTTTTTGAATTTACTGATTTTATCCAGATGTTTTGTTGGATTCTTATTGACTTGTAAGCAACCGAGTTGTAAAATCATACTTGTCAATAATCTTAGAAATTATTAATAAAGTTTAAATGGACATAGACCCGAGTAGTTGCCGAACCACTATAAATTCTCTTGTGATATTTACCTCATTTTTTATTTATTTCTTCATTAATATTTACTTATAATCTTATTGGGATTTTTTTTAACTTCTGATATAAATACAGCCGATGCTTTATTTTAGAGTTTTCATTCATATCTTGAGTAAGCTATATTATGAGTAGTTCTCCTCCCATTTTCACTAATAAATTTGTCCTTCGAAATCTTAACGTAGACTACCACAAAGAGCTTGGAAAGTGAAGGTCTTAGGCAGTCAGCAAAGGTAATTCATAAAATTAATTATCCTAAATGGTTAAGGCTATCAACGTCCTAAATATCACCTTTCGCACCTTATAATCTAATCTATTAAATAATAGTAAAGCAGAAGATTTTCTGGCTCTCTCATTGATTCTAGGAATTTTCTCTCTTCTCTTTAATTCTCTCTTTAGATATTTTATTCTCAAATTCTTTAATTTATTACTTTACACTTATTTTACTAATTCTCTTCTATTATATTACATTTTGATACACGTATTCTATAGTTTATATAATTATAATTATTTACATATAATTTATCAACTACCTTCTAATATTTTATATTTAAGTCCACACATTTAGGTTAATTTAATAATCCAAAATTTAAGCTATTTAAATAAATTCATTTAATACTCTTATAAATACCGAAGAACGACAATCTTAATATGTATAACACTTAAACAACTGAACCATAATATTAATCTTTTATTCAACTATAAAGATATATAAATCGTATAAATCTTTTAATAAAAAATGGTGGTTGATTTATTTCAATAAATTTATCATACATTTCATTGTAAATTCTACTTTAACTTCAAATACCTACATTTAAAATTACCATTATTATACACAAAATTTACCTCACTTTTCTTCTAATATTTTACTTTTCACCCTATATGTATCAATTAATTATGATCTAAATTTAAACTAATTAGATAAATCCAACTAACTAATATTCGTTAATTCGTTTACTAATTTATGAAAATATCAATATGTACACCATATTTATATTAACAAAATTTAAAAAATGATTAATGTAAAGATACCTAAGTTATATAACTTAAAGTACTTAAAGTGAATACATAAATAATAATAATAAATCCTTTTTTCACATTTCACTCTATATTTTATCATAAAATGCATTACAAAATTATATCTTTTGTACTGCGAATACCTACATTATAAATTTTCTATAATCATTTACAGCCTCCCCTCAATTCCTTTACAATATTTTACATTTAAGGTCATATATTGTAATCAATTACATAACTTAAAAACTATTTGAATAATTTCACTATACAATGTTTCACCGATTTATCAAATAAGTATGATCAATATGAACCATATTCATATTAACAAAAATGATAAAAAATTCGTTCAAATATATGAATGCGTCAATCACATAACATAAATTATATTCATAAATAGTAATTACAAGTTTAAAGTTTTATTTATTTATATCAATATGTGTATCATGCATTACATTGTAAAACCCTTTTTTAATGTCAAAAACCTACATTTTGAATTTATTCAATTAGTTACAAAACACTTCACAATATCACCTACCATTATATACTAAAGTCGATATTTTCAAATTAATTATGTGATCTTGAATTTAAATTATTTAAATAAATTCAACTAATAAATTTTTGTTAATTCATCTAATAAATGCTAAGATATAACGGTTTCAATATGTATACCATATTCATATCAGGCGCAAAGGTGATAAAATTAGTTTTCATTTAAATATAAAGATATATAAGTCATCTAACATAAATAATATGCACATATTTCCAAATTTAATATATTATTCATATGTCTAAATTTTTTATATTGTATTGCATTGAAAAATTCTATTTTTAGTTTCAAATACGTACATTTTAACATTTTTACAATTATTTCCTAAACTACCCTCAATTATTTTTTATTATTTTATATTTAAATCCATGTATTCAAACTACATACGAAATCTCAAATTTAAATAATTTTAATGAATGGTTAGTCTATTCTTCTAATAAATCATAAAAATATATGTCAACTTTAACACACACTCACATTATGGAAAATTGTAAGACTATTTTTTTATTCAACTATAAAGATATATAAATCGCATAACATAAATTATGTACATAAACATCATAATGAATTAATTTGTAAATAAGTTATAATTCCTTTATATTAAGAATTTATCATACATTATATTACAAAATTATGTTTTAGCTTCAATACATCCACATTGAAAT